>CM047886.1:14259312-14985594 GCA_026212405.1 Petrea volubilis
ATTTAGATAATATATTATATATTATGTGTGTGTGTTGGTGTGTGGGTGTGTGGTGTGTATTTTTTGTCATATGTTTTTCTCTCTTCACTTATTTTTATTTTACAATTGTTTTTCCGCATTTAATATTGTTCAAAATATTGTATTTTTTTGAATTCCCTTCTGACTATTTGCTCCAATATTTGTTGTCATTCCTTTCATTATGACTTTGCAATTTCTTCTGTCTTTTTGAATAGAAAGACACCCCCAGTATTATTAAGTTAAAATAATTGCTAACATCTTTAATTATATTACATTTCAGTATTATTTTAACATTCAAAATTTGGTAATTAATATCCATTTTAATCATATTTGTAATATTTTGATACTATGGTTTTTTTTTATCTTACTCTACGGTCTAAAATGTATGATATATTCTAATAAGTCAAGCATTTTCATTCTCAAATCAATATTGGTGTTCGAACGAAATTTAAATACTTCATTTATTATGTTATTTTGTTATCATGAATGTCGTAAAAGGCATTACTATTCATACAACATAAAAATTTTTGTTTAATTGTACAAACAAAAGAGCTTTTCTTAGGCACTGATTTGTCGTATGCGAGGCTTCTATTAATGTCTCTTTCTATAATTAAGATTCCAGCTTTATTTTGTCATCTTCCAATCTATACAAAATACAGGTGTTATTGCAGTCAAGATCGTGTTCTAACAAGCTTCTCAATTCCGTAATACCTTGCAGATTGTAAGTGTTTTCTCTTAATTTGCTTAATAATGAAATTCGTTAGTCTATCATTTCTCATTGTCATTTCTTTTCATCACTGCATTTTTGCTATCAAACCTTTCATGACTTACATAAATTGGATTTTTCTTATTAAACCTCTCATTTATATCCTCACATTTATTTTGTGCCTTATTATGCAACAATGTGCTTTGTTTTATTTAGCTCTTATTTAAAGACATATTTGTTTAGTTTTTTACTGCTTATTATCCACCTAATGGTTATTGATATTTTCAAATTAGCCTCATTTCTTCAATCCTATCATTACTTATTTCTTATGTGTATTATGTAGAACATAATATCCTTATTCACCTTATATACATGGAGCCCAATGAAGCCACACCAAGTCTATGATATCCAAACGAGCGCAATACAATGCAAAAAGAAGAGAATCTTATAATCAAATGTCTATTGCTAAAAAAAATGAACTTAACGCCCGTCGTGAGCAACTTATGCACAAAAAAATTCAATTAGAAGAATATTACCAACTGCTGCTCCGCCTCCTCTTGATTTAACAAGACAAGAAGTTGGTTGCTCTTCTAACTCTGTTCCAGCTCAGTACAGTAGCTCATCTCAATATTTCGTTCAAGCTGACACCCAAGTAGAAAATGAAAATACTCGAATTTGCATTGTTGAATAAACCTTCTTCGTTTGATCTCCCTATAGATTTAGAGGCTCCCGAGGACAAAATCATTCACTATACAACTGGTAATAAATTAACATACTATCCTCCATCATATATATTTCCATCTTATATCTTTAAAGTTTTTAATGTTTTGTTCTTCCATTGTTGTTTGTTTTGTTTTTTCTTTTCTATCCTATTTAAAGGTAATAAAAGAGGGTTCGTACCATTATGAACAAAGCCGTCCTTCTAGATTCGACATCTATTGGCTTCCACGCTTCTTCTATCATTGATCATACATGGTGTCTTCCAGAATCACCCTCATGCATACATTGTGATGCAATTCGGTTCCATCGAGAACCTCCTGGTTTTTGTGTTCTAAAGGCCAAGTGTTACTTTCCTCCCTAGATGCTCCTGAGCAATTAAGGAATTATTCCTTGGAGATTAGGACATTTCTGTACATTTCAGAGCCAATTCCCGTACATACAATAATAATTTTGCTTTCACTTCTCTTGGAGTTATGTATGATAAAAACCTTTGCCGTAATGATAAGATGTGTACATATTTAAAGTCCAAGGAATGGTTTATCACTTCATTAATGATCTTATACCCACTGACGGTAAAACCAACAAATTTGCAGCGTTATTTCATGATGTGGAAAATGAGGTAAATAATCGCATGGTCATCTCTGATAAATTGAAAGAAGAATTAGTGGTCTTGATTTAAAATTTTAAAAGATAATCCATACTCTATTTTTTTCCGCTCGCTGCGAGAAAACCGCATTTGTCTGAATGTCAAATACTCTAAGAATTGATCCTGGCTTAGACCAACGCACATATAATGCTCCTACTGTTGAACAAGTAGCAGCAATTGGCAAGACTTAGATCACTCTAGCGAGTCTCAATGCCGAGATGTAGAGTATATACAAAATCTGGTCAAAGCCAAAATGTACAATATTACTATCGATGCTACGATCCTTTGCAATACCCTTTGTTATTTGCTCGTGGTGAACCTGGATGGCATGTAAGTATCAAAAGGATCATTCCACCTCAGGTAGAGATATCGGCTGCCAGAAAAAGATTAAGAGTTTGTGATGGTGAGCATTTAACTGACCCTTCACATGTTCTTCTGGTGTGCAATTGCTCGAGTCAGAAGCAACAGGCATGTGTTTCAGCTACTTTTTTAGTTCAACATACTTCAATTTTGCTTTTACTACATTACCTTATCATCTCTCTTAAATGTACCTTCTCTTGTTACTCGTAGTGATGCAAAAATTCTCGCATAAGAAGGGTTTTGTATCTGCTCGAGAATACTATTGTTATAGGGCAAATACGTCCAGGAGACAATTCAATATTACTACACTCTAGCAGACTATTGCAGCAATACTTAATGATATGTATATCAAGTAGAGACCCAACGACTAGATTACTTCGTCTTCAACAACGCAGAGAAAAAAAAGCTAGAATGGAATCTCTCCAGGGCATAATAGACAGTCTTGGTATACATGGTGAAAATGACCCTAACAAAATTGGCTAACGCATTATTCTGCCTGCATCTTTTTAGGAGGCTCCTCGCGATATGAAAAGATACATGGATGCCATGACCTTAGCCCATAAATATGGCAAACCAGATATCTTTCTCACAATAACTTGCAACCCAAATTGGGTAGATCACTGTGAATAAACTTGAGCATGAATCCGCCCAAAACCGATCAGATTTGATAGCTCGAGCATTTAGAGCTAGACTTCAAGAACTCAAAGATGAATTGATAAATAAAAAACTTCTTGGAGATATTATAGCTTATACTTATGTTATTGAATTCCAAAAGAGAGGCCTGCCTCATGCACATTGATTATTAATACTGAAAGGCACTTATAAAATCAAATCCAGATGCATATGATAAATTTATAAGTGCAGAATTACCTGATAAAACCACACACCTTATCTATATTCTTTGGTTGTTAAACATATGATGCATGGCCCTTGTGGTAACTTAAATGTAATTCTGTGTGTATGAGAAATGGTTCATGTAAAAATCACTATCCAAAAGAGTTTTGTGATATTACATCTCATGGAAAGAATTCATACCCTAATTATAGAAGAAGGAACAATGGAATGATTGCTTCGGTCAGAAAAAAAAATTCTTGACAATCGTTGGGTTGTACCGTATTGTCCTTATTTAATAGCAAAGTTTGACTGTCATATTAATGTGGAAATTTGCTCTGATATAAAATTAGTGAAGTACTTATATAAGTACATATATAAAGGACATGATCGAGTGGCTTACAATGTTGTTGCAAATGATTCGTCTACCGTTTATGATGAAATTAAGCAATTCCAATCAGCTAGATGGATCGCAGCTCTAGAATCAGCTTGGAGGCTTTTTGGTTTTTCAATGAGCAAAATACGTCCTTCTGTTATTACTTTACAACTGCATATTCCTAATTATCAATATATATCATTTAGATGTACCCAAACTTTAGAGCAAGTAGTTTCTAACCCAATGACATCAAAAACAATGCTCATAGAATTTTTTATATGAATGCTCCTGATGAAGAGCAAAGAGTTTGAATTGCTATACAAAAGAGTTCCCTCAATATTTTGTATGGAATTCTCAAGTATAAAATCTGGACACCTAGAAAAAATGGCATTGTTGTTGGTAGAATTGTTATATGCCAGTCCTATTGAAGGTGAAAGATATAGTTGAGAATGCTATTACAAAATATTAGATGCCCAATATCTTTTGATTTTTTGAAAATTGTTTCTGGCACATTCCACCATACATTCTGAAATGCAACTGCAAGTTTAGGTTTGTTAGAGTCAGATGATTATTAGAACCAATGCCTGAAGAAGCAAGTCAATATCAAATGCCTATAGTTTAAGAAGGCTTTTTGATACTATTTGGTTTATTGTTTCTCCATCAAACCCAAAAACATTGTGGGAAAAATTCAAACATGCCATGTCTGAAGATTTCCGAATGATCAACATTTCTCAAATCATAAAACTGAGCTTCACAGTATTAAACAAATCAATGAATTTTTGGAGAACTTAGGCAAATCTGTGAAAGACTTCCAACTACTTCTTCTCCAATCCACTTTTTCGATATTGATAAATATACAAGAGAATTTAACCATGAACAAAACATCGAAATACCAGAAGCTGACTTACTTTCAATTCAAACATTAAATGATGACAAATGTATGCATTTAATACTATTACAAAAAAAATTTATTCTAATCTAAGTGGTATTTATTTTGTAGATGGCCCAGGCGGAAGTGGGAAGACCTATTTATATCGTGCTCTTTAGCTGATGTCTGACAAAGGTAACATAGCATTAGCTGTTGCAACTTCTGGTATAGCTGCAGTGCTTTTTGCCCGGAGGTCGTAAGCACACTCTCGATTCAATATACTATAGATATAGATGGGAAAACAAAATGTAGGATAAGTCAACAAACCACTCTTGCTAAGTTGTTGTTGAGTGCGAAGTTAATAATTTGGGATTGAAGTCTCGATGGCTAAAAGGCAAACAATTGAGGCTTTAGATGATATTTGCAGATATAACTGGTTCATGCGTCCCATTTGGTGCTAAAGTTATTGTTTTTGGAGGTGATTATAGACAACTTACACCAGTTGTAGTTGGAGGAAACAAAGAAGACATGATTGATGCAAGTTTTGGAAGTTCTTCATTGAACCAATATGTTGAAAGGCTATTTTTACGAGAAAATATGCGTGCTAAGAAGATCCATTGTTCACCAATTTTTTGCTTAGAGTCGGTGATGTCACTGAACCTCAAGTCATTGATGATAGAATTCAAATTCCAAATAGCATGCTATTGCCTTTTGTGGAGTCCCAAAATCATTAATGATTTAATTCAAATAGTCTTCCCATGCCTGGACCTCTTCTCTCCAGTCCTTCATTAGTGATAAATAGGTTGATTTTTTAGCACCAAAAAAATGACTTATGTTGATGAAATCAATCAATTTTGATCAACAAATTTCCTGGACAACCAAAAGAATTTATTAGCTTTACCAAAGCTTGTGACCCCATCACACCAAGGTCAATATGAGGATTTTTTTGAACTCTATGACACACCTGGTCTACCACCCATATATTGACTTTAAAGGTTGGTTGTCCGATTATGCTATTGAGGAATATAAATCCTATTGAAGGTCTTTACAATGGTACAGATTAATTTGTCCAAAATTTCGGTCAACAAGTAATTCATGCTGAAATTGCAACAGGCCATTTAAAGGAAAGGCAATTCCTAGAATACCTTTAGAATCTTCAAACAAGCAACAATGCCCAATTCCTTTTGTCAGAACACAATTTCCAGTCAAATTATGCTTTGCAATGACTATTAATAAAGCTCAAGGTCAAACCTTAGATTTTGTTGGTATTTACTTAAGAGAGCCGATCTTTAGTCATAGTCAATTATATGTTGCTCTTTCTCGAGCAAAAAATGGAGCTTCTGTCAAAGTTCTTATACATCCCCCAACTGTTGAAGACACAAATGTCACATTGACTAGAAATATTGTTTATAAAGAAATTTTGCAACTTGCACATCAGTTGTAAAAGGACACTCTGTTATGTTCATTATACAGAAGTAACGGCTTTCTTAAAAAAAAAAAAAAGAAGGTCAATATTATATACATCTATGTATATCCATTTGATTATCTGCAGCCTTCTACTATTTCATTTTTAAACCACCCATACAACCTAAACTCTACATATTTCGCTCTTTTCTAATTTCCATATACACTTTTCTGCTTAATTTTAAATTCTACATTACATACACCAATTTACGAGTTTTTTAATTAAGATCTTCTTATCTGCTACTCTATTGTGAATATTTCCTAAAATTTTTTTGCTTCGCTACAAATTATATTCTTTATTTATATTCATTAACTAACATACCTATCATATATTCTTTGTCCAGTAGCTAGAAATATTTATCCTATCTAAATAACTTTCAATAAAAGCTTTTTTCTTATTTCTACCTAACCTTAATACTCACTCCTGCAAATTTATTAATAAAAAATATTTTTAATATTCTCATGATTATCAATTCCAACCATTTTAATTTATTTGTATTGCACATATATTTTAATATTTAAAGAACTAATTCGCACCATTAAAATAGCTTCACTATAACTCCTCTATGTTCGTACATGCTCCTCTTAATACTGTTATGAACTAATGAAAAAAGTACAATCTTTTTTATAGCGTCAATAAAAAAATGCATCGAGCTTTGCTACCTATTGCTGAGATTACACCAAACACACGGACTTGGACAACCAAGTACTCATTGTCCGAAAGCTCAGCCCTCGACAATCACAATCAACCCCAAAAAAGTATCAGAGATTATATTCATCGATAAAGATGTATGTTCTTTTTATCGATTACATTTTCATTATGTATTTATAAATGCATTTTATCATTAAGCTATAATTCTCAACTCAAACTAAATTTTTTTTTTTAGGAAACTAAAGTCCAGGCTGTGATATATAGTCCAGACATAGCTTTAATGCAAGATGTTCTTCAGCTCCAAGAAACATACTTTATATCTAATGCAAAAGTGACATTTGTCGATCCAAAGTTCAAAATGGTCCCGCACATGTATCAATGGACCATAAACAGAACCACTGTTGTTCGACATGTCACAAATGATTCGCTCCCGAGAGAACTTGGAGCTCCCCTGTTTACCAAGTTTGTTGATATCCCGCCTCTTCTGAAAACTCTTATTGGTATATCTACATAACTATTCATTATATAATGTATAGTAGCCAATAAATTGCCTTCCAAACTTATATATTTGTTTGTCGGCAGATATTTTGGCCATTGTCATCGACAAACTTGAGCCAAGAGATGTCCCAACAAATTTGGCTTTGTCAACTATTCAAGAATTTGTTGTTGTGAATGATGAGTACGTGTACTTTTCCTTTCTTGCTGTTATAATATATTTTTAAATGCTTTAATTCTTACTACTTAACGTTTTGTTTACGCATAATTACTTTATAGGACAAAGCCCACGGTGCTAACTCTGTGGGATGAAATCGTACTCAGTGAAGGCATGCCCATTATAGATGCATCAGATAAAATGCCCATAATTGCAGCAACGAGGCTCAGTGTTTCTGATTATTATGGTCTCTTGTTTACTTATATGAAAATATATCTTTCTATATCTATTTCTATAAAAACATACACTAAATTATTTACGCTTTAGGTATATCGCTCTCTGCAAAAGGTTTTGCTAATATTGTTGTCAATCCATCATATCCTGAAACTCAAGTTTTAAGGACTTGGTAAATTATCTATTTTTCTAATATAATTTCTTTCCATAAAATATTTTTTCATAAGGAATATATATATTTTCATTATCATTAATTTTATGCCCACCACAGGCGTGCCAAAAATCATGTACTTCTCACTGAACTGGTCAAAGAAAAAAAATATCTAAAGCATACAATCGCAGATTCACTGATTCCATATGACAACTACTCATCTCTTGCTAATGTTACAACCAACAATGATGTAAGTTAATTCCTTCATTGTCTTAAATATACTTATATATGAGCTTATTCTAATTACATGACTAACAAGCCAACCAAACTTCCCAATAACCCTTCGATTTTTATTTAATATGTACTTGCTTTGAAGATAAAAATACCATACACAATCTATTAGATATTTAAGCATATTCATATATTTACATTACATACTCTTTTCCATATGCTTAGCACGACAAATTCTGGGTTAAATCAAAAGCAAAGATTCTACATGTGGAGCAACAATTCTGGTACATGGCTTGTAATACTTGCTTCAAAGCGATGAAGGCTCAATACGACTGGAACATTACTTGCAACTTCTGTCGTGCGGAATCAATTGCAAAACCTAGGTTTTATGTTTATTTTCTTTTACCTTTTATTCAATTTGTATTACTTCAATTTTTTAAACTATTACTAACCAAAAAATTAATTTTCTCAATCTTCAGGACAAGATTTACAATCGCACTTTCTGATTCCTCAGCACAATTAGATGTTGTTGTCTTTGGTGATGATGCTGAAAAGCTTCTATCTTTAACAACACTCGAATTAATGAAGCTCGATGATGAGGTTACAATATTATCCTTTGAGCTTATATATAACATTCATTGTATACATTCTCATGCATTTCTTATAATAAAATTTCCTTTTTTTACTTTCTTACAATGCAAGACCAAAAAGTCGATTACAATTCCATTAATGCCTGCTTAAATGAAAAAGACTTTATTGTCCAAATCAAAAAAAGACTTGCCCCCACCCATTATGGAATTGAATACTACTACACTGCTTCTTCATTAATTGAGGCCGACTCACTTTCATCAAAAGCACATGTCGAAGAAAGCTCAAGTAAATATACAAACCATTTCGCTTCAACTTTCAACAACTTTTATTAAGTTGAAAACCCAACAATATTTACTTTTCTATACAATTTCTCTCCTATTTATAAATTATAGATTAACATACTTGTTCTTATGTTCATCATCTTGTAGGCTCTGCTGCTACTCATGTTCAATCTGATGAAATTGAATCTTCCAACTCTGAACACAATGTCGCCCGTTCTTCCAAATCTGATGTTCTTCCAAAATGACTTCAACTTTAGCAAATCATGTATATATGTGATTATGTAGATATCTATTGAAGTTAAGCAAACCTCTAACTTTTGTATTTGCTATAGTTAATACTTAAACGAGGCCACGTCAAATATATATACAAACTTATAAAACACTGCATGTAATATATAAGTTCATAACTTTTTGTGCTTCACAATTTTTTATCAAGCATTACTCACAGACGTTTTGATGAATACGAAGAAAAAAAATTTCATGCACACCAATTTTTATTTTTCATTATTGACTTCAATTGCAAAACATTAGTTTTCTACCGATCGCCGCATTTCAAGTTTTACTGTTGCTCTATACTTGAAAATATGAATAATATTTACATCTATACTTTTTCGTCCTGTCTTCGACATGTCAAATTAACAACATCGAATTTTATACTGCAGAAGTTTTTAAGTTAAACCCCTTTGTTAGATAATGAATTCTTTTTCTAACAATTTAACGATAAATTGCAATTTGTCTTATCAGAAAGCAACTCAATGCAAACTCTACAATATTCAAGTTAGCACAATATCTAACAATGAGCTAAGATTATTTGCAAATTCTTTCCCCCACTTTTTCATTGCTTTGAACTTGTTTATCTCATTTATATCATCAATCTTTCAACTTTATTTTCTAATTTCTACCAATTGCCACAATTCATTTTTTGCCTTTACCCTAAACTGTAATAATATGAATAATAGTTATACCTATATTTTCATCCAAACTTCAACACAATAAATGTACTACATCAAAATCTAGATCGCACAAGATCTTACATCCAACTACTTTCTTAGATAATGAATTCTTTTTTTACCAATTGAATTATACAATTCGATGTGCCTTTCACAAAAACTCTATAATATGCAATTTAGTACAACGTTAAGAATAGACTGAAGTTATTTGCAAATACTTTTCCAACTTTTTCATTCCTTTCAACTTCTTTCTGTCATTTCTATAATCAAGCTTCCGACTTGATTTTCTCATCTTCCCAATCTATACAAAATACAAGGATTTTTGCAGTTCACCTTCTCTTCCAAAAACATTGTTCAATTGCTTAATATTTTACGATTTCACCTTTCAAAAATTAAAGAAATTTTATGAAGAATTTTCTATAAATTAATGCATTTACACAAACTCTAATTTAAACGAAAAATTCAAGAGTTTCATCAGGCATAAACACAATCAAAATCAACGTGAGATGACAAACTCAATAACATCAGATGAAATCAAAATATTATTAGATTGTTCATATACCCACACCAAAAAAATGACAAAAAGTAAAATAAAATCTGCAAAAGCGAATCTAGAAATTCTTTTTTATTAATAACTTCATAGAATGATTAAATAAAGCGTAATAATGATGATTAAACCCACACAACACAAAGATAAAAACGCTAGAACATCAAAAGTTACATACCATATATAAGCTAACATAAAAAAGAAAATAGTAAATAAAAGGTAAAAACTTATGAGGAACGAAAGCAACATCATTACTGCCAGCAAGGTGTGAAAGACTTCTAACAGCAAAAGTGTTACAAATTTTTGAATTCAAGAGAACGACGCTCTGAAATTGGATTGATGAGCAACAACAATGATAAGAGCCGAATTACACAAAACAGAGTAAAGTTTATCTGAAAAAAGAAAGAGAAAGGAGAAGAAGGAGTAGAGCGGCGGAATGAAATAACATTAGGGTTAATCAATGGCCTTCTCTCAGTTTTTATACAACTTTTTTTTTTAAAGAATTATCCAAAAAAAAACACAAAAGCAATTCTAATAATAATAATAATAATAATAATAAAATGAGAGAAAGAATTCTAATTTATAATCTTTAGCTTGACTTTTTGTTCTGTCTAAGATTCATACAATCTCGATTGAACAAATCATATAAATATGTAATGATGTAGACGTCTAAAAAAAGTTGTTTAGACTCAGACTGTTGTATTAAATGACCTCTTTGAACAAAATCCCTCTTAGATTATATTTTGTATTTTTGTTCTTATAAAACTCATTCACTCTTTGCCTAATGCATATTTAAGTGAATATTCAACTCATATATATACAAATATATAAAATACTATGTACAATATAAAAGACAATAACTATTTTCATTTCACATTGTTTCATATATTACCTAAATATTGTGACATAGAATTTAGATTACTTTTTTCAGATTGTTATATTGACGCTTTACAATCAACAAAACACAAAAAAGATTGTTCATGTATATATATGATTGGATTGATATCATTGAACAATACTTTAATTTAAGTTCATATATGCAATAATCACATTCCTACATAAACTATAAAAAACAAATAATCATGATACACAAGTATCTGAAGTTTAATGTCCATGAAAATCTATTACTAATGTTATCGGGCATTAATTACCGCACAGTGTGCGGTACCCACCCTGCTAGTGTATATATAAGTAGAAAGAGAGAGAGAGACAACACTACATAATGTATGTTAATAGTAAATAGGAGTTGATTGAGTAAAAATAGTCAAAGTAAAATGCAAGGATATTGAATAAAGGAAATGTCTTATATATGAAATTTAGAAAACTTTTTTATTTATATTTGTAGTTGAATTTAATTGGTCCAAATATGAAAGTAATTATTTATGACATTAAATATGAAAAGATTAAATAATAATTAAGAATGTCATTATCAAATTAATACAAAATTGCCATATTAATAAAGTTCTCTATGATCTGCTAGCACCTCGAACTCTACACGTCTACTTGTTGGGACCTCCACCGGGTGAGACAATTAAAATCAACTTCGATGGGGCGATTTTCAAGGATTTAGGGGAATCTGGAATTGGTATCGTGGCGAGAAATTCTGAAGGGGTCGTCGGCTGGAGAACTAGTTGATTCCAGCACATTTCGGATCCCCTACACGTGGAGCTATTTGCAGTGGTGGAGGCGGTCAACTTTGCTTCAAGGAGAGGTTTGGCGCGAGGTTTGGTTAGAAGGCAACAACAGCTCGGTGATTGCTTGGCTTAAAAACTCACATCTTGATGTCTCATGTTTTGAGCATATGGTGGTGCGAACACATTTGTCATTTTCTAATTTTTTTTGTCAGTTAAAATTAGCCACATTAGCCGCTTGGGCAATAGAGTGACCTATTATCTAGCTAGGAATGTTATCCCAAACATTAAGGGCTTAACGAATATTCCTACACTAGCAGAAATCTTTGTATCTACGGATCTTGATTGATGAATAAAGCTGGTATTTGATTTCAAAAAATAAACCTCTCTCTCTCTCTCTCTCTCTCTATATATATATATATATATATATATAATTTAAAATTTTGCACTAATTGATAATTAATAATGAGAAAAACTAATCGATGGATATAATTGTAACCTATGTTTAAGAAAATAATTAACTGTAAAGAGTAACTTAAGAAGTTAAAGATATATTCTTGAAAATAATGGTATTAAATAATTTTAATTATGAAAAAATTTTAATGTGAATTAGAGAATCAAAATGTAATTATGAAAATTGTCTTATATAGAAAAATAATTAAAGTACAACTTGTCCACTTCATTCTTCCATATAAGCAAGACATGAACACATAAGGTGAATATCATTCTAAAGATATAATAGTTAATTAACCCGTGTTTTGTGTGGACAATTTTTTTTCATTATAAAAATAATTTGTCACATAAATAAAAATCGACTTCATTTTATTATAAGATATATAATAGGACAAAAATATATATGTAACAAAATTGTGAAAAATCTTTAATGTAAAAGATGTGTTTATGGATATTAAAGTAAACATAAAAGAATATAAATCATGAAACTTAATAAAGTGTTCTGAAAAAAGTAATTTATCATAATATATACTCTTGTAGTTCTAAATTAGATTTTGAAGAAGAATTTTTAGAAATATTTTTAGCATACAAAAATCATTATTAACTTTAACCACATTTGCAACAAAGCAGGAGAGGTGCCTTTTACATTACAAATATTATTGTTTTTTAAATAATGTATATATTACTAAATAAAAGTAAAATTGTAACGTTGAAAAGATATTGCTATGTATTAACATGAACGAATAAATATACCCCCTCTCTAGAGGCATATTAACAATTTAATTAATGCTTAAACTTAAATAATAACAATAACAACAACATCATTAACAATTATTGATTTAAAATACAATATGTTTATAATCATATCAATTACAAACCATTCCTTCAAAGGACGTATATCGTAATAAAATAATTTTAAAATTTTCTTCCACGAACTATGAGGACTTGTGTTTTCTTTAATTTCATGTGTAGAAGATAAAAAATCAACAAAGAAATTTCTAAAATAAATAAATAAAGAGTATATAATATGACAAATAAATAAAGAGAATAAATATAATTAGAAAAAGAACAGAAATGATAATTAATTTTAAAAAGAAGAAGATAGACCATATTGCTCAAAGATGCCAAAAAGTCACTAATAAAATGTATAGATGTTTGACCATCAAAAAAAAAATAAAAGAAAACACAATGTATAGATATTTAAAAGATATCAACTCTTTTGTCTTATAATAAAAAAATACTAACTAGTTTGTCTTAAAAACTAAATAGGGGATAGATCATAAGAAAAGGAGGGGGGGGGGGGGGGGAGAAGAAGATTAACGAGACAAAAAGGACTGAAAAAATTTATGAGAATGCGGCATGGTCAAGAAATTGTTCAATCATAAATTACCATGGAAAGCAAAAGAAAACATCAACAGAAAAAAAATAAGGAGCTTATTTTGCTAAATATAAAACTAAAAAAAAACATTCAAAAAAATTAAGGACCTAATAAAGTTTCTTGTCACTTTTTTCCTTGTATCTCATTCGATAGTTTATAGGATTCTTATGACATGAGAAAAGAGTATGTTACATTAATTAGCAGATGTATAATTTGACGAAAGAGTAATTTATAACTGATAAGATTAAATCAAAGAGTTAAACATGTTGGTTAGTTGAATTAAATTTAAAACCAACCTAATCATATACCATTGCAAAAATTATTAACACCACCTAGTTGCATCTTTAGTTATGAAACCATTTTTTTTTTTTATGGAAGAAACCTATATGAAAAGCTTCTATACACAAACTAAATCAAAAAAGAAAATAGCATAGAAGGAAAAAATTTGTACATATCTTGGGTTTCAGGTGGGAAGTCAAAAAACATTATACATAATATTGCAGAAATAAAAAAAAACAAAAAAAATAGCCAAAGACATGAAAGTAAATAATTAAAAAATTAAATAGAGAGTAATTGATAATTATCGTATGGAAATAAGATTTAGATTAAACAGTACAAAGGTGAGTTCATAAAAATTTAAATGAAAAAAAGTAACAGTTTTGACTTATAATCATTTGATTAGAGAGAAAATGGCTCAGTCAAATTAATGACAACTAAAGACAAATTGTTTTACTATTATATGAATTTTGAACCAATAGAATCATGAGACATATATATGTAAAGATTAGGATAAATTGGTTATATATATTTTACGACTTATCTAGTAGTTGCCCAAAGCATTGCATTGGAGACAAACTATTTTACTATTTTTTTATTTTTAATTTGATTATTCTTAAATAATAAATAATTTATTAAATGTTCTTTTAGAAAAAAAAAATTTACTTAACAAATTAAATAAATTTTTCATTGCAAAGTTTAAGTTATTTTGATGACCGAATTAAATATTTCTTTCAAAAAGAATTATTTATATACCTAAGATTTTAAAATTTAAAAATAGAATAAATAGGTAAGAAAAGAATTTAAATTTTGAGAAAATATTTAAATCAAGTTTTTGATAAATTAATGCAATTTACTTACACAATAGGGATAATTACTCTCACCACCCCTGAGTTTAGACTATAAAATTTGTATAGAATAGTTCATAAAATATATTTTATTGAATTGTTGGACACAAATGTGACTTCAAATTTTATATATACCAAAAAGCTAGAATATTTTCATTTACATGCTATAAAATTGAAAATAATAATAACAAATATTATATAATAAATTATTTTCATGTCATTTAATGGAATTTCTAATTTGTTTAGAAAAAAGAAATGGAACAGATTAAATAAAATTTAACTAAAATCTAAAATTAAAAGAATAAATATGCTTGGAAGAAATATGTGAGTATAAAATGAAAGGGAATTTCCATTTATTTATTGAAAAGAATTCATTATAGCTCTAATTATAAAATTATTTATGGGATGAATTTGGATCGGACTAAATTAATAGAGATATGTTAATGAAAAAATCAAGATCAATTGGTCAAATGTTTTATACATGCGGAGAGAAATTATAGGGAGAGATTGATGAAAAAATTTTAGAAGAATAAATTTGAAAATGTGTAAACATGGCCAAATAAAGAAAAAAAAAATTTGTCCACCTCATCTTCCACATAAGAAAGAAATTGACACATAGATTGGACTCCATTTTAAACATATATACATACATATATATATTAGATTTGTATAGAATATTTCATAAAATATATTTTATTGAATTGTTGAACACAAATATGACCTCAAAATTTTATATATACCAAAAAGCTAGAATATTTTCATTTACATACTATAGAATTGAAAATATTAATAATAAATATTATATATACACACAATATATAATAAATTATTTCCATGTCATTTAATGACATTTCCATTTTCTTTTTTTTGAAAAAAGAAATGGAAAAGATCAAATAAAATTTAACTAAAATCTAAAATTAAAAGAATAGATATGCTTGGAAGAAATATGTAGTCATAAAATGAAAGGAAATTTTCGTTTATTTATTGCAAAGAAATCATTATAGCTCTAACTATAAAATTATTTATTGGATGAATTTGGACTAAATTATTAGGGATATGTTAATGGAAAAATCAAGATCAATTGGTCAAATGTTTTAAATGTGTGGAGAGAAATTATAGGGATAGATTGATAAAAAAAAATTAGAAGAACAAATTCGGAAACGTGTAAATATGGCCAAATAAAGCAAAAAAATAAAAAATGTTCTCACCTTCCACATAAAAAAGAGTTTGATATAGACCGAACTCAATTTCAAATATATATATATATGTGTGCATATTAGATTAGACTAGATTATGCATTCAAACTTCAATCAAGCCTTTATATAAGCAAAACGTTTATGACCAATATTTTAAAAACGAATGTGACCTGCCAGTCCAACTAGCCGGACAAGTGATTAGCACTTGGTTTGATCTGAATAGGCCTATAAAATCGGGGGTGGATCGGCCCATCGAGAACAGCCAAAATCAATTTGACCAATCCCGGCTCGTAGACCAGAGGCAGGTCAAGATTTGAATTTTTTTAATAATTGATTTTTTATATCACTAATTCAATCCTTCTGAATTTTCTCACTCCAGAAAAGCTGAAATAAAGGAAAATATGGTTGTTTAGTGTTCTCATGTTCTATGACTGTTGAGATAAAAAAAATAATAATAATGATAAAAAAGACTACATCGAAGAGTCCTAGCCCCCAAAACTCAAAATTCAAAACCCACCTCCTCCCCCATCTCAGCCACCCCCGACGCCGCCGCTCGCCTCGCCGTCACCAATCACTAGCACGCTCAAGGTATGTAACACTTGGATTTTGTTGGATATTACAAGAATAAGCATTTGAAAGAAAACAAGTTGTTTTTGTCTACCTTTAATATAATATAATATATATATATATATATATATATTTGAAAGAAAACAAGGATTTGTTGTGGGTATTTTTAGTAGATTTGTTAAATTAAACATTGCAACACTTTCATGTATAACAAATTAACTAGTGTTATTGAATGAAATTAGGAAATGCCCAAATGGTCAAATATGCTAGAGAGATAATAGATATACATGTGCAGCTGTGCTATTAAAACACATGAAGAGGAGTCACCTTGAACTTGAATGTTACAGTGTGTGATGTGAAAAATAGTCAGGAAGGGAAAATGGAGTGGAATTACTGTTGCAATATATTTGCTATGTATTTTGGAGTGGTAAAAGAGAGTTTACGTGAAAAGCAAAATGAATTTTGTTATTCTCACATTCTCTTTTAGACTAAGAAACTAAATAACAAAATAAGACTTGGTCAAAAAATTGTCTCAACAATTACAAATTGCTAATGCTCCTATTGAAATAGATATTAGATGTGCTATTGAATAAAATAAAATAAAATAAAATAAAAGGCTCAAACGTTCAGGATTGATATTTTAAAAGAAATTCTTATTTGGTTTTTATTCTTCCATTATTATTGGCATTTCTCTAATTTTTTTTTATATATTTATACTATTTTTTATATATAAAAAATTAATATAACAATTATTATTTATTTTTGGTGTCATACCAATCGAATATGTGTTTGAACTGGTTGAATCAGTAACCAGTAAGACCACCGATTCTATTTCCGATCCAATTTTCAGAACATTGCTCATGACACATGACATATATATATATATATATATATATATATATATATATTCCATATAACACTTGATGGGCAATATTTAATTATAACAAACATTAATCATATGTATTAAACAAGCCTACATATTTTAAATTTATTTATAAATCTACATTAATTGAGTATCAAATTACTAAAAATATCAAATAATTTACAAAATATTACTTATTGATAAAATAATTATCTCCAAATTGTCTCATAATTATGAATTAGTTAAGGTTATATAGTGATAATTTGCATAATCTAAAATAAATACTAACACGATACACATAACAATATTAGCAAAATAAGTATTATGACTGCTCCCGAATAATCCTCTTACATTCATTTGTTATGCATATGTCCCCAAGTTGAATTATCAATTAAAAAATAAAAAAGAAAATATAATGCACTCGCACGCATCATATGCCAAATATTTTCCCATGCTTAATTACTAACTAAGCGAATTTGATTAGCTAATCATATTCAATCAAATAGTGGCTTTTATGTTAAAGTTATAGAAACAACATTTTAAATCTTCTATTCCACAATCGTATTAGATCTTTTTTTTAAGCTTATTAATACATATTATGTATATTAATGGGTAGTTGAAACGAGTTGGGAAAAAAAAAATGAAGAATAAGAAGAAGCAAATATATATTATTATATAAAGGGGCAGCATCCTTTACTAAGTACTTTTGGTCTGCACATATTTTTGATATGTCAATTTCTTTTTTTATTTTCTCTCTCCTCTCTCTCTTCTTACACATTTTCTTTTATTTTCTCTCTTTTCTTTCTCTCCCCCTCCCTCTATCCTCTTTTATCCTCCAACACTCCTCAATATCATTTTTTTTAAAAAAATCTTTGTAATTATTTTCTTAGTTTTTTATTTTAAATTATTTTATTTTTACTTATTACAAATTTTATAAATCTATTAAAAATATGTTGATATATAGTATAGATACTATCAAAAAATTTTAGTATATAAATAAGTTAAAATTATTTTTTTATTATATACATGCGTCAAATGTATCAATATTAGTAATAAATATATAATGAAGATAGAGTCATTAGAAATTTAATTCATTGTTTGAGGGGTTGGACTATATCAGTATAAAGCTGCATGTTTAGGCCTACTTGTATTTGGACTACGAGAAAATGCAGATCAGTTTATGATTTGTCTTAGCTGGGCTTTGATTCAGCATCACCAAATGGCCTCAACTTTGGGTCAGTTCATTCATATTTTGTGGCGGCCCATTGGTTAATGACTTAATGGCATAAACTAAGTACTGAAAAAATAATAAATGATAAGTTTTTTTCTTTTTTGTTGGTTGGGAAATAAATGATAAGTACAAATATGATTTTTTTGTTAGAAATTTGGAATGGAAATAGAAGGAATGCCACGTGTAGTCTCCATACTTAAGCTTTTGTTTGCTAGAGCCTAGAAGTTATGCACAATACACTTCAAGATTAGCGATGGCAACGGGCGAGTATGGGGCAGGTTTGGCCAAATTCAGGACTCATCCCATCTGAAATTTTTTGGACCCATTCTGAACCCTCCGGGTCCAGGTTGGATCCGGTAGACCCGATTATATTTTTTAAATAATTAAAAAATATTTTATTTTTTAAGAAAAATTAATATTATTACAACTTTATAAACATGAAAAAAAATAATAGTATTACCAAAGTACTAATTATTTACAATTTTTTATGAACATATTTTAATTTTTAAAAAATTAAGCACTATTATCACATATTTATTTACACATATTTTGAAATTATAATTTAATTATAATGTTATATAATTATTTTTATATACAAGAGTATCATATTTATTTAACTATTTATATAATATATACTTCTATATATGAAATATAAATGTATATTATATATATTTACAAAAAATAATATATATATATATATATTAGTAATGGGGCGGGTTCGGGTTTTAAAATGAAGACCCCGGGACCCACTCCAAACCCGGTTAGGAATCTTCAAACCCATCCCATTCGGGCCGGACCTAGACCGATTGTCATCCCTAAATCAAGATATATATTATATCTTTATGAATGAATTATTTTAGCTATAGCAACTCACTGAAAATCTAAAGAAAGAAAATGTTCCATTTTTTTTTTTCATTAGAGCCACAGAGGAGCAAAGCTCCTGGAAACTCTTATATATTTGTTTGCAAATTGTCTAAATACGAGATATTTGAAATGCAATCCAGGGACATAGGACCCTCCCATTTATTAGATAATTGGTTACAAGCTGCGTGTTTTGCCAACTCGTGAACTGCACTATTTGCCGTGCGTCGAGCATAGCAGAAACTTCCTCGAATTGGGTTGCAAGGGCCTTTGCTTCATCCACACCTTGCCGTAGACAAGAGATGCATAACTCCGGGCCATTGATGAACTTGATTAGCCGGAGGCAATCACTTTCAACAATTACAATCTATCTTTCACGTGTTACTTCTTCCGAGACCGCTCATTTAAGGCCATTCAATCGAGCATCAATCCCTTGGCAGTTGCTGCATCTTGCATGCCAGCTGGGCGCAGAAACATGGTCACCCCCTGTCTTGGGTTCTGCAGTCCGGACCCATTACTAGAAAAACACCAATTAGCGTTGGAATTTCCAAGCAACATTTTCTTTCTCACAAATTATCACAAAATTGGCAACGGACAAGGCGGAACCTGACCAGCTTGGGCTTGGAAATTTGGCGACAGACATACTTGGTTACAAATTGTTAAAATTTGTTGCAAAAAATGGGCTTTAACCAAAAATATTTTGGCATAGCTTTGCAACGTGTACCGTCGGTCTCAAAAATTAACGAACCAATTTTACCACCAACATTGTTCATCACAAATTTGACATGGCATTTTGCGACTCCTCCCATCCGTCGGAAATGGTGAAACCATTTTTGCGACCAAAAGTTTTCGTTGCAAATATTTTTTTGAGATAGTTGACCATTTTTGCAACCAATTCTGTCTGACACAAAATTGTTGTGGCAATTTTGCATCCATGAAGGTGCATCGCAAAATGTGAAACATTTTTTTGTGACCAATTTTATCGGTTGCAAATATTTTGTGAGATGGTTCGCTTATTTTGTGACAAACATAGCCTATTGCAAATTTGGTAGGAAAATGTTGCCTGTGCGTCACAAACGGTGAAGTCATATTTGCAACCAAAAGTGCCGGTCGCAAATACCTTCTCAGATGAATCATCACTTTCGCAACCAACTACATCGGTCGCAAATGTTTTTTTTACACAATTTTTGACTCTTTCTTCAGTGGCGATTGTTGTTCCACAACTGGATATATGCAACTTTTGCAATGATATATATATATATATACACTATTATATAAAAGGGCAACAATCTTTAATAACTACTTTTGGTCTTCTTAATTTTTTGGTTTGTCAATTTTCTTTTCTTTTCCTTTTTTACTTTTTTTCTCCTATTTCGTCTTACACATTCTTTTTATTTTCTCTCGCTTTTGTTTCTTTTTTACAACTAAGAGAAATCACATTTTTTGCAACAATAAATTTTTTTTTCTAAAAGAATCAATGAACAACAACAGATATTATTTTTTGTTGCCAAAGCTTAACTAATTACAATAAAAAAAATATCGTAACAAAAGAAATCATTCCAAATTTATAATTTGTTGTAGTGTTATCCTCTTTTATCTCTTAATACTCTTCAATATCATTTTTTTTAAATTTCTCTATAATTGTTTTCTTACTTTTTTTATTTTAATTTTTTACTTATTACTAATTTATAAATCTATTAAAAATAATTTGATAATACAAATACTACCAAAAAATTTAGTAATTAATAAATCAAATAACCTTTTTACTATGCACACACATCAAGTTTGTCAATATTACTAGTATACATTAATAATTTTAATTAATCCCAGCAAAAATATTTTTCTTCACACGTTGTGGCCTTGTTGTTGTTTTTTTATTACCCGGCGTAAACATTAATTTGAATAAAGCAGTTAATTTACTTTTAACTTTGATTTACATCTTTGTCTTGTTTTATTTGAAGAAGACAATCATTTTGGGATTTTATTTCATTTTTGGTTAACTTTAAATTTATAGCATGATTAAGTGCTTATTTTTGTTCAAAGCGATAGGCAAAATTACAGTTTTATGACAGTATATTGCACGTTATGTTATTTTAGGACACTAACTTACTCAATTTCAATTTTAGGACAGGAATTTAAATTTTTTTTTACACATTTAGGACACTTTGCATCGTAATTAACAATTTCACCGAAAATTAAAAGAAATTAGATTGATAATGCGGTCGCAGGTTGAAAATTTGGAAAAGTTAGACACGTCATATGTGATATTTCACTTATCTGCCATTTTTTTTTTACTTAGCAATTCAAATAGGATGAAATTGAAGGTAAATAAACAACAATTATGAATAATTACAATATAAATATATATATAAATACATATATACATATACACACAATAAATATATACATATATATATACACACAAACATTGCATATATATATACACAAACCCATCGCCAGTCTCCTCCACCGGCCAAACCCACCGCCCACAGCAACTAGAGAGAAGAAATGAGAGATTGACAGAGATATAGACAAAGAGAGATAGATAGATCGATTGAGAGAGAGAGAGAGAGAGATAAAAAGGGATCTATTGAGATGAGATAAAGGCAGAGAGAGATCGAGAGGGAGAAAATGAGATAGAGAGAGAGAGGGTGGGGGGCCGACGGTGAAGGAGGGGATGGGGATTAGGGTTTTGTAAGGGTGGGTTGGGGGCGACGGTGAAAGCGAGTGTGGGGATTAAGGTTTTATGGTGTTGAGGTAGGGTGGGGAGACGAGAGTGGAGGGAGAGATTGTGGATTAGAGTTTTGTAGTGCTAGGGTGGGGGGCAGGAGACGGCGGCACTAGGTGGTGGGGCAGCAGTGAAAGAAGGGGTGGGTAGCATCGTCCTCAGGGGGGGCTGGCATCGGGTGACGGCAACGTTGGGAGGCTAGGTTGGGGTGGCAGCGGCGCTCGGGTAAGGGGGAAGGGGAGAGGTGGACGGGATGTGACGGCAACACTGGGGTCTGGGGTGGAGGGGATGGCGGTGTTGGGGTTAGGGTGGGGTGGGATGTAACGATGGCGCTGGGGGGCTAAGGTAGGAGGACAACGGCGTTGCAGGGGTGGGGCAACAGTGAAGAGGAGGGGGTTGAATTGGGGGTTATTTTATTATTTTTTTCACATGAAAAATAAATAAAAAATAAAATTATAATGATAAATCAAAATTTGAAAAAATATAAAAGATTTTTTTTTTCTAAAAAATATAAAAGATTTTTTATTCTAAAAAATATTTTGTATATTTTAATAAGAAGTTAAATTATTTTGAGTTTTTTTGTATTGTATTATTACATTATTTATTTTACATTAAATTAAAATATTTCCACCTAAACTTGCCAGCGGTGCATTAATATGTCACATGTATTTTTTCGACCATTAAATATCATTTATCCTAAATGAGTCAATTTTTCAAATTTTTGTTATAAAATTGAAATTGAGTAAGTTAACATTCCAACATCACAGAACATGCAACATACCGCCCTAAAATTATAAATTTGCCAAAATAATTTTGAATATTGATTGTTTACACATAATTAATTTAATTTGAACATTCTAATATTTGATCAATGACTACAATTTGATTGATTAATCATTTCTTTAGAGCTGTCTAAATTGGTAAATTTAAAATTTTGAATCGTTTACTATTAATGTTGTAAAGACTCTCCATTAATTTGCGACGATTGAACCAAATTGATATAATTGTATCAATTCATAATGTAATCTATGATATAATCAATGTAATTATATTTTTAAAATTTTCTAATTTATTTAGCCACACAACAAGAATTAACATCCCAGTATGATTTCAATGGATCATATACATTGTTGTTGTAATTGAATAAACTAATCAATTACAACTTAAATCAAATTAGAGAAATAATTAATTGTTTAAATTATCATAACATATGAAAAGATGAATGATTGAGGAAATATTATACATTATTAGTTAAGTGGGCACACTTGATTTGTGTGCAAAATAAAACATAAAAAAATTGTAATTTTATATCTAAAATTTGATCCACAACGCCCTTTAGATATTAAGCTAAAAATTGCGATGAAAATGAAATTGTTATAAAATATTATATAGCTTTCATATTCCTATCCATATTTAAAAGGTATATGTAAACTTCTTTGCTTAAAAATTCAAAAAAGAAAAAAAAAATCAAGATTTGACAATTATATCTAAGATATGTCGAGGCATGTCAAAAATTAAAAAATTTATTTATAAATTGGGTATATATATTCTATAATTTAAATTCAACCAGATGTTATACATTAATTTTTTATAAAATATATATATATATATATATATAATATGACTAAATTTAAATCACAATATATATGAATATAACCCAGATACGTAATCCATACAACAATTTTCCTTAAAAATCCTGGGGAACGAGAAGTTGGGGAGGGAGAGAGGCAGGTAGGCATGAATTGTGGAAGAAAAATTGAATACATTGTACGGTGCGTCTAATTGTCAAAGTCAAACCGGCGAATGCCAGTGGCAATAAAATGTAGGCCTATAAAGAGAAAAGAGAGACAGGCTACTATATAGCCTGCGCAAAAATATTCAATCAATTTAGGGATTGAAGCTTCTGCTAACAAATTCATTTGACTCACATTACTTTCTTAATCACCAAACAAATATTTTTTTTTAATGTACTTAAATTCCTCGAGGAAGAGTATTTTTGCTCAGGTTGCACTATAAGAAAAAAATATATTATTAATAATATACAAAAATAATAATATAAAAATTATTATCAATAATTATATTAAGTGATAATATATTCTATTTTATCGATAATTAAGTTTTTTATTAGATTGTCACAATACTACTCAATAGTGATAATAATTGATATTTTAATTATCATTATTGATAATTAATGACACATTTATAGTGATAATTTGATAATAAAAAAATTATCATTAAAATTTTGTAACAAGATTTTATTATTTATTTTGCACTATATTGTCATCATTTTACATTATGTTGTCATAATTGATATTGTACAAACTATATTTTGTAACAACATAATTTTGTTGTTATCAAATGTATATATAATTGGCCGGAAGGATACCCTGAGAAACCAAAAAAAAAAAATGTATATATAATTAGTGGCAACTTTTTATTATCACTTGTTATATTATCACTAATTTATTCATTTTCTTGTAGTGGTGTGAACGAATTAAGAGGGTGTTTGACTAAGCTTATTTGAAATATTTTATAAGCTCCTATAAGAACTTATAAGATGTTGAGTTTTGTTTTAAAAAATAAGTCTTTCTTAAAAGTGTTTGGATAAATAAGATGAATGTATTTTATAAAATGTTAATAATAACAATATTATAATTAATTTGATTGGAACAAAAGAGTTTGTTGTTATTTCTTTATTTCTTCAAAAAGAGTTTATAAGCTCCTATACATTTTATTTTAGGAACTTATAAATACAACCTTTAAAAATTATGACAAATACTTTATAATATCTTATAAGTTCGTATTTTGAGGAGTTTATAAATTTAATCCAATACCCTTCAAGTCCTCTAGGCTAACTAAAGTCAATTCATAATATCTCTAAATAATGATAATTTATAAATTCTATATATTTCGTGAAGTTTGAATTTGAATATTTAAGGTGGGAATAGTAGAGTCAACGATCAATACATTTATTTTTTAGCATGTTTGTTTTTATATGTCTAGTGTTTAATTAATCCATATTCCATTTATGTGCTCTTAAGAGGAATAAGAATTTGCGAACCAAAGGCTCTTGGGGGTGGAACACAAAAAATATCCAGCCTTCATACATGTGATGGATTGTTGTAAATATCATAAAATTCTTTAATGGACTGGGTCAGGGCTCCCCCATGCACTCAATAATATAAATTTAATTGCATTTTTTTTTATTTTTTTCTTCATAAAATCCACACGAAATTATAATTTTAAAATCATATATTGTGTACTTTTTCAATTCAAGACTTCAACTTTTGCATAAATGGAAACCAAACATCCGATCCATAAAAAGAATTTTCCGTCAAATCCCTCCTATAGTTTTCTGAAGTCGAGCCAAAACACATTATGAGGTTTATTTTTCTGAACATTTCTAACCTAATTCATCCTTTATGTGACTAACAAAAAAAACACTACTATAGAAAAGCCTAATTTAATACAAGTAATGCAGCACTTCTAAAAATACAGTCAATGGTTTCATTTTCGAAAAATTCAATACAAATTATAAGCACAACTACGTACAATTATCAATAAATTTTACAAATGTTATGAAATGCTATTTATGCGAGTGCTTGAGGTGAGGATTGAGTATTATACTGGTCAATACAATAAGTCAGCATTTTATTTAAGATACTAGAATTTACCCCGTGCCAAAGCACGAGAATTATGTATATATAAATATATATATATATATATATATTATCAATTTTTATTAAAAAGAATAATTTAATAAAAATAAATAATTCTTTAATTTGTATAATATAAATCGATAAATAAATATACTAAAAAGTTATTTAATAATAGAACATGGTCAATTTAAACATTAATTTTTGTATAATTAAGGTATGAAGGTTTTTAAAAACTATGTAGAATTATGTGACAAATAATTTTGATTATTCAAAATTCAAGTAAATGAGAATTATTGTTAATAAAAAATTTAATTTTGTTATTTTATTTGAAATTGAATTTAATCCAGCTTAAGTATTGGATAAATATTGGATTCTTTTGGATAAACATAAATAACAAAATATTTATTTAAACTTTTATAAAAAAGTGTTTTCATTTCACACATGCAAAATAGAATTAATTGAATCTATCCATGTGTACACTTACTTTGATAGCCTCAACGATTCTTAATTATATATATATATATATATATATATATATATGTTTGTGGGTGGGTGGGTGGGGGGGGAGAACTGTTATTGGCACTCCAAAATTATTATTGTCACTCCATTCCTATTTCTTTTATTGAGAAATTGACTAAAATGCCCATCGATCTATTTTAAAATAGAATTAAATATACTTCACCCCTTAATTATATACTATATATCATTTACCTCTATTAACTAATAAATTAACACTCACCCCCCACCCCACCCCCCCAACCAATTATATATTTCGATAAAAGTACTTCTAAATCTATACAAATGTGTGTGTGTGTGTGTGTATTCATAAAAGTATTTACACCAATTTGTATAATCTAAATTTTATTTTAAATACGTTTTAATTAAAAATCAAGTAATTAACTCTTCAATCAAAAGTGAACTTGAGACACTTTTAAATTTATATAATAATATTATTTTCAATAATTACTTCAATTTGCGTATGCTTTTCTTTCAAAACAAATTGGTATACTCATTTTTTAAGGAATTTACATTTATTTAAATATATCATAATTTAATTTAATAAAAAAATATTTAAAATATAATTAAAAAAATTTATCCACTTTTATTCAACATATTCTAACTTTACTTAGAATTTATACTTAATAAATTTTTTAAGTTAAAGAAGTAGAATGGTTTTTTTATTTAATTTGTAGGTATTATTACAATAATTGATTAATTTAGTTTTATTTGAATTTACTTAAACTATAAATTATTTTTAAAATTTTAAATATATATATATATTTTTAAATAATAAAGGATTTAAAGTTGAATTTAGAATACTAAGAAGAAAAAAAATAAAATTGTATAACTAGAAGTGGTATGAGGGCGAATTTGATCAATTTGTTAATTCGGCGGCGTAAGTGTCACCATTTAATAGTTTAGGGAGTAAATGAGACATAATAAATAGTTGAAGGAGGAAAGTGTATCCAATCACATTTTAAAATAGATGGGTATTTTAGTCAATTTCTCAATAAAAAAAAATAAGAATAGAGTGCCAATAATAATATTAGAGGGTTAATAACAATTTCCTATATATATATATTGATTACTATAGTAATTCACAAATAATAGCATGAATTGTTCACAAATTACGTGAACCAAATCAGATTGACATAGCATGAAATTTTCATTTCAATAAACCAAAGTATTTGTGACTTTAAAACATAAAACACCAAAACTACAATAAATATTGAAATTTACTATTCATTTACATTGCGACTTCAAAATTTGCATAACGTTTTGAATGGATATTGGTGAGGTGGAAATTCTTTTGCCAAGGCTAAAAGATTCGAATTTTTTTGAATCCAAACAAATGTAGATATTAGTTCATTAACATTAAGTATCTGATTATGTTATTGTATAGTGTTTCTTCGATAATTTGTGACTGCTAATGTAATAATTTCCTGTTAATTAAAGAGTATTTATATAATTATAAGCAAAGCACCAATTGGTCTAGCGAGATAAAGCTTACGTTAACGATAAGCTTTCTTTTTTTTTTTTTTGTAACTAGTAGTGCCGCACACCCTATGTATGTGCAAATTATAAAAAAAGATATACTTTAATGTAGTACTTAATTTTTTTAGGACTAAAATATAAAATTATTATTAAAGTTCTTTTATGAGAATATTTTTTTTGAGAATTATTTGAAATATTCTATTAAATGAACAATAAGTTAAAAATAAAAAAATTATATAAAATAAATTACGTGATAATGAAATAAACACAAAAAAAAAAGGAAAAATGTCGAAAAAATGTCGAATAATTATAATTAAATAATGTGTTTTGTGTGTGTGTTTAGTTAGAGAGAGAGAGTTGGTGGGGGGGGGGGGGGGGAGGAGGGGTTGGCACTGAGGGGAATCAAAAGCATTAATTATCTGTTTAACAGAATTTTGTTTATTAAACTTGGGTTTCAACTTCCAACTTCTAAACTAATCGAGAAAATAATTTGTGGGTTGAGAATATAGATTTTCAAATTCGATGTAATATTACAATAGTGACTTTTCGATTTTCTTTTTTGTTGTATACTTTTATTAATTAAAAAGGTAAAATTGATACATCAAATTTTGGTATCTGAATTGTATCGATTTTATGAAAATTTTCAATTTTAACCACAATTTTACACGTCTCTATTTATTTCACATAAAATTGAAGGGCAAATTTTGTAAAATCACATAAAAAAAAAAAAAACTACCATTTGTGATACAAAAATGACTTTCTTTTTATAATAGTATAGATAATTAAATTAGAAAAGAAGCTTACCTTACATGTTGATAAACCATGAAGTTACAATAGATAAATACCCATTCGAATTGTAAATTCTTGACCTTTATACCCTTTTAACATAAAAAGGTGTTTCTTTTATCTTTTTACCACAAAAATAAAGTTTTTTGTTAAAATAATCTAAGTCTACTTTGGGAGAGCAGACTTCTAAATCTTTAGTACATGAAAAATCATAAATTACATAAGGACCCCAATATTTTGAATAAGTGGCATAAAGAGACAAACTGCACAAGTGTTTTTAAAATAAACATATAAAATCTTAATGTAACATTAACATACCCTAGATATGATAGCAAACGATTGAACACAAGCTTTATGTAGGAGTACACTCCTAAATCAGGCCTCTCACAAGGCTTTGATACTAGAGTTATAGAGTGCGCGTACCTGATTAGTAATCAAAATTTAATTTTGTAAGGAAATGATAAAACACTTTTTTTGTTCTTGTACAAAGCTAAAAAATTACAAATGAAATGGAAATGAAAATGGAAATTGAAAATGAGAACTTGGTTGATTATCGAGAGAATGCAGAGAGCAATTTTTTCTTTGATGCTTTTTTTGTCTAAGGGTGCCTCCTTCTGTAGGCAAATTTCTGACTCCAATGGCTCCTTTCAATTTGGTTGAATAAAAGGTAGAGGATCCACAGTCCAAATTCCTTTGTCTTTTTATGGTGGAGTATGCAAATGCTTTAAATTTTGGCATCATTTTCAACATTTTTTATGTTGAAGTTTGCAAATGCTTTTAATGGTAGAGATTCCTTTTTGTTTTCAATATCCTTTTTGGGACGGGTCCACCATGCTTTTGTATTTTTATTCCTCCATCATATTTTCAATATTGTGTCTAGTGGGGGAATCTAATGTGTTCAAATAATTACTACTATCCATATATTGATTAGCACTAGATGATAGTTCAAATTCATATTGGCCCCAAAATTCATCAAAATTTTCAATTAACATGTTTAGGACATCGACCTAAAGAGTGGTTACCTAAGCTAAAAACTTTTTTAACTTCTTTGGATTGAACAATGTGGTCATGAATAATCTTCTTTCATCTATAACAAAGTTTGGTTTTGATTGATTTCATTACCAAGAACATCTTCAAATTCTAGTTGAATGCTTGAACAAATATCAACTAATCTCACCCAAGACTAAATAAGAATTTCTTCTTTAGTCTTCGCTTTCTCCATAATATGTTTGCTCTTTAGGTTCACTTGGTATTGGTATTTTTCCACAATTCAAACTTGATGTAATTGGAAAAACGTTTCTTTTTCTTTCTATCCAACGGAGTTTATAAGTTTGAACCTAAGAGGGAGTCTTTTATATTATTTAGGAATTTCATAAATCACATGTTTGATCATAGCAGGAACTCCTAGATTTTCATAGGATCCATTGGAGTAAATGTAATCTGACAAATTAATCATCATTTAATTGCTTCAAGTGAAAAAGGATCTCATTGCAGATCATAACTAATTCCCTTAATATGATAGTTTTGAAAATATGTTAAAAAAGTTTCATTTTCAATAATTGGTTTAATCCTTGATTCATGTATCATGCCATTAATTTTTCAAAGACTTCATTTGGCAATTTTTGTGTGGCTTCCTTAAAAAGTGCAATCCTTCTTAATCTATCTAAATGAGGGTTGCGTATCTCAATTTCTAAAGCTTCCATAAGTCTCTTGGTTTGGGAAACAAGTGCGAAATCATAAGTTTAATTTTCAAAATTCATGTTTAGGACTATATTTCTTGTGTATCGTTGCATGAGCCATGTGTCATATCACTAGCTTTAAGCATCCAAAAATATTTCAAATAAAGTTTTTACAAAGTCTATTGATTTATAGATATTGCACAACTTCATCTTAATTAAAGCATATTTAACTTCTTTAAAATGAGGATCATAAGTTTTTATTCCAACAAATTTGTTCTTTTATTAATGTAGCAAAATCTTGTAAAACTTTTCTTAAATATAATTTTTGTAATAACTGTGTTTTTTCTAATTAGCCTTCTTCAGACTCTTCCCCATCCATTAGCCAACTTAACACACCTCCTTGGATAGTTTCTGCAATCTATTCTAAAAAAATTTCTTTAGACCAAGTCCCTTCATAGTTGTTTACTATAAATGTTAAAGATTGTGATCAAATATCTATGATTTTTTCATAGTTTTTTGGGTGACTATCTTTAAAATCTAAGTGAGCTTCATAAGTAGCATTGTCATTTTTATATGATTCTTTTTTGTTAAAAGAAATAGAGACATTTCCTCTTTAACCTTTATTTATTCTATATTTGAAAATTCTTCTTGACATATAGGTTTCTTTTCTGTATTAGAATCCAAAACCTTGTATATTTCATTTCCATCATCTTTTTCCTCATAATCATTTTCTTCGAAATCAAAATTCACTATGCTTATTCCGTAAAATTCTTCAGTTTCCAAAGTCTCATCATCAGTATCTATGTTTAAAATATATTCAAATTCTTAAAAAATATTTTCATAGTCCTCATAAAAGGATTGTTTTTGATTTAGCTACTTGTTCCTTTCATCCACATTATTAGTTTTCTTATATCTTTCTCTCCAATATTCAATAATTTCTTTATAGGGGCTAAACAAATCTTCATGTCTTTTTTCTTTTGCAACATTTATTGTTAAGGTTTGTTCTTGAAATTTTTTAGCTCATTTGAACATAGTTGTTTTAGTTTTTATAGGAGGGTTTTTGTTTTTTCTCAGGACCAATATTTTTTGTTTCTTGTAGTTAGGTATTTTTTGACAAATTCTTCAATTATCTTTTTTATTTTTTCTGGTATATTAATATTTTCGACTCTACCTAATTTTTGTAGGTCAATTTGAATATCATCTGTTAAATTATATATATATATATTACCAATTATATCAACTATATAATTTAATATTCTAGTCATATTTATGACTGCTAATGTTTTCTTCTTGTATATGCATAATGTGTCTATAGTTTTCTTTTTTTTTTCAGCCTTTCCTATGAAGACAATCTTAGGAGTTCCAGTTTTAATTTATAATTGTTTATCAATGAAGAACCTCATCTTCTACCTCAAATCTAGTCTTACTATATTTGATTAAAATAATAATAGGCTAAAATACAAGACCTAACCTTTAGCACTAGAAATTTCTTGACTTTAAAATTAATTATAGAACTTAAGTGGTCTAAATAGAAAATATTCAAAAGATGGGGCTATAGAGTAATTATCACAAACAAGAAGAAATAATATAAAATTCAAAATTAGGTAATTACTTTGGCAAAAGTTTTGAGAACTAGGTTATTTTTGATAAAAATTTTACCAAGTCGTGATAAAAGTTCCTAAATTCTTGGACAAGAATATATTTATGTAATAAATAAAATATTGCTATTACCATCCATAATTCAAAATTATTTCCTAAATTAAGTACATCTCCAGTGGATATCTTGACATAATCCAGTCAAAAAATTGCATATCTCTTTAACTTGTTTTGTACGTTGCCTCCCTCACCCTGTCTCCATCACAATCTCTAAATTAGTCTACTCATGATATGCCCCTCATTGCCCCAACCATTTTTTGCAATTTTTTTTAACTTTTAAATTATTTTTGTTATATATATAATATATATATATACAAACATATATATGTATGTAAAAACCCTTCTCACATTTCATGAATGGACGAAAATCTTTACCCTATTCATACACATTACTTCACCTACACCTTCCCTCATCAATCAAGGAGACACTTTCTTGATAGGCTTTTAATGCCTCTGCAAGTTATAGACATTAAACTATTAGGCAAACACCTTTTTCTGTATACAAACACTGCTCACCAACAGTAGTTTTTTCTGCTATTTTTTGAAAAATGCTCATATACGCCATCTACAGTGTTGACTTCAGACTCCCATCCCTCTGAAATTAACTATTATTATTATTATTATTACCTTATTCATGTAACTAAAATCAGTAAATCACACACTTTCCTTTTGTTTTTCATTTATGAACAATTGGAATATGTTCCGCATTTCACTGAGGTCTGATTAAATCCTAAACGAGCTTTGTGGAAACTCGTATAAACATCCTATTCTATTATATTTTACATAAATCATTCAAACAATTGATTACTTCAACCAGACAGTATGTAGACTTTCTTGTTCGAAACTTTAGCATTTAGGGGGGAGACAGGGGTGTTGCTGCAGGCACGGTTTGCCAAGTAAAATTTTGCCTTGTTGCATGTGGGGTTAAAAGGCCTTTTTCAACTTTTCCTATTGTTTTCCTTTTTTTTTTTTTTTGTAGGTTATTGGGACCTGAGCCTCCAAGTTTGAGTCTTGGGAAGCTTTAATTTTATTTTGGAGTTGATATATATTTATTTCATGGTTAAAGCCTAGAGGTTGCATTAGAATTTAGATCTAAAAGAATAGATTTAAAGAGATTTAGAGCTTATATACAAAATACATATCACTTATGTAATACAAAAAAACTATCTTATTGTTTTTGTTAGGAAAGAAAAAGGGATTTAACCGTACAATGCAGTTGATCTTAGTGCTGACCAAATGAATGTATTAGAACAAGTAGGGTAACTAACATAACTGATCAAAATTATCACAAATTACATATGTTAGATAATAAACAAACATCATCTTTTGCTTTTTTGAAAGTTAATGTTAATAAAATTGCAACTCTTACTACCAATTACCGCCTTAATTATAAGATGTTTTACTGTCATATAAACTGTGATTTTGTTCGATAAAAATGAGAGTTTAAAAACTGTTTTTAAATTGAAAACATTATAGTATAGCTTATTGATTTCTTGAAAATTAATTTTTCATGTTATAATATAATTAAATTGGAAAAATAGCTAAAATTCTTTGTGATAATTTTTCTCAAATCCCAGAGATATCAACGAAATATTTTTCAATTCAAAATTTTAATTTGATTAATTTTTCATCCAAAAATCATCAAAAATCTATCCTTTGAACTTAACTTATTGTTTTCTGATCGACGAACTGAACTAATTGTTGATTTCTTAGATTTAAAAACTTTAATAAGTTTCGTGAAAAGATTTCTTGAAAAAGAAATTATTGATCAATAAGAATTGATCAATAAGATTGATGATTTTAATAAAACAAAAGGTTCTAATTTTAAGAGACAGAAATTATAGTTGCGACAGTTGCCATTTAAAATTTGAACAAACCAAACAAAAAGCCTAAAATATGTCAAAGCCCATAATTTAATTTAGAATAAATTACATTAAGCACCTCAAACTTTTAAATATTTTACACTTTGGTACCTAAGTTTTATAAATATGTAATGTAGTACCTAACATTTATTATTTGTGAGCCGATAGTACTTTTTTATTATTTTGATGGAATTTTTGTGGAATATTCCACCGAAATATTGTAAAAAATACCATTAGTACACAAATAATAAATGTTAGGTACTAAAATGCACATTTGTAAAAATTGAGTATTAAAGTGCAAAATACCTCAAAAGTTGATATGCTTAACGTAATTTACTCTTTAATTTAATGTTGTATGAAAACAAGTTCATAATATAATGAATAGATAATAAAAACATAGAAAATTTAATGCACAAATTAAAAAATTTTAAATCACCTTACAACGAGAGCTCTTAATACTCTTAACTCACCAATTCAAGTTCTTAGTGCTTAGCTTTGTGAACTAAAACTTGTGTCTTTGCTAAGTACTAATTTTAAAGTAAGAAAATAGAAGGTAGCCAAAAAATCAAAGGTGAGCAACTATTAATTTTCGATTTGACCTATATATTAACAAGAATGCCTAGAAAACTTCTTTTCAAATCTTTGCAAACAATGCCTAAATTCTACTAACATTTGAAATAGCTGTAATATAGGATTTGTACAAGAACGAGAATCTTATGTTAATATTACAAACCCATACCATGAAACCGACAATTCAGTGGCCGAAAAAAAAAAAATCTGATTGCTCAGCCTCCTCATTAACCTATTCACTGTGCTTGTTTTGAATCACTTTCCACAAGAAGCTGCACAGGGAAGCAAACTTTATGGCTTTTTTTAATCTGTAATCTGTATATACGCATAACATAATATCATCTCCCTCATTGGAATATACACTTAACCAGCGACAAACAAGGCAAAGCAATGACACCCCTGATTAAAGTCATCAAATTTCTTACTCAAATAAAGTTAAACCAGAGCAGACCCCCCCCACCCCACCCCTGCTTACCTCTCTGTTTCTCTGTCTTGTAGTGATATTATTATTATTATTATTATTATTATTATTATTATTATTGTACTTGGATATCTGGGCTTCTTTTTTACTTCCCCTTTATCTTGTGTAGACTCCACTGCAAGCTTCATCTCTTTGGATCCCCCCCCCCCCCCCCTCCCCACCACACACACTACACCTACTAGAAAAAAGAAGAAAGAAAACAAGCCCATTTAGCTCACCTTCTGTTCTTTTTTCCTTTCACTCCCTTTAAATACTCAATCATGCACCAATAGAAAGGGCACAACCAAAAAGTCTCTCTCTCTCTCTCTCTCTCATAAATTCTTAGACCCCTTAACACGAAGTCAAATCTCCAAGATTTCTTCTTCTTCAACCCCCTTCTTTCTTCTGACTCCCACCTATGGATGTAAGCAACCACCACCATAGATATACACTGTTTATTGTTTTTTCACTACTTTTGTGTTTTTATCTGATTCTTGAAATGTATGTTTTTTCGTGCAGGAATTTTACTTGACTCGGAGCCACGTTCCAGCATTTGGGAGCTGGGAATGCTATGATGACCTGCCCTTCACTCAGTGCTTTGATTCGGCAAGGCAAGCGGGGCTGCTGAGGTATAGCTACTCTGAGGAGCGTGATTTGTATGTGGCTGGTGATTTGTATGAGAATGATGTTGTTACTCCTGCCATGATTGTTGTTCCTCGCCGTAGAGTAAGCCCCACGCACTCCCTAATCTCTCTCTCTCTCTCCCTTACTGGTAAAGTGAGAAGAGAATGGTAATAAAGATGGGATGTTTTGGCAGGGTCAAGCAGGATATCCTAAAGAGAAAGAAAGCAAAAAAGATGCATGGGTAATGTGTGAGTTGAAATCTCCACTAAGCCCTGCCTCAGGCTCACCCTCACCCTCACCCACTATTAGACCAGCACCTAAAGCTGTTGATGAAGACTTGTACAAGATCTCACCTCACCTCCTCCGTCAACACGCCAAAAGGGTACCCTCGCTCTCTCTCTCTCTCTCTCTCTCTCTCATCTTAGAAATTCAAGAATCGCGTCCTAGGTTAGGAATTATGTCTTTATCTTTGAGCTCTTTTCTTTTGCATGCCTATTAAAGCAAACAATGGTCAATTCAAGATGGAAAACCAAAATAACATAAACTATTAAGGAGAAGAAAGACAACGGACCATATTGCGAATGTAAATAACAATTTAATAATCTTGTAACGACTTTATCTGTTTGTTAATTGTGCAGAAGAGGGCATGGGGTATCTTTTCTAGCTGCCTGCACCCCACATGTGTTTGCTGAACATGGTAAAGCTCAGCTCAGCTCAGAGGACTTTGGTAAATAAGAAAGATGAAAAGCTATTATTAGTATAGTTAAGAGCAGTTATTGGAATATTAAGCAATTTGCGGAAGCCCGGAGGATTGTTCGGCCCAAGAAGATGAAGTTCATCATTATCACATGATGATGATAACTAGTCTTGTTTACTAATTTTAACTGTTTTTGGCACTTTGTTCGATGTCTTTTTAGACCGCTTTTGTAGTATTTGAATAGTAAAGTGTTGTGAGCATGGGGAGGGAACAGCATCATGACTTGGGAGTTGGGGCTCTTTAAGTTTTATTTCCAGGTTTGTGATAAGAAAGTAATGGGTCCATTTGTTCAACAATTATATTGTCTCACTGTGAGTGTGTGTGTGTGGGCGCGGGCGTTTTGGTTATTGTTTGTGCCAGTTAGTTTAATCATGCTACTGCATGTATGTGTTCCAAGGACCAATGGACCCAAAATTAATTTTCACTTGGTATTTTCCCACATTTTTCCACTGAGCAAACTTATGATTCCTCACGCGGTTGTAGTACCTTCATTGGCAGTGATTTTGAGCTTTTCAAATCGTACAATTTGAAAGCTTTTAAATTAGCAATTCAAATATATTATAATATAATGCAATATCTTCATGGGGACAGAGGATAGAAACGTACATAGAAGCTTTGAATGGATTTGCAAATAAAAGACATGCAATTCGTTTCTAGAGATAGATTTGGAAAGAGCCTTTCTCAGTATTTAATCAGAAAGTTCCTTGCCCATTGTGTTGCGTGGAGGAAAAAAATCTCATTTTTAATTCTGTATCTTATGCATTGTTCAATTTTGGATTTACTGAAAATGGATAATGCAAGTAATCTCATGGTGCATAATATCCATTCAAGCGGGTTACATGTGCAACTCACGTGAATTGGGCAAAGTCATTTTCATCAATTCAATTGGTTACGAAATTGGTTAATGGGGCAATGTGCTAAATGCCCCATAGGTTTGGGGGTTTATCAACTATAAATGATTTGTCAATTTTTGGGCAGGGCTAAAATTTCAAAGATTTGAGAATAAACATCCGAATGGATCCACAAAGTAGTTAAAACGATGCAAAGAAGCCATGGACACGAAAAAATATTTGGCATCTTTTTGTTGTAAATATTGCTATGTGAATTTCTCCATCTAGGCTCGATTCTTGTACGGTTCCAGAGGCAACGTTGAGTTTGTCTGATTATAATCTTTAATAAAATCAAAATAAGACGTCATAATAATTAGTCAAAATTTGACCATGACTCGAAGGTCTAAAAAATGGAGTCATCTCCTAAGGGTGAAAGATGAGAAACCATGATTGAAATTTGAAGTAGAATTTTCATAAGATTGCATTTTTTTTTTCTTTCCAGATTAGTTGTGGCAAACCCCCCCAACTTATGGCGCTTCTAACAGTTTACCCCTCAACCTTTGGGGCATTTAACACTTCACCCCCCCAACCAAATGGACGAAAATAACCTCACCTAAATCACGTACATCATGCATGCGGCTCACTTGAATGGAATATTCCCAGAGTATGCGCTAGAAAATAATTTAGGGGGTTATTTGCATATTTAAAAAGGATTAGAGGGTGTATTTGCTACAAATCAAAGGTTAGGGGGACAAAGTGCTAAATGACTCAGAGATTAAGAGGTGAATGCAATTATCCCTAACAAAAATGACTTCGCTTTATCTTTTTCAAAGTTAATAAAAAAAATATAAATAAATAAAAGTATCTTTTTTCCAACTCCCATGACCCGTCAACTTCTTAGAATTCTGTAAATGTTTAGAATGCTTCTGATTCATTTGTCTCTTTCAATAATTTGTTTTTCAAATACTATAACTTCTATTTTTTCTACTTCCAACCGTATCATCAAATACTTCCAACTTCTCTAACTCGGACAGATTCCGTCTGTTTACAAGTTTATACTTCTGTAAGATTAAAAAATTTATAAATACCTAAGCATGCAGTAGATGAAATTGGAGTGAAGGTGTATTCAAAAGTCCTTTAGATTTTTCTGCAGGGGTATAAACTCCTCTATCTGTTTTCAACTTTTGATATTGGATAATTGGATTCATTTGTATTTTCTTCTATATAACTCAGAATTTTGTATACAAGCTCAGTACAATCAAAGAGGAGATTGTTAAATGTCAAGAAATTAGTATAAACAAGCAGGAGGGCACATTTTCTGTTCACAATGAAAAATGTATTTATTGAAAAGAAAAGACTTACAGATGGCATAAATTCTCTAACTGAACAGTTGTGTACAAATTTTACATAAGACTATGATTTCTCCCTAAAGCACCAATCCAGCAATCAGTCCTTCGAATCCGTTGCGGGCCTTTCAATTCCTGCACAAGCCCAGGACTACATATGATTAAGAACCTTGCCTAGCCTTGATAGGATTTCGTTAACTCGCTGTCTTTCTAGCCTTCCCAACAATTACAATAGTGTTTTCTACAATTCAAGCGTAGGACATACGATGTGCCTGAAACTAAATTTTCCAGAGTGTTTTTTTCCTCAAGTGTCATCCTTCACCATTCATGACAAGCAAAACCTCGCCACCATTCGATATGACACCGTCCAAGAATTCCCTAATTTCTTCTGTATTTTTAAAAGGATACGGAGCAGAAAAATCACTATCCAAATTGTACCAAGCTTTCCCGACTCTTCTCAATGCAATCCAATGCCTACTTCTCCATAGCCCGGCATACCTTCTTACTGGAACATTAAGTACAATGCCGAATAACTTATCATCTGGTCCGTCAAGATCAATTGAAGACACCCCCAATCGCCGGTCATGCCATATTATCCTTTTACCTTTTTCTTCAAGTGCAGCAATTAGGACATTAATATCATAATTCCCTGTAAGTGCATTGTGATGAGGCTTAAAGATTACAGACAAGGGTGTCCAGGTTGTCTTGTTTGGGTCCTCAAGGTCTAGTTTTCCAGCAATGGCATTCAAATTTTCTTGAGTAAATGCATTTTTATCCTGAATTATAACATTCACTTCATCACATACTCAATTTGGCAATCAAATGGTTTGAAAAGTTCAGGTACAACCTAGTAAGAGGAAAATTAAAATGACTAACAAACTTTGCTTATCAGCTAGTCATTTAGGTGCACAAAAGTCGGAATTTCATCTCACAGCCCAAGTCTCCCGGTTATCAGGTTATATGTAATAAAACCCATAAACCGAAAGGCTTTTCACTTCACATAATCCAGAACTATTCTTTACATATATACATGCATTACGTAGTCATACACAGCATAAGCTACTACAAGATAACAACACAGTGACAAGCACCAAAAAGAAAAGAACATGGATTAAGAAAACTATAAAAGGAAAAATAGAAGCAGCCATTCCAACTAGGATACCTGGAATAGATTGTTGAGGGAGTGTAATAAGCAGAATTGTAATCTTTGCCTCTCATGGTATATCAATTTTCCCTCTTCATCCATCATCCACTTAGTCTTCTAAAAGAAAAGACAAAAAGGACAAGAGCATGTTAGACAGATGATATGGATTTCAAAACTCTGGCTTTCTATAAAGATAGATAACAGAGAAAACCTCAGGATATAGTTGGCTTCGAATTTTGAATGCTGTCAATGCAGCTAAGTTGCCTGAAACTCTTATTTTGTATATTTCCTAGTTCTCGTTCTCTCACAGTTGGTTTATTACTTTACTTGTATTGCTTGGCACAGAGACATATTGGCCTGCCATGCTTAGTTGATAGTTGAAACAGATTTTATTAAGATCCATTAGCGGCGACGTGTTTACAATTTCACCTCCTGACCAATACCCCACCCAGGTAGACATTCTCGGGTAGCTGAAAAGAGTTGGTCCATCTCAAGATTATACCGTTCTTCCATAAAGTTTATATGACTCCAAGCGAATGAAAATTGGCTTCGTAAAAACAACACCAAGGATTCTTGATTTTAAAAAGTATATAACAAGAGTTCTAAAAAGAGAATCCATTCATAAATCCAGCAAACTTTAAGTACAAAGTCATTGACTAATGACTTACAACTGTATCGTTACTTTGCAAACTAATCACACTAGTTTTCGCAATATACAAAAACTTTCTTATACACAAAACATATTATTGGTGTACTCAACCAGGGTAATAATATGGTTGATGACAAAGAGTGAGTTATAACATATATACATACCAAGTAAGTTTAAGTCAGAAAATACACTGTACTAAGCCCCAGAACGACAACTCGATTTAATTCTAACGAAATAAAGCCTAAGACAAAATTAAAGCATGTTTAATTACCCAAACGACGACTCAGTAAAGATTCATCTCTTTATGGCGATCAATCGTATTTGCTCATCAATAGCTCACTGTATTTCCAAAAAAGAACATGAAATCTTAACGCGAAAGCAATAATGACCAGAAACAATCCAAAGATGAAAGAAACACTTCACAATCAGCAGAATTGCGAAAAATTTCAGTAATTCATTACTTAAAAGCGAAGAAATAAAAAAGAAAACAACAGAAAAAAGGAACCATCTCTCCTCACCGCTGGATATACACTTGAGATGTAGAAGCAGGTTGAGCACGGTGACGCCTTGAGAGAGAGAGAGAGAGAGAGATCGCGGAGGAGTCTTAAATTGTCCGTCGGGATTGATATTTGGGAAAGGAGGCGCAGTTTTAATTATTAATTGGATTTTAAAAATGAAAAATTGTAACATTACACCATCCTATGACAATTAATTGACAATATACACCCTAAAATTAAAATTTTAACATTTTATATTTTTAAACATACATTAATTTGACACTTTATACCCTCCACCCATTCTCATTAACAATTTCCACCAAATATAATATTTCAAACAAAATTAAAATATCTAAAATATTTATATGGCAATTCAAAATACCAAGAGATAATCTCATAAATTCAAAATCCGGCTCAGGTATTATCAATATTGGTTTTTTACAGGGCACCTACTTGTGTTATATTTAATGGTCAAAAAAAATCTCATGAAATTTTAATTATCAAAATAAACACTGTGATAATTTAAATTGGCCAAATAAACCCTTTTGTTGAGAAGTAGATGTCACACGCATTTTGTGTGAAAATTTTTATTTTTTTCCCTTTTGTAGTGACCATTTTGCCCCTTTTAATGTATGGCTTGGTGTGCCCAACTTCAGATGAGAGCATTTCACCCCTTTTAACATTGTTTCCTTTCTTCCCTCATTTTTTTTTCATTTTTCTTCACACCAAATCCCCGACCCCCACCCGTTTTAACATTGTTACCCTTTCTTCCCTCAATTTTTTTCATTTTTCTTCACACCAAATCCCCAACCCCAACATATAATTATAAAACATACATATACATATGTATATGTATACATGTTGTTGTGTATATATACTACATACATCTTTTCCACCAATGTACACGTATATATATTTTTTGGTGTGTATAAATATTTATATATAAATATATGTATATATACAAGCCCCACCTCCCCACCCCCAAATTGTTCGACAACCTCTCATCTTCGCTGGCCAAATCGTTGCAGCTCATCACTCTATGGTGAGTTGTGTGTATGTGGCTTATTGGGTGTGTGGATAGGGATTTGGGGGTGGGGTGTGTAGGGAAGGGGGAGATGGGTGAATGGAGAAGAACATAGAGAATGAAGAGAAAATTGGGGGGCTTTGACATATAAATACGAGGGTAATTTTGAAAATTCATACTTTTTTATTAGTCAATTTTAGTTGAGGGGTGGTAGGCAAAATTTTATTTTCAGAAGGTTTTTTCTGTTAATTAAAATAACACAGGATATTTTTGGCTATTTCAAAAGAACATAGAGGGATATTTGCAATAAACTCATAATTCATCCTAACTTTAGTACCCTCACTAGCAAAAAGTTGATTCAAATCAGTACGGTCAAGTTTGTTATCTCTTTAAATCACCTCACAGCTTCAATAAACAAAGTTGTCATTGAATAACAAAGATGCGAACTTATGTGTGATAGTGCATAACTCAATAAAAACACCACCAACAAAAGGTAGTAAAAACAATGCCCTTTCGTTATCATCCTCTTCTTTTAATATTCCTATTATTGTTTATTACCCAACTTTAATAGTTAAGATTCTTCAATGTGCTGCTAGAAATTTGGTGAAAAGTTGAAGAGAGATCGAAAAGGACTCAAGCCATCATGGGGAGTTAATTTGCCTTCTATTTTTTCCCCAATTTTTTTTTATGGTGTATTCTAATCTTTAGGAAGAAGTTGATTTTGATTTGGTCACCGTATTTATTTATTTATTTTTGTATATATAGAGTATAATATTTGCATTTTTAATTTTGGTCGAAATATTATTTCTGGTGGAAAATTTTAATGGGAATGAATGGGGGGTGTAAAGTGCCAAGTTAATATATTTTCAATGGTGCAAAATGTCAAAATTTTAATTTTATGGTGCATAATACCTTTTAAAAATGTCAAAACCATAAATACTATATATAAAATATAATACTAATATTGTAAATAAAATAATGTTCGTGGTTAGTTTTAAATAATATTTTATAAAAATATATTTTAAATTTTCACAAAACCCCGCCGAGAATCTTTATAAACTCTCCATGCAAATTAAAGACATGATACATACCTGTACACTAGACGAAAGCTCGCACACTATTTAGAGATGAAGGTTTTATCTGTTCATTTATTTTTCTTTTCGATTATTCCCAACTTTGATGTGCCATTAATTCAAAAGGTGGGCAAAAAATACACCCTAACTAAATATTGCTGCATTGTTGGGTTTTTTATATGGGGCACTCATGAGTTAAATTTAATTAAATCGAAAACTTTTGTAAAGTAAAAATTAGTACAAAACAAAAGATTCTGTAAAATGCGAAAATCACAAGCAAAAACTCTCGATCTATAGTATACTATCCATGTGTTATTTCTGCATGTATGATAGTGTTTTAGGTTTGTAAATTTACCATTTTAACCTTGAGTTAAATTTCCAAAATCTTTGTATTAATTCTAATTAGCACAAAAAATCTTATATTAAAAAAATTAATCTAAAACCCCTCATATTTTTTTAAAACTAGCATAGCGCCCCTCGAGTTCCTTTTCTAAAAATTTGAGTACCACAATTCCTATCTCACAAATTGACCGAAAATGTGCGTAAAACTTTGAAGGTTAGGGTTTGAGATTCAAAGAGTTTTTTTTAACCCTCTTTCATATTTTGGTCCAAAATTTTCCCTTTTCCGAAAAGACAACTTATTATTATTCTCTAATTTTCTAAAAAATGATAAAATTGAAAATTCGTACTTAGAAGACCCTTATTCTCTCTATTTATCCATGCCTTAATTTAAAACTGTTGCATCTTATTTATATGATTGCTTATTACTATAATTTTTACTTGGTCATAATCAAGACGACTTACGCGATCAAACAAGTATATCAGGGGTAATTAAACAGCTATTTAGAGAATTAGATTAAAATTCAAAATGCATAGAGATTTAGTGTCAAAAGACTCAAAACATAAATTAATTTCACAATTTCAACCAAACTATGTGCGTAAAACTTAATTATCAATTTGAGATTTTTACCCTTGGCAAAGATGAGTTAGTAGTTACTATAGGACTTGTAGCATGCTACACAGTCACCTTTTTTTGAAATTTACCTCCATGGTGAAAATGGTAATCCATCCTAACCTACCAGTTCCCTCCCCCCACCCCCCCAACATTTTTTTAAGATAATACGCACACAGCACATCTACAACGACAATGACAACTTCCCAAGTCTCTAAAAGTTAAGGGGTCTAAAATGGTAAACGTTCAAAATCCAGAGGAATTTCTGTAATTAAGGAATAATAGCTAAAAACCCCCAGCTCGAAAAACTCTTACGCATGCTATAATCGCCTATCGAATTAATATCATCCGTTACTTATTGGTGAATACAATATATTTTGAAACAATAATTCAAAGGCAAAATAATATTAATAAGGGATACTTATAAAACCGCCATGAGGTTCGACCCAATTAAAAAAGCCCCCTGTATCTATGGAAAATTACAAGTACACCCTGACAATAAGGGGTTCTTTTGTAATTATCCCGATTAATATTTCAAAGACAATAATAATCCAATCCAGTGACTTACAATACAAGTAGGTATATACGACTTAGGTCTTATCAAATCTCCTCCAAAACCATATATGCCCCTCAGAAAATAATCTGAAATCAAAAACAGTCACTACTCACTTGTATTGAAAAATATAACATTTGACAGTTTTGCGGCCACCTACAATTTGGGTGAGGGGCAAATATATAAAGAGTTGGGAGCACACATTTGAGTTTGTAACAGATATATATTAAAAAAAAGAAAAGAAAGAAAAAGAGAAGAAAATTAAATCGGAATAAGGGAATTTACAAACACTATAATTGGCACAACAGTAATTAATACATACTATACATGAGACTATGATGCCTGCAAAGCCCTGACCCTTGCAGTCAATTCCTTTACTTGGTTCCTCAAACGTTCTGGGTTGCAGAAAAAATCAACAAATACCCGCCTTTGAAGTGCCATTTCTTGCGAATGATGTTTAACAATCTGCATTTTTAATGAGCACAAGCGGGAGATATCAGGTTAGGCTAAATGAGAAGCACGTTTCTTGAAGACAATTCAAGGAATCGGTGAGAAGAAACTGGACATGGATGTACAAATACTCCAAAACAAGTATTGATAACGATACCTCATTCTTCTTGCAATGTTCAAGTGTTACATCTTCAACTGCAGTTGAGAGCTTCGCATTGACCTTTTCCATTTCATCCAGCTCCTTCATTAGAGTCTAGAGAGAAGGGAAAGCACAGATCAGAGGAAATGGTGTCGGAGAGCTTCTTTGCATGTATTGCAAAAGATGAAAGACAATTAAGATGGAGAAACTGTGAATATCATACCCAGGGTGTCAGTATCGGTTGCGCAGTTGTGGATGATGCAAATAATAACTGCTGCAGACTCTGAACAAGTGTACACCTGAAATAACATCACAAGAAGTTAGTTACTGTAGGAGGCAGGTAGATCTTTATGGGTGGATACAAGTGTACATAAAGAGTATAGATGAGAGAAACTGGAGTTGCTATGTGGACGCTCCAGATTAGAGGTCCTTGTGGATTTTGCACAACTTTCAATTGGATTATGAGAAGATATCTACACTATATCGATCGATAGGATCTTTGAATGAATTGATACAACAGTTGACTCATGGCATAGCTTGCACAGGTGAACATTATAAGAATAAGCATATGATCAATAGAATAACTTACAGTTCATTAATACATCTGTTTCTGTCCTCAGGAAGAGCATATTCCAGGTCAGATTGCAAAGACATCAGGTCCGAGTGAAGGTTAGATAGCTGTTGAACAATGCCCGGAACAGACACATACGTTGATAGACCAGATTGAGTATCTGAAAATCCACAAATTTTGCAATCATAATTCCTCCAACGGATTTTTCTCCCTAGAAAAGTAATCTGTCTTTCGAGACGTCTTACTCGAATAGATACTCAAGAGATCTCTAACTCCATGGAGAAAAGTGTCACGATCATCGACTGCTCCTTGTTCAGGTACATCAGCTGCAGCTTGCGCCAATGCCATGCATCGACCCTTGAAGGATATAATACACGTACAAATTTCATAACTCAGAGAGACAAGGAAAAAACAAACGCAGAGAATGAAAAGGGTCCTCCAAGGTCATAATTATGAGAAGTATCCTAAACTAAACTAATAAGTCCGTCCATACCAGTCGCCCTTTGCCTGCAGACAGGTACCCTTGCAGCTCTAACTCGATAACTTTAAGGAAGGAATAGGCTCCCAGAGTAGTCTTCTTCTCCAACTGACAGGCTAATTTCAAAAACTGATGCCGCGACAGCTGGTTAATCAAATGATTTATGAACTGCAGACAGTGAAAAGTCAAGATATAAGTAATTTGAATATATGAATTTATTAAAGAATTCAGGAATCTAGATCCCGTTCCATTCAAAATGGATAGTTGGACACAATTCAGACTATATTTGGAACATGGATGAAGTTACTAATTCATGATTTGGCAGATCAAAAACTTCATTATCGGTTTTACAAATTTCTTTATAAAAGCCTTTTATTTGTAACTATTGTTGGAAAATTTGTGAGCTGTTGTAATTAGGTTCTAATTAGGTTTTCCTTATTTGGTCCTATTTAGTTTTTTCTTTCGAGACTAGGATTAGGTTTTCCTTCCGAGACTAGGTTTCTCTTGTATAAATAGCTGTTGTAACAGCCTTGTAAATTAACTCAAGATACAGATTTTTGAGTTCTTCTTACATGGTATCAAAGCCATTTAAAATAAGCTCCTAGGGTTAGACTATCCTATCAAGAACAATACCTTTTTCGAGTACATTTGTTTCTCACCACCACCATAGAAGGCGGCGGAACGTGATTTCCGGCCGGAAAACAATTTTCCGGCAGTCAGTCGAGCGGTGCGTGAGACCCATGCGCCGAAAGAAACTTTTTTGCACAGTTACACGCGCCGGCGGACGGCGGTTGGACTTGACTTTTCGGCGTCGCCTTGAAGTTTCCGGTCGGTTTCTGGTGCTGGTACAGTCATCCAACGACTGTACAGTGCGTGTTCTTTGGATTCATGGAACATACAATGGATAATAGCAATCACAATTCAACAAGTGAACTGCAATAGATCCAGACAGCTTATAGGTTGAATGGTAAGAATTACTTGAAGTGATCTCAATTCAATAGACACTTTATGGTGTACTTTTTGTAAAAAACCCAGACACACAAGAGAGAGGTGTCGGAAGCTTTATGGAAAGCCTCAAAATATGAAGGAAGGACAATCAAAAGGGCATGAGCAGGCACATGTTGCAACTATGAATATGGAAAATACTGATTCCCATGTTCACGGCTTCAAGAGTGAAGAAATAGAAAAGCTGAGGGGTCTATTGGAGACATTAGGGAAATAAAAACCACAATCTTCAACAAGTACTAGTGTCATAGTATTCTCAGTTATTCCTTCTCACCTCATCCCTATTTCCTTTTCACATTCATCTAATGTTTCAGATACTGTCTTTCCCAACTCTTAGGTCATTGACTCAGGAGCCACCGATCATATGACCAACTCCTCACATAAATTCATCTCATATACTCCTTGTCCAAGCAATAGAAAAATCACTGCAGCCGATGGATCAGCTATAACTGTAGCTGGTCAAGGAGATGTGTATTTGAGTGAATTCCTTACTTTAAAAAATGTTATTCATGTCCCAAAATTGTGCACCAATCTTATTTCCATCCATAAGTTAAGTACTGATTCGAATTGCAATGTGTTTTTCTACCCATATCACTGTGTATTTCAAGAAAGGAACACAAAGAGGATGATTGGGCGTGTTGAGGAAAGGAATGGTCTCTATTATCTTAATGAACCAAACAGTGGACAAAATATAATTCAAAGTTTGTCACCTATTGCTTGTCTTTCTAATGTTTTAGACTCTATGAAAAATAAGATTTGGCTTCAACATCGTAGGCTAGGACATCCATCATTTAATGTTTTGAAAGTGATGTTTCCCTCTTTATTTAAAGGAGTACCTGTTGAATAATTTCATTGTGATGTTTGTGAATTGGCCAAACACAAACGTGCCTTTTTTCCCATTACTAATAATAGATCTTTGACTCCTTTTGATCTTATTCATAGCGATATTTGGGGGCCATCCACTGTTGTTAATATTTCAGGGGCTAGATGGTTTGTATCCTTTATTGATGTTTGCACTCGGGTTTCTTGGATCTTCCTCTTGAAAAATAAATCTGATATGAATCGCATTTTTCCTATTTTTTATGGCATGATCAAAACTCAATTTGGGGTAGGGATTAAAAGATTTCGATCTGATAATGCAAAAGACTTTTTTAATCAGAACTTATCCTCTTTTTTCAAAAAACAAGGCATTATACATGAATCCTCTTGTGTCTACTCTCCACAACAAAATGGGGTGGCAGAATGGAAAAATGGTCATCTTCTTGCTGTCACAAGAGCTTTTTTGTTTCAAAATAATGTCCCAAAACATTTTTGGGGAGAAGCAGTGTTAACTGCAACTCACATCATAAATAGACTTTCAACAAAAGTTCTTGATTTTAAAAGTCCTATGCAAGTTCTCTCCCAATTTTTCCCCACTTATCCAATATCTAATAATTTGACCCTTAGGATTTTTGGATGTGTAGCTTTTGTTCATGTGCATTCTTCAAATAGGAATAAACTCGATCCAAGAACTCAAAAGTGTGTTTTCATTGGTTACTCATCTACTCAAAAAGGTTATAAGTGTTATCATTCTCCTACTCGAAGGTTGTTTGTAACTGCTAATGTCACTTTTGTTGAACAGGAACCGTACTTTAGCAAACTTTATTCACTAGAGGAAAGTAATATAAGTAGTAATGAGGATAGAGATTTCTTTCTCCTTGAAATGCCAAATACTAGTCCTAGGCCTGTCAGTCCAAATAGTGAATCCATAAGTATCCCTCCTGAGTCTCGATCTGAGTTAGAACCATTGTCAACAGTGGGAGAGGAAACTCGAAATTCTATCCGTCCATTGCAGGTTTATTCAAGAAGAGAGAAACCATTACCTACAACTGAGAGCGCCCATCATCCGAATCTGCTCCTACTACTGTGCCAGTAAGTCCTTCCTCCTTTGATGATTTGAATGTTCATATTGCTCTTAGGAAAGGAACAAGAACATGTACTAAACATCCCCTCAATTTGTGTGTCTTATTCTTCTTTATCTCATAACCATAAAGCCTTTCTCACTACTCTCCATGTTATACCCATTCCAAAGACATTATCTGAGGCATTAGGGGATGAAAATTGGAAAAAGGCTATGCAAGTTGAGATGGATGCACTTGAGAAGAACAACACTTGGGATTTGGTTAGCCTACCCAATGGGAAGAAGCCAGTTGGATGTCGGTGGGTGTTCACCGTGAAATACAATTCTGATGGCACCTTAGAACGATACAAAGCAAGGTTAGTAGCTAAAGGATACACTCAAACTTATAAGGTTGATTATTTGGAGACTATTGCTCCTGTGGCTAAAATGAACACGGTCCGAATTTTGTTGTCATTGGCTGCCCATTATTCTTGGCCACTACAACAGTTTGATGTAAAGAATGCCTTTCTCCATGGTGATCTTCAAGAAGAGATCTATATGGAGATCCCTCCAGGCTTTGCCTCACCAACAGAAAAAAGCATGGTCTGCAAATTGAAGAAAGCATTGTATGGACTCAAACAATCTCCACGAGCTTGGTTGGCAGATTCACAAAGATCATGCTTGCCTTAGGTTACAAGCAAAGTCAAGGTGACCATGCTCTTTTTGTGAAATATTTTATTTTAGGGGGAGTGTGCATATTGTTGGTGTATGTGGATGACATTATAGTCACAGGAGACGACTTGGTAGAGATTGATAACTTGAAACAACAATTAGTGAAAGAGTTTGAGATCAAAGAACTTGACAAACTCAAATATTTCCTAAGTATTGAGGTTGCTCGTTCTAAGAAAGGGATTTTCATCTCCCAACAGAAGTATGTGCAAGATCTTTTGAAGGATACAAGTATGCTAGGTTGCAAACCGGTAGAAACACCCATAGAACAGAATCATAGATTGGGAGAGTATCCAGAGGATGTGGCTGTTGATAAAGGGTCTTACCAAAGGCTTGTTGGGAGACTTATATACTTATCTCACACTAGGCATGATATTGCCTATGCTGAAGGTATTGTAAGCCAATTTATGCACAATCCAAAAGAAGCTCATCTCAGAGCTGTGAATAGGGTCTTGCAGTATTTAAAGGGCTCTCCCGAAAAAGGGGTTCAAAAAAGGAGAGTTTTTGACTCTTGAGTGCTATACAGACGCAGATTATGCGAGTTCGCCTATTGATAGACGGTCTACTTCTGGGTATTGTACCTTCTTAGGAGGTAATCTTGTGACTTGGAGGAGCAAGAAACAGAATGTGGTTGCCAGGTCTAGCGCAGAAGCTGAGTTCAGGTCTATGGCACTTGGAATTTGTGAACTTTTATAGTTGAAAATAATCTTGGATGATCTTAGAATTAAATGGAAAGGTCTAATGAAACTTTCTTGTGATAACAAGTCAGCTATTAATATTGTACACAATCCTATACAACACGACCGTACAAAACATATTGAAGTTGACAGACATTTTATTAAAGAAAAACTTAACAGCGGTTTAATTTGTACTCCCTTTGTTTCAACTAGTGACCAACTTGCTGACGTGCTTACTAAAGGCTTATCTAGAACAGCGTTTCAACAATTAATCTGCAAGCTTGGAATGGATGATATCCATTTACCAGCTTAAAGGGGAGTGTTGGAAAATTTGTGAGCTATTGTAATTAGGTCCTAATTAGGTTTTCCTTATTTGGCCCTATTTAGTTTTTTCTTTTGAGACTAGGATTAGGTTTTCCTTTCGAATCTAGGTTTCTCTTGTATAAATAGCTGTTGTAACAGCCTTGTAAATTAACTCAAGATACAAATTTTTGAGTTCTTATTACAACTATAATTCAGTATCATATAAGCACCGAAATAATCTTCCAGCTTCTTTTCAACTACAAGCAGATTAAACCAGAATGAGCTAGACAGTGGAAGTGCCAACTTATGAGGCTGTAGCCATTTGATGCCTTGGTAATGTTCACCATAACATAATTATGTGCTAACAACACTACAGTAACAATTTTTTCTGCTACCATAAAACTACAAGGCTAAATGTCACTGTATTGAACATGAAAGATATCATATTGCTAAAGACAACTGACATTAGCACAATCATAATTTCCTTGATGCACTTTTAGCATGGAATGAATATAGCTTATATGTCCAGCTTATCAAGAAGTAGCAACTGAACATCTTTGAAATGCCATACGAAAAGATACCATGATGTGCTAAACATACCGCCTTTTGCCGATTAATGTAAAATTCTTGACGCATGACTTTTAGATCATAATCCCCTGCAAATAAATAAGAAATTTATGTTATTTACTAAAAACTGGTATCACCAATGAGTAAAGTGAGAAAAATACTTTAAATAAATTCTAACCGAAAAATTGCAAGTAGGAGATAATTATTTATACCCTGCAAGATGTACGTGTCTTGTAGCTGAGCCAGCTCCCAGCAAAGATCAGGAATAGTCTGAAGAAAAGCTTTGCAATGATCAAACAAGGACTATTTGAGATAATGTGGTGATGAACTAGACAAAGAGAACATGGCATGGAAAACTATCATTACAACCAAACAGTCCCTGGAAGTCATAAAAGCTCTATACAACATCACAGCAGTAGGAAAATTATTTTTTATCGCGACTTTCTGGTCAGGCAGGGTCAGGGACAACTATCCACTATTTCACTAGCATACATAATTCCTGCTCCAGTTCTTCTGTTAGGATAACATTAGTCAAGGAATGTATAGGGGCTAGATAAGTAGGCATCTTGGAAATCCAAATAGACAAGTTATGTTCCTATTCCAGGATGTTACATAAAAACAGGACAAATATCAACCACACATCCAGTCCTTTCATGCTTAGCTCGCTTTCCATCGTTTGATTGCCACTTTTTCCTGTGGTGTCTGGAGGTTGGAGCAGAAGGTGGTAAACCTAGGAAGTAGATGCTGGATTCTCTAATACTACTGAGAAAAAATAACACGATTTCGTCCATTCAGGTGCTATGATGTATCTGATTTTGGCTCATATCAGAGAAGGATGACATACGATTCCTCAATCTACTTTTGCCACTCTATGAATTTTCACCACAAAAGAGAATACAAGTTCACTGCATTTTTCCCCCCTTTTATCCCAACACAAACATAAACGCAAGAAACCTACCATTGGATTTAAAGTAGCAAACAAAAACTACACGACCAAGAGAGAACTTCATAGAAAACAAGAAAGTGAATGTAACAATTGCTGGTCATGTTACACTGAAGAATACAGTTGTTTGGCAACTACTAGAAATATTTGGTAAATTGCCATTTGTTGCAGATTCAAACCTCAGATAATAACTTCTCTTCTTTGCGATATAAAGTTGAAAGTTCTCCAGCCAATTCGGCATGCTTTCTCCTGCTCAAGGACATAAAAACTGATGAGTTTCAAAAACTACAAAAACAAGCAGTGCTACCGCTTAAGTACTTGCTCTTTCCAGTGTTTAGCATACAAGGATGGGTTGGGCGGTTGGGGTGCATGCAACTCCAAGAATTCCAGTAAGTGATATGAACTTCACAGCATAAAGTAAACCATCAGACTTAAAATGGCAACGGTACAATCTCAACTAAGAGCATCAAGGATTTGGATGATGCACCATAGCTCCTTTCTCAACTAGTAGACTATATCATATTACCTAATACGTCTTCCTCCTCCACTATGTCACAACAAATGCCAATCCCATTGTATCATGTCCCATGCCCCGCAATTTCATTAAGTTATGCTTTTCATTCAAGATGGAAAAAGGAGTTGCTAATTTTCTAACATACCACCCTGTATAACATTAATGATTGATTAACGTACAATAATTCAATATCGTTTACCCTCATAAAACTCCTCCAGAATTTGTCAGTACCCATGTATGTAAATATCTCACACCTTTTCTCCTAGGCTTCCCCAACACCCCCCCTCTCTGCACATAACAAGCAAAGAAAGTCCTTTGTCATTCCATTTGTCCTTCTTGCTAGATTAAAACCAGAGGGCCACGCAGAAGGTTATGATAACCATTTAGCATCTTCTTTTCGAGAAGACTCTTCAAGAAAGTTAGAGAATGGAAGTAAAGATCTCTTTGAGATCAATGCATGGAAACTGCAAAGCAACATAACAAGCAGCACAATATGTTCTAAAGAAAAAAGAAAATCCTTACACAAGTAAATCTTTTTTTGATAAGCAATGATCACAAATATAAAAATTTAAAAAGATAAAATGAAAGGAATTTGAGATGGATGAGTACTACCTAAGAGAATGAAGGTCGAGGTGGATGTGAGCTTCATCTGACGTCACTTGAGCTTTAAGTGTTATGAGAATGGCTTGCTGCTTAGCATTCTCAACTTGAGCTTCTACCCATTGTCTTTCACTAGTTCCAAATCTGACATTAGCCATGAGCAGTTAGGCAGCAACATTCATTCCAAAGCAACTATAGAAATTCTCCTCGTAAAGGTCTGAAAGATACTTAAGAAAGGCCATCATACTGAAATAGACCATTACTGAAGCAATCAAACATTACCATGGGAAGGTGTCACCAGAACCTACCAATCAACAGATACAAATTAAATAAAATTAGAAATGCATGACTTATACAATTTAATGCACATACATGGACCGTAGCCGCTGCAACTCAGAAAGACGTTGATGCTGCGTGTTTTCTGAATCTGGCATATTTAATTAAATAAAAGAGATCAGAAGGTTTCTGCACCACAACATGTAATCAACTAACGTACCTAGATATTAGTTCAATGTGTTTTTGATGTCTTCCAAATATCTATAAGTACAACTCTGGACTATGCATCCATGAATTCAATGTTATGGATTCTTTGAAACAGGTGAACCTGATGAAAAAAGAAGTCTTTGGACCACTATTGTCACAACAGAGAATTAGGTAAACAATTCCCGATTTTGTGACTGTCAGCCAGCATCGGCTTTATGCAAGGGGATAAGTTCTTAAAAACTTACTGAAAAGGTTATGGATCGCATTTTGCATAATGAAACTGTTTATCATATGAATCTCGGGTTTATGTGATAAAGAGAGAGAAGTAACTCATTACTGAAAAATAGAAGGTAAAAAGAGTACGAAGAGTATTAGAGTGACCCCCCTTTCCTGTAATGCAAGAAAATGTAGACAATAAAGTTAACTTTGAACATAACATGATTTCTACAGGAAGGTGCCAGTTTCAAGATGAATGGCAGGATAATAATCCTAAAAGATACATGTTTGTTTGCCCATAAGTGGTGCTGGTAGCGGTAAGACCAAGAAAGGGAGAGACAGAAAGATGTACCTCGTACCAAGACATTTGATATCTCGTTGAGACTCACCCACGAGCATTTAGATTTTCCTTCTTCAGCCACTAACCTGTAAGGACCCTAGTGGTACCAGATGATCACAGAAAAACACACATACAATTCTATTAGATTACATTTGAGAAAAGTAGTAAATTAGATTAAATCTTCCAACATGCACTGAAATATAGATTTCTCATCCATCAAACTAAACTACTCTGACATATCCATTTTCACCCCCAGTAAACCTGGAAGCAGAGGGCAAAATTAAGCAAGGACTCATCAAGAACAGACGATTTCTAATTGCAATTGGAACGACAAGAGTAATCATGTTCAGACCAAATTTAAGAGCTTAGGGTAAAAACCATAAAAATGGAATGGTATGAACTCTAGCTACGTCACCAGCAATAGTCGCATTTTATTCCTGTAACCTCTTGCTGTGGCTGCACACTCAACTAAACCACTACTCATCTATACAAGTAAAACTCACCAAACCCAGGAGTATGTGGATTAACTCCTTTTTTAGAATCTCTGCTATCTATAATTGAGCAGGCCCTCTTAACTGTTTTGCATCTTATCTGTGACATAGGTTTTCCTTTTTTTCCCCCCTTCTTCTCTCAACCCCAGTTTCTCTCTTTCTCCTGTAACTTCCACCTTTTTTTTTATATCTTTTTTCTCTCTCCAACTCCTGGATTCTCCTTTTCCTTTTACCACTAATTTCATTTTTTCCTTTGCTAATGTTTATTTGAATTTACCCATCTTTTGCTCAATATAATTTTTAAATATTTTTCAATACTAAAGAAAATTTCAGTAAGTACCTAAAATAAAATAAAGAGTTTTTTTTATTTTAAATTATTTTACACACACAATAAAGTGTCCCGCACAAACTAGTTAAATAAATGGAGATAGGACTTAATTGAGTAAACCTTCCAAGATAGGACTCAATTAAGTAAACCTCGCACTCAATTTGCTATTAGGTATTCTACAGGCACCAAAGTTTTAACAATGAGGAGATTAATACAAACAAGAAAAAAAAAAAGGACACTTGAAGCACTCTCTTTACCGTGTCTAGTTGCTTTGAAAACCACTGATTTAGTTCCTTCATGCAGGAGGCATCCATGAGCAAGTATGAATGAAAATCAGCATAAGCCAAGTAGATTCCACCCTCTGTATGCAGCCAAGAATGTGAAAAGCAATTACATACACAGACCGTAGATATAGTGAAGTATTGAAGCTAAGCATCTTGAATATGATTTTCCTTTTCATAATCATTAGATTGGACAACTCTACTATTGGAGATAATAAATATTTGATGATTCTCTTTTCTAACAGCTTAAACTTTTAGATGAAGCGCTCATTTGCCATGGTATCAGTGCGGGTTAGGTTCTGCATTTATTACTGGGCCTCCCACTACAATATTTTCATGCTCCAGGTTATTTCTCGTATATTTGGGCTTGGGCATGATGGGAGCGTGTTAACTATCCCACATCAAATAAATACTAAGATATGGCCTACTTTGTAATGACTTGGGCAGTCCTCACCATCAACCATTTATGAAAAACAAAAAAGAAAGAATTTCACGTACAAGGCTCGATACAAAAAAAAAGTCCACCTACATGTGCGAGGGCGTGTTGGAGATAATAAATATTTGATGATTCGCCTCTCTAACAACTTAAACTTTTAGATGAGGCGCTCATTTAACATCAACATTCAGAGGTTTTTCTTGCAATTGGATCTCAAACCTTCGTTTTTCCAACATTACAATGCATTTGTTTTATTCTTAAAAAGGAGCAGAACATCTCCTGTATCTTCTCTAAAAACAATTACCAACTAGGAAAAGTTTAGCCATTGTGATTAAACTGTTTTAAAGCAATAAAAACATAATTTTTTTTCTTGTCTTATTACCAATTACGGATTCATAACACTCTACTTAAACTGTACAATAGAAAAATCAAGAACATAATTTGTTTCTTGTAATATCAAAGGAAGAAGGAAAAGCAAGTACCATCCCCGGAATGATAATGTGCCAACTCTTGAGCAGTAGAGGCCATCCGCCCGAGAACTGCATTCATCTAATTCATAGTGACAGCAATTAATATGGAATAAGTGGCAGCATGAAAAAACAAAATAATAATCTCTTTGAGGTATTGTAAATGCTACCTATATTCAGACACAACATAATGTTTCAAAATCACCACAAATTCAATGCTAAATAGCTAAAAAGCATAAAAAGGTAGTTTTTAGAATGCGTTTTAAAACATAATGTCCATTTTCACAGATGAAATTTTACTATATGATTTAACAGAAATGCTAGTGTGTTAGTCATAGCCTATTTTAGAGAAGTGTGATGGACAAAATAACAGCTTACTAAAATTTTAAGGTTCAATATTGTGAAGTCAACAGGATTCACTTATACAGGATGGACTTCCGAAGCTGTTTTAAACAAAAATCTAATCTTTTGTAGATGGCCTCTCTGGAGTCCGGACCCAAAAGTCTTGAGTTTCCCAAAGACACTGTTAATGGACATCTAGCATGCCAACCAGGAGGAGGGGAACAAACATATAAAGATTCTTGAGGCTTCTATTTTGCCAAGACAAAGATGAAGGCTCACATGCCTGAAGGTATGAGGAGGAATTAGGAGACAGAAGCTTCAATAATTTATCCTGTCTCAACTTCATTGTTGAACAAAAGCAATTCCACAGGGACTAAAATATAGCTTTTCTTGAATTGCAACCAAACGAGGACACATTCATCACACCAAGGAACCAGATCATATTTGGAATTTGGATCAATTTTGTTTCTTGCTGATTCTATCTCAAGAATATTACTCCGATTCCATTTCTGATAGATCTAGGATATATAGATACAACAAGTATTTCTTTTCTCCCAAATCTGTTACTACTATTTCCTTTTTTTTTGATAAATATCAAAACAGAACTCCATTTCCTGAAATCATAGTTGTTAAAGGCGAAAGGCGAAACGCGAGAGGCGGGCGAGAGGTGTGTTTTAAAGGCGAGAGGAGGGCAACCAAAAGCCGAACAAGGCAACATACTTAAAAAGTGTATAAAATATATCTAATGCTTATAAATAATAAACATATATATCCTAAAAATGTTCTTTTCTAGTATTGGTGGTGTTCTTTCAATTCTCTAAAATGTACATATTTCCAATAAGGGATTTTTCTAGTAGAACTTGAGGTGTTTGTCATCGTAGAACCTGAATAATATAACAGATAGTGTAGAAATACAGAAACAAGAAGGAGGCAAAGAGAAAAGAAAAGAGAAGAAAAAAGAGGAATAGTAAAGACGTGACTGCTACGGGCTGGGTGCAGAGGTCACTGGGTTGGAAGCTTTTGTTGGACTCTGCTAAATGTGAAAATCCTAAATTTCTGTCTTAGGGTTCTTTTTATTTAAGGCAGTTCTTTATTAATATTTTTTTCCTCCTAAAAACATGTTGCACACGCTTCTCTCGCTTTTTTCTCTCCTGGCTTCTCCTCTGGGCGACCAAAGGTGTGTGCCTCTCCTCGCCTTTCCAATCTCGCCTCGCCTGGGCTAGTTCAGGCAAGCCAAGGTCGCCTCTCCGCCTGAGGCGACCGAGGCGCTCGCCTTTGATAACTATTCCTGAAATGAAAATTTCTTGCAAAACATACTTCCATTAAAAATAATGATGCGACGCTACTACTATTTGTCAATCATTACTCCTCGAGGGCAATGTTATATGCACACCAAAAACTTTTACTTTTTCAAATCTCATCTAAAATGCCATGCCTAGTACAAATGGAAATCATAATATTTGGATGGACAGAGTAAATAAAAATACAAAGACAAAATACATGCATGCTACTTAATTCTTTGCCTAAAGTATGCAAAAGAAAAAAAAAACTTGACATTCAACACGACCCAGAAGGAGAAAATGAGCTGCATAGTCCACATTTGAACTGTGAGAGCAGAAAAGTTGACAATTATCAACATACCTCCAAATTCCTTGCTGATAGGCTATCGTCTATGGTAGTCAGTTGCCCATTGGCGGTGGAAGTTGCAGCAACTCGTGCTCTTCTACCTTGAATTAGTGCTGAAGCCTGCCCAGTGAGCATATCATTTTGATATTGCAGATGCCGAAGCTGTTTCTGTAACTCCAAAGCTTCAGCTTTTGCTGCTACAGTAGCATCACTGGACATGAAGAGCAAATTAGAGCAACAGAGCACAATATACGTTTTCGCATAAAAATAATTGAAGCAAAGCAATATGTAAGTCCATTGCATAGCCGATACGGAAAGTTAGCTAATTGTCACTTGATCACTCAACTCCTTCGTATCATCTCTTTCTCTTAGTGCTTTTATACAAATGATTTACAATCATGATGGAGGCAGAGGAAGACAGTTTCCTCAACTACTTCACCTTTTACTTTGGTGTATTTTTCCTAATGCTTGTGACGCACGCACATTGGATAGCTACTTTTAACTTCTTGGACATTTTTCTTTCCTTAAGCATATCATGATGAATATCTCTCCAATTACACACAGTCTTCCTATTGAGAATTTGAAATACTCGTTGAAACTTGACACTCACATGCCAAACAGAGCTCCAAATTAAATTATACAACGACATCCTAATTCACTGAATCCTGACCACATTAGGGCTTGAGTCAAACTTCACTCAAGTTCATCTAGGCAGTCGCATTTCCTAATTAGTACATCTAAGTACAAAGAGGGAAGTGCAAGAATAGTTTATACCGTATTTCTTTCAATCCTTCTTCAGTACCAAAAACTGCCTCTTGGTTGTCTCTCCTGGCTGAGAAGGCTGAAATGCTCTCATAAGCGAAGTCTAAATCTTCTCCCTAATGACATGGAAAAAATAAATGCATGAGCAAAAATGAAAGAAATTACATTGCCAAAAATACAAACCGATAGAGTTACAGATTGAAGAGCGTTTATCAGCCTAATAGACAAGAAAAGTGGAGCCAAAAGAAATTGTCTGAAGAAATAAAGGTAGTTTGCTGGCACACAGAAAAAGAAAATAAAGAATGACCATGTGTCTCAGCACACAACCAGCATTACTGATATGATATAATAGGTAAATGAAAATGCTAGGGCATACATACTTGATGACGGCCACATAATTTAACTACTAAATGTACACGACAAATTCATCATATTTCCACTTTCCAAGTACAGTGATGGGAGAAGTGCTAAACTACCTCAGACAAATGCTTTAAAAGCCCATCCTTTTTTAGACATATTAGAATCACCGAAAGAGCTCATATGTCTAACCAACACAAGCCAGGAGTAAATGAAGAAACCAGATGTATTGGATAAAAACCACTTTGCTGACCGACTCTCCTATGACTCTGGAGCAAATAGAATAAGGTCAAGGATTCAGCGTTCACAGAATCCAAAACAATGGAGCATTCGAGTCAAGTACTCGGCATATCACACAGTTATAACATATAGCAAAAAATCTGGCGGCTAAATTCTTTAAGCCCTCCATCAATTTCATAGCATGTAGGATCAGATGATATATAAAATGCTTTACTAGTGCAAAATTGAAAGAGCAATTAAACAATGCAATACACTTTGACTAGAAAGCCGTGAAGAAAAAGGAAATGATGAGTAAAGCAGGAAACAAAAAGTATTCACGTGGCCGAACCTCCAAAAGCTTCCCTTCTTGTAGAAACTGCTCGTACCTAGAAACAAAAACGGAGATGATTGTTACAAGGAAAATGCCTCATATCAAGTAAAGGCTTAGCAACAAGTTAGACAAAACAAATCGAAATGACACAACATGAAAAAGGAAGGTGGCCATGGTACTGACTATTTCGGGCAGAAAAGGAAAAAGAAGATATTCTTAATGTTTCACAAGGCTTTATTTTCTAAATAACTTGGTCCCAATATTTTGTTCTTTTCAACAAACATTAATTGAACTAACAGCCATAGCCTGGGAAAACCCTGAATGAGAAATTAAACACGCTGGGAACAGCATTTCAACCCATGTGTACAATGCCCTTAAACCACTCCTTCACACTACGCCAAATTCAAAAGAATGTATGCAACCAAACACAAAAAGAGTAGACACCAACCACCCCAAAATTCAAGGAATAAAAAAAAACCTAAAAATTCAAACTTTTCCTCCAACAACTCCGCTAATTAAGCCCGCCATTGATAGAATCAGAGAACATCACCCACAAAAATCAGTTTTGTTCAGAAATGTACACAAGATGATAGTACTAACGGTGCGAGTTCGGAGGGGGAGAGGACGTTGGAGGGGCGGAGGCTGGAGCATAGCCAGTCGAGTATGGGTCGAACATCGTCGTACTGGAAGGGCCATTCGAAGCTGTCCGGGTCCAATGAGCCGTGAGCCTCGTAACCCAATTCCGCCAACAACCCGCACAGCCGAGCGCCGCTCATCTTCCGGCGGTAGAGGGGGGAAATGCCGGTTGCTGCTCTCAGATCCGAAGGCGATCTGCACTTTCAGTTCGAGTCTCCGAGTGTGTTCGAATTGCTTTCGAGAGTGAAAGGGGACATCTATCTATTGGCGCCGGCTAGGCCCGGCGATGTTGATTTTGTTTTTACTTTGAAATTTTGAATTTAGGCTAACTAGTTTTTACTTGTGCTCTATGAGTTCGTTTGGTTGTGGAGATGTTGTAGTTGTGGGTTATTTAAAGAGTGCAGATTAATGGAGATAATCCACACTTATGTAACCTTGTTCAGTTGTTTTTTTGCGCAATCTCAACGCGAGAGATATTTTTGGAAGACCTGTTCGGTTACACAAAAAACAAGGGATAAGTGGAGACGATTCAGTGAAATTCCAAAAATACCCCTGAATAGAAGGTTAAGAAAAGTGAGTTTACATGATATAGAATCGTTAAATTAAAGAGCACGACATATGAAGTTCGGCTGGTGCAACACAGAAACAGGTCACTTAGATAAAATTGAAAGCCCCTTTTTTTGTTCAATAGTTAGGGTTCACAGAAAGTCGCTGTGAAAACGGGGAGTCAAGTGTCTACCCTATTAAATCGCTGGAGTGGATTCGAGCCGGCGGGAGGTAAGATAATTTCGTCCCACCGTCTTGTCGATTTGGTTTATCAAAATTTATTTCTGCGCATTCATATATGTTTGTCACACATGTACTACACTGCGTCAGATTCAGTGTCAATTAAATCTTCTTGTATGCGTCCTCGATTTAACCGGTATTTGGCTGCACGTTGATCTTTCTCGACGATTTTCGTTGAACAGATTTGGTGTTATCGATATGAAAGACTTTTGTATGATGTTTATTTGTGTCCTCGTGAGATAATATGCCCTTGTGAGTTGGTTTGAAATTTAATTTGAAGTTTCATTGGCCGTTGTATGCAGATGTATGTGCTTTTCTGTTAAGGTACACGTTCATATGTCGGATTTTTTGTTTTTATTTTTATTTTTTTCAATTTTTGCCTATTCGCACGAGTATCCCTGATATGGTTAAAATGTAATTTGTCATTTGAGCTATATTTAAAGCTATGTATTTAAAAATTTACCTCTACAAATGATCTTCGAATGGTAGATTGAAGTAGTAAAAGTAACTAAAAGATGTAATTTTGCTCTCATTATTACATGTTGAAGTAGTGTAACAATTTTGTATTTTTTTTGCTTTTGTTATGTATAGATGCATGACTCCAGGGAGAATTGTAAATTCCGGCATCGGGGGCTGTTTTCTTGGGACGAGTTGCAGTATAGATTCCGCAAACGTCACTCAGCACTATATGCAATCGAATCATCAAACAGATTCGTTGATCCAGAGATGTATAGCGACTCGTGAGATGAAGAGGGCTAGATACTTGGAAGTGTTGGGTGGTCCTTTGTAACACCTTCTTTTGTTATTTGTTCACTGTGACATCTATTTTGTTAAAAATTCCTATCCTAGTGTGGTTACATTTCGAAGTCGAGTTGACCACTATCGAATAACAGCTTTTTTAACATGTTAATTGTGTAGTGTTGTACCAATTGTCGTTTTTTTTTTGACTAAACCAATTGTCGTAGTTTAAAGGTGGGTTTCTATAAATGAACACAATTGCTCTTTGCAAATTAAATTGTTTGGTTTGTACGGGAATGTTTTCCTCTTGTTGTCGTTGTGAATGTTTATATGAATCTGCTTTAGGTATGAAGTACACCTCTTCTCCCCTCTTGCGGTAAGAGTAATTTGGAAGCCATATTTTTATTCCCAATAAGTAACAAAGCATCAATGGGTCCAACATGTTACACAGTCTTACGTTGTTATTTGGAATATCTGAAACTCCATCAGGGATGAGGAGCACAATCCCTACAAAGTGAGGCGGTAACAAATGAGTGCTTATTGAAATGTAAAGAGTAGTAAGTAAAATACTTTTTGCAATGTAAATTGGATGGCACGTAGGAGTAGACAACTCAACCGTTTGCGCTATTATTCGATAACTGGTAAAGATCGGTACAAACACGCCACGCTCTAAATAAAGCCTCGACAATTCAAAAGGTAAACGTTACTACACAACGATCACATAAGACACAATAACAATAACAGAATTACAGAAGCTCACATTGCGCATACGAATTGGAATTCCACATAGAATTACTAGACGTCTAGACGAAAGCATAAAATACGAAACCACGCCAACATAGACATTTCGTCACTGATGGAATTTAGACACCCACTCATGCTTCAAGGAACTTCTTTTTTCGGGTATGCCCACGTCAATGCTTGGGAGCCAAAGGGATCTTCGTCATTATCATCGTTGTCGTCACTTCCAAACGAGTCAAGGACAACAACATAGCATTGTGCAAAAGGACCGAAATTATACTTATGTGTCTGCGGCTTCGAAATTACCCCCTCGTTTTCATTAGGAGCATGACCATCCCATTCTTGGCTTCCCAAGCCCAAGTTATCATAAATTGGGTAAAGGCAATTCCAAAAGGAAGTTCCTAGTGATTGGTGAGAGCTGTGATTGCCGGAAACTTGATTGTAAGAACGCGAGTTCACACGACCTCCACCGGTACTCGCATTGATAAGTTCCACCAAGTCGTCTGAAATAGTGATTATTTCAAGGTACTCTTCAAGTTCAAGAACTTGGGGTGGGCCAAAAATTTTCAGTAGAGACTTCTACTCCGGCTCACCGACAATCATGTACGCTTCCGCAATCCTATGACGCTGATAGCACATGGCAATAATTATGTCGTTATACTATGTTGTACTCAAAGAATTAAGCAGGGTACGCTCGATCATAGGAAGGACTAAGTATTAGGTTGACATCATACATAAGATCTCATGCAGAACTCAACGGAAGAAAGGGCATAAAAAATATGAAACTAGTGCAATAACATATGAATTCTTACCACATATATGAGATCCCATAGAGGACAATTGGCGCGGACGACATTGCGTCGAGGGTCGTAGGTCACCCCATCAACATTAAGGGCAAACCCGAATTATGGGGACAAAATTGGCCCACCTCTAACACACCGACACGTATTCGTATAGTGTCAGTAACTTAATGCAGGCTCAAATTACTTTTAGCATACCAGTAATGTAAAACACACTCTGCACGAAAGGACTCGTTACGAAATAGTAGAACACTTTAAATGTTACAGGATACATCTGTGTAATTATTGGGTCAACAATCGTTCTGAGTTACATTCTGCTTCTCATAAATTCATACTTTAATGATATGGTTTCTGTTTTAAAAAATAAGAGACACAAAAACAAAATGTGACTCCAACAAACTTGTTTTATATACACCAACATATTCAGGCAGGGGGACATACTCTCCATTGCAAATGTATATATTGGAATTCCAAAATCAACAAATCATGCATTCACACAAGTACCTCAACTGTTGATTATGTCACTGGAAGGGAATAGTGAGTTCGAAGGGATGCGAACCAGCAATTTACCCAACCTGTTTGGATTTGAATTAGTTTATATAAAAAAAATTAGTAAACACACAAAAAAAAAAAACAAAGGTCGAAGCAGAGGAAAGAAACAGCTTTGCATATATGTATTGCACGAGAAATACAATTACTACAGCAAAAGAAAAAAGATGATTGAACGGACTGTGTATGTAAAGGTAAAACCTGGTTATCTTCTAGCTTTTATCTCTTCAAATGGCCCGCCGCTGCTTTTGGAAGAAGTCCTACCGTCGTGCAATTTTATGGTTATATTTCAGGTTGGGCGTATTGTGCAGAGTTTCTTTGTAATAAGAGTCTGCTACAATAAGGGTACTTTGGGAATTGTGCTCTAATCAATGAAACATATCTTCCCATGCTAATCTTCATCTCACCAGGGCCCCAAAGATGGTAATCTCACCTCTTCTCGTCTACAGTGTCGGCTCGCAGGAGATTAGCCGATTTTTCATCACAGGTTGTCTTACGAACTAAACACGCAACTAACCTCCATGTGAGGCATACTTCTTGTCTAATCTCTCTAACCAAACGAAGCCTATAAATATTTCTTCAGTTACGAGGAAATTCAAAAAAAAAAAAATGAAAAATGGCAGGTCATTCCTATTTCTTACCCATTTCAGTGTTTTAAAAATGAGATTGTGTATTATTTAATAATATTATGTCAAATAGTGAAGAGTTAGGATCCGAAAGTATTCAATTTATGATGGGTTTGGATTCATTATATCTTCAACTTTTTATTTTAATAATTTTCTTCATTAATTGTAAATTTTAATTTAAAATAATTGATATTAGGAGTACAACAGTATTTTACTTTGGATACAGAGCTACAAAGGGTCTAAAAAATGCAATAGTACCTCTTTAAGTCGATATAAATCGAACTTTATGTATATTTTGCTTTTAGCTTTAAAAGATATTCATAATCCTCCTTCCCCTGAGAATAAAAGCTTCGTTTATGTTTTATAAATATTTTAACTCACCTTTCTGTGCAATTAGTGCCTCCTCAAGTCGATATAAATCGTACTTTATGTATATTTTGATTTTAACTTTGAAAGATATTCACACTCCTCCCTCCCATAAGAATAAAAGCTCCGTTTATATTTTATAAAATTTTTAACCCAACTTTCCCTTCTTCCCTTGCATAAAAAATTCCACCTCCATTCCTAGTTTTGGTATTATTAGATAATATGTGCTCAAGTTTGATACATGAATTTTAATTTGATAAATTCAAAAATTAAATCAAATTTAAATATATACGGATTGAGCATAGGATCATTGGGTAAAACTGTCCGGAGGGGCACCATAGAATCTTTCATAATAAATAATGCATTTAGCTTATTCTCTAAAAGGTCCATCATAATATAATTAAATTTAATAACGACCAGTTAATGCCACTTGCGTTGTTTTGCAACAAAGTTGAAATGGGAATCAACAAAGAATTTTCCTTTATTACCAATTTAAGATAAATAGTGAGGGTCGCAATTTTAATATTTTCGCTTCCAAAATAAAAAGAAAAAAATCATTTAAAAATAATTACAAATTCAAAGCATAAGTGCCCTCCAAGGTATAAGGGTCATTTCAACCACTCACGGCATAAAGGACATGATGACATGACGTTATCCTGACCTTCCGACAACTTATCAAGGGTCATTTCAACCGGCCACGGCATAAGAGGCATGATGACATGACGTTACCCTAACCTTCCTATCCTATAGCTTATCACCGGCATCCTGCTCCATTTGAATATTGCATTCTTTTATCTATAACATGTATCTGGCTTGCGGCTCATGAAATACTACAAATAATATCCAAGTGGTGTTTTAAATTACTAAATTAAGTTCAATAATGTAAAGTTTTCAATTTTTTTAACACTTTCAATCGTTTTCAAATTCAAATTTAATGACTAAAATCACTACTTGGCTCTACCCAAATGGATAACATGACCTGGCCACTTAAACAATGATAATTATGATCGCATCACCATAACCTCACTTGCAAGTAAGGAAAGAAGAAAATGTTAAAAATAAATACCGAAGGCCACTTGCAACAACAAATTGTTAATTCTTTTCTAGTTTGTTTGTCCAGGAAACATAAGCTTTCATTGATCCACAGGAAACATAAGTTCAGCATTTGTCAACATGCTCCAAACAGATAAGGCACAAACTTCACTGATCCACAGGATATACAAGGCCCGGCTAACATTTAATGTAATAAAAATAGACTGTAAAACCTACAATATAAGCTAAATTTATAACTAGTTCAGAGTAAGCAAATCCACGGTACCCTAACATATTTCTCAAGTGTTCAATTTTAAAAGGTGATATGATCTGACACTTGTGCAGCCACAAACTCGTAACTGACCCGAGAAAAGCTTGATGTTTGGAGAACTGCACCACAGCTAGAGAACGCAGAAGTTGATAGTGGCAACTATGCAGGGCTATACCCCACACCCAGAAATACTTTCTACAACTCCCAAATTTGTAAACATGATGATTATTCAGAATTGTGATACTGGAAGTATCTCTAACAGCCCCACGATCATGCAAGACCAGGAGAAATAAATCTTGCAAAGACCAGTATTGTTCATCATATAGTGTTGGATCAAATATCTCCAAATCAAAAAACTCGCAATCCGTCAGTCAGTCATTATCAGATTCGGAAATGTATCTGCTGATGTCAAAGGGCTCATTCTTTGAGACTGGGCTATTCATCTCAAAATCATTTACTCCATTCATTGGTGCAAAGGCTGCAATTTTAAGCTATTAGTATAAGAATGTGAAATAACACAGACTTGCCAACTCTCAACTATAATTAGCACAAATGTTTTCCTGCTGCTTATTTAGTGAGATGTAAATATATTCAAAATCAGGATCTCTTTAGAGTTTTCCAATAACATCATCATCCATAACTACGTTTAGGATTCCTCAATACAGAAAAATAACAAATATTGAAAGTTTTGGCATGGACTTAGATACCAAGGTAACAGGAACAATGACAAGTTTCTAGATCTAGTGATCAGAAGTTAGACCATCATAGAAAACCAATTGTTTTCACTATTTCAGAGATCTGTCAGCATCATAAATCAAATGGAAATGAACTAAATGTGTACAAATAAAGCAAGTGAATACTCAAGTAAACTGACCTTTCTCTCTCATTCTTCTCTCTCTGTCGTATTCAAACTTGTCACGAATTTGGCTAACCTTTTCCCAAGTGTCACTACCACGGTTCCTTGCCACAACTTGATCCTGCAGTCCAAATATTTTCAATCAAATTTCACATGTTGCAAAAAATAGAGCTTTATGAAAAACACTTTCTTGTTGGGGCCTTCTAGAGTCTACACCACATGCATTTGAAGCAAAGCAACACTGGAAGATTGTAGAGCAAGCAATTATTGCTCGAATAAACACTGCAGCTATTACCATTTTCAGATTTATTAATGTGTTATTAACTCACATGACGGGGAAGAGGATGCAGAATAAAGATATACGCATGTTAACAAGACAACAGGAAAAGACACCCAATCCTCTCAAAAGATAAAGTTTTATAACCAATGAATTCGTGAACACAAAGCGATCCTTTTATGAGGTACATATTACAAAATAAAATTGAAAAGTGAAGACAAGTAGCATTTAGATGATTACCTTGATTCGCTCAGCCCGGGATTGTCTTGTCCTGCAACAGGAGAATCATCATTTGGTAACACATTCCTATGCCTTCCATAACAAGAATTTAACCACAACTATCCCAAAAAAAATGAAAATGGTGAAAGGAATAAGAATAATCTTCTTGGCAACATGCAATCTCCCGTGAACAAATATAAATTCTGCTGTCAAGTCATTCCTTTCTGCTAATTGCCAAATGTGAGAATAGTATCTCTAATTTCATCTAAAAGAGTAGAGTAAAAAACATAAAAGCCAGTAATATAAGAGTACAACCAAAGAAAGGTGTCCAACCTGTAAGGATCAAAATCTTCATCATCATCTTCAGGGGATTCATAATTTGCATGATCTAGAGCAAGCTTCTTCGAGTACCCCTCATCCCAGTACAATCTCTCCCAATTCTCTCTAAGCTCATTATACAATTCCATATATCTTTTGCACCAAGGTTCATGCTCCTTTCAAATGGAAAAAGAAGAATGCTCAGCTTTAACCAAACGAAATCTCTACTCAAAACTCAAAAATTCAACCTTACCATGCTCCACGTCGTGATTAACTCAACAAAAACAAAAAACAAAATGAATAAATAAAAAAAAGGGAGAAACATGAAAAAGTAAGGCAATATGTTGCTGATACAAAGAGCCCGTAGATGTCTGCAAAACTTGATTTCTTTTCGTTTGAATAACTTCTACTCTGCCCTATATTATATTTTCTCGTTCAAGAATGCATAATTTGAAAACATGTCTTACACAATTATCCGCAACACGATTAAGGCATGAATCAGTACAAAATTGAAAGCCCAGATAGATTACAAAGCCAGCAAATAAAAAACTCAATTGAACTTTGGGAACAAGAACTAACAGATTCCTTGAGGACGAGACGAGTACGGCGCATGAACTGCTCCCGAAGCTGCTTGCGGCGCCTGTTAGGAATATTATCCCTGGGAATCACAAATCGCTCCCGCAGCGGCACGTTCTCACCGATTTCGTGCATTTCCCCGTCCACCACCCACCAATCCGACTTCTCTTCGGGCTTTCTCAACATTGCCGACGGTGAGAACTTCGAACGCCGCCGATTACGTGGAGGTGGTGGGCCGGAGCCGCCGTCGGTCCGCGCATGTCGGAGTTGATTCGTGGTAAATTGGAGGCACTTGTGGGAAAATTGAATTCTTCTCGCTTGAGAGAGCATCGAAAAATGGCGGAGAGGTGATGGAGACAGAAAGGGCCGTGGTTGGGGCTGAAGAACGATGGCAATAGGGTTTAAAAGTGGTTTAGAAGTTTCACAATTTAGTCCTTCAACTTTAGATGAGATATTAATTTAGCCCCAATTCTTTCTATTGTGGCAGATTCATCCTCAGCTGTTTGGACTAGGGGTGACAAATGGGCGGGTTGGGTTGGGTTGGGTTTGGGTTGGGTTCATATGGATTGGGTTTGAAATGGGTTGGGTACAAAATGGGTTTACGTATATGGGTTCAAGATGGATTGGGTTTGGGTTGGGTTGGGTTGAACCCAAGTGGATCCAAATTTCAAAACGAAAAAATATGTATTTATTATAATTGGAAGATTGTATCTATCATTATTTACTTTATTATTATTATTATTATTATTATTGCTACTACTTTGAAAAATGTAAAAAATTTTAGCTACCAATTTAAATCGATTCCTATCATCAATTCAAATTTTTATTTCATTATTTGGTAAGATAAAAAACCAAAAAGTTTCACACACACACACACACTGCACACACACACACAGTTTCACACACACACACACACAGTCTCACACACACTGCACACGCTGCACACACACACACACTGCACACGCTGCACACACACACACTGCACACACAGTGTGTGAAACACGCAGTTTCACACACACACGCACTGCACACACAGTTTCACACACACTGCACACAGACACACACACAGTTTCACACACACTGCACACACACACACAGTTTCACACACACTGCACACAGACACACACACACTGCACACACACACACACTGCACACAGACACACACACACACGCACAGAGTTTCACACACTGCACACACACACACACACAGTTTCATTCACACACACACACACACACACACACTGCACACACAGTGTGTGAAACACACAGTTTCACACACACACACACACACACTGCGCACACACACACACAGTTTCACACACACACACAAACTGCACACACAGTGTGTGAAACACACAGTTTCACACACAGTGTGTGAAACTGTTTCACACACTGTGTGTGCAGTGTGTGAAAGCACACACAGTTTCACACACTGTGTGTGTGCAGTGCGTGTGTATGTGTGAAACTGTGTGTTTCACACACTGTGTGTGTGTGTGTGCAGTGTGTGTGTGTGTGAAAATGTGTGTGCAGTGTGTGTGTGTGAGTGATGATAATTAAAGTAATTACAAATTATAAATCCACACATTCCAAAGCCATTTGAACCCATTTTAAACCCAATATAAACCCAAAACCATCTCAACCCAATTGAAACCAAATCCAACCCAACCCATTATAAATTTTTTAAATCCAACCCAACCCAAAATCAATTGGGTTGGGTTGAACCCATGGGTTTGAGCCCATTTTGCCACCACTAGTTTGGACTCTTTTTTCTCCTGTTGTCTTTCTATTTAATTCTTTTTCTTTTTCTTTTTCTTTAGGGCGAGTTAATTGTCAAATTGGTCCCATACGATATAACCACTTACCGATTTGGTCCCAAAATTTTTTTTAGCCAAAATAGTTCCAATCAATAGTAATCTCTTTTCAAACTGGTACCGCCGTTAAAAAATAAACGGAAAACGCACGTGCCACGCACGTGCGCCGTTAGTGAAGGCCATTTTGGGGGGGGAATATATCATTGCTGTTGGTTTTGGAGGGAAAAGCTTCACCCCTACTGCTTTTTCCCACCCAAAGCACCTTATTTTGCTTTATTTTTCTTTCTATTTTCCCATTTCATCAACTCACTATTCTCTCTCTTTCTCCCACAAATTTTGCAGGTGAGATGAATTGTCACTATGGCAACCAAGCTGTGCAAAGGGTGTCTTGGACCAACGACAACCCGGGACGAAGATTCTTGGGTTGTGAGGACATCAACGGTTGCAACTTTTTTCAATGGACCGATCGCCCAATGTGCGCGCGACCAAGAGCTGTAATTCTGGGCTTGCTTCGTCGTATTAATCAGACTCGTGTGGAGAAGGATGCCGCCAAAGATCGACTTTGCCAACTAGAAGAAGAGATGAAGGCCTTGAGAAAGGGGAAAAAATGGTTGTTCTTCTTACTTCTAGTATCATGGTTGCCAACCATTTGGAATTTCATGATTTGAAAGATGTTTATTTGTTGGTTGGTTTGTAATGTTTGTAGTATTGATTGAAGAATGATTCTTCAATCTCGGCTTTATGTGTTTATGACTTTATGTAGTTTATGGATAGATGTTAAATAAGATGGGGTTGATTGTAATTTTTCAGAAGTTATGTAATTTTTAAAATGGCTAGTTGTTTTGATATCTTGCTCACAACATTTAAATTAGCTACAACATAAAGAAAAAATAAGCTTTCATTTTCAAAATAGAACAAGGACATAGTATCAACATTTACAAATCTCAAGTGCGAAAGATTGATGATATATTACCCCCTTCCCCCTCTTTCACAGTGCGTCACTGTTCTATCTCACAAAAGAAAATCAACTTCCTTTAGGCAACAATGCACCATGCCTCTCAACACCCCAAAAGATCAAACTATTTTCCAATTCTTACAAAAGACATACAAAAGTATGTTTTGCAAAATACATACAAAAGTAATTCTCTAAGTCAAAAGTTTATATTGTCTTCTTTCCACTCTTCTTGACCTGGCTTGATTTCTTTGAGGCACTTATTGCAGCAGTCACATAGCTTCTTCCTTCTTTTTGAATTAAAGGAATTGGTTCTTGTGTTGCATCACTTGAAGTACCTTGAGCTGGAGGATTAATCTGCCTTGGTGGATTGAACTTTACACCTCACTTAATGTCATCTTCTTTGCCTGCTACAATAAAAGTCTTTGTTATTGTAAACTTTATAAATTTTTCTGCAGTTTAAGGGAGTTATACATACTGTGAATTTTGATTTTTAGGCAGAGGATGAAGATCCAACTTGATTTTGAGCTAGTCTAGCGCTTTTCCTTGGGACAGTTTGTTTATTTATTTGATGTTCCTAAAATGAAATGAAATGAAATGGTTAAATAATGTAAATAAATTGATAATGTACATATAGATATTGTAAACATACTAAAATCAATTACCTTGATTTGTGATGGACCCTCCTGAGTGACTTGTGGTGCATCTTGAGTCAGATTAATTTCTTCAGGATCATCAACTGGGAACTCTCCAGCAAATTTCTTTCATTCACAGCCTCTGATGTTATGACCCTCACCATGGCAAAACTTGCATGTCACTTTCCACTTCTGTTTTCCAAGTTTCAAAACTTGTTTCTGTTTTTTAGCTTTGTTTTGCTTTATCTCTTTTTGTTCTTCAGCATCCTTTCTTCTTGCCTTTGATGGTCTTCCCTTTTTCCTCCCAAAGTTTGGAGGTAAAGGTGGAATAAAACCTGTTTGTGACCATAAATTTGGCCCTTCCATTGGCCTCAAAGCAGATGAATATACACTATGATAGGTCATCACATGATAACAAGTATTTACAAAATCCTCGAGGTCATACAATTGTGCTTGAATGGCTGACATTGCATGAATACAAGGAATTCCTTGCAACTGCCACTTCTTACAACCACATGTGTGTGCCTTTAAATCAACCGTATAACTAGCCCCACTAAAATGTGAAATCTCATACAACCAATTAGTAGATTTCAAAGGTATACAATCTGATGATTTTTTGGTTCTCCTATCCAAAATCTTTCTAATTTTGGGGCATATTCTCCTACCCTCCCATTTTCTTTCACAATCATCCCTATTTTGTTGCAGTCTTTTCATCAACCAAGTTCTTATCCATTCTAACATTGTTAATACAGGCTTCTTCCTAGCCTCAAGGATGCACCTATTGAACACCTCACACATGTTGTTTAACAACATATCAGACTTACAAAATGTGTTGAAATGCGACTTTGCCCACTGAGATGCAGGCTTGTCTTGCATCCATTCTAAGCACATTTTATCCAGTTCACCAATCTCCTTCATCATTGCATTGAAGTCTGAAATTGTTGTTCATTTGGCAGCCTTCCAAAGAGCCCTCTTGAAAACAAGTCCATTGAAACCTGCTCTTTTTATGTTTTCATAAAGATGTCTCAAAAAAAAACAATTGTCAGAACCAGGAAAAACGTTTTCAAAAGCAGGGATTAAACCTTTTTGCTTATCTGACATAAAAGTAAAAGCATTATCCCTTACAATCATCAAATCCTCCTTAAGTAGTTGGAGGAACCACTCCCAAGCTTCTCTTGATTCACTGCCCACTACTGCATATGCAATTGGAAATGGGCAGTTATTTGGGTCTATGCCCACAGCAGACAGAAGCACACCTTTGTGTGGGCCCTTAAGATGGCACCTATCCATACCCATAATGGGCCTACATCCATTCAAAAAACCAATTTTTAAAGCCTCAAAACAAACATAAAATTTAGAGAACTTTTTGTTGCCATTCATATCAGTTTCATTAGTAAGCTGCATAATCACAGTAGAACCAGGATTTTTTTCCCTCAAGGCATTAGCATAATCCCACAATTTAACAAATTGTTCATCATAATTCCCTTTTATTGCCACCATTGCTTTCTGCTTAGCCTTATATATTTGATTCATACTCACATTCACACCTATCTCCAACTGAACTTCATCTCTAAACCCTTTTAAATCCCTATTTGCAGCAGTTCTGAACTTCTCTTCATATTGTTTAGCCAACCATCTAGACTTAACATTTTTGACATTGCTCCCCCTTACACAAGTGTGATTGCTATTATACTCCCTAATTTGAAATGATGATTCATTTTTCACCTTAAGCACATTTATATGCCAATCACAGTTTCCCCCAACACACCTTGCATAGATTCTCCTATTGTCATTTTTTGTTATCTTTAGGTTTCTGTCATCTTTAATTGCTTGAGAATTAACAGCCTCCATGAACTCAAGTTTTGTGGTGAATTTCAACCCAATTTGAAAATGGGGATTGTAGACACTAGTTGGATTATAAACTGGATACTCAACATCCTCTTCATCAGATTCTACTACACTATCAAATTCTTCACCACTACTGTCAAAATCTGAACCCTCTTCATCATTATCAGAAGATGATAACAAAAGTTCATTATGATTCACATCATCATCAACATATTGTTCAAACACATTATCATCAACATTATCACTTTCATAACTCCCTAATGTGAAATCACTATCACCATCATCACTGTCTACCCCACCAGCAACCCCATGAACATCAAAACCCTTGGAACTCCCACCCACATCCACTAAATCATTAGTAGTTTTTTCATCCCTATCACCATCCAAGTATAAGTGTGTGTCATGTTTGTAGAATTCAAACATAGCAAACAATCAGTCACATACATGATTTTCGTAAATTTTTTGAAACCATCCACTCTGTACACCTTACAATTTCTATATCCCAATGTCATACAAAAGCTGTTAATCTTCTCTATTGATATTTGATTCACATTCACATAGTCAAAAGCACTTACCAAGCCACCCATATATTTAGCAGTGGGGTTGTGAAGCATGTACCCTCCATGGTGTATTTTTAATGTTGTATACCCACTGTTTTTGCATATTAAAGAACAAAAAAAACCAAGATGAGTACCTTAGCCCAACACAAAGAATAACCAAAAAAAAAAATATTTTTGGGACCACACCATTTTCGGACATTAATAATCAATCAATCAGATTGATAGCCACAATAAGGAAGAAAGATAGTGACGATAATACGAAAAATGCACACTAAACCCACACCATTTTCGGACACTAAGCTCCACACAATGCAAAAACCAAAAATCCGTTTGATGAGGACGCAACTAAGCAACACAAAAGCAAAAATCAAATGCAACACCTTGAAGGAATCTACAATTTGAAATTAGAAAATACATACCATAATCTATGGGTGGCCCATCGATTTTGTGCTAAGGACGCAACATTGAGGCAGAACTGTCTTGGGTTTTCCTCCACCCCGCTACAATCGATTGTGAATACAAGAAATTCACAAGAAAGCACAAGAAACTAGAGACGATTTTGGGGGAACTTGTTTTCTGGGGTTCAAGGTTTTAGAAATTGGGAAACAATTGAATGGTTTTAGGAGACACAAAAACGTGTTTTATCCCTAAAAGCACGATTTAATTCCCCCCCCTGGCCCTTACTAACAGCACACGTGCGTGTCACGTGCGTTTTCCGTTTATTTTTTAACGGCGGTACCAGTTTGGAGAGAGATTACTATTGATTGGGACTATTTTGGCTAAAAAAATATTTTGGGACCAAATCGGCAAGAGGTTATATCGTATGGGACCAAATTGACTAAAGTCTCCTTTAGGGCGATCAATTATATTTAAATTAATATACCCAAGTCTTGAACTAGTAAAAATATAAATAATCATAAATTAATAGTGAATATATGATACCAAGCATGTATTGTATTGTATGAATCAATTTATGATTTATACGAATTATATGTATATGTGTTAAATCATGTGGATCTATCTATAATTCACATAAGTTTTAAGCATTTTAATACGATTTAGTAATTACTGACACTAAGAGCACACTCGACAGTGTGCAAAATTAAAATAAAATACAATTTAACTATATATTTAAATTTGTATAGAATATAAATTTTTATGACAATAATTAAAAAAAAATCAAATAATGCTTAATTATATAAAAAAATCAATTGTGAAGAAAAATATAGGGTTATGTTGAATATTGGAGAGAAAAGAAGGAAAAAAAATATATTTAATAGTTGGGAAGAGAGGTTAAATAGTGAGGATGAGAGAAAATTTAAAAAGTCATAACAAAGAAACTAAATAATTATTGTACGATGCTAATATTTTATAAAATAGTATAGATACTATTCAACACAGTGAACTCACTTTTGCAAGAAAAACCTTAACTATGAACCTTAGTGGAGTCACATTTGATGGCAGAAACTCCACTATGGAAGACATATCTATAATATCACACTATTATAAAATGATAGCTGTTTTGTGTTCAAATTGGTAATGTTTTTTTGGTATTTTTACAAGTTTTACCCCTCTTTTTTCTGATAAATTGATATGAAAGTACAAATTTGGCGATAACATTACAAATGTCTCTCTATTAAAAGGCAGTAATGATACCAATTTTAGTTATTACGAAAAATTGACGGCTTTGGCCAAGGATTTTTCTGATATCGGCAATATTATTAATGACATTTGTTGTCTTAGACGATCGTTTACGGCATGTGAGTTTTGCCTTATGTGGTGGTCGGGTAACAAGGTTGTTCATTTCTTTTAAATTATTTATATTATTTATTTTTTCTTATAATACATACATTATCATCCATGCAAAACTCTTACTAGGATTCAGCCCCTAGCATTATACTTCTCATGCCTTAAAGATATAGTATATGTCCATTAGATCAAATGTCTCGAACAAAAGTTGCCCATTTTTTAGCTAGACTCATAACCAAAAAAAAAAAATGTTAACTAGACAATCTGGTATTTTTACTTTTAGTTTTAATAATATTTTGGACTTTGTAATGTTGGCGATTCCATTGGATATTGTTGATTTGATTTAAATAATACTTCACCGTTTATTCTCATATATATATATATATATATATATATATTACTACAGTAATACAAAAAATTTTGATTAAATTTTAATTTTTTATGTTATGCCCATTACCACGCTTCATCCACATTTGCACTTCCATTTTCATAACTTCCCAATTCTCACCAACAAAGAGTATGAGAATTCCGCCTTTATTTTTTTCTCTTTGAGAAAGCCTTTATTATTATTATTATTATTATTATTATTATTATTATTATTATTATTATTATTATTATGTATTCTCTCTTTTTTCTTTTTGGCTAAGTACCAAAGAATAGGGTTCTTCCACTTTATTTGCTTGCTCATCCCCCTTCAAGCCCATATCAATCTTTTGGTCAAAATTGTTTTTTTTTTTTTTGATATCCAACGGGTGTTTATTGATCATGGTACTTCAGGCAAATCAGTCATTACAAACGTCCTAATACGCGATGGCACATCCTCCATCTCGACCACAACCTCGTCTTGGGACAGGCCCCAGCGAGCTAGTTGGTGAGCAACATGATTTGCCTCTCTAGGAGCAAAGCAAAAAGACCTTTCTAGCCAGGTGAATGAAGAAAACAACACATCCTCAAGGAGCAAACCAATGGAACTACTCGGGATCGTACCCTTTGATAGATTGTCAATGGCGTTCTTTGCATCAGATTCAATGAGACATCTTTTGGGTCGAAATTGTTAAGGTAACAGCTTAGTCATCTTTTGTTGCATTTTCTGTTTATTGGGGTTTTCTTAATTTCTTTTCTTTATCTTTATTCAATTTCATGTCCCGGTCCCATTTTCATTCTCTTTTATTGAATTTTCACTCTTCTTATTTGTGGTCTTTTGTTTTACTTATTTATCTCCTTTGGGTTTCTTTTATTTTTGCCTTTTCTTTTTGTGTTTAGAGATTTGAATATAAATATATTTAAGATTTTTTTTTGACTCTGTTGATGCAGGTGACTGCAGAGATAGGAAAAGATGAAAATTAAATGATTGCAAGGTATTTAAAATATAAGAGAACTTATATTAATGTGTCACGAGTCTATTTGGTTTTTCATAGTTTAATTTATTTTTTTTGTAAAAGCATATAATTTCTTATAAAGGTTTCCCTATATGTATTTAGAAAAATTATAATTTTAGGACTGTATGTTGTGCCCTCTAACAATTTTAGGACATTAACTTTTTCATTTGTAATTTCAGGACATGAATTTAAGATTTTGTGGCACATTTAGGACTTCTTACCTTGATATTTGCAAATTTGTTGATCGAAAAATTGACAAAATTGGTCGAAATTTTATCCTAAATATTTTGCAACAAAATCTTAAATTCATGTCCTAAAATTGCAAATGAAAAAATTAATATCTTGAAATTGCAAATAAAAAAGTTAATGTCCTAAAATTGTTAGAGGGTACAACATACAACTCTAAAATTATAATTTTTCCTATGTATTTTGAAGCAAGAAATTTAATTGTACTTGTAACGCAAATTTTGAGTCTATTGAATTAAAAGACAAGAAAAATCGTACAAATTGAATTTAATGAAATTATTGAAAATAAAATGAGTACAATCTCTAAACTTGATCCTCTGATTCTTCCTTTACGAATTTGAAATTTGAAAATTCAAATACTTCCGGAGCAGATTTGGTGGTTTGATCTTCTTGGAACTTGATTTGGTCTTCAATAATGTGATTCGTAGGCTTTGTAGCTTGATTACGAATCAAACGCCAAGATTTTCGATGAACGCCTGCGAAAAATGCCGTGAAAACCGTTGACTTGACTTGATGTATGTTTGGAAAGAACGTTGATTTGTTGGCTTAGCACCTTGTCTGCAGATCGAACGCCTTGATTTGGTTGATCTTGGTGAAGAACACCGGAAACTTCGCCTTGATCGTTGCGTACTTGACTTGGGAAAATGTTGATTCGCTGGCTTCGCACCTTGATTGCAGATCAAACGCCTGAATTTGATGATCTTCATGAAGAACGCCGGAAATTTCAACTCGATCACTTCGAATCTTCTTGAGAGAATCATGGGATTTCCTTCGTTTCTCTTGCTTTGAAGACTTCTTATGCTTCGATGTATGTCTGTCTATGTCTTTTGTTTGTAGAGAAGATCCATATTTATAGGTGTAGAGAAGGGTCTCTTGCCATGTTTACTTGACAAGATGGCGCAATTTGATTGGCCAGCTCAAATTTGCTAGTAATTAATTTCCTTAATGAAAAGATGTGATTTGAATTGCCTGAAATAATAATACCTAGCATATATGTTTGCAAGATATTATTTTATTTGCCAAAATAATAATATCCAGTATATATGTTTGCAAGACATTATATTATTTGCCAAAATAATAATATTTGGCATATATGTTTGCAAGATATTATATTTATTGCCAAAATAGTCTAATTTGACACTTGACACCATTTGATTGGCCAAGAAAATATATATTAAAATATCAATTAATTAACTATTTTATTTAGGAATTAAATTCAATTAAATTCCATAAATAAAAATAGAAAATATAATATTGATATTTAATATATTATTTGCACATGTCGGCATTTAATTGGTAGTAAATTTTATTTGCCAACAAATGCCCCCTTGAGACTTGTTCATGAAAAGCACTTGAAGCCCTCTTGAAGTGAATGAGTATCGATTTTTTTTTTTTTTTTTTTTTGAAATTTGAGATGTGTGTAGACAAATAAATGAATATGGGCTGACTTTTAATTTTTTGCAACTCATTTCATTTCTTTTGGCATGAAATCGGCCCATTGACTCATGGCCCAATCAAATTTTAATTTTTTTTTTACAATTTGGCCCATGAATAGGTCCACCCTTTTTCAGCCCAAAACATATGAGTGGGCTCATTTACAAGCCTCAACCTAAATTTATTTCTCAATTGAGTCCAAATCAAGGCCCAATTTCATTCAATTGCAATTTCATACAACGTTCAATTGCAATTTCATCTCCACTGTACGCTCAACAACTTCAACTTCTGTCTTTTCCTTCTCCTTTGCCGACTGACTCTCTTTCTTTTTGTTCTTTTTTTCGTCCGCAGTAGACAAGGCAATTTTATTTGAATTACATCTTGCCCTTATTTTTTTCTTCTTTTTCCTTTTACAGAACCTGTAGTCTAGGTTTTCTTTAATAAGATTTCCATTGCAATTTTCATTCTTATACAGCCGTATCTTGCCACCTTCTTCGCCGACTCTTGTTGCTAGTAACATAATTTCCTTCTAGTGGCTAAGCATTCTATGGCAATTCAAGATCACTAATTGGTGAATTAACTTGTTTCAATTCTTGAATAAGAATAAATTCCTTCTAAGAAATCACTCTATCCCTATAAATATACAACTCTTGTTTCATCTTCTCACACATCATTCCGAGAACAGAGCATCGATTAGCTTCAATCCCTGCCTTCTTTCCCCTGTTTTTTTTTCGGTGAACACAATTTGATTGGGTATTTTCTTGATTTTTCTGGTGGAATCATCTTACCAATCTTCTCCTACTTTGCTCTTCAAATTTCGCACACCAAGTGTTTGTGGAATTAACAAAGAAGAATTACTCTTCCTTTCCCAGATTGAATTCTCCTTTTTTTTTTTTCAGTTATTTCTCGGTTACTCAAAGTCACCCAATACCCAGTGAATTTTGCTTCTTGCAATTCACAAAGGCCCTTGGTAAAATTCTATCCCCTTTGACTGCTATGTCCTTTTGCTACTTCTTTTAAAGTCAGTATTTACTATTTAGTGAAATAGTATTAGGGATAAATTGGTAATTCCGCAATTCGTGGGTCAGAAGTCCCGAGTAATCAAAGAAACCAAAGAGGTAAGATCAAAAATAGGAAACTTGATATTGTTAGTCCATCACAAGAACCAAACAGTAGATCTAAATCAGGACGATTGCCATTAATCCATAAGCATCCGCCGACAAGGTGCAATTATTCAAACTCGGGAACCAAACACTTTCTAATGCAATTACTTAACTAATGATAATAGGATAATTACATCCATCTCCCCTGAGTTGAGGTAAAATTATAATTAACTTCCTCATATTTTTAAAATTTCAAGTACCTCCCAAGGTATATATAAATTGAACAAAATTCATCCTTCATTAAGGTGGGATGTAATTACGAGTTGTATTTCTTGTGTTTTCAATGACATTTTGAAATGAAATTTGTGGTCTTGCTAAGTTTAAGATATTGAAACTATATATGAAATCAATTTAAAGCACAAAAAGTAACTGTCATGTCGAATTATATGTTGATGTTTGATAGTGGTTGTTGTGGTATAAAATAAAATTATTTCGAGAAAGTTGGTGGAATCACAAAATTGATTTAGGAGTTTTTGCAGGCTTAACAAATCACATCTCTTGGTGGTTGGGGTAATTACTATGATACAAAAAAACTATTGGTAATTTCGAAAGTTGTTGCAAAGTTGAGATTTTTTTTTTGTTAAACAACAACAAATGTCATAAGGGTGTTAGTAATTTTCGAAACAAAAGGGAATTATTTGTGATTTTACTTAGGGGAGTAGATACAATTATCCCATGACGATATTGATTTTATTATTTAATATTTTATATTTTTTAAAGCATCATTTAATAGGTCCAAATGTGTTTCCAAAAAGGAGCAAAACTACATAGAGCAAATAAAAAATAAAAAATTGAAATTGTACAAGGTAAGCGTGGGGGCTGAAACCATTTCTCGAGATACTAAATAATGTGCATTGCCGGTAGATCTTGTGGAAAATCATGTGCATTTGAACTAGAGGGTGTGGAATTATCAGGGAGAGAGGAGAGAGGCGGTAAAAAAAGATTAAGAAAAGTAAGTTAATTAGGGGAGAGATAGGGAGATGACAGAGGAAAGAGAACATAAATATGATAGGGAGACACTAGAGATACCAAGATACACTATAAGAAAAAGTAATATTAATGATGAGATATAAAAAAGGTAATATAAAAGTTGATACTAATAATTGTATTGAGTGACAATGCCTTTAACTTTGTCACTAATTAAGTTCTTTTATTGACAACAATTTTTATGTTGTCACAATATCACTCAATAGTGCAAAAATTAATATTTTCGTTGTCACTATTGACAATTAATGGCACACCTATATTGATAACTTGATGACAAAAAAGTTGTCATTAAAAATTTAAAATAATATTCAATTATCACTAAGTTGTCACCATATATTTGTCACTAATTACCAATTTTGCACTTTGTTATCACATTTTTTACATTATGTTGTCATTATTGACATTTTGCAAACTATGCTTTGTGACAACTCAAATTTATTTTATCATCACTTGTTATATTGTTAGCTTGCGATTTTTTTGAGCACCTCAAATTTGTAGCACAAGAATCAAGTTTAACCACTTCATGTGAGAGTAATCGACTTTAGGGAAGGAAACTTGTAAAAATCGGTAAAATCAATCACCAATTGACTCATTTTTTTTAGTGATAATTATTAATTAGACTTCTTAAATGTTCTATTAATAGTATGGAAAATTACTTGTATATAATTTAAAAAACATATTATTAATGTAATCATTTTGGCTATACTAAACCGCAACATTCAATAAAAAATAATTAATGCTTGATTTAAAATAGTTCAGCTCATGCTACGCAGGCATCTATATTTTCGATAAGAATAATCGACCAGGACATTGAATAAAAGAATTATTTATTTTTAAACTAGACCCTTGTTGTATTATTCTACACTTTTAATTTATCAAGCTCTTCCGATAAAGCTCTCTAGCTCCTAATTATCTGATTTTTTTTTGTTTATATTATTAATAATAATTTATGTGCAAAGTTATTACTTGTTTAATGAACTTTAACAAATGATAAATACACCTACCGCAAGGTTTCTTGTTACATATATTTATTTTCTCGTAAATCATCTTGCATAACATAATATTAAGTTACACCTTTAACATAACTATCTTGCGACCTATCTACGTAGGAGTTTTTCTTCTAGTATGAAAAAAAAAAGTACAAAATGAAAGTATTTAACCCAAGAAATAACAATAATATTTTTATTATTTATAAAAAACAAAGTCATTAACGATCGATCACTAATTTTTAGGAAACTAATATTGTAATACGAGTGAGTATTTGTTGCAATGCTTACACATTAATATGCTTTCCTCTTTCATTATTGTGTAGTCAAAGTTGCTCATATTTCTTAACCATTCGAATTCCAAAAGATTAATTAAAGGCCATAAAGTAATCAAAATAAAAGTTGTAGATAGAAGAAAAATGGTCTGTAAAATATAAGAAAACATAACATCTTAATTAAAGTTAGTTAAAGTAAGAAAATTTAAGAAAAAACTAATAAATAATTATTTTCATGGTTCATGATGGGGATGATTTGGCATGCGTATGATTGTTCATTTATTGTTAGTTATTTAGACCTTAATTATATGGCCCTAAAATCTTTTAAAGTACATACAGGATCTTGCCTATAATTTGGTCTTTTGGTGGGTCTATTTCATTTTTAAAGTTGATATAATTTATGTGTTTATTAATTTTTATTAGTGGATTCGACATACCGATATATGTGTAAAGTCGTATGGGATTTATATCTTTATCTATATCTATAAATATATATAAGGTTTAATATATAGTAAAAAATTAAATATTAATAAGATTTTTTTATATGAATGAGAAGAAATCATTTGCCTTATAAAAAAATAAATAGAAAAGGAAAAACGAGAAAACGTTTGAAAAATGGAGATAAGAAAGAAGAAAAGGGGCCGAATTAAAAACAAAAACGAAAAGAAAAGAAAAGAAAGTCATTTAAAATATAGGTTAGTTGTATGAAAAGTATCTTATTCTTTTAAAATTTGAAAATCATTTATATTCCTGGATCATACAATTATTATTTATTATCTTTCACAACAGTATAGATTGATGGGTGTATTTCATCCAACACCTAATTCAATATATCAAATAATTGGACGGATGATATATATATATATATATATATATATATATATACACATACACACACACACGCAATGTGATGTAATAATTTAATTCATTTATTAAAGTATAATAAATTTAATTTATTAAATAAATTTTTTTTTTAAATCATATATATTATTCATGCAATCGTTTCAATGTATCACATGAGATGTAGGATCTTCGTAGTACGAGGATTCTCATATGGAACTAATTGCTCCATTTTATAGGATTTGATTCTCCCTTCGTTGTCTCTATTTTCTCGTTGTTATAGGATCTTGTCGTAAACACACGCGTACACACATGTATGTATTAATAATTAACAAATGAAAATTTTATGCAACTTGTACGAGGTTCTTGATTTTTAATTTCGAAACAGTTTCACAATGACCCAATAATATGTATATATACTTCCAATATCTGTTCATTCTTACTCCATATTATATTTAATTTATTAAATTAAATTATTTATACAGTTATCAAACATGTGCATATATATAAATATTATGTAACATTTATTTTCAGGAGTTGTATATTTGTACTAAGTTGTTATCCGAAGTTTATAGATGTAACGTAAGAATAAATGTTATTACTAATAATAATTGTGGAACTTAAGAAAGAACTTGAGAGGTCACATGCGAGGTACGGCTCGTGCCTAAGGTGGGGTTGCATTCACGTTTATTGGAGCTTTAGGTGCACGCGCGCGTCGTTGCAAGGAGCCTCGCCCAAGCCTTTTTTTTTTTTTTTTTTATCGAGGTCTAACAGATAATCTGAATATTAACAATTAATTAATATTCAAATTGAATTGGTTATTGGGTGATTGTGTACGATTTCAAGAATTGAAAAGTTACTTTTGAAACTACTGAAGTTACACAAGTTTTGTATTTGTTATATGTAAATGCTCAATCCACTAACTTTAAACAACTAGAGATTGCAAAACAATATAATCAACCTTAATTAAGCACCTGATTAGTATAAATATATCCCATTCGTGCTATGTTAATTATTGCTTCGCACAGAAACATTCACTTTTGTTTTAATAACTTGTTATTGCTAAAACTACAATTTTAGAGGCTTAATATATATTTTGGAGATGTATTGCCTCTAACCTTTAGCAACCCATTTACGGTAGAGACAATAGAAACCTTAAAGATAGATTATTCGTGTCATACCTCCTATTTCCAAACCAAAGTTTTTAACATTATATATATATACACACATATTATTTATATTTTATAATGCATATTTATATAAAATGAAATTAAAAGATATGTATATATAATGTAAAATGGTTAAATACACTTTGTTCCCTGGAGTTATATCATTTGTATCATTTACCAATCTAAACCATAAGATGTAATACTTACCCTCTCTATTAAATATTTGGACAAAGGTACCCTCATGCCATATCTTTTTATATGTATTCATCAAACTTAGCTTTAAAAGTTACACAATTTACAAAAACTAATACTGTGGATTCGATTTTAATTTATTGTTTATTTAAATATTTATGATTAAAATATTAAAAGGAAATGAATAATTGCCATTTGAATATTAAAAAAAACTAATAAAATTATGGAAACAATAAAACTTATTATTTAAAATTATAATTAAGTTATTTACTCTCAAATCATAATAGATTTTAGAATAATTTATTCTAAGTGAATGGTGTCTATATTTTCATTAAGTTAATACATATATGTATGTTCCTTTTCTAAAAGTAAAAATAATACATATATATATATATGATGAAATAAATATATATTTTTTTATACGAAAGACTCCATTTTGTTTAAATATATCATAAGTCAATAAAAGAACATATTTAACAAAGTTATACTTTGTTTTTTTTTATCGAAATTAGTTAAACTTCATTCTAAATAAATAATTAATAAATTCCTTAAGTGCAAATAATTAGAATTCTTTTGATATTCAATATTCATAATTATTACAATAACAACATATTAATATTAATTTTTAATAAGCTTACTTGAGTTATTAATATTTTTTATATAAAGTCATAATATTTTAAAATAATTCTATTTTTGATAAAATAATATATGCGTTCTAACTAACAAATATTGATGACTAAAATTTGTGCATGGATGACATCCGGCTTATAATGTCATATTGTAATAATAACAATAAATAAATAAGATGGAAGTGAAGATATTTATTTTACTTATCCTTCATGTGATGGATTGGCTTTCATGATTTGTACATATTATCCTCAAATGTTGTATATATATTAGCCGGTGGGGTTACATGACGTTTACATTTTGTTTGATAGGATGGAAAATGGAAAAGGAGAGTATGGGGAAAAAAGTTGGAAGAAAATAATATAATTTTCTTTTCCTTAAAATTGAACAAGAAAAGGAAAGGAAAATAATATAGTTATCTCTATTAAATTATGTTTTTCAAAATTGCCCATAATTTTATATATGATGTTAAATATATATGTCATATATTTATTTATTTTATTTCATTAATATACTTGTAACATAATTATATTTTTAATTATATAAGCCTATAGTTATCATTTCACATAATATATATATTCATGATATTTATTTATTTTAATAAATGAGTTAACAAATTATATTTATATTGATACTAGTGTGTAATTGTCATTTGTCACAAAAATTCATCTATTTCTCTCTCAACCAAATATGCCTATGAAAAATTAAAATCCACGTATTTTCTTTCATCTGTTAAACAAAGCATTAGAGAAAAATTTGTATTATTTTAATGCATCTTAAAACACAAGAAGGCACCACTGTGTACAAATGAAAATTTTGAGATGGAACGGGTAGATTCCATTACATATGATACTTATAAATTATAATGTATTTGCAACAGAATTCGAATAAAGTAAAACTAAAATAATGATTAATGACAAAATATTTTACTAATAAATTCGTGATGCACGAAATTCATAACAAAATTGTGTTTTGCGCTGAATTTTATTAAAGTTGTGATGGATGCATTAATAGGTTGTAGTAATTTAGTAAAACAAACAAGTTGCTGCAGGATGAGGTTAACTATGCAATCAGCAGTTTCACATTTTCTTTTTCCCCTAAACATTTAATAAGCAAACAAGTGGCAGGTTGATCTTTCCAGTTTCCATAACCCTCCTATTTTTCGAAGAACAATTTCAACATTAATATAAATATGACAAACTAAATTTCAATACAACTCTTGAAAATATATATTACATATATTACTGATATGGATTATGGACTTATTATCTAACTATATAATTTCATGTGAATGGATTGACTTCAATTATTAATTTATTTACACCTACATCACAAATCTTGTAAAATGATATATATATATATATATATATATGTCACCCTATCTATGTAGCTCAAATTGTCGTTTGGTCGGCGTACATTAATGATTAATATATTTTATCATATATTCATGCATTTATCATTGATATGAAAAGTGTCTTAATTGTCGTTTGAGAACAATATTTATTATTTCGTATGAATGATATGATTATTTTTAAATATATTGTCTTAAATGTTATCCAATCGACAATGAGACGTGCTAACCAAAGAATGTGGGGAAGACAATATTATCAGAATTTTGTTGGTTAGCATGTGGGTGCGCGCCAACATAATCCTTAGTACTAGATGTGCCAAACGGGCCGCGCTGGCCCACGAGCCCAGTGGCCCAGCCCGGCCCATGAACAGCCACAGACGGACTGGGCTTGTTCAGGGGCAGTTTGATGGGCCCAAATTGGGCTTCATGATAAAAGCCCGGCCCAGGACCATAAAGCCTGAATCCAAACCTAGGCCCGAGCCCATGACCGGCCCGACCCAGGCTCGGCCAAGGCCCCTTATACATATTAAAATATATATATGCATAATATGATTTGATTTTGTATATATATTATAATTATATGCATATTATAATTATATAACTGTATATACTAGTCTAGTATATTATATAAACAATAATTGTATAAAATTTGAATAAATACTAATTAATATTTAAATATGAAACATAAAGTATGTAAGATAATATATTTTTCAAAGTAAAAAAAAAAGAAAAAAAAATCGAAGGGCCAGCCTGGACCAACCCGCCAGGCCTAGCCCAACCCACCAAACCTGGGTTCATGGGCCGAGCTGGGCCCAGCCTCACGTCTCCCAACCCAGCCCATCCCAACTCTGGAAAAGCCTGATCCATCCCACCCCGCTACAGTACTTGGGCTGACCTATTTGACACCTCTACTCAGTATCTGAAAAGTTTACATAATCGAGGCATTAATAAATTATAATGAAGCACACGTGGCAGTTTGTATTTTCTACAACGTTTTTATATAATATTTTTTGTTGTATTCACTGATATATACCTCTAGTAGCAATGAGAGGTTGACACTAAGAGGAAAAAAAGGGGTTTACAGTTTTTTATCATAATTTTTTATCTTAATCTTAATTACCATTATAAAAAATAAATAAATTAATGACAACATAATTAATGATAATAAAAAAGTTATCACTAATTATATAAATTTAATAATAAAAAATTCATTTTGTCACATGACCATAATTTGTAGAATGTCAGTGGTGATGAAATGGTGCATGATAAGTTGTTACAACTAATAATTAGTGACACACTTATAATGATAATTTAGTGACAATTTTTTATTTTACCAAGTTGTGCCTATGTAAATGTCACTAATTAATAATAATGACAATTAAACTATTAATTTTTATCATCATTGAGTCATATTGTTAAAAAGTAAAAGTTATTATCATTGATCAAATTTAATTAATCACTGAAATATCATCACTTAATATAATTATCGATAACAACTTTTATACCACTAATTTTATATTTTGCATTTATTATATGTATTTTTTTATAGTGGCTCACCAATGCACAAGTATGAAGTGTATCGAAAAGAGTCCGAAATTATTGTACAAAATATTATAGAAGATCTCGGCTGAACACGTAGCCCACTGACAGCATTTGCTCTCGTGTCCAACTGCATGTAGACTTCCTGCAAGATCTCCGGCTAACGCATCTCCAGAAAAGAATGCACTAACTCTCCTTTTGATTCTTAAATTTTGGTAAAGAAAATAAGGTAATTTTTTTTTTTAAATGATAGTACTCTATACTTTTATTTTTAATTTTTTCTATTTTTTTTGATTTTTTTATACTAAAATCCTTATTTTAAATATAGCATCAAGAATCAGGTTTTGTTCATATTATCCATATGGGTATAACTCAATTAGTGTTTTTAATCATTGAATTTGAATATGATAATATTAAAAAATATTAAAAAAATAAAATATTACTCCATAATACTCAATCAAATGATTGAAAACTCAATGGGTACTATCCACATAGATAGCATCTATCCCTCTCCAAGAATCAAGAGAGATTATTCCCAGCCATCTCACGCGTGATATTTGATTTGTACTTACATATAGTTAACTCTGATATGTTTTAGAAACAAGTTTGGACCTTTTATTATTATGAACTTGGACAAGGCATTAAGTGAAAACACTGTTCTTTTTTCCAAAATATGGGTCTTTCACAATTTAAAGTTAGGGACATGTCACATGCGTCACGTACGTATGTATTGTCATTCTTGCCCAATGTGATTGGTTTGTAGAAAACAACTCAGGATAACAAAATAAGATATATCAGTAAAGTCGTTTAATTATTACTATTATTATTATTATTATTAATCATCATTATAAATGTGCCATTAATTTTGAATATTGGTATTAATTTAAGTGCAATTACTCTTATGCGACGAACTTTTTCAAAAAGTGTTGTCATGTTACTAATTGATCTATATCGTAATAATAGTTGTTTAAAATTATTATGCACGTGTTAAAAAAAATTTCATAGTTGTGATTAATTATATATGATCTACTTGACTAATATGCCCTTATTAAGTATTTTTTTTATACAATCAACTAAATACACCCTAGTCACTAGACTCAGAGTCAAATAGTGAGGGTTCGAAAGTGGTATCAAGAAAGTTATGAGTTCGAACCCTCTTGTCCTCTACTCCTTTTCCTTTGAGTGAATGTGTGTGTGTGTGTTGGTGTATTTTTCGATTGACATATATAAATTGTCCCGAAATAATTATATCAAAAAAAAAAAAATTAAAGACACCCTAAATTTAAAAATAAATGAATTCTTTTACTCCTTGTTAATAATTTCCACTCCACATGCACGCTCAGGTTCAACTGCACATGGTCTTCTGCAAGATCTCGAGCAAATGCATCTCGAGAAATGAAACCACTCAAGAATCTCGAGAAATGATTCCTACTTTCCTAGGCAACGCAGATGATATTTAATGTGTACTTATATATTTAAAATTATGATACAGTAATAACAATAATATTCATCATCCTTCCTGTGAATGATTTGGCTTCTCCGACTGTTGATTTATAGTATTATCTTGTACTTAAAAATTGTAAAGAGCATGAAAGGATCGTACCCATAATTTTGTCTTTCGATAGGTCTATTTCACTTTTAGAGTGAATTTAATTTATTTTATCTATTTATTCATTTGTATTGACGGATTGGAGACACCCAATGTGCATACAAAATAATAATAAAATACAATTTAATTTTATATTCAAATTTCAATAGCATACAATTAAATATTAACTAAATTTTTATATGAATAAAATAAAATCATTTAGCTTGCAAAAAATAAATAGAAAATAAAAAAGAAGAAAAGTATTTTTAAAATGAAGATGAGAGAGAAGATACTTGAGAAGGGGGAAAGAAACAAATCAGAAAGTAACCAAATAAATATTGATGATGTCTAATTTAGTTGGGAAAATATTTGAGACCCAAGATCAAAAGGTCTTGGATTCGATTGCATCGAAATATGTAGATTTTTATTTTTCATTCATAGTAGTTTCTTTCTATTTTAATAATAATTTCTTCATTCCTTCATAATGAAATAGTTTAATTTGTACTTTGAATAATGATATGTAATAGTTTGAGTTATAATACATAAGTTGTTGATTTAATTGAATGAAATTAGTAGAAGGATGCATACATTTCAGTGATGAACAAAAACAATATAAATTTAATTTTTGTAACAGATTTATTTATAACAATTCCGTTATTGAATGTCTATCACCGATTGTTTATTTAGTTTTGTTTACATTAAATTCTTTAAATAATACATTACAAATACCTTAAGTTTGTGATAAAATTATCTCTCCATTATAAAATTTCGTTAATGAAATGGTGCCTTCTTTTACTGAATTAATATACTCAGTTATTTCCAATTAAAAAAAAGTAAAGAGATAAATTCATGAGGATAAGAGAGAAAGATAAAGGTCAAAAAGGACAATAATGTCGAATAAAAAAATAATCCAAAATACCAAAAGATAGCTATCGCAAATCGCTTTCCGTTAATTAACATAACATAGATTAGTTGTGTGAAAAGTATCTTACTCATTTAAAATTTGAAAATAATTTATATGCGTAGGTGCCATTATTTATAATTATCTTTCACAAGTCACAACAATGATACGATGATTCTTTTTATTTTATGGTGAATGATTAGATGATTAGTATTCGTCCTAAAATGTCAGTTACGACGCAGTCAGCATTTGGCGCAGGATGATTGATTATTAGGATTAGTATATAAAGTCATGTGATGCATGCTAATGTTATTATTATATTCATAGAAATTGCCCATATATTCAAATGATGAATATATTTAGAGTAAAAACTTAAGAATAATAAAAATTAGGATGAAATTCACCAAACAAATAAAAAATAAAAATTAGGATGAATGTCATTTGAGTAGGGGGAGTATAAATTTTGGAAAACCGCTCGAACCTTCCACACCGCACTGAATTACCTTTTCGTCAAATTTTTCAAAAATTATAATTCAACAATTAAATTCAAAATTGCACCGTAGATTCAATTTGATTCAATTTTCTTATCAAACCCCATCAAACCAAACCACTCTTATATATTAAGTACATATGTCGAAATCTATTCTTTTATTTAACTTAAACACTTCAACATATGAGATAAATTCACTAATCACTTTTTAAATTGTTCCAAATTCATTAGTAAATATTGATTTAGTCATTCAACATTTCAAATATATCTAACAATTCAATATCAAATTGTGCATTAACTAAAAAATTAGTATATTATATTATGCTAAAATCATAAGTTGTTTATTTATTCAATATAATTTTTCGATCTTTTTTTTTTTTGATGGGAAAATCACCGGGGAGAACCTGGGAATTTTTTTTTATATCTCTGCTTGTAACTCATCACTCAACAAGATATCTCTAAGATAATTCGGGGCTAGGACACCCCAACACTCCACAGAATCTAAGTTACAAGAGGTAAATTTAGCAAGAACATGCGCCGCTCTGTTCGCAGTTCTTCGGACCCAAGAGAATGTAGCCACATGGAAGCTCGATGTCTGACGTAAGATCTCATCCACTGTGTTTCGGTAGAGGGAAATGCAGCTGTTCGGGTTCCCAATGAAAGATATCGCTTGTAGACAGTCGCTCGCGATCACAACGTGAGAGGCCCCCTTCAAACACAGCCATTTTAGGCATTCATCACTGGCCTGTAATTCCATTTCCAAGGGGTCATCTTTCCCAAACCAAAACCTCGATTTTGCTCCTATAAAACACCCATTGTGATCTCTAACAACCAGTCCTATGCCACTGCTTCCTTTCGCGTCATCAAACCCAGCGTCCACATTACACATTTTTCGATCTTGATTCAAGTATGCAAAGAATTATTGTATCTTAATTTTAGTTTTATGGTCTCTATTTAGTCTTTATACTTTTTATTTGAACAATTTTATTGTCATGCTTTGATTTTTTAATACTAATTCAAATATTTTGATAATATTAGAAAATGATATTTTCTTACTTTTGTCTAATTTTTTTTTATTGTTTAAAACCGCCAAACCGCACTGAACCGCCCCAAACTGCTTAGAACCGCACATACAATTTTAATTCAAAAAATCACTATTTGAAATATATTTTAATAAAAACTGCATATAATAATTTGATTTTAAATATATTCAAAAATAAATGAAATCGAACCACGATCACTCTACATTTTTACCTGCACAGATTCTATCTCCAGTGTCACTTTAATCCCCTGTCAAACTATAAAAATATATCTTGCTAATTTCAAGCCTCTTGTCAAGATGTTTGGAAAAAATGTAAGTTGTAATGTTGAAAATTTAAATTTTAATTACACTGCTAGAGAGAACACTAATTTGTATTTTGCCAAATAAAACATATAACTGAAGTTAATAATACTTAACCAATTATTGATTCATATTTTGTCTCTCATCAAATCATTCTTAAAGAAAGACAATGACAGATGCAATCCTTTTATATTTCATCTGCTTGTTTAAATTTTCTTTTTTAAAAAAGTGAAGAAATTAATTAAATTGATCAGTAATTAAGTAATTTGCTAAATTAAAATTATTGCTCGATATAATTAATTAAATGAGCATAAATTATTTAATTTATAGTTAGCAAAGTCTACAATGGTTACTTTATATTATTATGTGCATATAATCTTAAAACTTTAATGTTTTAACCTTTAATAACTTTTAAATATACTGACAAGGGAAGGGTAAAACAGGAAAGAAAATATACTTCAATAACTTGGTCGGGGGGTGGGGGCCCCAAAATACAAAACCACATATGTTTAAAAATTAGAATTGTTGGTATCACTTCAAAAACTATTCTTAATTTTTTATTGAAAACTTAACTAAAATGTTCATTTATTGTAAAATACGATTTGTTACACTTTAATCTCCCAACTATAAGTAAGTCTCATAAACTTTCCTAAACTATTAAATACAATTCTTGCACCACTCAATTAAATAATTAGTCAAAATTGTCTTTACACCACTCCTATTGTACAAATTTTAATTTTGTTTTTCTGCATTTAGCATTTTAAATTCAGCTACAAATCCTTTATTAGCTATAAAAATAATTTTAATTGTAATTTTGAAAAATACTTGATAGCTTAAGTCAATAGAAATAGAAACTAAGTTAATAAATAATTGTAATAATATCTAAAAGTTGAATATGAGAAAAATTATTCTAGTTCTTTTAATTTAATAAAATTGCTAAGTATAAATTCTAAGTAAAGTTTGACTATTATGAATAAAAATGGATAAATATTTTTTAACCATAATCTAAAAATGATATTTATATTAAAGTACATCATTATATATTTAATTAAATGCGAATTCTTTGAAAAAATGAGTATATACATTCAATTTGTTGTAAAAAAAAAATACAAAAATCGAAGTAATTAATTAAAAATATAATTATTCATATTTAAAAGCGCCTAAAGTTTACTTTTAATTGGAGAGTAAATAATTTGGTTTTCAGTTAAAATATATTTAAAATTAAAATTAAATATAAATTGATATAAAACCTTTGCGAACTATATGTCTAGATATACATTTGTATATATTTAAGGGTACATTTGCCGAAATATATGATTGGGGGAAGGGAGGAAGTTTGAATGTTACATTTATTAGTTTATAAAGGTAAATTATATGTTGATAATTAAGGGGGTAAATTGTATTTAATCCTATTTTGACATGATGGGCATTTTAGCCAACTTTTCAAATAGTGCCAATAACAAATTTTTATTTTAAATATCCAAAAATCATGATTGGGGGTGTAAGATGAAATCAACTGGCTTAAGAGCTCCATGAGCTAGCTGAAGTTAGGCCTGACTCAAGCTCGATCCTTTTGAGCTTGAGCTCATCAAGCTTGAGCTTCTTCGCGATTTGAGCTTGAGTCTAAAAATAAGTGTTCAAGACTTCGCGAGCTGGCTCATGAGCTTTCATTTTATTTTTTAATTTAAAATTTATTAGAAATAATAGAAGTTAGAATTGTAAAAGTATCCAAATTAGATATAGTATTAGCATAGATGTCTAGATCACTTACTATAATAATTCAATTTTATAATATATGTATGTCAAATATCAAAATTCATATTGATTTAATATTTGTAACAAGTTCAATTAGAGTTGAGCTCAACTTTAAGCTCAAGCTCACATAGGGTCGACTGTAAATGAGCCAAGCTTGAGCTCAAAATTTTTATAATGAGTTTGAACTTGAACATGAATGTATATATTTGACAAGCTTGAGCTTAAAAATTTTTGAAAACTTGACTCAAATTTGACTCATTTACAACCCTAATCACAACCAAATATTCATTGATTACAAACCAAATTAGTAAATTTGGCAAAGAAATACAAAAGTATTCTTAAAACCACGACATTACCAAAAATTGAAAAGAGCACTCTTCAGCCACAACTTTCTCCAACCGGCAACATTTTTCAAAGTTTGCTTTTCCTTTAAGTGAGAAGATGAGTCCGCAGAGAGAGCGAGGAAAAGAGAGAATGAGCTATAGCGCTAGAAAATAGAAATAGAAAACCCTAGCCAAAATTTTTGAGATGGTAATTTTGTATTTTTGTTTGAGACTAATAAAAAAAAAGATTGAATAAAAAGGTAGGAAAGATTTTCAGATGGTGATTTTTTGTATTTTTCTATAATAAGTTTAATTAAATACATTATAAATAATTAAAATATATATAATTAAATTATATTTTATTTTTATTTTACACACGTATATAGTACGACGAGTCAATGAATATTCTATTATTAATCATTTAATGCATGGTACGAGTTGAGAAGCACGAAATAACACTTGCCGACGACTCCAGATGCTCCGGTTCAAATGCACATGATCTTCTGCAAGATCTCCAATATATCTCGAGAAAAGATCTACCAAGAGTCTCGAGAAATGATTCCCAACCAATGCATATGATATTTAACTTGTACTTATAAATTTATAACTTTGCTCTGTTTTATAAACTAATTTCGACTTTTAATTGGTCAGAGAGTTATATCTTAATAGGACTCAATTAGTCATATCGCATGATCAAAAATCAAAAGTCTAACAAGTAATCGTATATAAAAAATAGTTTAATAAATATTGCATTACATTGTAATTAAACTAATCTTATTCTTCATTTTCCAACACGAAACTCTAAATATGATACTTCATTTGTTTGTATTTTCTCTTTATTTTTTTATGGGATAAGGTCCATTACAGTTGTGAAAGAGGACCATAACATAAAAAAAAAATATTGTGTCGCTGGTACATCAGAGCGACAATTGTGGTTATACTTTTTTTCTAATAGGCGGCTTGACAAATTGGTGGTTTTAAAATGAGTGAAGGTGCATAAATAATACGGATATGATATGAATTTTTAATTGAAAGAGACTACGTAAGGGTCGGCTTTGCAACAAAACACAAAGTGTATAATAATAATAATAATAATAATAATAAATAATAATTGTTGGAGTAGTGCCCGGTAAGCCAATGAGATTGACAATACTTTTAAATACTTTTCATAACAAACAATCCTTTCAATTAATAATAAAAATAAAAGTTTATACTTTTTGGCCACCTTCATCATAATGTGTAAATTATACTCAACTATAATCTATACATATATGGTTGAAGCTCCTAAATCATATAAGGCTATGAGACTTGGCCTGGCATAGAGATGTAGGTTTTAAAACAAATTTTTAAGGCATGATCTAAATCACTCCAAGTCGAAGTGTCTAACAAATACAGGGGCATTAACATGACTCGGATTAAAACTTATGCTTATAACATATCTCAAATAGGAGGATGTCTTGTTTCATACACATCGAATGCAGAGACATTTATATGCATAATTAAGTAGGTGCTTATTAGAGAATGTGTCCACTGAGGATCCCATTGAGAAAAATACCTAAATGGGAGCACTAGTTGCACATCAAATTAGAATTGTTTTTCAACTTATGGTGTGCATTAAATAGTCATTAGACTTGAGGTTCTATAATAATCTTGTACATGTGTATTTATACTTTAATATCGGTACGGACCCTATGACGGGTCGTAAGTAGCCTATGTTGGGTATAGATCTCCCGTGTATAAAGGTTTGTAAGAGTCGATAAAGAATTCATTTACTCAACTTGTAGAGCGAGTGAATCTCCTGTGTGTATTCTATTTTAACTAATTTACAAAAATCCATGGCCACAGTAGAGACAATAATTTCTTACATCAAACGGAAGGCTTATAAAGTATAATTTTGTTTGAACTTTAATAAACGTGTGTGTTGTTTGCATAAGATCCCGCATCACAATAGCAATGGGATGCGTTTATACATAATGATTATGTATTAACTTTTTATATTTCAGCTGCGTAAATATTTCGAGACCTATGTGAATCTAACAATAATATAATAAGATATATAAAGTCAATGACCTTTTCCCTCGAAACAACAAAAGAAAAATATTACTTTAATATTGTACTCCAATGAGGTAGCTAGGAGCTTTTAAACTTGTTAAATTAACAATAAATTAGTTTAATCCCCTTAATCAATGGTATATTTAAACAACAAATTTGACTTTTACAAGAGGTGTTTTCTAACCTTTTTTTTTTTTTTTTGGTTCTGAGTTTACCTAACCAATCATTTATAAGATGGATTATAACATACGTGGACGTATTGGACAACATTTCATTCGTCTTCAAACTTTCCTGAAAGTTTTTACCTACAGAAACAGTAATCATTTTATTCAAGCAATAATCTTTACCTGGATTTCTGAAGAAGATGGCAGCAACGGCAGCTTATGCAGCGGTAGTTTCTCTTATGCATGCCCTAGAAAATATGCAGCTGCATCGGCTTCAACTTGACAATGATCGAATTGAAACACTCCGTGAGAAGGTTAATTCCTTGCTAGATTTTCTTGAACTTCATTCTCAAAGATTTTGTACAGATCAAGAAAATCTAGCGAGGCAAATTGCTGATCTTGCGGATGAAGCAGAACTTGTCATTGACAGACATGTAGTGGATCAACTTAGTCAAAGATCTGGCCTAAAAGTTAATACGAGACTGATCTTATCCTTTAGTGACGATATGGACATAGTAATTGAAAAAATTGAGTCCATCGAGAAAGATTTGATGATGATTAAAGATCAGGAAAGTGCGATTAAAGAACCACAACGGAGAGTTTCTTCGCCTGCTGCAGGTTCATCATATGCACCTCCTACTTCGAGTGGCAAGAATACCATGGTGGGATTTGAGGATCACTTAGATCGAATCATGGATCAGCTCACAGGAGGCGAATATGATCTCAAAGTTGTCCCCATCGTTGGTATGGGGGGTATTGGTAAGACCACTCTGGCTAAGAATATTTTTGACAATCAAGTTATTGTGGACCACTTTGATAAACGTATTTGGTTTACAATATCACAAAAATATAGCGCACAAGAAATTCTTCTAGCCCTTCTACATGGTGATTTGAGCCATAAGGAAAGTAACGAGAGTTTAGTTGAACTAGGACAACAATTGTACAAAAGCTTATTTGGTAGAAGGTATTTAATTGTTATGGATGATGTGTGGAGTATCAATATTTGGGATGATTTAAAATCATTCTTTCCAAAGAATAAGAATGGAAGTCGAGTTATTGTGACTACTAGGTTGGGTGATGTGGGTGATTCTCTGGGCAATCACAACTCGTATTCAATGAAATTTCTAGACGAGAAGAAGAGTTGGGAGTTATTCTGTGAAAAAGCTTTTGCAAAAAATAGTTGTCCTTCTAGACTTGAGGCAATCGCAAAGAATATTACAAATAGTTGCAAAGGACTTCCCCTAGCAATTGTTGTAATTGGAGGGTTGCTAGCAAATTCAGACGTGACACATAAGTATTGGGAGTTTGTTGCAAAAAATGTGAGCTCCTTTGCTAATTTAGGATATGATGAGCACTGCTTAAAGATATTATCTTTGAGTTACAATCATTTGCCCATTCATCTAAAATCATGTTTTCTATATATGAGAGTTTTTGGTGAAGATGAGAAGATTATTGTCTCTAAACTAATCAAATCTTGGGTTGCTGAGGGATTTGTAAAATCAAAAGGCGGTCAAACTTTAGAAGAGGTTGCACATGAATGCCTGAAGGATCTTATTGGAAGGAATCTGATTTTGTTGATCAATTGGAATACAATGGGGAAGTAAAGACATGCAAGATTCACGATTTTTTAAGGGACTTGTGTCTTAGAGAACATAAAAAAGGTCAATATATTTATATCCCAAAAGTACAAACATCCCATCGCAAACCTTGCTTTCTATGTAGTCATCGAAATGACTCCACATTTGTAGGTCTCCCTGAAGTACTTGTTGTCCAGGAATCAACATCACTTACCGGATGTTTTGTGTGTAATAGTTGTAGCATCATATACTCACAGTTTAATAGACTAAAATTGGTGTTGGGTGTAAACAATGAATTCCCAATACTTTGGCAACCCACTAGATTACTGTGCCTTTATGTCTGTAATCCTAAATTGTTATCTGCTGGGTTATCTCTATTATGCAATCTACAAACTTTAGTTGTTGATGAGGATTTGGGTAAATCAAGCTTGCCTTCTATAATATGGGAGATGCCACAACTTAGGCACATTAAAATTGGAGGAGCTTATCTTTGTGATCCTCCCATTACTACAATTGAGAGGAAAGATACAATTATTTTGAAAAACCTACAAACGCTTTCCAAAATATTAGACTTTAGGTGCTCGGATGAGATTTATGCACGGATCCCGAATTTGAAGGAATTGAAAATTATTCTGAAGGCAAAGAATTTGTCAAACTATCTGCTCTGCAATCTTCACCATCTATGTAAACTTGAATCACTAACATTGAGCTGCAATTTCCGAGTAAATTTGGAAGAGATAGCCTTCCCACATATGCTAAAGAAGTTGTCTATCAGCTTGTGCAAAATTCCTTGGGAAAAACTGACCATTATTGGTTCATTACCTAATCTTGAAGTGCTTAAACTTAAGTATAACATGGATGGGCCAGAGTGGAATTCAATTAAAGGAGATTTTCTTAGATTGAAGTCTTTGTTAGTTGTTGACTCGAATCTGGAGCGGTGGAATGCTGAAAAGATCCACTTTCCTAACCTTGAGATCCTCGCGCTTGATGACATTATGTTTCTGGAGAAGATCCCTTCAGGTATTGGAGAAATAGAGACGCTACGTTTGATTAAATTGAATGATTGCAATGAATCTACTGTCAATTCGGCTAAAGAAATGTTGGAGGAACAACGGAGCTTCGGAAATGAGGACCTTCAACTCCATGTTGGTGAAATCTACACACCTTCCAACGAAGAGACATCCAGTGACGATGAATAGGGAATCAAACAAATAGGAGGTCAAAGGTACCCTTTCTCAACTAAATAACAGTTTAACACTAGAGAAACATTAATGCATGGGTGGTTTTTTATTTGTTTTCTTTTTTTTGAATAAATAACTTAGAGCTAGCAATACATTATGAGTGTTTATGGTAGAAAGATGGGAATGTTTATGATATTATTTAATGGGATACCTTGTCCAATGAAATTTATCAATATTACCTTGCTTGTTTACTGTATGAAAATAATGAATTAGTTGTTAGATATTCTCATCATATGTTAAAAAAAAAAAACTATTTTGTAGGATTTCATGTATTAGACTGAATTGATAAAAATGTACTAAAAATCAACATTAATTATCTCTCATCCTGCATCTTATAAATTAATTTAGGGGCATAAGGTAATATCCGCTTTTAACATCTCGATATGCCTATATATCATTATGATTAGTATCCCACTCATGGTGAAATAAAAATCCAAAGAATATGGTTGATTGCGTGTTGGGCCAACCGTAAATATTGGATTTTTAATGTTTTTACCAAACAAGTTAATACATAGGATACCTATTGTATCCAATGCAATAACCCCTACCAAACGCAGTCTATTAATGAGCTAGTCTATGCCTTTCTCGCATCATTAATTTTGATAAGAAAATCATTGCAACTAATTTCACTTGAATGACTTCACAAAAATCAGTAAATATTTTCCAAATCAAGGACACGTGGGAAAAAAAAGAGCCGAAGTATTTTTGTATCTTTTGCATGATTACAGTAGACAAAATTGATTTTTAACTGGGTTTCATGGATTACAATTAAGGTAACTTGCTCATATTTCCATGTTTATTTTTGCTCTTTCTTTTTGTTTTTTTTTTAACAGTAAAAAATAGAAATTCTTAACTATGCTTTTTAGTCGGTCTTATCTTAATTAATCTTCTTGACTAGCTCTTGTGGTGTGTGTGTGTGTGTTTGCAGGGAGGAGGGCGTTGTTTAAGGTTGATTGAGGAACAAAGAAGCGAAGTGCCTTCTGTTTTTCCTTGGTTTGTTGCAATTTGTGAAATTTAAATAAGAAGGGGAAGCATGGTTGTGTTTTGATTACGAATATAACAACAGACTACTTTTTTTATTTTTTTTTTATGTTAAACAAGAGACTATTTTTTTTTTTTTTTTGGTTACAAAACAAGAGACTATTTGTTTGTTAGTAATCCCCTTTTCGTTTTTTTTTTTTGTTTTTTTTTTGGACAGTTTGTTACTATGTTTGTTGTTAATTACTACTTGTGATGTCAAAGAGCCGGATGAAAATATTGCTTCGTTTCACGTGTGTATGAAATAAGATTTCATTTTCAGCATAATCAGAGCTGTGGTATGTGATAATACTTATTGATCATTTGTGGTCCATGTTTCGTAATAAATTATTATATTTTACCGTGTTTTTAACGATTTAGTAAAACATTTTGTAAGAACAAGCTATTTTGCTTACAGTGGTGTTAGATTTTGTAACATACGACAGCAGTGGCGCAGAAAGTCAAAAGAAAAGCAACATATTTTTGTATTATTTTTGCTAACATCTTTTTGCTTATCGTCTGTAGTTTTCATAAGAGTTGTTTGTATCAGCACTTTTTCTTTATTTTCCTTATACAAAGATCTTTAAAACACAAAGAGTTGAAACTTTGTGTTTGTAATATTTGATTATTGCTCTATTCTTTTTTCCTTCATTTGAGAACAATGTAATTGTTGGTTAAGGCAAAAATAATAGCATGAACGTTCCACCATAGGTATTAGAGAAAATCTTTTTTGCTTTTTCTATTTTATTTACCATTTTGTTATTTAATTAAAACTTCTTATTGCTCCAACTAATAGTCTATATATGCAGATCATAACGGGGAGCATATGCAAATTTTGCATTATGAGCATGACCAAAAGTGTGAGCCATTTTTTTTTATTATTATTTTTAAACTAGTGAAGTCTTTTTATTAGATGTTTTCTATTTTGCTATTTTTTTTTCAGTTATATTCTAGATTATGTAAATTATTGACTTATTCTATATAGCAATATACAATTCAACACTCAAATTGATTTATCTTTTGAAGTTTTGTGCCCAGATTGCTTAGTGGAGAATACTTATGAACATTATATCTTGTCAAAGGTAATTGATTTATTAGGAAGAAAAATGTATTTTATTTACTGTCTTTCAAGGCCGAATACAGGTTAATTTCTAAGTATGAGCTAAATTTACCTAGGGTTTAATTTCAGTTACTCGAATTTTCAAGTTAATCAATATTAGGAGATTTATAATTTTTGTAACAATTATTCGATTATATTCCACATTTTATAAAATCATCATTTGAGTAATTGTTTTATGCTTTTTTTTTTTCCAGAGAAAAACTGCATTTCTTCCGCATAATCTGCTTGCTGTAGTACTAAATAGAGTCACGCTATGATTATTAGTTTATATTCAATTTGAAATGTATTTGTCTGAAATGCATATGTACTGTAACGTAATAGTTTGCTATATTCCGTCAAAACTTTTCATTGAAAATCAATTTTCCTCTTTTGTTTCTTAAACATATGTAATAATTAGTGGTAAATTAGAATATTTAATAATTTGTTATTAAGAAATAGGGATAATTACTCCCACCACCCCTGAGGTTTGACCTAATTACAAATAACACCCCCTTGTATCGAAAATTACGGATACCCCCCTGAGTTTTGTGGGGTTATTTGTAAAATAGACGGAATCAATGTAATGTCTATTTTGCCCTTTGAATATTTGAAATATTTTTTATTTAAAAAATAAAAAAATAAAAAATAATTGAATGACCAAAATACCCACCTTTAATATTTTTGGAGAAAAATTATTATTTTCTTCCAACTCCCACCCTTCTCTCACCCCCCCCCCCCCCCCCCCCAACCACCACCACCACCACCACCACCACCACCACCACCAAACCGCCGCCGCCCTTCACTCCACCACCGCCGCCGCCGTCTCACTAGAACCACCCGCCTCCACCGCCGCCTCACACCACCACCGCCGGCCCCCACCCCCAACCTTTCTCTTCCTCTTTCATTTTTTTTTCCTCTCTCTCTTTTTCCTTCTTTCTCTTCCTCTCTCTCTTTCAGATCTGGAGGTGGCTGGAGATGGCGGGGCGGCTGGAGACGTTGACGGCGGCGGTGGAGTGAAGGGCTGGAGATGGCGACGGCTGGATCTGAGTCGCTCTCCCTCTCTCTCCCTCTCTCGATCTCCTCTCCCTCGATCTTGTCTCCCTCGTCTGTCTCTCTCTCTCTCTCTCTCCGTCGGTGGCGACGGCGGACGGAGGTGGCGGAGGTGGCTGGAGATGGCGGGCGGGGCAGCTGGAGATGTTGACGGCGGCGGTGGAGTGAAGGGCTGGAAATGGCGGCGGTGGAGCTGAGTCGCTCTCCCTCTCTCGATCTCCTCTCCCTCGATCTCATCTCCCTCGTCTGTCTGTCTCTCTGTCTCTCTCTCTCTCTCTCTCTCTCTCTCTCTCTCTCCGTCGGTGGCGACGGCGGACGGAGGTGGCGGAGGTGGGCGCAGATGGCGGTGGAGGACGGAGACAGCGGGGTATCTCTCTTTCCTCTCCCTCAGCTCTCTCTCTCTCTCTCTCTCTCTCTCTCTTCTTTCCCTCTGTATTCCCTCTCTCGTCTGCCTCTGTCTCCGGCGAACAGAGGCGGCGGTGGCGGCCGCGGCCGCGGCCGGCCGTTTGTGTGTGTATATATATATAATTTTTATATTATATGTTTTGTATATTATGTTTATATATATTTATATTATGTATATAAATTTTAAAAATGTGTAAATATATTTATATAAATATTTATTATTTGTAAATATGTATATATTTATATATATAGACATTATATATAAAAAATGTTTAAATATATTTTTTTATTTATTCAATATAAAACATAAAATTAACAATAAGGGTAAAATAGTCCATTCATAATTGGTCAAATATATTTCTGTCTTCAAAAGGGCAATTTAGGAAGTTTACTTGTGTTTACAAACGTTGACCGTTAGTCAATCTAACGGAAGTTGTAATTTGAAAGACGGAAACAAAACTCAGGGGGGTATTGGTAATTTTCGATATAAGGGGGTGTTTTTTGTAATTAGGCCAAACCTCAGGGGTGGTGGGAGTAATAGTTTGCTATATTCCGTCAAAACTTTTCATTGAAAATCAATTTTCCTCATTTGTTTCTTAAACATATGTAATAATTAGTGGTAAATTAGAATATTTAATAATTTGTTATTAAGAAATATACAAAGGAGGCGTTAGGCTATTTTAATTTTTTATGAGATCTTTTAGACTAATTAAAACTATATATGCTTTATTTTGCTAGACGTGGATCTATATGCTATTAACTTCAAGTAAATGGTGATGCTACCCAATTGCTGCCAAAAACTGGCGGAATTGTTAGGCAGAATCTCGCCTGAATCTCGTTTCTCCAGTGGAAAATTTTGTCGAAAGAAGCTTCTTCACATATCTTTCTTTGGGTGGAATTTTTGGCTTAATGTTCCCCCAAAAAGCCTTCCTGCGGATTTTCGACAAGTCATTTTTGAGTGACTTTTTGGAATTTTTGCCAAAATGTTTCAGCGGATTTTTTTATTAAATATATATTTATTTATTTTTGGCAGAACTTTTTGCCACCGCGAAAACACTTTTATTCATTTTTTATTTATTTTTCGGTATAATATTCCATCAAAAAATTCACTGATATTTTTAAATTTTTTTAGTCTGATAGATTCCCATATGTTGTTTTCTTCTTTGGAAGATTACGCATCAATATCAATGTCGAGATTTACATAACTGTCTACTAATGCACAAGGCCTATATTGATAAATATAAAAGATAGCACCATTATATAGCATACCAATTTTCTTTTAGTTTTTTATGTTGTTTAATTAAATATACCAATTTGCTTTTATTTTTCTATGTCGTTTAATTAATTAATGGCCTTTTTTTCCTTGATATTGCAGCTTTATTGTTGTTTTCCTAATTTTTGAGGATTGGTTTGAAAAGGATAAAAATGATTAAACTCAAGCATTTGAAGTTGGACTGATTTGGCTTTTTTAGAAAAATTGTTCTCATCCAACGGGCCGGGCTTGGGCATGGGTTCAGGCTCAATCAAATACTATTCTTTCTACATATGACCCGAACTGAAATCGATTTCAAAATTTGGTCGAAATCAGCTCAAATTTAGCTGAAATCGTGAATCGGTGCGCAGAGATGGGTTCGGAACGCACTCGAGTGCAGCCCACGGCTAGCCGCACGTGAACCACGACCATACCGATGAGTTGCAGCCTTTTGAACTTTCAGCAACAATTCTTCAAGTATTATAAATACCCCCTACATTTGTCATTTACATCAATAAAATCCAAATTCATTTTCTATCTTTAGCATTTCACTACCAATATTTTCCAAAGGTTCTCTAAAACATTCAAGTGAGTTCAAAACGCCATATGAGTTCGTTGTTTCTCGAAATTTGAAGTGCTTCTATTTCAAAAAGTTGATCATTGTACCTTGGGAGATGATTGCCATAAAAATCGTGAGCACCAGTGCAGGGTAATTTCATCTTAAAGACAGAGGGTCCAACTCTCACCTCGACCAAACACTATAACCTAATCACGTCCCACAAAAGTAATATATACCAACAATTTTAAGACGAAATTATTGTGATTTAGTTATAGTCTCAACCTCTAGTATTCCTACACCTACCCTTGCTCATGCTGAAAAACTAGAGAAATTCTCCAAAATTGATTTCGAAAGGTGGCAGCAAAAAATGTTGTTTTACCTCACGACAATGAACTAAGAAAGGTTCTTGAAAAAAGAAGCGCCCAAGCTATCTGAAGACGTGATCCACACCAAAAAAAGGGCTGCGTGTGATGCATGGGGTCAAGGTGACTTCATATGCCAAAACTATATACTGACTACACTGGACAATACATGGTACGAAGTATACAGATCATTGAAAATGGCCAAATAGATGAAGGAGTCCTTGGAAAAGAAGTACAAGACTGAGAATGCTAGCTTGAAGAAGTTCATAGTGGGCAAGTTTCTTGACTTCAAAATGGAGAACTCCAACACAGTGATGAGTCAAGTCCAGAAGCTGCAGATAATATTGCATGATATTCATGCTAAATGAATGCAGTTGAGTGAGTCATTCCAGGTAGCTCTATGATAGAGAAGCAATTGCCAGCTTGGAAAGACTTCAAAAACTTCCTTAAGCATAAGTGTAAGGAAAAGAAACTTGAAGACTTGATTGTCAGGCTAAAGATTTACAAAGACAATCGTCGGTCTGACGTCAGAGCTTGAAAGCTGGAAATAGAGGCAAAGGCCAACCTAGTGGAGCCAAGACCAAGAACTAGCAAAAAGAGGAAGCATCTTGGCAGTTGTCAACAAAGTAACAATGCCAAAAAGTTCAAAGGCAACTGTTTTAACTGTGGGAAGTTGAACCACATGGTAAAGAATTGCCTAAATCTTAAAAAGGGCAATAATGGAAAAAAGGACCAAGCCAACGTGATCGAGGACAAAAGCGTCCCAATTGACATGTCCAAGTTGAATGTCTCGGCATTGGTGTTTGAAGCCAACTAAGTGGATAACCCGAGAGAGTGGTGTTTTGACATTGGAGCTACTCATCACATTTGTGCGGATAACGAGTTTTTCTCCTCTTACATCCCAATAAATTGACAAAAGTTGTTCATGGGCAACTCAAGTACCTCTCTAGTTGTTTGATTGGGCAAAGTTGTGCTAAAAATGACATTGGGAAAGGAGGTTGCTATAGTTGATGTCTTACATGTACCAGACATTAGGAAAAACCTTATTTCTGGTTCGCTACTTGTAAAGGTAGGTTTTAGACTTGTGTTTGAGTCTGATAATGCTTGTACTTATAAAGCATGGCCAGTTTATAGGAAAAGGTTACTTAGTTGATGGCTTGTTTAAAATGAATGTACTCCGCAAGGTTGATGGTAATAAAATAACTGCTTTTACTTACTTGTCTGAGCGTTCAAATTTGTGGCATGTTAGACTAGGATATGTTAATTTTAACACCTTAAAAAGACTTGTAAGTTTGGAATTATTGCGTTCATTTAATGTTGATTCGAATAAAACCCGTGAAATTTGTGTAGAGGCTAAATTAGCCAAAATACCTTTTCACCCAGTTGATAAAAGTATTGAATTTCTGGAATTGATCTACAATGATATCTTTGACTTAAAGTTTGGGCAAACTAGAGATGGAAAGAAGTCTTTCATTACTTTTATAGATAATTGCACAAGGTATTGTTATGTATTTTTACTAAAAAGCAAAGATGAAGCCCTAGAGGTGTTTAAAATTTACAAGAATGAGGTTGAAAATCAACTTAACAAAAGAGTTAAGATAATTCGAAGTGATAGAGGAGTAGAATACGGAGTTCCATTTGATGAGTTTTGCTATAGAACGCAAGAATTGTACTCTTAAAGAGATGATGGACGCTATGTTGATAAGTTCAGGGCTACCCCATAATTTCTGGGGGAAAGCCATTTTTTGGGCCAACCATATTTTTAACAAAATAACTTATAAAAGTAAGAAGAAATCTCCATATGAGTTATGAAATGACATAAGCCTTCTTATAAATACCTTAAAGTGTTAGGGTGTTTGGCGAAAGTTGAAGTGCCTAAGCTAAAATAGGTGAAAATAGGGCCAAAAATGGGTTGGTTGTGTATTTATAGGATATATGCATAACAGTAGTGCATATCATTTTCGTGTACACAAGTCAGCAATTCCTAACATAACTTAGAATACAGTTATTGAGTCATGGAGGGCTGTGTTTTTCGAAGACATCTTTCCGTGTAAGGAAAGGAAAGATGAGGGTTCTAGGGCAGAAAGTTCAAATAAACGAACTTATGATGCTGCTATTGGTGATCAACTAGAAGATGAGGAACTAAGGCATAGTAAACGAGCCAAAAAAGCTAAGAACTTTGGTCTAGACTAGGGATGCAAACGAGTTGAGCCGAGCTGAGCCTTGGCCTTTTTTTCGGGCTATAACTAAATAGATCGAGCTCGAGCTCGAGCCCGATGAGCCAGGAAAAACAGGCTCAAGCTCAGGCTCGAGTCATGTTCGAACTCAACTCGACTCGGCTCGTTTTTCTCAAATTTGTGAGTAAATTGTAGGCTCGAGCTCGGGCTCAAAATCGAGCTTAAATATTTTCAAATATTTTATTATGTTTGAGCTACGGTTCGAGCTCGAGCTCGGGCTCGAGAGATTGAGTTCAAAAATCAATATATTATTTATAATTATATATATAATTATATAAAAATAAAAATAAATATTAAAAAAAAGGCTCGCGAGCCAGTTCGCGAGCCTACGAACAAGAAATACTATGCTCGAGCTCGGTTCGAATTATTTGAATTCGAGCTCAAACTTTTGTCGAGCCGACTTCGATTCGTTTGCATCTCTAGTTTGGACTTTCTAACTTATATATTAGACGATGAACCTAGAACCATTGAAAAAGCACTATCTGGTCTGGATGCTCTGTTGTGGCAAGAAGCCATAAATACTGAAATCAATGCCAAAATGCAAAATCACACTTGTGAATTATTTGACCTCATAGCTGGTACTAAGCTGTTGGGATACAAATGGATTCTCAAGAGAAAGTATAAAATAGATTGATCTATTGATAAGTACAATGCTAGATTAGTTGCCAAAGGGTTTAAACAAAAAAACAGGCCTTGATTTCTTTGACACATACTTGCCAGTGACATGAATAACGTCCATAAGAATTCTTATTGCTATTACAGCTTTGCATAACCTTGAGATACATCAAATGAACGTGAAATTGCCTCTTTGAAAGGCGAGTCAGAGAAGAGATTTACGAGTAATATTCATTAGCTTGCGTATTTCGTACACCCTCACTGAGTCACTTGGACTTATTATCTTTTATTTTGAGACATTAATTGTTGATTTTAGATCTAGGTTTGCCTACTCGAATAGCGACCGGCTCGGGGCGTTACAGTTGCATTACAAGAAAATGAGTAAATTGGTGATGATATGACAAGTAATAATGAACAAAATTGTTATTAATTATATATATTTATTGACGAAAAGATTATTTTTGTCACAAGAATAATTTGCGCAATGTCATGACATAGTGTTTAAGTTATCACCATTGATAATTAGTGATAAACCGATGACGACAACTCACAAAATTATAGCGACAATTTCTTATCACCAATTTATCAATATAAGTGTATCATTAATTGTTAATTGTGATAATTAAAACATCAATTGTTGTCACCATTAAGTGAGATTGTGACAAAATAAAATTTGTTGTTTCTAAATAAAGTTAATTGGTGGCAAAATAGAAAGTATTGTCACTTAATATAAATATCAATAATGACTTTTATATTGTCGCTTTTATATTTTGTCATCAATATTACTTTTCTTATAAGAATTGTTTCTTTTTCCAAATAATAATAATAATAAAAAAGATTCCCTGCTCGCCGACTAACCAAACAACTTCCTTAGCCTCACTTGTCCACTTAGGTTTCCACAATTTCAACCATTGCTAAAATCTACGCGTCTTTAATCGTACAGAAAAATTAGTCGTACAAAAATAGCTTAAATTGATGGGAGAAAATTCATATATTTTTGGAATTTTAATTTTATTATTATTACTGATTAGTAGTTTGCACAATTTAGCTTTTAATTTGACAAATTATAAAAAAAAGGTTCAATTATCAAATTAATTATTTTAATTTAGTATAATTGACAAATTGAAACAATCGAATCTGAAACCTTTGTTAGTTCAGCTTGTCGAAAATTGAATTGTTCAAAATTTTATAATTGACCGATTAACACAATTAAATTACATGAGAATCAACTACGTATTCAATAAATTTATTGAATATGGGATGATTCATTTAACATATTATTAATTGAATTAGAAAAATTGACAAAATGAATTCAATTAATTATTAGTGACTCTCTCTGTGTGTAAAACTCAAAATTCAAATAATCTGTTATTGAATTTTTAGTAATATTCACTGACATGCATTATATCTTTATTCACAAGTCCTACATGCAACAAAATTATTTTTTTTTTCTTTTAACTTTAGTTCAATATTTTGTAAAAAATATTTTTATCTTTTATTTACACTTTTTAAGTTAAAGTACCAAATATTGTCATTATGTAGATAAAATACACTCACAAGTTTAAAAGCTTTGCCTTGTATAAAATTTATGTGTACACCATTGCCTTTTCGCATTATTCTTTTTGCTTTTGAGTATCACTACTAAAAAAATGACCTAATTTGACACATATAATGTGACACTTTTAAAAAGTGTCTTAATTGTGTACCTACCGTTATATTTCATAAAAGTCCTTAATAAACTATACCAGATTTGAACTAAAATGTATATTTTATGACACTACAAAGTGTCAAAATAAGTAATTATGACACTTAAATACATGACACTTTAGCTAATGTTACCAAAACCAAATGTGCTTTTAATGATACTAGCTAAAGTGTCATGTATTTGAGTGTAGCGATAGCGTATTTTGATATTTTATAGTGTCATATATCGTAAGTACATTATAGTTCAAATTAAGAATAACTTATTGATGCACTTTTTATTAGGTGTCACAATAGGTACATAAATTTGACACTACCATATTATATGTGTGTCAAATTAGGTGATTTTTTTTAGTAGTGTCTTGTGTCTTTGTTGAACCATTCATATATTAATATTGAAAGAACTTACAAAGTTAGAAATTAGTAAAATGTAGGATATGTAGGATATCTAATTAAATCTATAGTATAGAATAAATTATACTTTGAATTGATAAATGAATTTGTATCCATTGCATGTGAGGTGAAAAATACTATCTATTTATCTAAAAATCACCATACAATTGCAAGAAAAAATACTACTCAATTATGTTTATAATATCAAAAGTTTGAATTGATATGTCAGGATTACTTAATTTACATCGCAAACAATAAAAATATGAATTCATAACTAATTTTTCTTAGATTAATTCTTATTTATTTCAGTTTTATGAGATATTATTATTATTATTATTATTCAAGCATAATTTTGTGTATATAGATTTCTAACAAAACCATAAACATTGATAAAAAAAAAGTAATAATTCAAAGTTTATTTAGAAAATACAAGAGAATACATTGACTCAGAAAAATTTAATTCCAAAGTTATTTATGACAAGTCAATGATATTAGAAATTAATTAGTTCCTCTTTTTTATAGGTGACAATATCTGATGTCTCACGAAAATATTAATTCTCAAATTGATATTATAGCCAAATAGAGAACTAATTAGTTTCTTATATACGAATTATGTATTTATCTTCAAAGTTTCTTTCCAAATATTCTTTTTTCATTTATAATTTTTTTAATGAATTAAATAAGTACTGATTATGGAATTATATGAAAAAAATAATGTGACTATTAACAATTTGTGTCAAATGACAAATGGACAAATTTGCGGCTGACTTGTGATTGAATCAGGATAGTGATCGAGTGTTGACCGCAATATTGATCACAATATGTGACTGTACATTGGCGGATCAAAACTTGCCACATTTGTGACAGATTCACGACCAACCTCCTTCCTAACAACTAGTGACTGAATGATCAGTCGCTATGAATAATTGATTAGTGACCAATAAAAGTTTATAACCACTGACTAACCGGTGTTACATAACACTAAATATTCATGAAATTTTACTAACTGCTTAGTGACTAAATCAATATCCGTCACATGAGATAGCGACAGAACAATGATTGAAATTACTTCAATCACAATATCGGTCACCAACTAGTCACTATTTTGTTAGTGATTAACATCTAATTTGTTACTATTAATCAGCCTATAATCAATCACGAATTTGGAAGTACTTGTGACCGATATGGTCGGTAACTAAACTTAAGTTACTAAAGCCCTATTTTCTTGTATGAGTTCCACATACATTCCAAGCGAGCATGCGTAGGTGCACCCCCGCACGCGCGCACACACACACATATATATAAATATATCACAACTATTAATCAATGGTTATTGTAGATATCGTCAACTTGGCAAGTTTTATTATAGTAAATGATAGAAACAATTGAGTTAAATAACTATTCTCATCCTTCATGTATGTGAATGTGACACTCTAAGAGGGGGTGAATTAGATTATTTAAATTGATTTTTTAATGCGATAGAAAAAGCTCACTGGAACTATCAGTGTAACGAACCTAACTATAAATAAAAATAAATGCACAAATGACTTATAGTGGTTTGGGCTGAGGCTTAATCTACTACCTAAGTGTTTTTCAACTTAGGATTTTGAACCTGTGATATATCTTATTAAAGTTAGAATTGGAATAACGCGGCACAAACCAATAATAGTGGAATGATACAGACTTTATAGAAGATATAACATCCAAACAAAACAATATAGAAAGAAAGTGAGAAGAGCTATTCTGGAACTGACGCAAGACGAGTGGTACTACCACACAGTTGGTAAGCAATACACTGTTGGATCACTGGCACTACCTACTCTAGGTAAACATCGTACATCCAAGAATAGATAATATCTTAATTCTCACTTCTACAATATAATGAACATGAGCTCTTAATTGCTATCACTTAGCACTTTCAAACGTTGATTTTCCTCTTCATTATTGACCGTATTTATAGTGCAATGGAGCGACTTCAATTTGGCAAGAATCTAATTTTTCATTTAGGTAAGTAGCCGTTGGAAGAGTCATAAGACAAGGTTTGACTTCCAGCTTTAATTTAAAATCCTTTAAGATGGTAAGTAGCCGTTGGAGATCTTAAAAGGAAAATAACCACTAGAGCAAATTTGCAAATTATATGTTAAATAAAGAGATCTTCTAAATCATCATAAAAAATTAAGCGCAACAGAATGATTTGGCTTGTATGATTCTTAAATTATCATGATTTTGTCCTCAAATCATGTAAAGTACATAAGAGGATCTTATCTATAATTTGGTTTTAGGGGTGGGTGTATTCGACTTCTAGAGTAATGTTGATATGTTATGTTTCTTTATAATTTATTCATATTAGTTGTAAGCAGAGTACGTGTCTCATTCTTTTTCAAACTATTTGCTATTGCTTTCTTCTTCCACAACAATGATATGATGATTCTTAATTCTCCTAAATTGTTAAGTGACACGTTCACTCAGTTGTCAACACTTTTCACTAACAAGGCATTCGCATTGTATTAAGCGGACATGTGGCTGAATGATTATACCATATCCGTTAAATAATGCACCATTGAGATTATTATAACAGAGCGTGATACATGTTATATTCATAGAAATACTATGCATTTTAATTCATTTTATATTTTTTGCATTATGATATTATTAGTTTATAGAGACATCAGGACGTTAATGTAACAAAACTATAAAAATTTAGTTACATAACTATTGTATAAAAGTGCATCTTGTTGCTGATTCGACACTAATCTTATGCTAATTATAAACATGCTCATTAAAGTTCAAACGAAATTATACCTATGAACCTTTCGCTTGATGTAGGAAAATATCGTATTTAAATACGAATAATCCTTGAGTTCCCGACTTAATCTCAATCATCCGAACCGCATCCTCGAACTCAATCCTCATCAATCCGAACATATCCACATGAATAGGAGTCCAAACGTTCTCCTTCTAATATTAATCCATACAAATGGATCTCCTTACATTCTCAATTTTATATTAAAACCCAATTGAATTCTTTTAAAAATAGATTGATAAGGGGGATTCTATCTATTTCGCAATTAATCATAAGATCACTAATCAATCAAGGGTCAATCGTGCCTCGTCATGACTCAAGAACCGAAGAGGCCGAGAGTGGGATCTGCTTTTGTTTAAGCACTCATTCGGCCAATAGCAAATCTTTTACACACACTCAAAGGTCAGAATTGCACACACAAGCCATAATCATTAACCATTGTTTCACACAATGCACCTTTTAGTGCGTGCATTTGTCTCTATTAGCAGGCCACTCATACGTCCACGTGTGTGTATGTATATATATACATACATATATATATATATATATATATATATAAATATGTACCATTCCAATTTGCTACGTATTTACTATCCTAGTTAATACAATCATAATAAATATTTTTACTATGAACATGGACCATAGTAAATAACTTTTACTACGAACTTTTCTGTTTTTGCTACGATATGATATACGTAGCCAATAAAATCGAAATAGGCTACCTTTTTTGCACAAAATTATTATTTATATTACTTAAATTAAATTAATCAGCCAAAATAACTATTTTATATTCTTTTGTAATATAATTTGCTGCGCTAATCAGGAATCGAAACATCAAACCCGAATTCTATATTATGGTAGGGCACACGCACACGCACACTGATGAGGTTGTATTCCGTCCCACATCGAGTGGAGACGAGGGGCTTGGGTGGTTTATAAGCCCAGGTTCCTCTCCCCCTGTTAAGACGCGTTCCTTCAAGGAAGCAAAAACCCACGTACCTCTGGGTTAGACGGGCAGTCGCCAGTGAGTGCTGGGAACAATATCTCTGGGGTGTTGGAGTCTAAAGGGGCAACCTCTCCTGACACCCAGAAGACGCGTTTTGAAAACCCCCCTGGTCTGGTGGTTTCCGCCTTAATGGCCAGCAGGAGGGACAGTATCTTGGCAGGAAGGCCACCGTGTGGCCACTACGGATATGGGCCCATCACACACGAATGAGGTAGAGCTTTTTTTTTTTTTTTTTTTGCGTGAGCTGGAGTTCAAACCCACACCCTCCAACTTACACAATGAGGAGTCTTATCCTTGTACTATTGTAATCTTTATTCACATTTTTCTTTACTTATTATATGTTTCTGAATAATTATCAATTTATTAATTTAATTGGTATTACTTATCTTTAGTTTCATTAAATCTAAGGTTATTAAATTATTTATTTTAATTTACCATAATTGACGAATTGAATAGATTCTATTGAAAATGATTCCTCCAATTCCATTACGCGAATTGGAAGTTTTCGCAATTTTAATTACTATATATGCTAATTAATCTAAATATATGCTTATACGTGACGATTATAACAAAAGTTATTTTAGGGTCATATTTTACTATATATGCATATTTGTGTATATATATATATTATAGTAATGGCACATTAACAAGTTAAGTTAATTTTAATATTTTTTATTACCAAATTTTTAGGGAATATCCACCAAATTTTGTCCATTTATTTAACTTTTTTTTTTCAAAAATCTTTTCTATACTTCATATTTTAGCAAAATTGCCTATGGAATATTTGTTGAAAATTAAAGAATAATAATTTTTTATTTTTTAGAAGAAGTTTCACAAGAAAATAAAGATTTTTTTTTTATTTTCATCAGGAAATTCCGCCAAAAATATAAAAACTAATATAATATATTCGTTGGTGGAATTTTTCATCGAAATTTCCGCTTAAAAATAAAAAAATTATTCACTTGGATCTTTGGGGTTTATTAGACCGACATGTAAATTCCTCAATGATTTCATCATTACTATTAAATTCATTGCTCAAATAAGCAGTTGTAACTAACACTAAAAGAATCAAAGTAAAAGAGCTCTTAATCATATTTTGGGGGTAGTGTTACATGTAAAAGGCTCTAAAGTTTAAAACGATATATCTTTATTATTTAAATATTTTATATTAGTAAAAAATATTAATCATTTAAATAGATTGGAGAATATACAATTAAGATGTATCTTTTTCCACATGTGATATGATGTGAAATTCAAATATTTTGGAATGGGATGGCATATTCTCGTAGTGAATTAAGTAAAGATAGTTGAAATTATTTTTATTCCAAAGTTGTTAAGACTTTGTTTAAAAATTGTGCAAAAATTTGGAGGAAAAAAAAAGAAATTTGATAAATTATGTAAGTTTTCTTATTTTTTATATTTGTTACAATTAAAATGCCATATTAAATAACTATTGTATTATTGTTTTTTACTTGCTATGGTTGAATTCGGTAGTAAATAATTAATTTTTCCACATTCATTTGCTACGACCTTAATTTCGTAGTAAATAACTGTTTTATTACGTGTTTATTTGTTACGATCTAACTTTTGTAGTTAATAGCTGTCTTATTATCTAATTATTTGTTACCGTCTAAATTTTATAGTAAATTACTATATTTTTCTACGTTTTAAAAGGCGTAGCAAAAAAATTCACAGTAACAAGCAATTTTCGTGTAGTGACTTCATTTTAAATAAGGGCAAATTACACTGATCACCCATGAGATTAGGCTAATTTACGACAAGCCCCCTATTGTTTCAAAAGTGACCAATAACCCCCAGAGGTTATACCCATATCACAACTAGCATCTAGCCTTAGGTAAACTTATTTCCCTTTTTGAAAATATTACACTAACCACCCCCAAAGGTTAGGCTAATTTACAAGAAACCCTCTATAGTTTCAAAAATTACCAAAGACTTCATATTTAATTGGGAGTGATTTGGGGAATGTGACGACGGAGAAAAAAGAAAAGATATTTTTGAACTTTGATTATATTTTTAATTGTGAGAACAAAGAGAGAAAAAAAAATCTATTTTAATACTTTTTAAGTTTTGATTATATATCATTATATGAGTTTATGTCAATTTTGTTGAGTATTGTTAAAAAATTATTTGTCAAATATTTTTTAAAACCAATTCATTATTCATTATATGTACTTCTTTTGAAATAGAAAATAAATTGTTATTTTTTTAATATCATTTTTATACATTGTTTTGATTGTAGCACTTATATATATATATATATATATATTGATTGTAGCACTTTTAATTGGTCATATATGCATAAATATTAAAATTTTTGTTATTTTATATATTATAATATATAATCCTCATATTTATATATTTTAATAATTATATATTTTAATAATTAATTATATCAAAAAAAAAAATTATCTTCCCTCAACTAAATTTCCGACTTCGTCCCTGTTCAATAAGAATCTCGAAGGAAGAAACTCTCGATCCTTTATCAAAATTTTTTATCTTCCCTCAATTAAATTGCCATTATTATTTATTATCTTTCACACAACAATGATAAGATGGTTCTTTAACTTTATGGTTAATGATATTATAGTTCTTAATTGTCGTAAAGTGTTGGTTAAGTGGCACGTTCACTTCACGTGGCTGCTCGTTGAATTCGCAGTCAATATTTGTTGCTACCAACTACCAAGGCATTCGCATTGTATTCAGGAAAAATGGCGCTGGATGATTCTTCAATATCCCTAAAATAATTCACCATCGAGATCATTGAGATTTTATATAAAGTCATGTAATGCATGCTAATATATATTGTATTCAGAGAAATATATTCAGAATTCACATATATATATATATATATATATATATTTTAACATCTAAAACCTCTTCTACACACATTGGTAAAACAGTGGATGGTTATGCATTGAAACTTCAACCAACAAGAGCGTTGTTGATATGATCCAATGGCTGTGTTAAAATTGTGATCTTTATAATAAAGAATAGTTGTCACATTCAATGTGTGTATAAAATAAAAATAAAAATAAAAAATAAATTAATTTCATACTTAAATTTAGCATATAAAATTAAAAATTCTGATTAATTTTATACATGAGTGTATATATATCTATTGATTATTTGTAACTTATTAATTAAATAATTATAAAGTCATAATGTAAAATAAAAAATAAATTATATGATAAAAAGATAATACAAAAGAGAAAATTGAAAACAAAAATTGATAAAGAAGAGACGAAAGAAACTAAAACAAAAAATATTAATATAGGAGAGAGAATGAGAGAGGCGGGAGATTACAAAAATAAATGTAAAAATAAATTCATTAGTAGGGAAAGGAGGGGAGCAAAGAGGAGAGAAGATAAAAATAAGAGAAGAAAGAGACACCAAAAGACAATAAGATAATTATTAGACTATTTAAATACTTTATTTGTAGTATAGATAGATAACAACATATTTTCCTTATATTTTATTATTATAATACTTTTGAAATACTTAATAATTGCATTTAAATTGCACATATTTGCAAATGACAAATTTAAAGTAGTGACTTAACAACAGTAAAACTTACTACTCTTTATTTATATATTTAAAATCGATGAGTTTTTTTTTTCACTATATTACTCAAATTTCTAATTTATATATATTAAATAATGTTTTTGAAAATTTAGTGGGATCATTGTTTCTTTAATTTTTCAAAGTGTTGTATCTTAATAGGACCCAATTAGTCATATCACATGATGGTACAAGTAACAAAACATTAAACTGTAAAATCAAAATTTTCATTAACTAAGCAAATCCAGTAAGTGAAAAACAAAACAATATTAGTTAAAAGTGGTAAATTTAGTATGGACCCATAATATAAGAATTTTTATATATATATTTTAGTGGGATGCGTTAGTAAGAAAATGTTCAAATTTTATTCTCTTTTTAATATATTACATATGTATAAAATAGGGTGTTTAATTTGAAAATTTAGTGGGATCATTGGATATTTAATTTTTCAAAGAGTTGTGTCGTAATAGGACGCAATTAGTCATATCACATGATAAAAATGGTACAAGTAACAAAACATTAAACAATAAAATCAAAATCATCATTAACTAAGAAAATCCAGTAAGTGAAAAACAAAACAATATTAGTTAATAGTGGTAAATTTAGTATGGACCACAATATAAGAATTTATAATATTTTGAGTGGGATGCATTAGTAAGAAAATGTTCAAATTCTATTCTCTTTTTAATATATTACATATATATATATATATATATATATATATATATATCAAATGGGATGTCCGCAAATTTAGTGGGATCACTGGATCTTGAATTTCTCAAAGAATTTTGTCTTAATAGTGTTGAATAACCATCTCATCTAAAAGTTTAAGCTATTAGAGAGGGAGAGTAATTTTATATTTATTTATATTCTTCAACATGCCCATGCACATGCAGACAAACTTTTTCTTTTTTCTTTGTGTCAAGCCTTGCGTGTGAATTTTTTTTGTTTGATAAATGGGTGGCCGTAAGATTCGAACTTAAGACCTCTTGTTTGACCTGACTCTGATACTATGTTCAACAACCACCTCATATAAAAGCTTAAGCTATTAGAGAGGGAAAGTCATTTTATATTTATTTATATTTTTCAACAAATAGGACCCAATTAGTCATATCACATGACAAAAATGGTACAAGTAACAAAACATTAAATAATAAAATTAAAATTATCATTAACTAAGAAAATCCAGTGAGTGAAAACCCCATATATCTCTTGTTTTCTCTTTTAGAAAAAAAAGAGGAAAACACTTTTCTTTTCCAAAATAAGGGTCTTTCACAATTTATAGCATTCTTCTTTTTTTCTTGTACTTCGTTTTTCTTTTTTTTTTCTTTTGTTTTGTTTTTTGTTCTTGTATAACTATTGATGTTGAAGAAATAGATTTGTGTCTAATTCACCTTCAAAACTAACTTATAAAGGAAGTATTGCATAAGTCATTATAAATCACTCTATATCATTGTATTGAATTGATGTGAATATTTACTTTTGATCATATTTATTCTTTTACAAGATTCGAGGACAATATCACGACGATTACATATGAAATCATAACACCTCACGGTAACTATTTTTGTCTCAACATATTCTTTCCCCCATTTTTTTTTTGTTTTATTTTTGAACTTTATCAACCTCTTACCTCTCTCGTCTCTTTCCTCCGTCCCTAGCCTTCAACGTCATACTATTTAATGTTTTTATGCTCTCCGATTCAATTAATTCTCTATCATATAATTTAATCTTATTTTTATATAATTTTATTTTTTTTACTTTTCATAAATTTTAATAAATACTGACAATTTGATAATCATACAAAAGATTTAATAAATATTTTCATAATTTAATCTTATCAGAATTTAAGACATAATTTTAGTAGTTTGGCTAAGTTTATAAGTTTTTTAAAACATTTTATAAGATCTTTAATAGCATATGAGATAGTGCAAAATATTTTATAAAAAATTTATAGCAGTCCTCAAATAAGATGTTTAGGAGTTTTTAACCTATTTTTTAAGATCATGCCAAAGTTCCTCGTTTGTTTCATTTTAAATTATTTTATTTTTATTTATCACAAATTTTTTAAATCTAATAAAAATAGTTAAAAAATATTTTAATAATATAGATACTATCAAAAGTTTAGTATGTCATTAAATTATATTATTTTTTATTATGCACACGCATCAAGTGCGCCAAAATTATTAATTTTCATTAGACATCTTACAAGCTACATCTCATCTTATTATTCAAACACTTCAATAACTGATTTTTAAAATAATATCCACATTTTATAAAATGTAGAGACTTATAAGATGTTTCAACTAGGCCTAGCCTATCTATTTAATGCCTCATTTTTCTTTTATTTCTTTGTTTTTCTTTTTGTATTTGTTTTGTTTTTTGTTTTTTTTTTTGTTTTTTGAATTTATAACTTGACATTATAAATCGAATGCCATCCACGATATATCTTTCACTACACCACAAGGAAAATTACAGTTGACAGAAACAATACTTTCACACACACACACACACACGATGGCCAAGTCTTCAGCATGCCTCACCTTTTTAACTCTTTTGATTGTTTTTTCTGTGCATCATCACCATGCTGAGGGCCAATCTCTGGGTTGCAAGCTTTATTGTTCAGGATTGTTTACGGCATGTTCTTATCGCTGTGAAGGTGCTTACGAGTGCCTTAAGCCATGTTGGGCGATGAGGAAAGCCTGTCTCACCGAATGGTGCAAACCTGACTGCAAGAGCACCTGCAATAAAGAGTACGTAGATTGCACGATAACCTGCCAATATTTGCCGTGCGGCGATCGATGTCCGTCCCTTCGTGACTATTGTCTTGATAAATGTTACAAGGGTGATCAATCCGTCACTAAATCCGTCGCTTAAAAGAGTTCTTTATTTCAGTGATCTATCACAGTAATATAATAATCTCAGTGCTTTGTTATGTTCTTGGTGTTAAGGCTAATAAATGCGTACGTGTTATGCCTGGGGTGCACGTATGCAAGGTGTGGCTTTCGCTTCTTCTTTTTGTTTATGTACTTTAGTTTGCTGATTATGGAATAATGCACTGTTTTCTTTTTATATATTGTGGAATTGTTAAGTAATTAAGAAATATTTGTAATCGCAGGATCGATTTACCACAAATTTAGAACATTACATATAAATTTAAATTAGCATACCTTACACCAATTATTAATAGTTGATCAACATGGATGTTTGGAGAAACATCATTGACTAGTTCTTCCTCTTTATCTCTTATCAATATTGACAGCTTTCAATAGGACCAGCGATTATTAGAGTGTGGAATGGAGAAGAGACCTAGTCAAATATATAATGTAACCCTAGAGCGATCCCATCATAGGTTTTCTAAAATGGCCTAGAGCAACTGTCAGACCATGTCTGTTAAAATCAAGCTCTTAGCAATAGTGGGTCAATCAAATCATATTATTATTATTATTATTATTATTATTATTGTGTTTCATAGCATATTTCCATTAATAATCAAAACACGATTTCTTTTACTAACTAATGCTTGTTGTACTCCTCTCTTTGTATTTTATACATACAAATTGATTTTAAAAATATATTATTCAATATCACTATAGATCAATTATTTTGAAGTAAATCTATGGATAAGATAAACAATTTACTTAATAATGATATCCATATTTTTATAAAATTTGTCTTTCTTGTTTAAAAAATAGATGTTCATATTCTATGTATATTTTTAAAATAATTCGTAATGAATGTGATACATTTTTTGAAATATGTTAAAAAAATTAAATTAAATGTTAATTTTTATCAACTATTAAAATATATTTGAATTCTTGAGTTATAAATACTATTTATTTTGGTATCAATTTAGTATTTCAATTTTTTTTATCATGTTTTTCAATTAATTGTCCTTGTTAATGCATATTTCTTAAATTGAAAAATAAGAAGGTTATAATGAGTATCATGGTATTTATAGTTAAAAAATAAAAACTATTGGTACCATGGTATTAAAACATAAAAAATTAATAGATTATAATGGTGTCATTGTATTATAATGGTACCATGGTATTAAAAAATAAAAAATTATAATGAGTACCATGGTAATTTTTTAAACAAATAATAATATTGTACTTTTCCAATAAATTAAAAAGAATGATTAATAATGATCTAATGGATCCAATGCCATTAAAATTTTAACTTTCCTTTTTTATGTTAAAAATAAAAATTTAATTGGTTAATATTTAGTGAACCATAAATGGTCTACTACAATAATTGTTGTGTAAAAAATCTTTTGGCAACCTGTATAGTAGGTAACCCTTCCAATTTATCCGTACAATAGGTTGCACGTCGTATTAAAATTAATGGTTTAGGTCAAATATTGCACATCTAACAGCTAAAATCAAGGGTGACTAACGTTAGTCACCTACGAACTGTGACTAATGATATAATTTCCCTTCTCTCTTAGCCACGTGTCCCTCTCCTTTACTTTACCAACTTAACTTTGATTGTGCCCGTCTAGCTTCATCTTCCACCTTGTTCATTCCATCTTTCTATTTAGTCTTCTTTCTATTGCCAATTTTAAAGTGACAGGGTTCTTTATTAGAGATGCCCCCATCCCATTTAGCAGCACTTTCGTTGCTTGTTTGCATAGGTTCTTTCGATCTCCTTTATTCTACTTTTGTTTACCGTAGACCTCTACTGAGATGGATGGGCATAGTGATGCCTCATTGAGTGATCCTATTTTAAACTAGGTTATAAATGATACGTTGAGGGTGAGACTGGCAATAGTAGGCCTAAGGTTTGCAAGGCTTGTAAGCACAATTCCGCATTCTCTAAGGCTAAGAAATTCAATATCCTTGGTTCTTCTTCTAGGCCTTTTGCCACTGATAGCAATTCGCCCTTGAGTCCTTATGGCTTTGCTTTTGGGGTGGAGGGGGTACAATGACAATCCTAAAGGCGGGCCTCTTAGCCCCCCACACTACCAAAAACAAGCTCTTTTGCGACCGAAACTTAGTGACTGCAGTAAGCGGTCACTGAACTGTGACAAGTTTTTGACCCATTTGTGACTGATTTCAACATTTTCTGGGGTAAAAAATTTGTCACGGAGTAGTGACTAAATACTAACCGTATTAGTGACCCATGCTAATCAGTTACTAAATCGGTGATTAATATTTTGACCAAAATTAATCAGTCAATAAATTCAGTCACAGAATTATTTGATCAGTCACAATTTTTTGTGGGGGGGGGGGGGGGGGGGGGGGGGGTGTCACCAAGTGACATCTGAAAATATATAAAATTTTGTGTGACATAGGAGTCGAACTCGGGTCACACCTATGACAAGTAGTACTTCGGAGTGCTACGTATTCGAACCAACGACGTGTGATAAGAAAGTTCAATACTCTATTTTTGAGAGTTGAATCCCACAACCGCACTGCAATCGAGAATTCAATTCACCGCCTCAATCCAGAACTCTCCACCATGGCGACATCTCCCACCACTGCTGCACCGCCTCTCATTGGAGCTTCATCGCTGCTTTGACCGCTTCGCATTTGAGCTCCGACGCCATTTTGATCCGCCTCGCACCACCGCGTGTGAGCTCCACCGTTGATTGCTTATCCTTGATTCAGCTCAATTTTGAGTTAATCAGGTTCATTTTTGTTTCATTTCCATTATTCTGTGTTGATTCTTGCAATTTGGTTTCACCAATTACTATCTAATCGGTGATAGGAAAATAGTACGTCATTTTCTGATATTTGGTACTTTCAAAGAATCAGAACTAGGGTTGCGGAGCTGAACTGACGTTTTCATTAGGACCTTCTCTTTTGTAGTGTGGTTCTTTCTTTTCCTCTAATCTCCTGAAATTGTGAAGCATATTTATTTTGGAGTTGGAGATTGGGCTCTTGAAAGTAAGATTTTGCTTCCTTGTTTTTGTTGATTATGCTTTTCTTAGATTAAAGTTATGCATTTTACACACACACACACAAACACATATAATATCTATATGTGTGTGTTGTGTATCTGTGTGTTGGGGTGGGGAGGGTATTATGTGCATTGGATGTAAAATGAGGAAAAGACGGGTTTCCAAAGTTATATGATTGTGTCTATCTGAAAGGTTTGAAGCTGAGAACTGCATTGTGGTTGATTGTATATCACATCAGGGTAGTTACAATCATGATTCTTTAAGCTAAATTAGTAATCTTTTGGGCTGAATTTAGTCATTGTTCATCAATTATACTCTGATTGAAGGATTTATAGTTAAGGATTCCATATTGTGTGATGTTTAAATCATCATACCAGTAAAGTTGTTTAAATTTGCAAATTTATCTTCTCTTGCTCCCAAACCAGGACTTGCACCTTATTATTGCTCTTTTGTGTTACTCTTTTCCTAAATCGATCTATGCAATGCAGGAAAAACTTAGAAATCATTTGGACATGAGAAACCATTTGAACTCTAAAGGTCAGCGTGAGGGAAAGATAATTGATTAAAAGTATAAACTAGCTCAATTTTTTTTATATGCTATATAATGTTTAAGCCTCAAATATGTCCACTTTCAGGAGTCGTTGACAACTTGTACAATGCCGTATTTTCCTTCAACAGAGTAAGTGAGTTAAGAGTTGTTGAACTTCTCGATGGGCTCTGTGATAAGATGCAAGATTACACTCTTGATGAGGTAGTCTGCTTTTCCCTTTTTCCCTAGGAAACATTAGCTTCTTTGTCCTTTTTGTTTTTGTTGGCAAGAGGGCATAACTTTTGATGTTCTTGATAATTGAGATTGCTTTTTATTACCGGATACATAAAGTAATTATTTTGGCAGTACACTTCATTTCAAAACATATGTCGTTGCACTTCTCTCTACTTTAATGTTAGTCTTCTCTGATTTGGCAGGTGGATTCTGGCAGAAAAAGCATGGATTAAAGTGCATAGTTGGGACAATCTGAAAACTAGTATGTTTTCGTGTCTCATTTCGGGCTCATTCTTTTACTTGGGTCCCTAAGTTTAATACCCAGTACTTCATTTCCCTTTTTTCAACTGCTTACTGTCAAAATTGCTTTCAGTATTCCTAACAAGCTCAATTTGTAGCTCTATAGTCTAGGAACTGGGGGCGTATAACAAATTGTATGAGGAAAGCATTATTACTATGATAAACCCTATGCAAATTTGAAGTGTTTCCCTAAGCATACTGTTTCCTTTTATTTATTCTTTCTTTGTTATGCACAAACTGGGAACTGGCAACACAAAATATGGTACTATAGTTGTTATGCCTTTGCAACTAACAACTGGTTATCTAAGTTTTGCCATTAGCCTACCCAGATTCATGATAACCAGAACTTCAGATGGATATGTACATGCTGTAATCATAATAATCAGAAAAATGATTAAGAAAACACTATATATATGTATCCGAAGTTTGGCTTATTTACGTCTTAATCCAAAAAATATCTATATATAAATACAAAACAGGAGTACAAAAAAGAAATAATTTAGATTTCCAACTAAACCCATTAATTTAATACTTATAACAGAAATGCTTAATGCCTTAAAACTACCAAATTGAACTTGACTAAGTCAAAAATTGAATCTTTTTTAATCCAAATTCAGTCATTAGAAGACTAGCCCATGAGGTTTCTTAAATTGTTGTTTGGTTCTTAAGTACCTTAAACTTTTCTATTTCTTGCTTAATAATTTCAGAATCTGGATTATGAAGATTTTTGTGTCCTTCACTTTTTGTTACATGGCTTGTCAAGTGTGATTGATGTGCTGATAAAGAATGGAAGACAAATTAATGCTGTCAATTTGGCCTTTGCATTTGAGCATAATGATCATTTATCACCTATTTCATTACTGAAACCATACTTGTCTGGGGCAAAATAAGTGTCATCAGAAGCTTAGCCTAGAAATACATCGCCCACTTCTACTACACGTCTATTTCTTATGCCTTGGCTGATGATTTTTGTGTGTTCTTGGCATGCGTTTTTCACTGCTTTTCTGTTTCTAAGCATAGTCAATATCACATTTTCATAAAACTTGAGTCATCTTAATTTATATAGCTTGAGGAGGAAAGCATGTACAGTTGTAATAAAAAGTTGCTTTTGTGATTTGCTTTGTGCAACATTTAAGAAATTAATCAATATTGTGATGAACCCTTCTGACTTGAGCTGTAAGCATGATAAAATTGGATATTGGAATATTAATCATAAGGAGCACAGTAGCAATTTACTATATATATGTCACTCTTGTCGACAAAATGCTCAATAGCTTAAAACTAGGTTCAGTTCTTCTCTGTTTCTTATTAACACTTTATTATCACTATTATTAGGATGAGGGGCGGGGCGAGGTCCAAGAAAATACAAATCGTTTGGTTAGCTATTTTGGAGGTGACAAAGAAGATGGTGGAGGAATCAGAGAAACAGTTAGAGCTTGTTCGGGCCGTGCTTGTGGAAAGGACAAGCAATGTTAGATATCCATTTGTTATTATTTTTACACACATATTTTAGTACTTTAGCTTGGGTTTATGTTTGTTGCTAGCTAGTTTAGATTGAGTCATGAGTTTGAATTAAAGTTGGAGGTTATGAATTGTTGTTGGATTTGGTGTTCTAAATTGAATGAATTATTTTGAATGTTGTTAAGATTGAATGAGTTGGGATTTGTGGATTGATGTGGTTCATATTTAATAGAAATTGCACTTTTGGGTAATTGTATTTATTATTGCTGTAATTTTTCTAAAATAGAAACAGGTTTAGAATTAAAATATTATAGAAAATGAATTTTATTGTAAAATTGATTTAGTGACTCCTTTGTGACTGGCCATGTGGAGGAGTAGTCACGAATTGGTGATTGCTTAGTGACCGCATTTAGTGACCGATGTCGGTCACCAGTTAGTGAGTGCATCTCATAATGTGGATTCAGAGTTAGTGACCGTTTTGTGACCGCTCACACGGTCACTATCTGTGACCGCATTATATCGCGGTCACTAATATCACTTTGTGACGAGGGTTTTTGTTACCGCACATGTCAGTCACTAAGCGGTCACTAATCAATTTTAGTGACCGAATTTCTTAAGAGTTGTGACCGATTTTGCGGTCACTAATTCCTGTTTTTCTTGTAGTGCCATATCAGTTGCCGCTAGCTACTATTCTGCATCTTCTCAGCCTTACCGTCCTGAACTTGAATACAAGTCCATTTTTGACAAAAGTGACATCCGATCTTTGTGAAAGAATTTCCATATCCTTGAGATCTGGCGGATTAGTGCTCCTTGTAAGTTTGACTCTATGAGTTCTCTACCCCGAGTTATAGGTGTTTCTATGTTGCCTCTTTAGATGTCGGGTTATGATTTCCCTTTAGGTCAACTTGGGCTAGCGCTGACTTAACTGGTTACGAATGCCTATCGTATGATCTTAGAGTTTTTAGTAGTTGCGAAACTCCTTCGTTTACATCCCGACTTTAATAACTTTTTGAACTTATCTTACATTTTCTAGGGGTTTTACTACCTTTATCTCAGTTATAAGTTCTTACATAATCTAATCACCAGTCTTTCTATTGAAGAATGGAAGAGCCGTTTCTTTCATCCGGGCATCTCGTTCTGACCCTTGGGCCGTCTATCACAGCTATCGCCCCACTAGGCCTCAGTGTCATAACCTTGGCCCTACTTAGCACTCTAACTTCCTAGAAGAGCTTTCTAACTATAACTTCAATATATATAAACTTTCAGATGAGAAGTTCCTAAAGTTCTGTGACCTCACCTCAGTGAGGCTAAGGCTGTCCCACTCCCTACTCCTAAAGGTACTTTCATTAATATCTTCTTTTACATGCTTGTTCATTGTTCCTAACCCTTTAGTTTGCTTGGCTTATTAGCAGATATGTTTGCCCACCTTCATTTTGCATGAAAGATGATGGCAAAACGGCTAGCACGTGAGGCCGAGGGATCTGACGGCGGTGCTAGCCCTATAGCTGCAGAGCCTTTTGACAAATTGAGCCTCTAGTTGAGTTATCGGACTTAGATCTTAGTCTTAAGATAAAAAGGTTACGGACACTGATGCTCCTTCGCCTGGAGTTGCTCAGGAGAGGTCTTTTGATCTAGTCCCTATTGCTTTTTGTGATCCTTTACCTTTTTCCCATGCTCATACTTTCAAAAAGTGTAAGCTTAGGAAGGTGGGGGATTCTGTGGATCTGAGAGATCAGAGCTCAATGCCTCCTGAGATCAGTGGTGCCACCATAGTTGCTGATGTGTTCGATACGAAGAAATTTGATATAAATATTCCAGATCCAACTGTATGTGAGCTCTAAGTTGCACAAAGACCTCAAAACAGGAACTTAGTATTGATGAGTTATCTACTAAGTTAAAGGCATTAGACTTCCAGGTGAACTTACTTGAACGGGTTTGTGTGAACCTTGTGCCTTCCCAATTACATAAGCTTGAATGGAAGGTTTTCGTGAAGAATAGGATAACGGATCTGGGCGTGGCTCTTGAGCTCTGGAAAGGGCACACGCTTCCATTAGATTTGGTTGATTATTTGGATGCGCCCTCATCTAACCTTGAGGAGGCCATGGCTGCCGCCATGAGCATGGTCTGTGTATGATTTTTTTTTTTATTTCATTTTTGCTTCTTCTCCCATTTTATTTTAACTCCCATTTTCTTCTAGATTGTTACTATAGGATGGACACTAGCTCTGCAGAATGCTTATCTCATAGCTTACACTAATTCAGAGGTCGAGAAGAGAAAAGCAGCTGAGGCTTCTTTGAAGGAGCTTCAGAGTCAGATCCAATAGTTCAAGATTGCTGAATTGGAGAAGGCCCTTGCTACCTCCACCTCTCGTGGGCAGCATCTTCAAATGTAGTTGAATGTGGTAACCAAGGCTAAGAAAGAGCTTGAGGATCTGCTCACGGTTAGGGCAAGCCAAGTAGTACAAGTGTAGAATAGCTTGGAGCTCTCTAGCTCAAAGCTTAATTACCGAGGCTCAGGCTAAGCACTCTCAAGAGGTGGAGACCTTAAAGGAGCGTATTGAGTACAAATATATTGAGGGGATTGAAGAGGGAGAGCGACATGCTTTTGCTCCTGATCGTCTATTAGAGCTTCGTCTTCAGGCGGCTCGGGACTTCCGTTAGTCTTATAAATTCCAAGTGATTGCAGGTAAACTGATGATGGAGGAGAACTTGAAGTCTTTGAGCTCTGCAGGGATCAGGCTCAGAACTTGAACGGGTTTCATGAAGTCTTTGAGCTCTGCAGGGATCGTCTAATTCAGTCCTTCTCAACTGAGCCTGTTAAAATTTGCCCTAGGAAAGCTTATTTCGATTGAAGATGTAGTTGCTTCCAAACCTAATTAGTTCACTCCATTTCTTGCGGACGAGGACCTTTGAATTTCTAAATATCTTTAAAGATTTTGTTGTATTTTGTGTTTGTGGTAATAATTATTTCTATAGTTTGAAACAAGCCATTAATGGATGTTCTCCTTTTTGATGAATATCTCATTGTTAATATGTTCTGTTATTCTAAGAGTACACTTGTGGAACTTCCTTGAATTTACCTAGCATTTTTAATCACCCTTAATGGCTAAGGGACACCGACTAGCCACGGCCAGGTCGTGGCTAATGGATACGGATTAGCCACGGCCAATTAAGAGACACAGACTAGCTACGACCAGGCCGTGGCTAAAGGACACGGATTAGCCACGGCCTGGCATTTGGCAGAATTAAGTGGCCATTTTGGCCACAGCTTGACCGTGGCTAATAGCCTTAAAATTTATATAAAATAATAACATAACTTATATTTATATTTTAATATGAGATAAAATTTATTTTATAAGAATTATTTGATTGGCTTGTTTAATTTTTTTTTCGAAATTTACATTTTCACCTCTTAGAGTTCTTGAAAATTACATTTGCACCCATAAGGGCATTATGATTATACAAAAAAGTCAAAAAACGTGCCAGTTAATTTCCTGCTCATGCAGGGATATTTTCAGGAGTTTGCAAATAAAAACTAACGTCCACAGCCAAAAACCCTAATGGCCAATAATGGAAGGGGATATTTGTTAACAGTTCTAATGTGGAGGGAGTCTATTTATAAATAGTCAAATGTGAGGAAGTGTATCAATAATTACACCGAATTTTAAGGGGTGTAGACGTAATTATCCCTATTTTTAAACCTATTCAAACTGACGCTTACTTTGTGCTTATATGTTTAATTTTGCTCTGTTTTGGCAACAAATTTTGACCTTTGATTTGTCAGATAGTTATATTTTAATAAGACTCAATTACTCATATCGCATGACAAAAAAAAAAAGCTACGAGTAACGAAACATTAAACAATGAAATTAGGATTATCATTGACGCAGAAAGTGCATTAAATGAAAACACTTTTCTTTTTTCCAAAATAAGGATCTTTCACAATGTTTAAAGTTAAACACTAAAATTAGGGACAAGAATTATGTCTGTAATCCCACTATTGCCCAAGTTGATTAGGGCTTAAAAACTTCTCAAGTTATACAACATATTAAATTATATCAGTAAATTTAGATGTAGCAATTTTCCTTTTGGCATTAATTTATCATTATAAATATGTAATTAATTGTGAATATTATCAATTTAAATGTAATTAATATGCACTCAACTTTTTGAAAGTGTTGCCACGTTACTAATAAATCTATCTGTTTCGTAATAGTAATTGTTTATAATTATTATGCACATATTATAAAGAATTCCATAGTAATAATTTTTATACAATCTACTTGATTAATTTGCTCCTAGTACAACTTTTCAACAGTTTTTGAATATTACTGATGATCATAGAATTAAGGACAATTAAAAATAAATAAATAAACACTGTCTTATTTTTATGAAACAGCAAATATTGTAAAACAAATATTTGATGCTAAAATAATTAATAATATGCAGGAGATTGGTATTGAACATATGAAAATTTATCTTAATAAAGTTAAAATTCTCTCATGCTTAAGATCTTATATAACCAATGTCAATTTCGACAGGGTCTTTATATATATATATATATATATATATATATATATATTAATTTATAGCATTTTTTTCTTTCTTTCTCTCTTTTGTCACTTTACAATCATGGGGAAATTCAATAGTTTGTATGTCAAAAATACACTGAATAATATTTCTAGGAATAGAATTTATATCTGCATGCTTCACATGCATTTATATACTATTATATAAATAATTCATGCATCCAACCAGGGTGGGATTAAATATATGTGTATGTCGACAAATATCTGCGGCCCCAAAGTAACCTCATACGTGTAACGATACGTTTGCTTGGTCGTATAATTGATATGAAATATAACAAATAGTAATTTTATGTGCTGGTATATGTTGTGTATTTGTGTTCAAACGGAAAGATACTTTTCATACCAATCATATAAAGGCATGCATGAATACATCTAAAAATCAAATATATTAAATATTGTGATCTAAATGTACGTCATAGACCCACCAAAAGACATATTGGAATTAATTTTTAAAATATCCCAATTTTATAATTTTATTTTCAAAATACTCTATTTTAAAAGATTCTTTTCATTCTACCCCTTTTGAATAGTAATTTCACTATTTAAATAGTAATTTTACTATTAAAAGTTTATTTATTTACTTTATTGCCCTAAACTTTAGGTTTGTTGAAGATTCAATACCTTTCATTTAGCAAAAGTGAGGTAAATCCCATTTTTCATTATATATGAATTTTATCAGTTTTATTCTTTCTCGATTTTTACAAGTCATAAGAATATAATTTTCTATTGTTCTATCTTCTTCCCAAAGTTCTTTTAGTTCTTTATCTAGTTGTTCTAGTTCTTTAACATATTTCTTAAAAATTTCATGATTTATGTTTTTATTGACAAAATCAAGAACATAGTCTTTTTTATTATTATATGTTGCAATAAGGATTCTTAAATCTTCAGGTAAATCCTTTAATGTTTTTAAAATTGTTGTTTTATGTTCATAATTATTTTTTCTTTTAAATTGATTTTTTATGATATCAAAATCTTTACCCATTTTGCTATGTTCAACAATTCGTAAAATATGTTTGCAGAAAACTCATAATTAATAATGAAGTACTCTAAAATCATACATATTCATAACATCAAGTAGAGAAATCTTACTATTTAAATCTTTTAAAAGTATATTACCTCCTTTATGCCCTCAATTCTTTAATCCTCCTTCTGGACTCGTCTTCAATCACCTCGACAAGCCTAACTGGTTTTCGCCCAAACGCCCACCTGGCTTCACGGGACTTACGGTTCCAAACAGCTACTGTCTCGAACGGTGTTATCACTACGGCCTTTGTAGGGTTAGAGAATTTTGGAAATATAGGAGAAATACAAGCTTAAAAGATTTCTATAGAAAAATTTCAACACTCGAATATTTATGAAAATGAAATGATTTTATTTCCTTTAAAAAGGATTTATACAATCATGATTTAGAAGGGTTTACAAGGATTTTTCTGAGGCTAGATTTCACAAAGTGTTTTTTCAGACTAAGAATTGGATCTGAGTTTTTCGATGGCTCTGAATGAAAATCCTATCACAATTTATAGAAAAAACAAAGTAAACTTGTTTGGACTTCAAAATTTTATTTGGCATCCGAAGTCTCTATCTTTATGCGCTGGAATCCTTATCTTTTCTCTCTTTTATCGTCACGTGTTATCTGCTCTTCTTTATCTTTATGCACCAACAACTATCTGCCACAATGCTTTAATGGATGATGACGTCATGGCATCCGTCACTCCTTGCACTGACGTAAGCGCTTACATCATGATTTGCAACAACCAATCATTTTGCAAGCTTTCTTCCTTGTAGTTTCTGTACAATAGAAATCATGTCTGATAAATTTAGAGATGAATTCCTTTAGAAGTGGAGATTTTATTTGGCCTCCTTTCCTCAATAAAATCCAGTTATTGGCCTGCATGAGAGTTTCATATTGTCTCTCCCAAAGAGACTCAACAATAGATTGAATGGCTTTAATTCCCATAGCTCTTCGTTCGGTGATCCAAGAGCTGGTGAACTTGAAAGATTTAAAATTCTTTATACCAGTTTCAATCTTTAAATTTGTGCTTATCACATCTATGGTGATCATATGTTGGACTTCATGCCAAATTCGCGTCTTAGGTTCTAGGGCTATAAATAGAACTTGAGTACGACTTCTCTATTTCTAGCAACTTGACTGACCTTGGGAATTTAAAACGGTCATCAAATTCTGAAATTTCATTTAGATCTTTTTCAACATATAGCAGATCAAGAAATCCATAATTTGTAAACTGAAATACTTTATGCAGCTCAGCTCCAAATGTAGTTGTGATTCGTGGATGAACACTATATCCTTTAGAGTAGAATAGTGTTCTAGAATTCTCCCATCTATAGGCTTCTTCAGCAACTTCTTTATATTCTCTTTCCCATTTATTGGTGGGAACAAATTCTTCATTGGATCCCCTGCTGTTGAAGCTTCCAGATTTATTGATTTTTATCTCAATAACTTCAGCATCACATTGAGATTTAGAAGTTTTTTCTTTATTTTTCATAAAGTCTAAAAAGTCTTTATCAGATAATGGTTTATTATCTTGACTTCCCGAAGACTCTGCTTTATCTTTCCCTTTTTTATCACTCTCTTTTTTAGCATCGCTCAATTTTTCTTTTTCTTTTTCTTTTTCTTTATTTCTAGCTTCAAGAAAACAAATTTACACTTTCTTGAAGAAAAATGGCTCTTCTAAGTCCTTCTTGAGAGATATCTAACACTGTTTTAAAATTCAATTCTATCAAATCTTTAAGAACTTTATTGCTATTGACAATGTCTTGACAAACCAAGACCATGTCATCAATCTCATTCTTTAGCTCATCAAGATCCATCTTTCTTTATAAATTTATTCCTGCAGAAAAACAAGAATTTATAAGATGATCTGTATCATCAATACAATTTTTGGGAAATTGTCACCTATCAACAGATTTCAGAAGTCTTTACCACCAATTGTTAGATAGTGGACTAGTTGTATGTATAGTGCATACAATCACTCTAGTTGCATTTAAAGGGAAATGCACACCCATCTCATCCATTTTAGAGTTGGAGAACTCATTCTTTTCCAAAATCTGTATTTTTGGAAATGAAATCGGCTAGAAAATTTTCTGAACCTTTTATGTACTCTATTTTGAAACTATAAAAGGACAGGAAAACTTGCCATCTATGTAGCCTTCTGTATTGGGGTGTATTTGGTAATTTATTGAAAACTAAAGATTGTATTTGGGTATTATCGGTTTGGACTTTGAAAGGTCTTTGGTATAGAAAGAGAGAGAATTTCTGAATTCCTTTTATGATAGCTAAAAGTTCTTTCTCATGGGTTGTATAGTTGACCTCAACTTGACCGAAAGTACCACTCGTATACCTGCATATCTCATTGAGATCGATTTTAAGTAGTGCTGCCCAATAAGGATCTGAAGCATCTGTTTGTATAATTATTTTATCATTTTCATCAGGAAGTTTTAATTCAGGCAATGTTTTACATTCTTCCTTTAAGCTTTTAACAATCTCTGTATGTAGATTGCTCCATCCTTTAGTGTTATTTTTTCAAAGCAATTTTTGAATCTGATGCTTCTTTTTAGAAAGATTTATTATGAATCCCTCAGCATAATTTAAACAACCAAGGAATTTTTCAATTTGATTCCTATTTTCCAATTTATCAGGGAATTCACAAATCTTCTTAGATATATGGGGTTGAAGTTTAATTCCTTCTTTATTTAGTTTTAACCCTAAGAATTCAATTTCTTCTTTACAGATTATAGCCTTTCTTTTAGATAACACAATACCATTATCTTTACAAGCTTTAGCAAATTGAAGTAAGTGAGTTTTATGTTCTTCTAAAGTATTAGAAGCAACTAAAACGTCATCAACATAAACAACAAGAAAATCTTTATATTTATTAAAGATTTTATCCATTCTTCTTTGATATATAGAAGGTGCATTCTTTAATCCAAATGGCATAACTAACCATTCGAATTGTCCTTGAGGAGAACTAAATGCTGTATATTGTATACTTTCAGGCTCCATTTTTATTTGCCAAAACCCTGAAGTACAATCAAATTTAGAATAATATTTCTTTCTTTTAACTAAATTTAGTAAAACTTCTTTATTAGGTAGATAATAACTATCTGACCTAGTGAAATGATTTAGTCTTTTATAATTTATTAGCCATTCTAGGTTTTCCACGCTTTTTCTCAGCTTCATTTTCAATCATGAAAGCTTGGCTACTAAAAGGACTATTACTCCTTCTAATTAAAGGTGGATTTTTATTTAATAATTCATTTATTTGTTTATCAAATTCTTTTCTATCATTTTTTGTATATAACATAGGTCTTTCTTTTATAACTATATTTTCAGTTAACTCTATTTTCGCTTTTAAATCTGACTCTTTATAAAAAGCCTAGAGGATGATCATTATAATTTTCTTTTATCTGCTTTATTACATCTTCAAGAGTTATCTTTTTTATTGTTGTATTATGTATTTTTATCGAAATTTTTTCATACGGTCCATCAAGCTTCGCTAGCTGAACTCTGAAGGGTTCATGTATTCGTAGTAATTTTAAATAGTGATTACATTTAGTTTTCAGGATGACAGAATATAGATTCTGTGAATAAAACTGAAATTATTGTAGGAAATCATTTCCTAACAAGATATCAGTTTCAAGTGAGTTATAATCATATATAGTATTTATGGTAATAATTTTACTTCCTAATATAACATTTAATTTATCTGCCTTTTTATTAATATGTTCGGCTTGACCCGTAACACCCTTTATTTTTATATTTCCATTCTCTTGCCATTTAGTATATAGAAAGGATTTAAATAAAATTATTTATGAACCATTATCTATTAATGCACAGGTTGTTATATTAGTATCTTGTACTGTTATTTGTACAAAGACACTTAGAGGAAAATTAATCCCCTTCATATTTTTTACAAAAGATTTTTATATTTCCAATTTGGAGGGTGACCCCCTGTTTTTCTATTTTATAGTAGTCACATTGGTTTAGGAAACTATTACCCAAAATTATATCGTAATAGTCTCCAGCCATATCACTATCTATATAACAAGGTATAATTATTCTTAAGTCATCAAAAATTATTGAAACTTGTACCTCTTGATCACAAGTTATTAAATGACCTTCAAAATTTTTATATTGAAATATACACTACAAGAAAATACGGTTTTTTCGGCGAAATTTTCGGCGGATTTTCGGCGGAAAAAATAATTTTCGGCGGATTAAGTCTGCCGAAAAAATCTTCGTCGCTAGTGATTTTTCGGCGGATTTTTGGCGGAAATAATTAAATATTTAAAAATAAAAAATAAAAAATTTTCGACGGAATTTTCGTCAAAATTCCGCCGAAATTATAATTATTTTTTTTAATTAAATATATTTTCGGCGAAATTTCCCGCCGAAATTATTATTATTATTTTTTTTTGTAATTAAATATATTTTCGGCGGAATTTCCCGCCGAAATTCCGCTGAAATTTTTTTAAATTTTCGGCAGAATTTTGGGGGGAAATTCCGCCGATATTTATTTAATATTTTTGAAAATAAAATTTGAATTGTCCGTGTTCTCGCCCCAGCTCGAACCCGCGACCTCGCCCCAGCTCGCGCGCGAATGCGTACACGCGCCCGAAATTCTCCTAACTTTTAGAGCCGCTGGGAGTCGAACCTTCGACCTCTCGGTTGGCAAACAACACTCTTACCGTCGTGCTATCTCCGCTTTGTTGTCATCATTCATTACATTATATATTTATATCATACAAAAATTCAAATAAAAATAATTAATAATAATAATTAAAAATAATTAATAATTAAAAATAAAATTTTAATTTTTAAATTTTTTCGGCGGGATTTTCTTAATATATTTTCGGCGAAAATCCCGCCGAAAAATTCAAAAATATTATTTTTTTTATTTTTAATTTAAAAAATATTATTTTTTATTTTTTTTTAATTTTTTTAATATTTTCGCCGAAAAATTCAAAAAAAATTATTTTTTATTTAAAAATTATTATTTTTTGTTTATTTTTATTTTTTAAATTTTTCGGCGGAATTTTCGGCCGAAAATCAGTCGAAAAATTCAAAAAAAAAATTATTTTTTAATTATTTTTTAATTAAAAATTATTAATTTTCATTTATTTTTATTTTTTTAATTTTTCGGCGGGATTTTCGGCCGAAAATCAGCCGAAAAATTTAAATATTTTATTTTTTAATTATTTTTTATTTAAAAAATATTATAAAATGTTATTTTTCATTTATTTTTAATTTTTTAAATTTTTCGGCGGAATTTTCCGTCGAAAATCCGCCGAAAAATCTAAATATTTTATTTTTTAATTATTTTTTATTTAAAAAATATTATTTTTCATTTATTTTTAATTTTTTAAATTTTTCGGCGGAATTTTCCGCCGAAAATCCGTCGAAAAATTTAAAAATTATTTTTATTTTTTTTTAATTTTTCGCTGAAATTCCGCCGAAAAATTTCCGCCGAAAATTGAGCGTTTTCTTGTAGTGATAGTTGAAGCAACTTTTGCAATTAATTCTTTATTTTTATGTCTTGCAAGGTGATTGCTACTGGTTCATGTATCAATTACTATATTTGGTCCTTCAATATATTCTTGACCATTAAAATATTTACCATTTATAACCATTGTATTGGTTATATTTTGTTTGGTAAATTCTACATTAGTAAGAGGTATCTTACTAACATTTCTTCTTGATATTGTATTTTTTTCGAAATCTATTTGTGGAGTTAAACCACTATTAGATCCATATTCTAGTATTGATTTTCTATCTATTTTAACTTCATAATTTCTTGTATCTTCTATTTCTTCTATCATCGGCAACTTTATTGTAGTTATATTTCGACATTCATAATTAATTTCTATATAGGGTTTATCTTGATATATTTTACCGTAATTACTATTGGAAAAAGCATATATTGCTCTATAATAAAAGGTAAATGCTTGACTTTTATCCCTTAGTTTTAAATCTTTTAAAAGTTGAAAGTGTAGACTTAAGTATTATTTATGTTTTTATCATTTATATCTATACTATATTTAGGATAACAGTCAAAACGAAATTGTGAATATATTAAATTTCCTTCGATCGTTCCTAAATGACTATTTTTAGCATCTTTGAACCTTTGGTCATGAAGTGAAATAACCATAGGACTATCTATTCCATCTCTAAATAAAGCTTTAACTAGGATTTGAATCCTGCCAAGATAAACATATTTTATCTTTTTTCTTACTTCTATGTTTTTTATCTTGTTTAAAGCTTGATTTATTGAAGTTTTAGTAAGCAAATTTAATCTAATTTGCCCTTTAGTATGTTCAACATTTATGGATCTTTCAACTGCATGATAGTCATAAATATTTATTTTTTCTCTTTTTATTAGATTACCAAAAGTTGTAAAAATACTTTTGGTAGAATTAGTTGCATCAAGTCTTAAACTTTTAATTTTTGGTAAAATTTCTTGATCAAAGGTTATTCATTGAGCATAACCTTTTGATCCTTCATAAACTTCTATTTCTTTATCTGAATCTTCAGTTTCTATTATTTCAGAATTACTGGAGTATTCTTCCTTTTCAATGTAGATTCTTTATCTATATAATTCTCTATATCTGAGACTTCAGATAGTTCATCTTGTAATTCTATGAATTCGGCTTCAATACTCTGAATCTTTTTAGGTTTTTTACACTCTGGTAATTTATGTCCAATTTTTCCACAATTCCAACATTGACATTATGAAAGGTTTTTATTTCTTTTATAGTTAGGTTTTCTTTTAAAATATTTTCTTTTTGGTTTTATATTTTTTTTTTGAAAATTATTGTATTTTTTATACTTCTTTTTATGAAACCTTCTTTTTTTTTATTAATTCGTTCTTTATTGCATCCCCATTGACTAGGTACCTCAAATTCATTACAATAGAGAGGTGAAAATTTTTTAGTTCTTCTATATAAATCTTGAGATTTACATAATTTACTTAGCTCTGAAAAGAGGAAGCTAATTCTTCTTCCTAGAGATGAGGATGAGTCTTTATTTTCTTCCTTCCACTTATTCATTATATATTTATTCCAAGGATGTGGAAGTTTTAAAAAGTACATATTGAGATATATACTTTGATCTTCATTGCTATAATATTGCGTATAATAATATTCTTTAAATTCAAATGTATATTGTTTTAAATTCTTCATGCTGCAAATTCTAAGATTTATTAAGTTAGTTCTTGCTTCTTCTTTTTCTTTAGAACTTTCTTTATCAGGGTTATCTTGCCAATATTCTCCTAGAAATTCACTAGAAAGATAGGTAATTAAGACTTCAATTCCTTTTTCAGTATTTTCTATTAATTTAGTTTGTATATTTCTTTTTATTAATGCTTTAGTATCTTCAGTTAATCCTTGCCACCAGTTGAAAACAATACCATCAAATGTAGCAATTAAATAATCTATTTGTCTATTTGATGTCCATGTATCATCAGCGGAAAACTTTCATAGTATTTGCCCATAAAATGATAGCTTTTTTAGTATCTTCTTTGCAATCTATATTTAATTTAGACCCTCCATGATTTATAGGTTCACAATAATTATTATCTGGAGTGAATTTGTCTACTTGTTTATGATATCTATCTTTCTTTATATGATCATAATATTGTCTTCTATATTTAGGAATAGGCATCATATCTAATTCTTCTATTTCCATATTTTTTGGTTTTATTGTACCACTTAGGCCTCCGGTTGTATTATTTGTGTTAACTAATACTTCATAGTCCTCTATTTCAGAAAGATCTATTTTTTCAAATTGATCAATTAATTCATTAATTTCATTCATCTTTATCTGTTTCAGATTCAGACTTTTGTTCTTTAGGTGGATTAGATGATGTAGCTATATCTTTACCCTTTTCTTCTTTTTTAAGAGCTTCTTCATAAGCTAATATTTTAGGTAATTCAAGATTAATCATATATGCATCAAAGGAATTTGGATGCACTGTTTCTTTAACAGTTTTTATTGATTTTATTATAATTTCTCTATCTTTTATTTTCTTGTCAAATTTATTTTTCTTAAGACAAGTATTCTTTATTAAATCTTCAACGTTTGAATTACAAACCTTTAAGATTTGAACTTCAGTTTTTAATTCTTTAAGTTCTTGACTTAAGACATATAGTACTTCAAGTATTTTATTCATTCCTATATTTAATTCTTCAATATTTTTATTTATATTATCCATTTGTATTTTTTATATCTATCCCAATGTATTTGAGCATTTTGTTGGGTAGCTTTTATCTTTTGTTTGCATTTTTGTATCTTTACTTTATTCTCTTCTGTTTTTAAGTGTTCATATTCTCGATTATATTCTTCGAGAACTATATTTAAGCTTAAAATTAGATTTATACTTTGTATCCATCGTTTAAGATGTTTGTTTGTCTTCATGCGCAACTTAAAATATCAAGACCCTCATTTATTTGTTTTATTTTGGTCATCAAATAACTAATTCTAAAAGCATCTCCTCTATGATAAGTTGGATTCCTTAATAATAAAATATCCAACTCTTTTTCATATTTATACAATTCCACTAGAAGCCTATGCTGAGAATAACTAGGCATTGCTAAGTAGAATCATAATTGCTCTACGAGTTTTATAAGCCTTTAGCTTTCTATAATACAATTCTCTTATGCTAGCATCTTTATGTTCCTTGGCTTCTTTCTCTAGAGACATCAAAATTTTGTAGTTCATTTCAACCTTTTGATACCTTTTAGTGTGTTGAAACAGTTTATTCTTCATGGTGAAGGTAACTGCCAATCAGTTTCATCACAAGAGAAATCACAAGAAAATAACTCAAAATTTAAATTATCACTAAATTCTTTATCATTTATTTCCTGTAAATAAATAAATAGCTCTTTAATTATTAAAAGATGTATAATTGATAATTTTAATAATTCTAAATATTCCATAATCTTTATAGTATTTTATTGATCTTTATGGCTCTGATACCATTTATACCGGGGTTTTACTTGATTTACTTTATGAATTAAAAATTTATTGAATATTAAAAAATTATTGAATATTAATAGGTCTTTAAAGTTTACTACAAGAAAGTCCATGAAAGATTTAAGCCTTTAAAACAAGGTTTTAGATAGATTTTATAGGTAGAAAGGACTAAATTGACCAAAAAAATACTTTAGGAGGGATTTTAGTGAAATAAAAGTTAATTTTTGGACCTTTTTGCAATAACGCGGAAAATTTGTGAACAGTAAGAACGGGATTCCCAATCCCGATCAAGGGTATTTTCAAAAACTTTTTTGAAAGTGGGGTATTATCAAAATTTGGGTTGCAAATTGGTGCAAAATAAAAAAAATTCGACAAATTGAGCTATAATATTGTATTTTGATCATATATATCATTTTACAAGATCCGGGGACAATATTTGTACGTCCTATTACATAAAAAATCAAGACCTCGATCATAATAACTATTTGTTAAGCATCTCACATTTAGGAACAAAGTTAGAAATTTTTATTTGGATGGATGAGAATAAGTTTTTACAAAATATTTAAAGTATTTTTATTATGTAGGGGAAAATAAAATCTAAATTTTTAAAAAAATAAAAATACATATAAAATTATGTTTAACTCAATATGAGCTTGAGGGTGGGGGCGGGGGGGGCTCTAGCTCCCCTCCTAGATCCGTACTTGCTCACATTGATTAAATTCCAATCTGTTGTGTGATTTATAACTACCCTCACCTCAGAGTTAACTTTTGAAGTTAAGTTACATTCAAGTCCCATAATATTTCTACGATACTATTTATGTATCATTCAATTTTTTTTTTTAATTTCTCAATCTCTCTTGCCCCTCTCTCAATTTCCTTTTTTTTTTTCCCTTTAACGTCACACTATGTAAGATTTTGAAATTCTATGACATAATTTTTTTAATTATAGAATTCAATCTTATCTTAAATAATTTTATTTTCACTTTTCATAACTTTTAGTAAATACTAAAAAAAATTCACTACAATAAAACACGCGATTTTCGGTGCAAATATTTCTCTGAAAAATTTCAGCGGACTTTCGGCGGAGTTTTAAAAAATAAAAAAAATTAAAATTTTAAACTTTCAGGCGGAATTGAGGTGGAAAATTCCACTGAAAACTACAAAATAATTAAAAAAATATTAATTTTTAAATTTTCAACAGAATTTCAATGGGAAATTCCGTTGAAAAATTAAAAAAATATTAAAATTTAAATTTTCGATGGGAAATTTGGCCAAAATTTTGAAAACATTAAAAAAATATTAAAATTTAAAATTTTTTGCCAAATTTCAGTGGAAAATTCCTCTAAAAAATTTAAAACATATTAAAATTTAAAATTTTCGGCAGGAAATTTCGCCGAAAATTTTAAAATATTATTAAAAATATGAAATTTTAATATTTAATTTTTTATTATAAAAAATACGAAAATTAAAAAAAATAAATTTTAATGTTTAATTTTTTAAATATAATAAAGTATAAAAAAATACGAAATTTAATTATAAAAAATATAAAAATTAAAAAAATTAAAATTTTAAATAAATTCTTATTATTTGAATTATTATTATTAAATTATTATTTGAATTATTAATTGAATTATTGAATACTATATATATATATATATATATATATATAATAGTTATGTATTATAACAACAAAGTGATGATAGCCTAATAGTAAGAGGGTTGTTTGCCAACGAATAGGCGAGGGTTCGACGCCTACCTATCCCAATTGGAATTTTATTTTAAAAATAAAATAAAATATTTTTGGCAGAAATTCTGCCGAAAATATACTTTTTTAAAACAAAAATTGAAAAATATTTTCTGCTGAATTATTCCACTCAAAATAAAAAGCGAAAAAGGATTTTTTGGCAGAACAATTCCGCCGGCATTTTCTATTTTCGCCAGAATTCCGTCGAAAATTTCGTCGAAAATTCCACCTTTTCTCGTAGTGTTATATTCATACACAAGATTGAGTGAATATTTATACTTTCACTTAACATAATTAAATTATACCTTTTTAAGAAAAGAAATTTGTGCACATTGAGTGAGCCCTCATAAATTAATAATCAAATAAAGCCATTTGCATGAAGGACCAATTAAGAATTACTATTTAATGCCTCATTTTTCATTTTTTTGTTTTTTTGAATTTCTAACATAACATTATAAATAGAATGTCATCCACAATCTTTCCTCACACCACAAGCTAAGTAGCAAACTCACAGTTGACAGAAACAAGACTTTCACACACACACACACACACACACACACCCATAGTTCGCCGGAACGGTCGCGGGGAACAGAACGGAGGCTACCGTTCCAGTTCCGATGCCACGTCGCGGAACGTTCGCGGTCGGAACAGGATTTTTTAAATAAAATTTTAAAAAAATATTCAAAATTATGAAAAAATATATAATTAGTTTTACAATTCTAAATATTACATAATTTTTTAAATTACATAACATAGTAACTAAATATTGAATTAAAAAACATAAATATTGAATAAGAATTGCAATATATATATTTATATATGGGCTGCAAAAATGTACTTAATAATAATATGTTTTTCATAGTAAAACTAATCTATATATATAATGGGCTGCAAAAAACTAGTACAAACTTAAAAAAAACGGCCCAAAACTCATGGTAAATGGCCCTAAACTATCAATTAAACAAATCAGCCCATCTCTCGCAAAAAAAAAAAATCACTCTCTACTCATCTCTCTCTCTCTAACTCGCTCTCTCTCTCGAGAACCCAGGTTCTCAACGCCAGATTTCTTCCATCTTCTTCTTCCTTTTTTTTCAAGACAATCAATGCTTAGATCTGAAAAGTGAATACCCAGATTCAGCTGCGCAGCAGCCGTGCTCGGTGGTGGCGGGCCTCGTAGCCACCGTCTTCTTCGACCGCGAGCAACAACGCCGGCGGCTATGGGCGCTCACGTCTGAAAGAGTGAAGAGATTCTCCTGTAAGTCGCCGATATATTCCTCCGTTCCGATCCGAATCGGCGTTCCGGTCCGAGAAATCAGAGTGGAACGCCGATTTGGCCAATAAATCGCCGAATCGTCTCCGAAACATAGCCGCGGCGGTTCCACTCCGTCGCGATGGAACGGCAACTACCGTTCCGGCCGATTTCGCGGCGCGACGGCGAACCATGGACACACCCGAACAATGGCCAAGTCTTCATTAGCATGCCTCATCATCTTTTCAACTCTTTTGGTTATATTTATTTCTGTGCATCATGTTGAGGGCGGATCCTTCTTTTGCAGGTCTTATTGTAAGTTTATAATGTATCCGGCATGTTCTGCTTCCTGTGCCCAAAGTGGTACTCCGGGGTGCCTTGAGCTATGCGACGCGGCCAGGGAAGACTGTCTCAAGAAATGTGATGAAGAAGACTTAATGTCTCAATTATCCGCCTCTAAATCCGTTGAGGGCCAATTATCTGTCGACTGCCACGACGCCTGCCATAAAGTGCTTATAGATTGCATTAGAATTTCAGGGCCGTTTGCACCATGTGACAAAATTTACCAAATTTGTCTCAAGAGATGTGGTCAAAGCTTCCAGGGCATTAAACCCATCGCTTAGAATTAGACTTCTTTTTTCAGTGTTGTAACGCATGCAGTGTTGTCAGTTTCCTTTGTATGTCGTTGTAGCCCCGTCCAGGTCGTGTTAAAGCTAGTTAGTATTAATAAACATGTACGTGTTATGCCTGGAGTTCACGTATGTGAGGTCATGTCGCTTTCGCGTCATCGTTTGTTAGTCTACTTTCGCGTGATGACTATGGAATTATGAAGTGTTTTTTCTTTCTTATATCTTGTGAGATTGTTAGAGGTGAGTGTGATTTTTGAGAAACCACCCGGACCACACTGGACTGCGTCGTAATTTTTGTCATTTGTTCTAGAGCAACGTTGATTTAACAATTAATTAAGTGCAAAACCGCATGGCAAAATTAGTTCGATAATGATTTTTTACTTCAACCCTCACCGCACCAAACCGCCCACATATATTGAATAAATATTTTTAAATCTATCACTTTATGTAACTTCAATTCTTCAACATTTAGGATAAACTAACTAATTACTTTTTAAATTGTCCCAAATTTCATCAATCATTAATTTAATCATTCAAAAATACTTTCATATACACCTGATTATCAAATATTCATAAAAAAAGGTTTAGTAAATATTTATAATTTTATTTTATAATAAGAATTTAAGACAATTCAATTATATAGTTTTCAAAAAAAGGGAAAATTAAAATTTTCATATATTAAGTTGGTCTCTTTGCAATTGTGGTCCATTAAATTATGGGGTGATACATTTAATATAAAATGTCCACAAATAATGGCAATTTGAATACAAATTTCGCCAGAGAATTCCAATTTCACCAAAAATTGTAAAGTTGATCACTCGGATATAGCACTAATTCGCCAGAGAATTCCAATTTCACCAAAAAAATAGGCTAAATTCAATCACAACATCGTCATGTCCGATCTTAGAGAATCTCTGATACAACATCCCACAAAAGTTCCCAGCGAGTTCCAAGCTTCCCCTCAACATATTCCATGTACCAAATTTCGGCTTTGCCCCTCAAGAAATTAGCTACATGTAATGCTTTTTGATAGTCATCCATAGGGTAAGACCAGAAGTAACTGTTACAACTCAGTAGCCATAATTGTGGTTCCTATCGTTCAAGTTCTGGTAGTTCCACCCTTGCAGCCATATGGTTGATATTCGGCCAAGGAGCAGCCCCTTGGTAATTTCTTTGAGGTGGTGGTGTGTATGTTTCACTTCTGATATTTCTTTCAATTCTAGATGGACTGGATTCCTCATAGATTCCCTTCCCCTTCCCGTTATTCTGTTCATGGTGAGCTTTGATTAAAACGCTTAATGACTTTGATATCTCATCTAATCTCTTGTCAACCAATGCAAACTTAGAATTGAACCCATCCAACTCTGCTTGCATTTTAGCTTGATTCTCTTGTTATGATGTCATCCTATAAACCAAGGCAGATCGAGGACAGTATGGCTCTGGTACCAAATGTTGTGGCCCAACTCTCAAATTAATTAAAATAACAGAAATCTCCATAGATATTCCAATAAACTCAAAAAATAAACGTGGATTGAATGAGAAAATGTAATTACTTACAATATTAGCTCCAGCAGAACAAGATGAAACAATATCTCAGGAACTACGAGAGAAAAAATTGTGGAACAAGAAAGGAAGATAATACCAACTTAACATTCATATTAAAGAAAAACAATTATGACAAAAAAACTCAAGAAACCAGCCATGGCGTAGCAGCTCACAAAATCCCTGAATTCCTCTTCACATCAGCTCAGAAAGATACTCCTCTCCATAACAAACTCTTTCACCCTCCCCCTTCAATCTTGGACACTCGCATGGCTTTGATAATCCAAGCTTCCACAAAAAAATTATCCAAAAAGATGGAATTGCCCCAATACCCTTACTATTTTTTTGTCTTTTGCAAGTTCACCTTTATTACTAATTATAAAACTTGACAATATATATTGACAGATACCGTTATTATTTATTATATTCCATATCACTGATACGATTATTTTTAAATATTATGTTATCTAATCAATATACTCTTGCCCACATTTATTGTGATTTGACTAAGTGTGTTCGTTGAGGTTAAAATGTGGCTAGGATTTGACTGCACGTAATCCTCAGTATCCAAAAAGTTTACATACGTACATCATAATGAAGCACGCGTTGTGGTTGATCCTTTCTTTTTCCTTTTTTTTGATGGAAAGATGGAGGTTGATTCCTTTCATATCCCATACATATATACATATTAATATAAATGCATGTGATGCATGCAAATGTAAAAGTAAATTGTGTTCATTGAATTAAATTGAAGTTTTACATTCATAACGCCAAGTTTCTCAATGGTCATATCGGTTATAAATCTTAAGCAGCAAAATTTTCGTTATGTCAATAATAATTTTCATAAGTTTAATAGAAATATGACAAATCTTTTGAGAAGTTTAATTGCATTGCAAACAATCACAATTAATGATACATTTAAAATAATAAATCAGTAATAAAAAATATACTAAAACTATGTTGTTTAATTATATCATTTAATTTATTATCTTGGGTTGACTTGTCTTTATAAGTCCATTTGGATGAGTTTAAAAAAGAAATACTTTTTGAGCTATACTTTTTTTAGTGGAATTTTTTTTAAATCAAACAGTTTTATGTTTGATTGCAGTAATTAAAAATCCTTTAAAAAATTCTTCTATTTGAAGCTAATTTGATAGCTTCTAAAAAGAGCCACATTTTGATTTTTATTTTCTGGCTTTTACTTTTTTCAAAAAATCCATCAAAATTGCATTTCTCTCTTAAATAAAGCTCGTCCAAACAGGCACATGCATATTAAAAAGAAAAAAGAAAACACTAAGGGCTCATTTACTCCTCCAGTTGGGTTAATCGGATGTTTAGCCCGAAAAGGTTTATTTGTGAGTTTAGGTTGGTTACTCCTAATCCAAATTTGTTGTTTAATTTGTTTGCTATTTTCGCATTTGTGGGTTAAGGAGAGGCAAATCTTTCACATTTTTCTTTTTCATCCCCTTGGAAAGGAGATCAGAAACTGGGTTAGCGAAGACCATGGGCCTGTTCGTTGGCTGCGAGGGCGTTAGATGTGAGCAGGTTCCCAGTAGCGGCGTAGAGGAGAAATTGCCGGCAAATAGAAACTCCTTTCGCCAGCGACTTTCTGAAAATAGCAACAAAAACTTGCAGTTGGGTAACCACAAGAGGGGCTTTGAGGTCGCCTGAAATGACGCAGTGGAGGCCGAGAGAGGGAGCTGTTGTTTGCTGATTGCTTGAGATATAAACGAAATTATGTGCGGCAGTTGATTTTGTGTTCTTTGAGCAGATTGAGGCATTCTTGAGTAATTGTGATTTTGGGGAAGGGAAAGGAAAATTAGGGTAAAGTTGATGGCATATTACATAATTTAGATCAACTAGTGGTCCTTCTTGCCATTTCCCATCCCTTGTCAATTTGATGGTTTAAATAAACTCTCCAAATTGGGCAATCTATTTTAACAAGGGTAGACACCCTTTATCCTGAATTTTACTAGATGACACGGGCCGGCCCACTTGCAAAGTAAATGCAAGAAAACAGAGGTTAACTAAAATAAACTCACCTTATCTTCAAAAGTAAACACACCCTAAATGTTTCCATAATCAGCAAGCGAAAGGAAAAGTGACAGTGACACCCATGGTTTTCCGAAACGCCGTTATAATGGTCGGAACAGCCTTAACGGAACCGGAACAGCAACTTCCGTTCTGGTGTTCCGGCCTATAATGGCCATGATACTAACGCGGCGTTCTGGTGTTTTAACGGCCGTTTTATTGCACCAGAACTAGGAACAGACCGAAAATGAAGCGATTTACGGGAGAAGATTGAGCGATTTATTGCGAAGTTTGCGAATCAGGACAACGAAGAAGATGGAGTGCATACAGGAGATGCACTGCTATGTGCAACCCTAAATTGTAATTAATGATAATAGGTCTATTTCTTTAATTGTAATTAATGATAATGGGCCTATTTTAACTAAAAAAAATAAACTCATTCACTATAAAAAAAAAATCATTTTAAGTAACAAAGTAATGATAACAAATATATATTTTTTCACTAAAATTAGATTTTTTGTGACAAAATATGATTTTGTTACCAAAAGATTACTTTTTAGTGACGATAATGATAATTCGTTACAAAAGGCAATGTTTTGTTACCGAAAGTCAAACTTTAGTGACAATTAGGGATATTAATTTGTTACAAAAAACAATCTTTTGTTACCAAAAATTTACTTTTTGGTAACAAATGGCAACATTAACAATGTTTTGAAATTTGTTATGAAACTTTAGACATGATTTATAATATATACTCTGTTATAGAGTATTTTGATTTTTTAACAACCGCTTAATGTTTTGATTCATTGAACTATTGAAACCCGTTTGAATATGCCTTTTTTAAGAGAAAAAGTTTTTTTTTTTTTTGAAAAAAAAAATAGCACTTCAGAGAAACAATTTGTGTTTGGATGTGCTTTGATATTTAGAAGATTTTTTAATAAATTCTTTGTGTCTTTAATATCAATGGAGTATTAAAACCCGTTTAGATGTGCTTATTTTAGAGAATAAATATTTATTTTTTGAAAAAAAAATAGCACTTTGGTGAAAAAAAAATGTGTTTGGATGGGTATTAAAATTTCATTTGTAATTTTGATTTTTAGCCATGTATTTTTATAGTGGCTAAAAAAATTAAAAATTAATAAATTAATAAATTAAAAAGTAAAAAAATTAGTAAGATTAATAAAATTTGTTCACATAATTTAATATATATATATATAGTCACACATAATCTTAGTTATAGTTAAATATGGGACATGTAAAATATTTGGCACTCAACACATACGTACATAATTATCATAATTTTTGATATATTATACCAATAAATATTTTTATATATTATAAATTTTGAAACAAATTAAATAATTTTTTATAAAATGAAAGTATTATTTTATCAAGTATATTATACAGAATATCGTATATTAAATATTTTTATAGTAAAAGTTATGAATATTATTCGTTAAGTTCACAATATATATGGAAAATAAAAATATTTTTTAATTATTCCTATGTATGAGCACTACATAAGTGTAGTACATGTTTTAACTAATAAAGCCCTTATAATTATATGAATTTATTTAATTAATACATAATTACCTAATTAATTAAAAAAATAAAAATTAATCATAGGAGGTAGAAAACAAATAAGAATCATAAAACACCAAAATTATCAACAAAGTAGCAATTTGGCACAGCGGCGGCACCTCGTGCGCGGGTTATCCGGGTTGTGGGTGTTGGCTTTGGAACTTTTTAAAACAAATTTTTTTTGTCACAAAAAACTGACTTTTTGTAACGAAAAAAAAAAATCATTACAAGAACCTTTAGCAACGGGCTTTATGGGACAAACTTTGGTAACGAAAAGAATCGTTAGCAAAAGTTATAGTAACAAAAAATAGACTTCTTGTAAAGAAATTTGTCATTACAAAAGGTCTTTTTTTTTTGTTGTGTATTCTCTCAAATTAAAACTACAATTTTGTTATGGGTCCATTATCTCAAATTAATGATTATGGGCTTCTATTTTATTATTTTAAATTTATGATAAACAATTTAAATTCATAAATACTTTAAATATATATTTACATTTAAAGCTATAATATATTTTTTTTTATTTAATCGGATATATTTTGTATTTTTTTGAAAATTTCATAAGTAAATATATATTTACATTTGAAGCTATACATTTTATTTAATTCATAATAAGTAATATAAAATATGAAATATGTAAATAGTATCATTTTTTTTTATCATAAGCTTGTTCGATTAAATTTCAGTGTATCCTTGATTAGAATTGAAAGAAACAAAAGCATTTTGTACCACAAATAATTCCTAGAATTATTGATACTGGAATGGATTTTAGATTTTATTTAATTTTATTTTAGCAAAGCAATTTTGAAGCCCAAAATAAAAGAAAAAAATTCTTCTAAATTATATCTCTTTTTCAAAAAATTAAAAAAATATTGTATTAACTAAAAGTACATATTTATATTTTTCAGTATGTAATTTATCATATATTTTTGGATATATATTAAACTTATAATAATGTAAAATTTAATGTGCGGAATGACAGCTACCATTCTGTGATATTGCAATAGAACTAGAATAGTCAGCTCTGTTCTGTTCCTCGCGACCATTACGACGAACCATGGTAACACCCCACATTACATACGTGCAACCTAGGCATAACACGTACATGTTTATTGATACTTGACGTTGGGGAGTGTACCTCTGCCACGTTTATGCCAACGCAAGGTGAGGATCATTCGTGCAGCGCCACTTGAAAAAAGACCACACATGTGGCACCATCCACCCAACGCCACGTGTTTATGAATTCTCGAACCCTGAGGAGACATAATCCCCTTAGCGGTGGCTCCGACCCCCAAGGTCATTATAAACAAGAGTCTCCTCAAACTCTAAGGGAACCCTTCAATGAGAGTTCTCGCTCATCCTCGAAGTGGTACCCCATTCACTTCCTCAAAGTGGTCCCCCTAACTAACCATTTTTGACAAAAAGGGTATGCCCAGCGTCTCAACTACCATATGCCAAGGAACATATCCTGTACGGACGGCGGGGCTGGGCCAAGTTAACCCTAGCCTAGCCCATTTTCCTCCGGTTACTTTAAATAGTAAGTCGTCACTATTCACAAGGGGACGCTTTCTAAATTCACACTTCGTACATTACATCACCTTCCGATTACCTGTTCGAATACTGACTTGAGAATCAGAGGGTCTTCGCCGAAGACACTTCCAACTAGGCTCACGTGTGTTCTATCCTTGCAAAGTAGGGACCCGACCAGCATTCAGATACTTTGCTCGGAGTTAGGAGTGCTTCTGCTTGAAGACAGATTCTGACCATATCATTTTGGCGCTAGAGGAAGGGCTCTTCCTCAACTACCTGCCGAGGCCATTCTCAGAGTACCTGTAGGACGAAACTTGGTCGTCCTAAAGACCAACCAGTTCAACGTGCTCTTGCGCGAAATTCACGATTGGGGGGACCCAGAACCCGTGCCGCCAATTGATGCTACAGAGGTTCCTCCCTTAAGGAACGAGATTCGCCCCTCACGCGGCGTTCACCCAGGCAACATCGAGCGGGATGATGTTCAGACCAGGGATTAAATCCTGCCCCCACAGGAGCCGAGGAGAGAAAGACGAGTTCCACCCTTCCATCTGGTAGAAGAGGTTGCGGAATCCTCCGTAGCAGCCTTGTCGGATCACTCGGCAAGGACAGAATGCGAGCGCCTAGAGGAAATCTCCCACCAAGCTAAGGAGACCCGGTATGGTGCTTTATGATTTTTTTGAAAATGTTCAAAACAACATTAGAGGAATGTTCATCTTTTCTTTGCTTGAGAACAAGCAAAAGTTTAAGTGTGGGGGAGTTTGACAAGCTTAAAATTTATATATTTTTATGTGCTTAATTGTTATACTTTTTTATTAAATATTAATAAAGTTTAATGATTATATTGTTAAATTTTAATTAAGTGTAATTAAACTTTATTTTTACTAAAAAATATTAAAAGTCTTTGTGTCTTTTGGTCTGACTTTTTTTTTTTGACCTTTTCTTTCTCCAATTTTCTCTCACTTTCTCTCTCCTCTTTTAAAGTGATATATTTCTCTTTCTTTTTATCTCTCCCTCTTCTCTTACATATTTATCTTCAATATTTAGTTTATTTTATCTTTTTTCTCATAATAAAATTCAATTTAATTTGTAATTAGTCCTGTTTTATTCCGTTTTTAAACTCAATTATACTCAATATTTTAATATTGTATAAAATTATAAATTTATTAAACGCATCATTAAATTATATTCAATTTTTATTTTGTACATGCATAAAGTGTGACACGCCCGCTAGTATATATATATATATATATAGAGAGAGAGAGAGAGAGAGAAGAATGAGATTAAAAACACATTAACATTAGGAGGAGGGAGAGAAGAGATAAAATAAATTAAAATGTTAGAGATCAAGGTGGTTATTAAGGGTGGGTGCTTTGTTAATAATATAATATTGATATACTTCATCAAAAAAATAAAGAGAAAAATAGAATGTATAATAGTTTTATTTTACTTTGCTTAATAATGTAATTATTTAAAATATACTTTACTATATTCAAAAAAAATTAAGCATGAATAAAATACTATCTTTAAACTAGTCAATGAACTAATCGAACTAAAAATTATTTACAGTAATGTCAGTTTATCTGAACATAATTAATTTTTTTTATTGGGTGCATAAAATTTAACTTTTGTGCATCGTATCAAGTGTATGCTAGTTAATATATTAGAATTTATCTCACATAAATACATAAACATGTGAATTACGTCGGGTATATATAATAGTATAGATGCGCATTGAAATTGTCGATCTACAAATCCTCAAATTTGGCAAGTCTATAGACCATTGATTGACCAAATGTCAAATGCGACTTACTCGCCTTAAGACTCGCCTTGGTAGATTATTACTAAAATAATCCGCACGTTTTACGAACTTCAAAAGCCTAAAAAATTAATGATGATGCTCCAAAAAAAATATATAGAGAAAAGGTACTATCCACATATTTTACTCACTTTCAACCCGAAATTTGTGGTGATAGCCGCGTATTCATAGGCATCTTCACAAGAGGTAATTACTCCCGCTAAACTTGGATTGGGTCAATCCACATGAATTTTGTCATTTCATACAAGATTTGGTTATCCACTTAAACACCGAGATACGTCCCATCAATTTTCAATATATATATATATATATATATATATATATATATGTGCGCGCGCGCCCCCATGTGTGAGTTAATAGTTGTAATTAGGTTTTAGGGTGAAAGTCACCTTATCACCTCAAACTTTATCATCTGTGTCACTCTACCCTATCAATTCTTAAAACAGACACACTACCCCCCTCCCCCGCAAATATTAAAAAACAAATTAGGGATAGCAATTTTCAACACAACACGGCAACATGACAAGAACCAACAAAACTTTATTGAGTTTAGGGTTATTGGGTTGGATCAATAATGGGTCGACAAGATAAGAAATTAGGTTCAGATTTAATTGTGGGTTACGCGATAAACACAATAATTTTATTGGATGATTCCAAAACACAAACCCAAATTAAAAACAAAAAAAGGAAAATCACCCACATTCAAAATTGTTAGTGATTCAAAATTCAGATCTTTAATCTTTTCAACCCTTTTATTCAATCTTTGTTTTTACTAGACTCAAACAAAAATACAAAATCACCATCTCAAAGCTTTTGCCTACGGTTTTCTATTTCTATTTTCCAGCGCTATAGCTCATTCTCTCTTTTACTCCCTTTCTCTCTGGACTCTTCTTCTCGCTTAAAGCACTGCAATTAGTAGTTATATATTAATGATGTTAATTTGGAGAGTTTTGAAGCTTGCTAACTTTTCATTTTATTCTGTTTTTTGTGAATTTTTTGCTTACTATATAGTTTAATCCACTTATTTTATATCTTTAAATATGCTAAATTCAAGGAAAAGCAAAATTTGGAAAATGTTGTAGGTTGGAGAAAGTTGTGGCTAAAGAGTGCTCTTTTCAATTTTTGTTAATGTTGTGGTTCTAAGGATACTCATGTGTTTCTTTTCTAACTTTAGCAATTTGGTTGTAACCTATGAATATTTGGTTGTGACTAGGGCTATAAATGAGTCGAGCTTTCAAAAAAGTTTAAGCTCTAGATCGTCAAACATATAAATTTATATTCAAGCTCAAGCTCATTACAAAACTTTTGAGCTCAAGCTTTGCTCATTTACAGTTGAGCCTATTTGAGCTTGAGCTCAAAGTTGAGCTCACCTCTAGTTGAACTTGATACAAATATTAGATCAATATGAATTTTGATATTTAATATACATATATTATAAAATGGAATTATTATTACAAATAATTAGGACATCTACGCTAATACTATATATATATATATATATATATATAATTTTGATACTTGCACCATTATAACTTATATTATTTCTAATATATTTTAAACTAAAAAATATAGTAAAAGCTTATGAGTTAGCTCGCGAGCTCTTAAACATTTGTTTTTAGGCTCAAGCTTGACTCGCGAAGAAGCTCAAGCTTGATGAACTCGAACTCAAAAGGATTGAGCTTGGGTCGAGCCTAACTTGAGTTAGCTCATTGAGCTCTTGAGTCGGTTGATTCCATCTTACAACCCTAGTGGTGATTTTTGGATATTTTTAAAGAAATTGTTATTGGCACTTCACTATCACTTTCATATTGAAAAATGGCCAAAATGCCCATCATTTTAAAATAGGATTAAATACATTTTACCACCTTAATCATAGACTGTATATAGTTTACTTTTATAAACTAATAAGTATAACATTTAAACTTCCTCCCTCCCTCCAAGCATATATTTCGACAAATGTACCCTTAAATACATACAAATGTATATCTAGATGTAGTTCACAAATTTTTTATCGCAATTTATAATCTAAATTTAATTTTAAGTAAAAACCAAATGATTTACTTTCCAATTAAAAATAAACTTTAGACTCTTTTAAATATGAATAATTATATTTTTAGTTAATTACTTCGATCTGTATATGTTTTTTACAACAGATTGCATGTATATAGTCATTTTATCTAAGAATTTAGTTAATTAAATATATTATAAATTATATTAATATAAATATCATTTTTAGATTATGGTTAAAAATATTTATCCATTTTTACTCATAATAGTCAAACTTTGCTTAGAATTTATACTTAGTAATTTTATTAAATTAAAAGAACGAGAATAATTTTTTCATGTTTAACTTTTAGATATTATTACAATTAAAAGTATATTTTCTTTTCTATTTTACCCTTCTCTTGTCAATATATTTAAAAAGTTATTAAAGGTTAAAGCATTAAAGTTTTAAGATTATGTGCACATAATAATATAAAGTAACCAATGTAGACTTTTTTAACTGTAAATTAAATAATTTATGCTCAGTTAATTAATTATATCGAGCAATAATTTTAATTTAGCAAATTTCTTAATTACTGATCAATTTAATTAATTTCTTCATTTTTTAAAAAATAAAATTTAAATAAGAAGATGAAATATAAAAGGGTTGCATATATCATTTTCTTTCTTTAAGAATGATTTGATGAGAGACAAAAAATGAATCAATAATTGGTTAAGTACTATTAACTTCAGTTATATATTTTATTTGGAAACATATAAATTAGTTTTTTATGTAGTGGTGTAATTAAAAATTTAAAATTTCAATATTACAACTTAAATTTTTTCAAAACATCTTGACAAGAGGGTTAAAATTAGCAAGATATATTTTTTATAGTTTGACAGGGGATTAAAGTGACACTAAAGATAGAATCTGAGCGAGGTAAAATATATGGGTGATAGTGGTTCGGTTTAATTTATTTTTTAATATATTTAAAATCGAATTATCATATGCAGTTTTTATCTAAATACATTTCAAATAGCAGTTTTTTGAATTAAAATCGAATGTGCAGTTCTAAGTAGTTTGGGGATGTTCGGTATGGTTTGGCGGTTTTAAACAATAAAAAAAAACAAAACAATTAGACAAAAATAAAAATATCATTTTCTAATATTATCAAAATATTTTAATTAATATTAAAAAAATCAAAGCATGGCAATAAAAATTTTCAAATAAAAAGTATAAAGACTAAATAGACACCATAAAGTTCAGAGATATAATAATACTTTGCATACTGGAATCAAGATCGAAAAATAATATTGATTAACTAAACAACTTATGATATATGCATAGTATCTATACTATTATAAAAAGAAAGTCTTTTTTTATCTCACAAATGGCGGTTATTTATGCGATTTTACAAAATTTGCCCTTCAATTTTATGTGAAATAAATAGAAATATGTAAAATTATGTCTAAAATTGAAAATTCACATGAAATGAATTCAATTTGGATACCAAATTTTGATGTGTCAATTTTACCCTTTTAATTAGTTAACACGTGTAATAAATAAACAAATAAAAAGGTCAATATTGTAATATTACATTCAATTTTAAAAAACCCATGTTCTCAACCAACAACCCACTTTCTCTAATTACAATTATTTGGTATTTTTTTCATTTTGTGTTTATTCTTTATCATGTAATTTTATTTCATATAATTATTTTATTTTGAAATTATTATAATTTAATAAATTATTTCAAATAATTCTTAAAAAAGTATTCTTATTAAAGAGATTTAATAATATATTTATATTTTCATCCTAAAAAAAATTTAACTACTAAATTGAAATATATAATTTTTAGATTTTGCACACACGTAAAGTGTGCGGTGTTGCTAGTAATATACTAAATTTTTAGTTAATGCATAGTTCGATGTTGAATAGTTAGATATATTTGAAATGTTGAATAATTAAATCAATGTTTACTAATAAAATATGGAACAATTTAAAAGGTGATTAGTGAATTTATGTCATATGTTGAAGAGTTTAAGTTAAATAAAAGAATGGATTTCGACATATGTATTTAATATATGAGAGTGGTTCGGCTTGATGCGGTTTGATGAGAAAATTGAATAGAATTGAATTTATGTTGTAGTTTTGAACTTAATTATTGAATTACGAATTTTTGAAAAATTTGACAGAAATCAATTTAGTGCAGTACGGATGATTCGGGTGGTTTTTCAAAATTTATACTCCCCTAGTAAAATGACATTCATCCTTTTTTTTTATTATTTTTTTGGTGAATTTCATCCTAAATTTTATTATTCTTAAGTTTTTACTCTAAACATGTTCATCATTTGTATATATGGGTAATTTCTATGAATATAATACACATTAGCGTGCATCACATGACTTTGTATACTAATCCCAGTAATCTCAAGCTAAATTATTTAGGTGACATGAAAGAATCATCCAGCGCCAATGTTGACTGCATCGTAACTAACTTCAGTAAACAGCTACGTGTACGCCTAGTTGATTAAATTGCAGCCAACACGGGAGCCAACTTGTCACTTATGACATAGCTAACATTTTAGGACAAATATTAATTATCTAATCATTAACCATAAAATAAAAAGAATCATCGTATCATTTTTGTGAAAGATAAAAATAAATAATGGCACTTACGGATATATATTATTTCAATTTTTAAAAGAGTAAGATGCTTTCACTACTAGAAAAACGCTAATTTGCAACGGAAAGGGACATTCTATAGGAAAAAGGCAAGTTTTAGGCTAGCGTTTGTGTCTGATAAAGTTGTACTTGCTAAATATGGCTAGTTTATAGAAAAAAGTTACCTAGTTGATGTCCTGTTTAAAATGAATGTAATAACTGTACTCTGCAAGGTTGATGGTGATAAAATAACTACTTTTACTTACTTGTTTGAGTGTTCAAATTTATGACATGTTAGACCAGGACATGGTAATTTTTACACTTTGAGAAGACTTTTAAGTTTGGAATTATTGCCTTCATTTAATATTAATTCAAATAAAAGGTGCGACATTTTTGTAGAGGCTAAATTAGCCAAAGCACCTTTTTATTCAGTTGAAAGAAACACTGAACCTTTAGAATTGATCCACAATGATATCTGTGATTTAAAATTTGTGCAAACTAGAGGTGAGAAAAAAAATATTTTATTACTTTTATTGATGAATGGACAATGTTTTGTTATGTGTTTTTGCTAAGAAACAAAAATGAGGCTCTAGAGGCGTTTAAAAATGACAAGAATGGGGTTGAAAATCAATTTAGCAAACGGATTAAGATAATTCGCAATGATAGAGGTGGAATATATAGAGCTCCATTTGATGAGTTTTGCTCTAAAAATGGCATCACTCATCAAACTATAACTCCATATTCACAACAATCTAACGGCATTGCTAAACGCAAGAATCGTACTCTTAAAGAGATGATGAACGCTATGTTGATAAGTTCAAGACTTTCCTAGAATTTGTGGAGGGAAGACACTCTTTTTGCCAACTATATTCTTAATAAAATACCGCACAAAAGTAAAAAGGAATCTCCATATAAGTTATGGAAAGAACATAAGCTAGACTTCTTATAAATAGCTAAAAGTGTGGGGGCGTTTAGCTAAGGTAGAAGTACCTAAGCCAAAACAAGTACAAATAGGGTCTAAAATAGTAGATTGCATATAATAGTAGTTCATATCGTTTCCTTGTGCACAAATTAGCAATTCTAGAAATAACTGAAAATATAATGGTAGAGTCAAGGAATTTTGTGATCTTTGAAGACATCATTCTGTGTAACGAAAGGAAAGATGAGGGTTCTAGGGCGGAAAGTTCAAATAAAAGAACTTATAATGTTGTGATTGGTGATTAACCAGAAGATGAGAAACCAAGGCATGGTAAACGAGCTAGAAAGTTAAGAGCTTTGGTCTAGACTTGTTAACTCATATGTTAGATGATGAGCCTAGAACCATTAAAAAAGGGTTGTACGGTTTAGATGCTATGTTGTGGCAAGAAGCTATAAGCAATGAAATAGATTCCATCACGCAAAATCACACTTGGGAATCAGTTGACCTCCCAACTAGTACTAAACCATTGGGGTGTAAATGGTTTCTGAAGTAGATGGAACTATTGATAAATACAAGGCCAGATTAGTTGCCAAAGGGTTTAAACCAAAAGAAGGCCTTGATTTCTTTGATACTTAATTGCCTATGACGAGAATTATGTCTATAAGAGTTCTCATTGCTATTGTAGTTTTACATAACTTTTCTAAATGATGAGTTAGAAGAGGAGATTTATATGGAGCAGCCCGAAGGCTTAATTGCTTTGAGACATGAGAATAAGGTGTGCAAACTCATTAAGATATTGTATGGATTTAAACAAGCTCCGAAACCGTGACACATAAAGTTTGACCAAACAACGTTGTCAAATAATTTCAGAATTAACAAGTGTGATAAGTGTGTATGTATTAAGAGCATGACTAATGCTTATGTTATAGTATGTCTCTATGTGGACGACATGTTGATTATGGGTAGTAATCACGATATTATCGTAAATACTCAGAAAATGTTTACTAAGCATTTTGATATGAAACATATGGGTGTTGCATATCCTTATTATGAATTAAAATCGTTAAGACGTCAGATGAACTAGCATTGTCACAAGCACATTATGTTGAGAAAGTGCTTAGAAAATTTAATGCGTATGATAGTCCACCTATTAAAACACCTGTGGATTTAAGTGTACATCTAGCTAAAAAGCACAATGAACCCGTGACACAACTAGAATATGCTCGGATAATAGGCAGTTTGATGTATATTATGAACTACACTTGTCCGAATATAGCATACGCATAAATAAATTAAGTAGATTTACGAGTAATCCAATCAAAGAGCATTGGAAAGAACTAACAAGAGTGCTTAGATATCTGAGACACACAATGAACTATGGATTACATAGTACAAGATATCCAGTTTTATTAGAAGGATACGATTGGATATCTGATACGGAAGATACTAACTCTACCAGTGGATATGTGTTTACATTTAAGTGGAACAATAGTATTTTGGAAATCTACTAAACAAACTTTTATAGTTCGATCCACAATGGAATCACAATTTATAGCTTTAGATAAAGCTAGAGAAGAAATTGAATAATGGTTGAGAAACTTTTTAGAGGATATTCAATGTTGGCCAAAATCGGTGTCTGCTTTAACTATACACTTTGATAGCCAAGTAGCTATGAGAAGAGCATAGAGTGGCATGTATAATGGTAAGTCTCGACACATTCTTATCGAATACATAGTACCATTAGGTAGTTGATCTCTAGTGGAATTATTTCCCTTGATTATATTAAATCAAAGGAGAATCTAGTAGATCTGTTAGTGAAAGGCCTTTCTAGAGATCAAGTATACTACTTATCGATGAGAATAAGATTAAAACCTACTAATTAAAGACCTGAGTAGCAGTAACCTAACCATGTTAACTGGATATCCCAAGATCTTGGTTCAATAAGACAACTAAGTTACCAAGGTTCAGAGAAGCACTTAGTATCCATTCATATGACATGTAAGTATGTCCTATAAAGGGGGTAAGAGGTTAAGCTGGAACTTTTAATGATTTTTATACCTTTAGTAAGTGGAGTATGGTGGGATACTCTTAAATAGGAGATCACCTATATAAGTGTGAAGTGTGGCTACTTCAAATAGTAAATACTTATGAATTTGATATATGGCCCACGGCCAAAACAAGCACAACCATGAGAACCGAAAGGTGTTAGGAAAGTTGTTGTGAGAATGCTATTGTCTTGGTATACACGAACAATTGGACAATTCAAGTCATCGCATTCACTAACTAGCTAACTACATTCGATACTATATCTCTAAGAAAGGTTCAAAGTCACAAGCTACCTATTCTGATGTTACAGCTTTCCACTTGAACTTACTATAGGGTCTGTATATCGCATATGCATTAATTTTCATTTATGTGGGGATTGTTAGAAATTTTGTTTTATAAGTTGGTGAGTGACCAACTTTAGCCAATAATTTGATGAAGCTCCATTTGTTATTTTAGAAAATAAGTTGAATATTTGTAATATACGTAGCGACACTACTAGAAAATATGAATTTAGCCACGGAATTAGCCATGGATTTTGACAAAAATCCGTAGCCAAAAAATATAGCCACGGATTTGGCCATGGATTTTTTCCGTGGACAAATGTGGCGTGGCATAGCTTGGCCACGGATTTTGAGGATTTACCCACGGATTTTTTCGTGGCCAACCCAGTTTTTTTTTCGATTAAATAAAATATAGCCACGGATTTATAAAATATAGCCACGGAAAAATCCGTGGCTAATATTAATTAATTGTTTTAAATATTAAAAAATAGCCACGAATTTATCCGTGGCTAAATTAAATAATTTTTTAAAATAATTAAATTTAGCCACGGAAAAATCAGTGGCTAATATTTATTATTTTTTTTAAATATTAATGTTAGTCATGGATAAATTCGTGGCTAAAATATTTATTTTTTACAAAAAATTTGCACCCACGCCCACCTCAACGGCCCGACCCGAACCCGTGCCCGTACCGAACCTGATATTTGTCCAATTGTTACAAGAGGGAATCGAACTAGAGACCTCTTGGTATATAACCAAGTGTGTTGCCACTAAGCTATGGAATGTTTCTTAGTTAATTTTGAACATCCAAAGTATTTATATGTATGTGTATATATATATATTAAATTTTGTTAACAAATTTTACTAATTTATATCTATTAAGTGAATATATTTTATTAATTCATACTTATTATAATTTAATTAAGATATATTAAACTGTGCAAATTATAATTCTTTCTAATTTTATTTTCTTACACAGATAAATTTGTGATAAAAAATCAAAATTATAAAATTGTAACAATGACAATATCAAAATTTGAAAGTTTTCTAATTGTAACTAATTGTAACTATTTGTAAATTATTCTTAAAACTTTTATTTTATTTGTAGCCATGGAAAATCTGTGGCTAAATGCAAAAATAAACTTTTTTATTTTTTAAAAATTTTTATATTTAGCCACGGATTTTTCCGTGGCTAAATCAAAAAACAAAAAACTTTTTTTAATTTTTTTTATATTTTTAAATGTGAAAATAAAGGTTTTTTTATTTTTTTATAAATTTTATATTTAGCCATGGATTTTTTTGTGGCTAAATAAAAAAAAACTTTTTTTAATTTTTTCATATTTTTAAATGTGAAAATGAACTTTTTTTTAATTTTTTTAAAATTTTTATTATTAGCCACGGATTTTTCCGTGCCTAAATAAAAAAAAACCTTTTTTTAATTTTTTTTTATATTTTTAACTGTGAAAATAAACTTTTTTATTTTTTTATATTTTTATATTTAGCCACGGATTTTTTCGTGGCTAAATCAAAAAAAAAACTTTTTTTCAATTTTTTTATATTTTTAAATGTGAAAATAAACTTTTTTATATATTCTTATATTTAGCCACGGATTTTTCCGTGGCTAAATAAAAAAAAATTTAATTTTTTTATATTTTTAAATGTGAAAATAAACTTTTTTTATTTTTTTAAAATTTTTATATTTAGCCACGGATTTTTCTGTGGCTAAATAAAAAAAAATTAATTTTTTTTATATTTTTAAATGTGAAAATAAACTTTTTTTTGTTTTTTTAAAATTTTTGTATTGAGCCACAGATTTTTCCGTGAGTAAATTAAAAAAAAAACTTTTTTTAATTTTTTTTTATATTTTAAATTTGAAAATAATTTTTTTTTTAAATTTTTATATTTGGCCACGGATTTTTCCTTGGCTAAATCAAAAAAAAACTTTTATTTATATTTTTTTATATTTTTAAATGTGAAAATACACTTTTTTTAATTTTTTTAAAATTTTTATTATTAGCCACGGATTTTTCTGTGGCTAAATTAAAAAAAATTTTAAAATTTTTATTTCATTTTTGGCCACAGAAAAATCCGTGGCTAAATGTAAAAATAATTTTTTTTATTTTTTAAAAATTTTTATTTTATTTTTAGCCACAGACAAATCCGTGGCTAAATGTGAAAATAATTTTTTTTTAATTTTTGATTAAGTGGCGACGGAATTAGCGACGGCAAAGTCATCGCAAATAGAATGATCTCTTGGCGACGGAAATTTCCGTGGCTAATTCCGTCGCCATTTAATCAAAAATTAGGCACCAACTTTGCCGTCTATGCAACCACGGATTTTGAGGATTTAGCCACGGATTTTTTCGTGGCTATTTTTTTCGTTAATTTTTTAAATCCGTAGCTATTGGCGATCGATTTTTTCCGTGGCTATTTTGCTGTTTTCTAGTAGTGCGGGAAGATATGGAAAATATATTTAATTGCTCGAAACCAATTTCGGGTGAATGGAGAAATTAAAGGCAAAAGATAGCTTGATGGAAAGCTCACTAAATGGAGTATTGTAAAATGTGGATTGCCTCACAATGAGAAAATAATACAAGAATGTTTTGGTTCCTTAGGGGTTCATAAGTCTGTAACAGTAAGAAGACCTACGAGTTAGTAAGCTCGAACCAAACCCATGCATGCCGACGCTGCCATCTGTCTGGTTAGCTTGACTCGGCACAGTGTGGTGTGGTAGGCAGGCTAAGCTTGGGCTCGAGTTCGGGCTCACTCAAAGTATATGTTTTTTGGATATAGTCTGAGACCCAAACCAGTAGCGTAGTGCATTGGACAGAGCCGGAGCATGCACTTGGGTGTGGCTCAATAGCTCGAACCAAACTGAACCGGTGTGAATCCAAAAGTTGTAGTTTTTTACCCCAAAAGCCACAACCTTTCAACTATTATGAATAGCCCCCTGCATTTGTCATTTGCATCAAGTTCATCTTAATTCATTTTATATACTTTGTATTTCACTCCCAAAAGTCTCCAAAGCATTAATAAATATCTAGTAAGTTCAAAACACCTTCTAAGTTTGTTGTTTCTCAAACTTTGAAGTGCTCCTATTTGAGAAGAAGATCGTTGTATCGTGGGAGACGATTGCCAACAGCAGTGAGTACTAGTGCGGGGCAATTTCATCTTAAAAACAAAGAGTCCAACTCTTGCCTTGACCTGATACCATGACCTAATCACGCCCTTTATAAATCACTATATACCAACAAAAAAAAACTACTATTAAAATAGAATAAAAACCCACACGTTTTGATGATATCGAATCCAAGACTTCTTGGTCTTGGGGACTCCAATATTTCACAAACTAAATTAGGCCTCGTCAACATTTATTTGCTTACTTTCTCATTTGTTTCCCGTCTCAATTCTCTTCCTCTCTCATCTCATTTTTTAAATATTTTCTTCTTTTTTATTTTCTATTTATTTTTTGTTCGCCAATTGATTTCATTTTATTCATATAAAACTGTAATTAATATTTAATTGTATATTGTTGAAATTTTAATATAAAATAATATTTTATTTTATTTTATTTTTACTTTGTATGAATAAAATAAATCAAATTCACACTAAAAGTGAAACCGGCCTATTGAAAGATAAAATTATGGGTAAGCTCCTTTCTCTCTCTCTCTCTCTCTCTCTCTCTCTTCCTTACTGGTAAAGTGAGAAGAGAATGGTAATAAAGATGGGATTTTTTTTGGCAGGGTCAAGCAGGATATTCTAAAGAGAAAGAAAGCAAAAAAGATGCATGGGTAATGTGTGAGTTGAAATCTCCACTAAGCCCTGTCTCAGGCTCACCCTCGCCCACTATTAGACCAGCATCTAAAGCTGTTGATGAAGACTTGTACAAGATCTCACCTCACCTCCTCCGTCAACACGCCAAAAGGGTACCTTCTCTCTCTCTCTCTCTCCTTAGAAATTCAAGAATCGCGTCCTAGGTTCGGAATTATGTCTTTATCTTTGAGCCCTTTTCTTTTCCATGCCCATTAAAGCAAACAAAGGTCAATTCAAGATGGAAAACCAAAATAACATAAACTAATACGAAGAAGAAAGACAACGAACAATATTGCTAATGTAAACAACAATTTATTAATCTTGTAACGACTTTATCTTTTTGTTAATTGTGCAGAAGAGGGCATGGGGTATCTTTTCTAGCTGCCTGCGCCCCACATGTGCGTGCTGAACATGGTGAAGCTCAGCTCAGCTCAACTCAGAGGACTTTGGTAAATAAAAAAAATGAAAAACTATTATTAGTATAGTTAAGAGCAGTTATTGGAATATTAAGCAATTTGCGGAAGACCAGAGGATTGTTCAGCCCAAGAAGATGAAATTCATCATTATCACATGATGATGGTAACTAGTCTTGTTTACTAATTTTAACTGTTTTTGGCACTTTGTTCGGTATCCTTTTAGACCACTTTTGTAGTATTTGAATGGTAAAGTGTTGTGAGCATGGGGAGGGAACAGCATCATGACTTGGGAGTTGGGGCTCTTTAAGTTTTATTTCCAGGCTTGTGATAAGAAAGTAATGGGTCCATTTGTTCAACAATTATATTGTCTCACTGTGTGTGTGTGTGTGGGCGCGGGCGTTTTGGTTACTGTTTGTGCCAGTTAGTTTAATTATGCTACTGCATGTTGTATTCCACGGACCAAATGGACCCAAAATTAATTTTCACTTGGTATTTTTTCCACTGAGAAAAGTTATGTTTCTTCAAACAGTTGTGGTACCTTCATTGGCAGTGATCTGAGCCTTTCAAATCGTACAATTCGAAAGCTTTTAAATTGGCAATTCAAATATTCTAATATAAATACAATATCTTCATGGGAACAGAGGATATAAACGTACATGGAAGCTTTGAATGGATTTACAAATAAAAGACAAGCAATTCATTTCCACAGATAGATTAGGAAAGAGCCTTTCTCAGTATTTAATCAAAAAGTTTCTTGCCCATTATGTTGCGTGGAGGAAAAAATCCCATTTTGATTCTATATGTTATGCATTGTTCAATTTTGGATTTACTAAAAATGGTTCTCTCATATTACAAAGCAAATCTTTGAAAGCTTAATTTTAGTCCTCACACTAACTTATATTACATATTGAACGCCAAACGCATGAGATTATCACGGTAAATTTACAACTCTCACAAGAGAGTCTAAATTTCTCATGGTAATCCGTTGAAAACACTTGCATTTAATTGAAGTTAGACAGAGGAGTGAAATTAGAATAGTTTGGAAAAGATTTACTGTAACATTTATTTTTCAATGGGACTGAAATGGAAAATAGTCCAACATACGGGACCAAAAATAATATTTCCCCTGTTTCGTGCTCTTCGGAAATTTTCCGCTGCTGCTTTCGCGGAAGTTGATCAGTAAGCTTTGGATAGATTTCAGAGAATTTTACACGGGGTTTGAAAAAATTGTTAAAAAAATTCATTAAACTCTTTCCTTAAATTATTTTTGGGTGCTTAAAGAAAAGAGAGAATTGTGGTAAGTCTCAGTCTTTGGATCATTTAATATTTTGCCTCCCGACTTTTGCATCATGGCAGAGACATCCCTAATCATTTTTAAGTTTGTAAATAACCCCTGAACTATTTTTAGGCGCATAATATCCATTCAAGCTGGTTACAAGTGCAACTCACCTGAATTGGGTGAATGTCATTTTCATCAATTCAATTGGTTACAAAATTGGTTATGGGGCAATGTTATAAATGCCCCATAGGTTAGGGGGTTTATCAGCTATAAATGATTTGTCAATTTTTAGGCAGGGCTAAAATTTCAAAGATCTGAGAATAAACATCCAAATAGAACCACAAAGTAGTTAAAACGATGCGAGAAGCCATGGACGCGAAAAAATATTAAGCATATTTTTGTTGTAAATATTGCTACATGAATTTCTCCATCTAGGCTCGATTATTGTACGGTTCCAGAGGCAACGTTGAGTTTGTATGATTATAATCTTTAATAAAATCAAAAAAGATGTCATAATAATTAGTCAAAATTTGACCATGACTCGAAGGTCTTAAAAATGGACTTATCTCCTAAGAATGAAGATGAGAAACCACGATTGAAATTTGAAGTAGAATTTTCATAAGATCGCATTTTTTTTTCTTTCCAGATTAGTTGTGGCAAACCCCCCAACTTATGGCGCTTCTCACAGTTTATCCCTCAACCTTTGGGGCATTTAACACTTCACCCCCTAACCAAATGGACAAAAATTAACCTCACCCAAGTCACGTACATCACACGTGCGGCTCACTTGAACGGAATATTCCCAGAATATGTGCTAGAAAATAATTTGGGGGGTTATTTGCATATTTAAAAAGGATTAGAGGGTGTCTTTGCTGCAAATCAAAGGTTAGGGGCACAAAATGCTAAATGACTCAGAGATTAAGGGGTGACTGAAATTATCCCTAACAAAAATGAATTCGCTTTATCTTTTTCAAAGTTAATAAAAAAAATATAAATAAATAAAAGTAGTTTTTTTCCAACTCCTATATGACCCGTCAACTTCTTAGAATTCTTCTGATTCATTTGTCTCTTTCAATAATTTGTTTTTCAAATACTATAACTTCTATTTTTTCTACTTCCAACTTTATCACCAAATACTTCCAACTTCTCTAACTTGGACAGATTCGGACTGTTTACAAGTTTATACTTCTGTAAGATTAAAATTTTTTATAACTACCTAAGCATGCAGTAGATGAAATTGGAGTGAAGGTGTATTCAAAAGTCCTTTTAGATTTTTCTGCAGGGGTATAAACTCCTCTTATCTGTTTTCACCTCCTGATATTGGATAATTGGATTTATTTGTATATTCTTCTATATAAATCAGAATTTTGCATACAAGCTCAGTACAATCAAAGAGGAGATTATTAAATGTCAAGAAATTAGTATGAACAAGTAGGAGGGCACATTTTCTGTTGACAATGAAAAATGTATTTATTGAAAAGAAAAGACTTACAGATGGCATAAATTCTCTAACTGAACAGTTGTGTACAAATTTTACATAAGACTATGATTTCTCCCTAAAGCACCGATCCAGCAATCAGTCCTTCGAATCCGTTGCGGGCCTTTCAATTCCTGCACAAGCCCAGGACTACATATGATTAAGAACCTTGCCTAGCCTTGATAGGCTTTCGTTAACTCGCTGTCATTCTAGCCTTCCCAACTAAATTTTCCAGAGTGTTTTTTTCCTCAAGTGTCATTCTTCACCATTCATGACAAGCAAAACCTCGCCACCATTCGATATGACACCGTCCAAGAATTCCCTAATTTCTTCTGTATTTTTAAAAGGATGCGGAGCAGAAAAATCACTATCCAAATTGTACCAAACTTTCCCAACTCTTCTCAATGCAATCCAATGCCTACTTCTCCATAGCCCAGCATACCTTCTTATTGGAACATTAAGTACAATGCCAAATAACTTATCATCTGGTCCATCAAGATCAATTGAAGACGCCCTCAAACGCCGGTCATGCCATATTATCCTTTTACCTTTTTCTTCAAGTGCAGCAATTAGGACATTAATATCATAATTCCCTGTAAGCGCATTGTGATGAGGCTTAAAGATTACAGACAAGGGTGTCCAGTTTGTCTTGTTTGGGTCCTCAAGGTCTAGTTTTCCAGCAATGGCATTCAAATTTTCTTGAGTGAATGCATTTTTATCCTGAATTATAACATTCACTTCATCACATACTCAATTTGGCAATCAAATGATTTGAAAAGTTCAGATACAACCTAGTAAGAGGAAAATTAAAATGACTGACAAACTTTACTTATCAGCTAGTCATTTAGGTGCACAAAAGTCGGAATTTCATCTCAGCCCAAGTCTCCCGGTTATCAGGTTATATGTAATAAAACCCATAAACCACAAGGCTTTTCACATAATCCAGAACTATTCTTTACATATATACATGCATTACGTAGTCATACACAGCATAAGCTACTACAAGATAACAACACACTGACAAGCACAAAAAAGAAAAGAACATGGATTAAGAAAACCATAAAAGGAAAAATAGAAGCAGCCATTCCAACTAGGATACCTGGAATAGATTGTTGAGGGAGTGTAATAAGCAGAATTGTAATCTTTGCCTCTCATGGTATATCAATTTTCCCTCTTCATCCATCATCCACTTAGTCTTCTAAAAGAAAAGACAAAAAGGCCAAGAGCATGTTAGACAGATGATATGGATTTCAAAACTCTGGCTTTCTGTAAAGATTGATAACAGAGAAAACCTCAGGATATAGTTGGCTTCGAATTTTGAATGCTGTCAATGCAGCTAAGTTGCCTGAAACTCTTATTTTGTATATTTCCTAATTCTCGTTCTCTCACAGTTGGTTTATACTTTACTTGTATTGCTTGGCACAGAGACAGATTGGCCTGCCATGCTTAGTTGATAGTTGAAACTGATTTTATTAAGACCCATCAGCAGCAATGTGTTTACAATTTCACCTTCTGACCAATACCCCACCCAGGTAGACATTCTCGGGTAGCTAAAAAGAGTTGGTCCGTCTCAAGATTATGCCATTCTTCCATAAAGTTTATACGACTCCAAGAGAATGAAAATTGGCTTCGTAAAAACAATACCATGGATTCTTGATTTTAAAAAGTATATACCAAGAGTTCTAAAAAGAGAATCCATTCATAAATCCAGCAAACTTTAAGTACAAAGTCATTGACTAATGACTTACAAGTTACAACTGTATAGTTAGTTTGCACACTAATCACACTTGTTTACACACATACAAGAACATTCTTATACACAAAACATATTATTGGTATACTCAACCAGGGTAATAATATGGTTGATGACAAAGAGCGAGTTATAACATATATACATACAAAGTAGGTTTAACTCAGAAAATACACAGTACTAAGCCCCAGAACGACAACTAGATTTAATTCTAACGAAATAAAGCCTGAGACAAAATTAAAGCATGTTTAATTACCCAAACGACGACTCAGTAAAGATTCATCTCTTTATGGCGATCAATCGTATTTGCTCATCAATATCTCACTGTATTTCCATAAAAGAACATGAAATCTTAACGCGAAAGCAATAATGACCAGAAACAATCCAAAGATGAAAGAAACACTTCACAATCAGCAGAATTGCGAAAAATTTCAGTAATTCATTACTTAAAAGCGAAGAAATAAAAAAGAAAACAACAGAAAAAAGGAAACATCTCTCCTCACCGCTGGTTATACACTTGAGATGTAGGAGCAGGTTGAGCACGGTGACGCCTTGAGAGCGAGAGAGAGAGAGAGAGAGAGATCGCGGAGGAGTGTTAAAATGTCCGCCGGGATTGATATTTGGGGAAGGAGGCGCAGTTTTAATTATTAATTGGATTTTAAAAATGAAAAATTGGAACATTACACCATCTTATGACAATTAATTGACAATATCCACCCTAAAATTAAAATTTTAGCATTTTATATCTTTAAAAATATATTAATTTGGCACTTTATACTCTCCACCCATTTTTATTAAAAATTTCCACCAAATATAATATTCCAAACAAAATTAAAATATCTCAAAAATTTAGATGGTAATCCGAAAGACCAAGAGATAATCTCATAAATTCAAAATCCGACTTAGGTATTATCAACACGGGTTTTTTGCAGACGCCTACTTGTGTTATATATAATTGTCAAAAAAAATCCTGTGAAATTTTAATTATCAAAATAAATCCTGTGATAATTTAAATTAGCCAATTAAACCCTTTCGCTAGGAAGTAGATGTCATGCATATTTTGTACAAAAAAATTATTTTTTTCTGTCTTGTAGTGACCATTTTGCCCCTTTTAATGTATGGCTCAGTGTGCTCAACTTGAGGGGAGAGCATTTCACCCCTTTTAACATTGTTTCCTTTCTTCCCTCAATTTTTTTTTCATTTTTCTTCACACCAAATCCCCAACCCCCACACCTTTTAACATTGTTTCCTTTTCTTCCCTCAATTTTTTTCATTTTTCTGCACACCAAATCCCCAACCCCAACATATAATTACAAAACATACATATACGTATGTATATGTATACATATGGTTGTGTATATATACTACATACATCTTTTCCACCAACGTACATGTATATATAGTTTTTGGTGTGTATAAATATTTTCATATATATATACATATATATATGTGTGTGTGTGTGTGTGTATACAAGCCCCACCTCCCCACCCCCAAATCGTTCGACAACTTCTCGTCTTTGCTGGCCAAATCGTTCGACAACTTCTCGTCTTTGCTGGCCAAATCGTTCCAACTCATCGCTTTATGGTGAGTTGTGTGTATGTGTCTTATGGGTTGTGTGGATAGGGATTTGGGGGTGGGGTGTGTAGGGAAGGGGGAGATGGGTGAATGGAGAAGAAGAACAGAGAGAATGAAGAGAAAATTGGGGGGCTTTGACATATAAATATGAGGGCAATTTTGAAAATTCATATTTTTTTATTAGTCAACTTTAGTTGAGGGGTGGTAGACAAATTTTTATTTTCAAAGGGTTTTTTCTGTTAATTAAAATAACACAGGGGGATATTTGTAATAGACTCATAATTCATCCTAACTTCAGTACCCTCACTAGCAAAAGGTTGATTCAAATCGGTATGACCACGTCTACTATCACTTTAAAATCACCTCACAGCCTCAATAAATAAAGTTGGCATTGAGTGACAAAGATGCGAATTTATGTGTGATAGTGCATAACTCAATCAAAACACCACCAACAAAAGGTAGCAAAAAAAATGCCCTTTCGTTATCATCCTCTTCTCTTAATATTCCCATGATTGTTTATTACCCAACTTCAATAGTTAAGATTCTTCAATTTGTTGCTAAAAATTAGGTGAAAAGTTGAAGAGAGATCGACAACCACTCAAGCCTTCATGGGGAGTTAATTTGCCTTCTATTTTTTCTCCAATTTTTTTTAGTGTATCCTAGTCTTTAGGAAGAAGTCGACTTTGATTTGGTTACCTTATTTATTTATTTTTGTATATATAGAGTATAATATTTGTATTTTTAATTTTGGTCGAAATATTATTTCTGGTGGAAAATTTTAATGGGAATGAATGGAGGGTGTAAAGTGCCAAGTTAATATATTTTCAAGGGTGTAAAATGCCAAAATTTCAAATTTAGGGTGCATAGTACCTTTTTAAAAATTTCAAAACCATAAATACTGTATATAAAATATAATAGTAATATTGTAAATAAAATAATGTTCGTGGTTAGTTTTAAATAATATTTTATAAAAATATATTTTAAAATTTCACAAAACCCCGCCAAGAATCTTTATAAACTCTCCATGCAAATTAAAGACAGGACACATACATATACAGTAGACGAAAGCTCGCACACTATTTAGAGATGAAGGTTTTATATATTCATTTATTTTTCTTTTCGATTATTCCCAAGTTTGATGTGCCATTAATTCAAAAGGTGGGCAAAAAAAACACCCTAAGTAAATACTGTTATATTGTTTGGTTTTTGTTATGGGGCACTCATGGGTTAAATCTAATTAAATTGAAAACTTTTGTAAAGTAAAAATTAGTACAAAAGATTTTGTGAAATGTGAAAATCACAAGCGAAGACTCTCGACCGATAGTGTACTATGCATGTGTCATTTCTGCATGCATGATAGTGTTTTTGGTTTGTAAATTGAACGTTAAACTTTGAGTTAAATTTCCAAAACCTTTGTATTAATTCTAATTTGCACAAAAACCTTGTATTAAAAAAATAGTCTAAAAAACCCTCATATTTTTAAAAAACTAACATACCATGCCTTGAGTTCCTTTTCTAAAAATTTGAATACCACAATTCCCGAGTCTCGCAAATTAACCGTAAATGAGTGTGAAACTTTGAAAATTAGGGTTTAGGATTCAAAAAGTTTTTTTTTTTGCCGTCTTTCATATTTTGGACTAGATTTTTCCCTTTTTAAAAAAGGCAAAACCTATTATTATTCTCTAATTTTTTAAAAAGGGGTAAAATTAAAAATTCGTACTTAGAAGACCCTTATTTTCTATTCATCCATATCTTAATTTAAAACTGTTGCATCTTATTTACATGATTTGCTTATTACTATAATTTTTACTTGGTCAAAACCAAGACGACTTATTCGATCAAACAAATATATCAGAGGTAATTAAACAGCTATTTAGAAGTAGATTAAAATTCAAAATGCATAGAGATTTAGTGTCAAAAGACTCAAAACATAAATTAATTTCACAATTTCAACCAAACTATTTGCGTAAAACTTAATTATCAATTCGAGATTTTTACCCTTGAAAGAGATGAATTAGTAGTTACTATAGGGACTTGTAGCATGCTATAAAGTCACCATTTTTTCAAATTTACTTCCATGGTGAAAATGGCAATCCATCCTGACCTACCAGTTCCCCCCCCCCCCCCCCAACGTTTTTTTAAGATAATATACACACAGCACATCGACAACGACAACTTCCCAAGTCTCTAAAATTTAAGGGGTCTAAAATGGTAAACGTTCAAAATTCAGAGGAATTTCTGTAATTAAGGAATAATACCTAAAACCCCAAATTGGAAAAACTCTTACGCATGCTATATTTGCCTATCGAATTAATATTATCCGTCACTTGTAGGTGAATACAATATATTTTGACACAATAATTCAAAGGCAAAATAATATTAATAAGGGATACTTATAAAACCACCATGAGGTTCGACCCAATTAAAAAAGCCCCCTCTATCTTTGGAAAATTACAAGTACACCCTGACAATAAGGGGGTCTTATGTAATTATCCCTATTATTATTTCAAAGACAATAATAATCCAATCCAGTGACTTCCAATACAAGTACGTATACACGACTTAGGTCTTATCAAATCTCCTACAAAACCATACATGCCCCTCAGAAAATAATCCGAAATCAAAAACAGTCACCTGTATTGAAAAATATATCATTGACAGTTTTGCGGCCACCTACAATTGGGTGAGGGGCAAATATATAAAGAGGTGGGAGCACACATTTCAGTCTGTAACAGATATATTAAAAAAAAAGAAGAAGAAGTAAAAGAGAAGAAAATTAAATCGGAATATGGGAATTTACAAACACTATAATTGGCACAACAGTAATTAATACATACTATACATGAGACTATGATGCCTGCAAAGCCCTGACCCTTGCAGTCAATTCCTTTGCTTGGTTCCTCAAACGTTCTGGGTTGCAGAAAAAATCGACAAATACCCGCCTTTGAAGTGCCATTTCTTGCGAATGATGTTTAACAATCTACATTTTTAATGAGCACAAGAAGGAGATATTCAGGTCAGGCTAATGAAAAGCACATTTCTTGAAGATAATTCAAGGAATCGGTGAGAAGAAACTGGACATGGATCTACAAATACTGCAAAACAAGTATTGATAACGATACCTCATTCTTCTTGCAATGGTCAAGCGTTACATCTTCAACTGCAGTTGAGAGCTTCGCGTTGACCTTTTCCATTTCATCCAGCTCCTTCATTAGAGTCTAGAGAGAAGGGGGAAGCACAGATCAGAGGAAATGGTGTCAGAGAGCTTCTTTGCATGTATTGCAAAAGATGAAAGACAATTAAGATGGAGAAATTGTAAATATCGTACCCAGGGTGTCAGGATTGGTTGCGCAGTTGTGGATGATGCAAATAATAACTGCTGCCGACTCTGAACAAGTGTACACCTGAAATAACATCACAAGAAGTTAGTTACTGTAGAAGGCAGGTAGATCTTTATGGGTGGATACAAATGTACATAAAGAGTATAGATGAGAGAAACTGGAGTTGCTATGTGGACGCTCCAGATTAGAGGTCCTTGTGGATTTTTCACAACTTTCAATTGGGTTTTGAGAAGATATCTACACTATATCGATCGATAGGATCTTTGAATGAAGTGATACAACAGTTGACTCATAGCATAGCTTGCACAGGTGAACATTATAAGCATATGATCAATAGAATGACTTACAGTTCATTAATACATCTGTTTCTGTCCTCAGGAAGAGCATATTCCAGGTCAGATTGCAAAGACATCAGGTCCGAGTGAAGGTTAGATAGTTGTTGAACAATGCCCGGAACAGACACATACGTTGATAGACCAGATTGAGTATCTGAAAATCCACAAATTTTGCCATTATAATTCCTTCTGCAGATTTTTCTCCCTAGAAAAGTAATCTGTCTTTTGAGATGTCTTACTCGAATAGATACTCAAGAGATCTCTAACTCCATGGAGAAAAGTGTCACGATCATCGACTGCTCCTTGTTCAGGTACATCAGCTGCAGCTTGCGCCAATGCCATGCATCGACCCTTGAAGGATATAATACATGTACAAATTTCATAACTCAGAGAGAAGGGAAAAAAAAAAAAAGGGCAGAGAATGAAAAAGGGTCCTCCAAGGTCATAATTATGAGAAGTATCCTAAACTAAACTAATAAGTCCATCCATACCAATCGCCCTTTGCCTGCAGACAGGTACCCTTGCAGCTCTAACTCGATAACTTTAAGCAAGGAATAGGCTCCCAGCGTAGTCTTCTTCTCCAACTGACAGGCTAATTTCAAAAACTGATGCCGTGACAGCTGGTTAATCAAATGATTTATGAACTGCAGACAGTGAAAAGTCCCAGACGTGAGTCAAGATATAAGTAGTTTGAATATATGAATTTATTAAAGAATTCAGGAATCTAGATCCCGTTCCGTTCAAAATGGTTAGTTGGACACAATTCAGACTATATTTGGAAAATGGATGAAGTTACTAATTCATGATTTGGCAGATCAAAAACTTCATAATCGATTTTACAAATTTCTTTATAAAAGCCTTTTCTTTGTAACTATAATTCAGTATCATATAAGCACTGAAATAATCTTCCAGCTCCTTTTCAACTACAAGCAGATTAAACCAGAATGAGCTAGACAGTGGAAGTGCCAACTTATGAGGCTGCAGCCATTTGATGCCTTGGTAATGTTCACCATAACATAATTACGTGCTAACAACACTACAGTATTAATTTTTTCTGCAACCATAAAACTACAAGGCTAAGTGTCACTGTATTGAACATGAAAGATATCATATTGCTAAAGACAACTGACATTAGCACAATCATAATTTCTTTGATGCACTTTTAGCATGGAATGAATATAGTTTATATGTCCAGCTTATCAAGAAGTAGCAACTAAACAGCTTTGAAAATGCAATACAAAAAGACACCATGATGTGCTAAACATACCGACTTTTGCCGATTAATGTAAAATTCTTGACGCATGACTTTTAGATCATAATCCCCTGCAAATAAGTAAGAAATTTATGTTATTCACTAAAAACTGGTATCACCAATGAATAAAGTGAGAAAAATACTTTAAATAAATTCTCACCGAAAAATTGCAAGTAGGAGATAATGATTTATACCTTGCAAGATGTACGTGTCTTGTAGCTGAGCCAGCTCCCAGCAAAGATCAGGAATAGTCTGAAGAAAAGCTTTGCAATGATCAAACAAGGACTATTTGAGATAATGTGGTGATGAACTAGACAGAGAACATGGCATGGAAAACTATCATTACAACCAAACAGTCCCTGGAAGTCATAAAAGCTCTATACAACATCACAGCAGTAGGAAAATTATTTTTTATCACGACTTTCTGGTCGGGCAGGGTCAGGGACAACTATCCACTATTTCACTAGCATACATAATTCCTGCTCCAGTTCTTCTGTTAGCATAACATTATTCAAGGAATGTATGGGGGCTAGATAACTAGGCATCTTGGAACTCCAAATAGACAAGTTATGTTCCTTTTCCAGAATGTTACCACAAAACAAGACAAGTATCAACCACACATCCAGTCCTTTCATGCTTAGCTCGCTTTCCATTGTTTGATTACCACCTTTTCCTGTGGTGTCTGGAGGTTAGAGCAGAAGGTGGTAAACCTAGGAGGTAGATGCTGGATTCTCTAAAACTACCGAGAAAAAATAACATGATTTCGTCCATTCAGGTGCTATGATGTATATGATTTTAGCTCATATCAGAGATGGATGACATACGATTCCTCAATCTACTTTTGCTACTCTATGAATTTTCACCACAAAAGAGAATACAAGTCCACTGCCTTTTCCCCCCCTTTTGTAACACAAACATAAACGCAAGAAACCTACCGTTGGATATAAAGTAGCAAACAAAAACTAAACAACCAAGAGAGAACTTCATAGAAAACAAGAAAGTGAACGTAAAAATTGCTGATCATGTTACACTGAAGAATACAGTTGTTTGGCAACTACTAGAAATATTTGGTAAATTGACATCTGTTGCAGATTCAAACCTCTGATAATAACTTCTCTTCTTTGCGATATAAAGTTGAAAGTTCTCCAGCCAGTTCGGCATGCTTCCTCCTGCTCAAGGACATAAAAACTGATGAGTTTCAAAAACTACAAAAACAAGCAGTGCTACTGCTTAAGTACTTGCTCTTTCCAGTGTTTAGCATACAAGGATAGGTTGGGCGGTTGGGGTGCATGCAACTCCAAAAATTCCAGTAAGTGATATGAACTTCACGGCATAAAGTAAACCATCAGACTTAAAATGGCAATGGTACAATCTCGACTAAGAGCATCAAGGATTTGGATGATGCACCATAGCTACTTTCTCAACTAGTAGACTATATTATATTACCTAATACGTCTTCCTCCTCCAATATGTCACAAACAATGCCAATCCCAGTATATCATGTCCCATGCCCCGCAATTTCATTAAGTTATGCTTTTCATTCAAGATGCAAAAAGGAGTCGCTAATTTTCTAACATACCACCCTGTATAACATTAATGATTGATTAACGTACAATAATTCAACATCGATTACCCTCATAAAACTCCTCCAGAATTTGTCAGTACCCATATATGGAAATATCTCACACCTTTTCTCCTAGGCTTCCCCAACACCCCCCCTCTGCAGATAACAAGCAAAGAAAGTCCTTTGTCATTCCACTTGTCCTTCTTGCTAGATGAAAACCAGAGGGCCACGCAGAAGGTTATGATAACCATTTAGCATCTTCTTTTCGAGAAGACTCAAAGAAAGTTAGAGAGCGGAAGTAAAGATATCTTTGAGATCAAAGCATGGAAACTGCAAAGCAACATAACAAGCAGCACAATATGTTCTAAAGAAAAAAGAAAATCCTTACACAAGTGAATCTTTTTTGGATAAGCAATGATCACAAATATAAAAATTTAAAAAGATAAAATGAAAGGAATTTGAGATGGATGAGTACTACCTAAGAGAATGAAGGTCGAGGTGGATGTGAGCTTCATCTGATGTCACTTGAGCTTTAAGTGTTATGAGAATGGCTTGCTGCTTAGCATTCTCAACTTGAGCTTCTACCCATTGTCTTTCGCTAGTTCCAAATCTGACATTAGCCATGAGCAGTTAGGCAGCAACATTCATTCCAAAAGCAACTATAGAAATTCTCCTCATAAAGGTCTGAAAGATACTTAAGAAAGGCCATCATACTGAAAGACCATTACTAAAGCAACCAAACATTACCATGGGAAGGTATGACCAGAACCTACCAATCAACAGATACAAATAAAATAAAATTAGAAATGCATGACTTATACAATTTAATGCACATACATGGACCGCAGCCGCTGCAACTCAGAAAGACGTTGATGCTGCGTGTTTTCTGAATCTGGCATATTTAATTAAATAAAGGAGATCAGAAGGTTTCTGCACCACATGTAATCAACTAACTTACCCACATATTAGTTCAATGTGTTTTTGATGTCCTCCAAATATCTATAAGTACAACTCTGGACTATGCATCCATGAATTCAATGTTATGGATTCTTTGAAACAGGTGAACCTGATGAAAAAAGAAGTCTTTGGACCACTATTGTCACAACAGAGACTTAGGTAAACAATTCCCGATTTTGTGACTGTAAGCCAGCATCGGCTTTATGCAAGGGGATACGTTCTTAAAAACTTACTGAAAAGGTTATGGATCGCATTTTGCATAATGAAAGTGTTTATCATATGAATCTCGGGTCTATGTGATAAAGAGAGGGAAGTAACTCATTACTGAAAAATAGAAGCTGAAAAGAGTATGAAGAGTATTAGAGTATTTTTTTTTTAACACTTTCAAACGTTTTCAAATTCAAATTTAATGACTAAAACCACTACTTGGGTCTACCCAAATTAACATGACCTGGCCACTTAAACAGTGATAATTATGATCGCATCACCATAACCTCACTTGCAAGTAAGGAAAGAAGAAAATGTTAACAATAAATACCGAAGGCCACTTGCAAACAACAAATTGTTAATTCTTTTCTAGTTTGTTTGTCCAGGAAACATAAGCTTTCATTGATCCACAGGAAATATAAGTTCAGCATTTGTCAACATGCTCCAAGACAGATAAGGTACAATCTTCACTGATCCACAGGATATACAAGGCCCGGCTAACATCTAATGTAATAAAAACAGACTGCAAAACCTACAATATAAGCTAAATTTATAACTAGTTCAGTGTATGCATATCCACGGTACCCTAACATATTTCTCAAATGTTCAATTTTAAATGGTGATATGATCTGACACTTGTGCAGCCACTAACTCGTAACTGGCCTGAGAAAAGCTTGATGTTTGGAGAACTGCACCACAGCTAGAGAACGCAGAAGTTGATAGTGACAACTATGCAGGGCTATACCCCACACCCAGAAATACTTTCTACAACTCCCAAATTTGTAAACACGATGATTATTCAGAATTGTGATACTGGAAGTATCTCTAACAGCCCCACGATCATGCAAGACCAGGAGAATTAAATCTTGCAAAGACCAGTATTGCTCATCATATAGCGTTGGATCAAATATCTCCAAATCAAAAAACTCGGAATCCGTCAATCAGTCATTATCAGATTCGGAAATGTATCTGCTGATGTCAAAGGGCTCATTCTTTGAGACTGGGCTATTCATCTCAAAATCATTTACTCCATTCATTGGTGCAAAGGCTGCAATTTTAAGCTATTAGTATAAGAATGTGAAGTAACACAGACTTGCCAACTCTCAACTATAATTAGCACAGATGATTTCCTGCTGCTTACTTAGTTTGATGTAAATGTATTCAAAATTAGGATCTCTTTAGAGTTTTCCAATAACATCATCATCCATACCTACATTTAGGATTCCTCAATACAGAAAAATAACAAAAGTTGAAATTTTTGGCATGGACTTAGATACCAAGGTAACAGGAACAATGACAAGTTTCTAGATCTAATGATCCGAAGTTAGACCATCATAGAAAACCAATTGTTTTCACTATTTCAGAGATCTGTCAGCATCATAAATCAAATGGGAATTAACTAAATGTGTACAAATAAAGCAAGTGAATACTCAAGTAAACTGACCTTTCTCTCTCATTCTTCTCTCTCTGTCGTATTCAAACTTGTCACGAATTTGGCTAACCTTTTCCCAAGTGTCACTACCACGGTTCCTCGCCACAACTTGATCCTGTAGTCCAAATATTTTCAATCAAATTTCACATGTTGCAAAAAGTAGAGCTTTATGAAAGACACTTTCTTGTTGTGGCCTTCTAGAGTCTACACCAAATGCATTTGAAGCAAAGCAACACTGGAAGATTGTAGAGCAAGCAATTATTGCTCGAATAAACACTGCAGCTAATACCATTTTCAGATTTATTAATGTGTTATTAACTCACATGACGGGGAAGAGGATGCAGAATAAAGATATACGCATGTTAACAAGACAACGGGAAAAGACACCCAATCCTCTCAAAAGATAAACTTTTATAACCAATGAATTCGCGAACACAAAGCGATCCTTTTATAAGGTACATATCACAACATAAAATTGAAAAGTGAAGACAAGGAGCATTTAGATGATTACCTTGATTCGCTCAGCCCGGGATTGTCTTGTCCTGCAACAGGAGAATAATCATTAGGTAACACATTCCTATTCCTTCCATAACAAGAATTTAACCACAACTATCCCAAAAAAAATGAAAATGTTGAAAGGAATAAGAATAATCTTCTTGGCAACATGCAATCTCCCGTGAACAAATATAAATTCTGCCGTCAAGTCATTCCTTTCTGCTAATTGCCGAATGTGAGAATAGTATCTCTAATTTCATCTAAAAGAATAGAGTTAAAAGCGTGAAAGCCAGTAATATAAGAGTACAACCAAAGAAAGGTGTCCAGCCTGTAAGGATCAAAATCTTCACCATCATCTTCACGGGAGTCATAATTTGCATGATCTAGAGCAAGCTTCTTCGAGTACCCCTCAGCCCAGTACAATCTCTCCCAATTCTCTCTAAGCTCATTATACAATTCCATATATCTTTTGCGCCAAGGTTCATGCTCCTTTCAAATGGAAAAAAAAGAATACTCAGCTTTAACCAAACGAAATCTCTCAAAACTCAAAAATTCAACCTTAACATGCTCCACGCCGCGATTAAGTCAACAAAAACAAAAAACAAAATGAATAAATAAAAAGAAAGGGAGAAACATGAAAAAGTAAGGTGGCCATGGTACTGACTATTTCGGGCAGAAAAGGAAAAAGAAGATATTCTTAATGTTTCACAAGGATTTATTTTCTAAATAACTCGGTCCCAATATTTTGTTCTCTTCAACAAACATTAATTGAACTAACAGCCACAGCCTGGGAAAACCCTGAACGACAAATTAAACACGGTAGGAACAGCATTTCTACCCATGCGTACAATGCCCTTAAACCACTCCTTCACACTACGCCAAATTCAAAAGAATGTGCAACCAAATACAAAAAGAGCATAACATCAAAAAGAGTGAACACCAACCACCCAAAATTCAAGGAATAAAAAAAAAACTTAAAAATTCAAACCTTGCCTCCAGCAACTCCGCTAATTAAGCCCGCCATTGATAGAATTATAGAACATCACGCACAAAAATTAGTTTTGTTCAGAAATGTACACAAGATGAGAGTACTTACGGGGCGAGTTCGGAGGGGGAGAGGACGTTGGAGGGGAGGAGGCTGGAGCATAGCCAGTCGAGTATGGGTCGAACGTCGTCGTACTGGAAGGGCCATTCGAAGCTGTCCGGGTCCAATGAGCCGTGAGCCTCGTAACCCAATTCCGCCAACAACCCGCACAGCCGAGCGCCGCTCATCTTCCGGCGGTGGAGGGGGGAAATGCCGGTTGCTGCTCTCAGATCCGAACGCGATCTGCACTTTCAGTTCGAGTCTCCGATTGTGTTCGAATTGCTTTCGAGAGTGAAAGGGGACATCTATCTATTGGCGCCGGCTAGGCCTGGCGATGTTCATTTTGTTTTTACTTTGAAATTTTGAATTGAGGCTAACTTGTTTTTACTTGTGCTGCATAAATATTTTTTTAGTTATGAGGAAATTAAAAAAAGAAAAGAAAAATGGCAGGTCATTCCTATTTCTTACCCATTTCAGTGTTTTAAAATGAGATTGTGTATTATTTAATAATATTATGTCAAATAGTGAAGAGTTAGGATCCGAAAGTGTTCGATTTAAAATGGGGTTGGGTTCATTATATCTTCAACACTTTTTATTTTAATAATTTTCTTCATTAATTGTAAATTTTAATTTAAAATCATTGATATTAGGAGTATAACAGTGCTTTACTTGGATACAGAGCTAAATAGGGTCTGAAAAGTGCAGTAGTACCTCCTTAAGTCTGTATAAACCGTACTTTATGTATATTTTGCTTTTAACTTTAAAAAATATTCATCATCCTCCATCCCAAAACAATAAAAGTTTCGTTTATATTTTATAAATATTTTAACTCGCCTTTCCGTGCAATAGTACCTCCCCAAGTCGATATAAATCGTACTTTATGTATATTTTGCTTTTAACTTTGAAAGATATTCATACTCCTCCCTCCCATAAGAATAAAAGTTCCGTTTATATTTTATAAAAAATTTTAACTCACCTTTCCCTTCTTCCCTCGCATAAAAATTTCCACCACCATTCCTAGTTTTATTATTATTAGATAATATGTGCTAAAGTTTGATACATGAATTTTAATTTGATAAATTCAAAAATTAAATCAAATTTAAATACTTATTGATTGAGCATAGGATCATTGTGTAAAACTGTCCGGAGGGAGGGGTGGGTGTGGGTCGAGTGCCCGATTTTTTTTGAGAACCCATAATTGCTACCCGAATTAAACCTGACCCGAAGTCGGGTACTCGAAAAATCCGATTTTAGGGAAAATAAATAAATAAATAAAACTAGGGTTTTAAAACCTGACATTGTGTGAAATAAGACCAAATGAGAGTTTAAGCAGCAGCTGATTCTGCTAGAAGAATACAAGATGAAAAGGATTCAAAACAAGACGAGCAAAGCACTGGATTCAAGCTCTCTATTTATCCTCCAGATCAGTGATCCTCGCCACATCGAGCCTTCAAACACCAAGATGAGTCACTGCCACTGCTCTCATCCTCCATCGCCACCGACACAGGTAGCGGCTACAACACCGCCGCCGCCACCACCATGTATGAGCTAGCCCACATGAGGAAGCTTTACAACAACATTTTCATCCAAAACCACATGAAACCTGTAGCTTCAAGAAATCTATATCATTTATCTTTATTTCTTTGTAACTCATGTCTTCTCCACGGAACTCCATTAATGGCACCTCGATGGTGCAAAAGTGTGAAGCCCTGACCTTTTTATGAGATGTATTATTATTATTATTATGATTATTATTATTATTATTATAATTATCGTCGTTATCCTATGAACCAATATTGTTATTAATTACTATTACTAGTATTATTTTTAGGATTATTAGTTCATTATTATTATTATTATTCATATTGATTATTACTATTATTATTTTTTGGAATGCTATTATTAATATTATTATTTGGAAATCCTATTGTGATTAGGATTACTATTATTATTAGTATGGTGCTGATTATTGTCATTATTATTATTATTATTATTATTATTATTATTATTATATTATCATTAACACTATTATTATTTTAGAATTATTACTTCATTATCGTTATTATTATAATTATTACTTTATTAATATTATTAATATTATTGTTAATGCTAGGATTATTGTTGTATTATTATTAATAATAATGTGATACCCGGACCCTTTTATCAACCTTATTATTATTATTATTATTATGATTACGGATGCCATTGCTACTATTTTTATTATTGTCGTTATTATTATTAATATATTATTATTAGTATTATTATTATTACGACTTATACTTTTTATTAATATTGTCATTATTTCTTGTAACATTGATTATTGTTATTATGATTATTATTAGTCATACCAATTATTAGTTCGTTATTATCATTATTATTGCTATTGTTAATATTATTAATATAAGTTAAATCCTATTGGGTCTAGGGATATTGGGCTATCCTATTAGGCTTAGGATTATTGGGCCAATCACATTAGGTTAAGAGTATTGGACTAATCTTATTGGGCTTATTACAATTGAGCTAATCCTATTAGGTTAAGGAATCCTTCATAAATTATAAATCCTAGAGTGTATCAAATTAGGATTTAACATTATATTAATTGGGCACTTAGGGTTATAAATACTTATTATTAAACCCGATTTGCCGAACGTGAGAGAGAGAGAGCAGCTGTGAAGCCTATCCTTGTCGACATCATAGAATTCACAACCGAGAGTGAGTGCTCCAACAAAGGTGATGTAGATTTTGAAGTCCACCCTTTTTATTTGTTCCACACTTCACAAATACATTAAGCTAGTTCATAGGATGGAATTAGTGTAAAGGTCTATCTATAGCTATAGTTACGCATACATATATATATATATATATATATATATATATATGAACGTTATTTAAAGCATAGCAGATTTTGTTTTAATTATTGTTACACATATAACCGTACATATATATACATATATATATATATAACTATAGAAGTACATGTTGGTTAGGAGTTTGATGAATTGAATACACACCACAAACATTACAAAGGAATTGATTGAGCAATTTGATATTTGCCATGGTCATGCATGTATATATTTATATATATACGTATATATATATATATATATATATCTCTATACACATTAACATAAAAATGGTTTCACATGTCTATTCAAGTTTAGCCACGTATGAGTTGTTGTACTAATTTCATAATTTAGGCTATAGACATAGACACACACACAAAAAGGTGTTAATGTGTATTTTAAATTTGTAATCATTATGGTGGTGTGTGCAATTTACCCCTTTTGGTGTGTGTGAAAGTGTTGGCATAGATGATTTTGGGCACACACCCGTAACCGTCTATCTATAGACACACACACACATATATATATATCTATGTATATTTCCGTTAGTAATATAATTACCACAGTAATTTGGCAAGGATTATTTGTGTTTATAGGAATATTAGTAATCATGATTTATGGAGTTAGGCATAGATTTGTTTATGACACCGTAGGATACTATGGAATTAAGGATAATTGGTATCATTAGATTTCCTATTTCGTGTAAGATTTCATTAACTGAAGAGCATTATCGTTACCTTATTTCTTATTATTATAGATTTGATTGATCGAAGTAAGGCATAACCACAAATTTGTTAGAGTTTTAAGAACACTTATAGGTCAAGGTAAGTGGTTTCTTCCCTCTATTTGTTTTTATAAAAATATGTCTTTCTTAAATTTATGCTTTCGTTGAAAATGTTATTTTCATATATAAAAAGTGGAGTTGAGCATGCTATTTTATGAATTTTCTATATGAAAAGCTAAAGTTGTTTTGTGTTGTGCTATATGTGTATATACGAACATGCTCTGAACACTTGGGATACTATTGGTAGGAACGAGTTCTGAAATTTCTGACCGAGCTACGGGGTACAATAGCAATTTTCGAACCCACTTAACGGGGTTGTAGTTAAGGCCCTCCTACGGGTAATAATAGTAGTGTCCGAACCCACTTAACGGGGTTGTAGTTAAGGCCCTCCTACGGGTAATAATAGTAGTTTCCGAACCCACTTAACGGGGTTGTAGTTAAGGCCCTCCTACGGGTAATAATAGTAGTTTCCGAACCCACTTAACGGGGTTGTAGTTAAGGCCCTCCTACGGGTAATAATAGTAGTGTCCGAACCCACCTAACGGGGTTATAGTTAGGGCTTGATCAAGTTGGCCAATAGAGATTTCGAATGTTCACGAGCATGGATATATAAATGAATTTGTCTGATTCTGTTGTGTTATCTGTTCCGTTACTTGAAAGTGGAAAACGTTAATTTTTGAATATTGTCTGTGTGTGCAAAGTGTGATTTTAATGCTATATATATATATATATATATATGTAACTTGCTCAAATTCGATAGAGGGTCAAGAGATCTCTTACTGAGCGAGTGCGCTCACACCACTAATAACCATTTTGCAGAGGATAGTGCCGAAAAAGGTGACGAGGAACAATTTTGGGGTTGGTGATCGTAGCGAAGTCATCGTTGGTTAGAAAATGTAGTATTATTCTTAGCTACGTCATTTTATTTAAGATCTTGTTTATGGAGACTATTATAGTTTAGTCTTTTATTTATGTCTTTGAATTGAAGTTGTATTAGTAGCTAGAGTTATTATTTTTGCCGCTGCAATGTTCGACTAAGGTTTTTCAATAAATATTTTATGGTTTTTAGTATATTCTGATTTTCGTGGCTTGGTGTCTCTGAGTCCTTTGGGCTTAGGGGCATCGCCGTGTTGCGTCCCGGATTCGGGGCGTGACAAAAAGCCTTCTTATCTGCTCATTAGGTAATGAATTCGGAAATTGGGGGAAAATTTGCTAGGGTTTTGGGAGAAAGAATGATACAAAATGAAGAAATAGGTAAAGTTTAGGGTACCCGCTAATTGATTCGGGTGTAACTTAATGCACCGGGTACCCGACCCGATTGGACTGGGTTCAGGTCGGTTTACGCCCACCTCTGGGCACCATAGAATCTTTCATAATAAATAATGCATTTAGCTTATTCTCTAAAAGGTCTATCATAATATAATTACATTTAATAACGACTTGCTAATACCACTTGCGTTGTTTTGCAACGAAGTTGAAATGGGAATCAAAAAAGAATTTTCCTCTCTTTATTTCCAATTTAAGATAAATAGTGAGGGTCGCAATTTTAATACTTTTGCTTCCAAAATAAAAAGAAAATAATCATTTAAAAATAATTACAAATTCAAAGCATAGGTGTCATCCAGGGTATAAGGGTCATTTCAACTACTCACGGCATAAGAGGCATGATGACGTTATCCTGACCTTCCTACTGCTTATCACCAGCAACCTGCTCCATTTGAATATTGCATTCTTTTATCTATAACATGTATCTGGCTTGCCGCTAATAAAATGCTACAAATAATATCCAAGTGGTGTTTTATATTGCTGAATTAAGTACAATAAGGTAAAATTTTTGTTTTTTTAACACTTTATGACTTCATCAAATTCAAGTTTAATGACTAAAACCACTACCTGGGTCTACCCAAATGGGTAACGTGACCTGGCCACTTAAACAGTGATAATTACGATTGCATCACCAGAACCTCACTTGCAAGTAAAGGAAAGAAGAAAATGTTTTTTTTTTTTTTTTTTTTTGGTGAAAGAAGATAATGTTAACAATAAATACCGAAGGCCACTTGCAAACAACAAATTGTTAATTCTTTTCTAGTTTGTCTGTCCAGGAAACATAAGCTTTTACTGATCAACAGGAAATATAAGTTCAGCCTTTGTCAACATGCTCCAAGACAGGTATGGCACAAACTTCACTGATCCACAGGATATACAAAGCCTGGCTTACATCTAATGTAATAAAAATAGACTGTAAAACCTACAATATAAGCTAAATTTATAACTAGTTCAGAGTATGCATATCCACACGTATTTCTCAAATGTTCAAGTTAAAATGGTGATATGATCTGATACTTGTGCAGCCACTAACTCGTCACTGACCCGAGAAAAGCTTGATGTTTGGAGAACTACACCACAGCTAGAGAACGCAAAAGTTGATAGTGGCAACTATGCATGGCTATACCCAACACCCAGAAATACTTTCTCCAACTCCCAAATTTGTAAACATGATCATTATTCAGAATTGTGATACTGTAAGTATCTCCAACGGCCCCACGATCATGCAAGACCAGGAGAATTAAATCTTGCAAAGACCAGTATTGCTCATCATATAGTGTTGAATCAAATATCTCCAAATCAAAAAACTCGCAATCCATCAGTCAGTCATTATCAGATTCAGAAATGTATCTGCTGATGTCAAAGGGCTCATTCTTTGAGACTGGGCTATTCATCTCAAAATCATTTACTCCATTCATTGGTGCAAAGGCTGCAATTTTAAGATATTAGTATAAGAATGTAAAATAACACAGACTTGCCAACTCTCAACTATAATTATCACAGATGTTTTCCTGCTTCTTACTTAGTTTGATGTAAATATATTCAAAATTATGATCTCTTTAGAGTTTTCCAATAACATCATCATCCATATCTACATTTAGGATTCCTCAATACAGAAAAAAAAAACAAATGTTGAAATTTTTGGCGTGGACTTAGATACCAAGGTAACAGGAACAATGACTAGTTTCTAAATCTAGTAATCAGAAGTTAGACCATCATAGAAAACCAATTGTTTTCACTATTTCAGAGATCTGCCAGCATCATAAATCAAATGGAAATTAACTGAATGTTTACAAATAAAGCAAGTGAATACTCAAGTAAACTGACCTTTCTCTCTCATTCTTCTCTCTCTGTCATATTCAAACTTGTCACGAATCTGGCTAACCTTTTCCCAAGTGTCACTACCACGGTTCCTTCCCACAACTTGATCCTGCAGTCCAAATATTTTCAATCAAATTTCACATGTTGCAAAAGTAGAGCTTTATGAAAAACACTTTCTTGTTGTGGCCTTCTAGAGTCTACACCAAATGCACTCGAAGCAAAGCAACACTGGAAGATTGTAGAGCAAGCAATTATTGCTCAAATAAACACTGCAACTAACACGATTTTTCAGATTTATTAATGTGTTATTAACTCACATGACTGGGAAGAGGATGCAGAATAAAGATATAGACGTGTTAACAAGACAACAGGAAAAAGACACCCAATCCTCTTAAAAGATAAAGTTTTATGACCAATGAATTCGTGAACACAAAGCGATCCTTTTATAAGGTACATATTACAAAATAAAATTGAAAAGTGAAGACAAGTAGCATTTAGATGATTACCTTGATTTGCTCAGCCCGGGATTGTCTTGTCCTGCAATAGGAGAATCATCATTTGGTAACACATTCCTATTCCTTCCATAACAAGAATTTAACAACAACTATCCCAAAACAAATGGTTAAAGGAATAAGAATAATCTCCTTGGAAACATGCAATCTCCCGTGGACAAATATAAATTCTGCCGTCAAGTCATTCCTTTCTGCTAATTGCCGAATGTGAGAATAGTATCTCTAATTTCATCTAAATGAATAGGGTAAACAACATAAAAGCCAGCAATATAAGAGTACAACCAAAGAAAGGTGTCCAACCTGTAAGGATCAAAATCTTCATCATCGTCTTCAGGGGAGTCATAATTTGCATGATCTAGAGCAAGCTTCTTCGAGTACCCCTCATCCCAGTACAATCTCTCCCAATTCTCTCTAAGCTCATTATACAATTCCATATATCTTTTGCACCAAGGTTCATGCTCCTTTCAAATGAAAAAAGAAGAATAATCAGCTTTAACCAAACGAAATCTCTTCTCGAAACTAAAAAATTCAGCCTTAACATGCTCCACGTCGTGAGTAACTCAACAAAAACAAAATAAATAAATAAAAAGAAAGGGAGAAGCATGAAAAAGTAAGGCAATATGTTGCTGATACACAGAGGCCAGAGCTCGTAGATTTCTGCAAAACTTGAATTATTTTCGTTTGAATAACTCTACTCTGCCCTCTATTATATTTTCTCGTTCAAGAATGCATAATTTGAAAACATGTCTCACACAATTATCCGCAACACGATTAAGGCATGAATCAGTACAAAATTGAAAGCCCAGATAGATTACAAAGCCAGCAAATAAAAAACTCAATTGAACTTTGGGAACAAGAACTAACAGATTCCCTGAGGACGAGACGAGTACAGCGCATGAACTGCTCCCGAAGCTGCTTGCGGCGCCTGTTCGGAATATTATCCCTGGGGATCACAAATCGCTCCCGCAGCGGCACGTTCTCACCGATTTCGTACATTTCGCCGTCCACCACCCACCACTCCGACTTCTCTTCGGGCTTTCTCAACATCGCCGACGGTGAGAACTTCGAACGCCGCCGATTGCGTGGCGGTGGTGGGCCGGAGCCTCCGTCGGTCCGCGCATGCCGGAGTTGATTCGCGGTTAATTGAAGGCATTTGTGGGAAAATTGAATTCTTCTCGCTAGAAAGAGCATCGAAAAATTGCGGAGAGGTGATGGAGAGAGAGAGGCCCGCCGTCGGGGCTGACGAACGATGGCAAAAGAGTTTAAAAGTGGTTTCGAAGTTTCACAATTTAGTCCTTCAACTTTAGGTGACATATTAATTTAGCCTCACTTCTTTCTGTTGTGGCGGATTCATCCTCAGCTATGTCGACTCTTTTTTCTTCTGTCTTTCTATTTCATTCTTTTTCTCTTTCTTTAGGGCAATCAATTATATTTAAATTATTATATCAAAATCTTGAACTGGTAAAAATTTAAATAATCATAAATTAATAATATAATAGTTAATAAATGATACCAAGCATGTATTGTATTGTATGAATCAATTTATGATTTATACGAATTATATGTATATGTATTAAATCATGTGGATCTATCTGTAATTCACATAAGTTTTAAGCATTTCAATATGATTTAATAATTATTGATACTAGCGATAAGTGCAGATTCGATATGTGTGAAAAATTAAAATAAAATATAATTTAACTATATATTTAAATTTATATAGAATATGAATTTTTATGGCAATAGTTACAAGAAAAATCAAATAATCCTTAATTATATAAAAATAAATAAATTGTGAAGAAAAATATAAGGTTATGTTGAATATTGGAGAGCAAAAAAAGGAAAAAAAAAATACATTTAATTGTTGGGATGAGAGGTTAATAGTGAGGAGGAAAGAAAAATGTGATCTGACTATTTGGCCCTCGAGCTAGGATTTTCAAAATTCTATTCTAAATGATGCCCTCAGTAATATAAATATCTAAGAAGGGGTGTACACATAATTAATTTTAAAAATAATTAAAATTTTATAATAAGATAAACCCTAACATGTATTATTATTTTATAATGTAAACAAACCAAAAAATCCCATACTTTAAATTAAAAATACATTTATCATCTCTTGAACTTATTTTAAATTATTTCAATAAATATTATATTTACTTGTAAAAGGTTTTAGTGATTTTTTGAAATTTACAAAAATACATATTTCATTTGTATTTTTTTCAATTATATTCAATTTTACAAATAAAATATCAAAACAACTATATAATATTTTTAATAATTCATTAAAGATTAATAACTTGATAAATTTAAATAAATAAAAAGATTGTGAACAACTGTATACCTTTTTCTTAAATAAATACATTATTGAAATTGGTAATTGAGACGGATATTAAAAAGTGAAAACAAGTATTAAGAATAAAAATTTGAGATATAAACCAATTATGTCTTATTCATTTTAATAAATAATATATATATATATAATTTTTTCTATCTCTAAAAAAACCTCCAGGATATCTTTGTAATTTAAAATTGTAAATATTTTTTTTTCTTTTTTATTTGCCTGTTAATCCTCATCGAGAAATTATTTTGGAATATGTGCTTCAAGCTATAGTTTCCAACTTTCTGCTCAGCAATCACATCATCAAAATGCTAGTCGCCAATGATCCGATTACAAATCCGAGGGTATTAGATCTGTATAAACAATTAATTTTTTTTTGCTTCATTTTGGTTACTGATATGGGGGTGGCAGCAGAGAGAGGCGGAAGGGAGGCAAGAGGAATGGCGGTAGCGATAGACAGAAGCGTCCTCCGACTGCAGGTGGGGCGTGGGGGGCTGGGGAGGGGGAAGAGTGGAGAAAGAACATATTGAAAGAAACAGTAAGGTGTAAATTGAAGAGGAAGAAATATATTTTTTTGGGTGTCTAAGGGGTAAATGGGTCATTTTATAATACAAATATATATTTTGGTTTTCAATTTTTTTTTTGTTTTAAATAATAGGGATGGGCAAAACGGTCACTTCATAATATTTTTGTAGGAACCCTATTTGAAAAGGGTGGATTTGTAATATTAAAATTGATCAGTGGGTCTCCTTGTAATTTTTCATACAAGAGGGAGTACAATTGATAATATAACATATTTGGAGGGGGTGCAAATGTAATTAACCCATATTACTAATGATCTTCAATGTGTTAGACCATCGTTTACGGCGTGCGAGTTTTGCCCTGTGCAGTGATCGGGTGACAAGGGCGTCCATTTTTTTTTTTTTTAAAACTATCTATATCATTTTTTTTAATCATACATACATCATCACCCATGCAAGACATCTATTAGAATTCGATTCCTAAAATTACACTCCCACCACCTTAAAGACATAATATATGTCCATTAGGTCAAATGTCTTAAACAAAAGTTGCCCATTTGTTAGCTAGACAATCTAATACTTTTACTTCTAATTTTAATAATATTTTGGACTTTACAATGTTGGTGATTGCGTTGGATATTGATGGTCTAATTTAAATAATACTTCATCGTTTCTTCTAAATATATATATGTATATATACATATATTACCGCACCAATACAAATTTCTTTAATTAAAATTATATTTTTTTTTGTTATGCCCATTACCAGGCTTTATTGCAATTTTAGGACAGTTAAGATACCACTTTTCGATTTGAGGATACTTTTATTCGGGGTGGTAAATGTGGGACACTACTTTTAAAAAAAATTGCAATCTTAGGACTCCGATCACTTTTCCGGCTAATTTCACCGGAAAATGACACATCATCATCAGAAAATACATGCATGTCCATCAATTTTGGGAGTTTGCTTATGTGGCTAATGACATGGGTTTTAAAATGTACACTTTGGAGCCAAGTTGATTAAAATAAAAGAAAAAAATGAAAAAAAAAAAACAAATGAATATTTATGTAATAAAAACAATATGCATAATATTAATTAATGTAATATAATAAATAAATACATAAAACTTATCAGACCCCCCCCCCACCCCATCCCCCCAATCCCCTCTTCCCCCCACCCCAAATCCCTAATTCTCCCACCCCATCGTCCCTCTCTCTCTCTCTCTCTCTCTCTCAAATAGGAAAAGGCGTGCGCTGGCGGTGGCTTGGGGGTTGAAGGAGAGGTGGCGGCGGCGACGTGGGGCTGAGTGAGGGGAGGTGGCGGCGGGTCTGAGGGAAGGGGGAGGTGGTGGCGGCGAAGGGTGTGAAGGAGGGGAGGTGGTGGCGGGTCTAAGGGAAGGGGGATCTGGTGGTGGCGACGGGTCTGAAGGAGGGGAGTTGACGACAGCAACGGCGACATGGGGCTGAGTGAGGCGGCGAATCAAAGGGAAGGGGGAGGTGGTGGCGGCGACGGGTTTGAAGGAGTGGAGGTGGTGGTGGCGACGGGTTTGAAGGAGGGGAGGTGGTGGCTAGTGACATGGGGCTGAGTGAGGCGGCGGCGGATCTGAGGGATGGGGGAGGTGGCGGCGGCGACATGGGGTTGAGTGAGGTGGCGGCGAGTCTAAGGGAAGGGGGAGGTGGTGGAGTTGGCGGCGGCGGAACTGAGAGCGGGGTTGAGGGAGAGAGAGGCGATCGCAAGGCTGAGGGAGGGAGATGTGGGGGTGGCGGGGCTAGGGTTTGGGTTGGGGGGGAAGATGAAAGGGGGTGGGGGGGTGTTTTGGTATAATTATTTGTTTTACTTTGTATATATATAATAATATTATTTTATATTGTATAATTATTATTTGAAAAAGTATATTCATAATTATTTTTTATACAGTTTTAATATATATATAGGTATAATTATATGTGTTTCGTTATATATTTATATTTCCATCCAAAATACCAACACAAAATGATGTGTTATCCTACATGGCAACTAACAAAACCACCTCCATGCCACGTCAGATATTCAAAACATATGTGTGTGCCACGCGTCTTTTTCCGGCGAAATTAGTCGGAAAAGTGACCGGAGTCCTAATATTGCAAATTTTTTTTAAAATAGTATCCCACATTTGCCACCCCGAATAAAAAATGTCCTCAAATCGAAAAGTGGTATATTAACTGTCCTAAAATTGCAATAAAGCCCCCATTACCACGTTTCATCCACATTTGCACCTCCGTTTTCATAACTTCCCAATTCTCACCAACAAAGAGCATGAGAATTCCGCCTTTATTATTATTTTTTTCTCTTTGAGAAAGCCTTTATTATATATATATATACACACACACACACACACACACATTCTCTTTTTTCTTTTTGGCTAAGTACCAACGAATAGGGTTCTTCCCCTTTATTTGTTTGCTCATCCCCCTTCAAGCCCATATCAATCTTTTGGGTCGAAATTGTTAACAACTTAGTCATCTTTTGTTGCATTTTCTGTGTATTGAGATTTACTTAATCTTTTCTTGATCTTTATTTAATTTCAAGTCCCGGTCCCATCTTCATTCTCTTTTATTGAATTTTCACTCTTCTTATTTGTGGTCTTTTGCTTTACGTATTTATCTCCTTTTGTTTTTTTTTATTTTGCTTTTTCTTTTTGTGTTTAGAGATTTGAATGTATCTATCTATTTATCTATATATATATATATCTATATATATTTAGATTTTTTTTTTTACTCTATTGATGCAGGTGATTGCAGAGATAGGAAAATATGAAAAATAATTGCAAGGTATTTAAAATATAAGAGAACTTAGATCAATGTGGCACAAGCCCACTTGTTTTTTCATAGCTTAATTTTTTTGTAAATGTATATAATTTCTTATAAAGGTTTCCTAGATGTAATTTCAAGCAAAAAGTTTAATTATACTATGAATGATGAATGTCATCTTTCTAACGAGAAAATGTTGAAAGGATCAATATTAATTGTTATCAACTTTTAGTATGATAAAAGTGATGTGTGCACAATAATACGTAAAATTCAAATTATTTTATAAATGTGGGGATTGCGTGCAACTACTGTAAATATTAAAAAAGAAGATAATATAATTTTTTCTGCGTATAGTAAATTATAACCCTTAAAAATCTAAATTTGACAATAATCAATGATCCACATTGATCATAATATATTAATATCTATACTATTTTGTATTATGATCATGATATGATGATATCTATCTATTTTATATTATAGAGTAGAATATCTAAACTGTTGATCACTCTCAAATTTAATTCAGACCATTAAGTTTTACTAAAATGATATCCAAGGTTTGTAAAAAAAGTGATTAGTAGCAACCCCATCCATGAAAAAAAACTGAATTATTCTAATTTAGTAATAATCGACCAAGATTATTAAAAGTTTAAATTTGGTTTTTAAAAGGAATGGAAGGAGAAGGTTTAATAGAGCATTCATCAAACAAAATAAATATCGAGGGTTTTTTACAAGATTTGACTGTTGCGGGATGATTATGACCCTAAATTAACTTGACCTAAACCCACCCGAATTGATAGTCTCTAAAAAGATTGCAAGCAAGCACAATAATTAAAGGGCATAAAATAATGAAATCGTGTGACGTTGTAGATGGAACTAAAATGGACACTACAAGTCACTACCCATCTCCAAACCAGAAGATACACACACATACATGTATGTTTTTATTCAACAGATCATACATCAAGCTGCCTTAATCAATAACAACATTCGATATATAATCAATGAGATTAGTACTGCATTGAAATCAATTATAGGACACAACCACCTCTTATAATTAATCGATGCTTATTAATGCAAGTACTATATATCGCCAAATTAAAATTTTGAAAAGTTTTATAATTTTAGTGAGAATGAGATACGATCATCAGCCTCAGACTTTGGCACAATCGCGGTTACACTTGTTGCGTTTCGTATCACAACTATCGCAGCAGCTCGGTTGGCGACACGTGTCCATGCAACCCAAATAGTTCGGACCGGACCCCTACCTATGATAGTGCCTTATCTCCTGCCCCACGCTCTAGATGTACGACACGTGTAAATCTTGAAGAGTTACTTAACGGTAGAATATTTAGTCCCGTTGTTTGTATTTTTTCAGTTATCTAATTTCATAAGTAAATATTCAAGATTTACACGTGTCTCAAATCTAGAGTGTGAGGCACTATTATGAGGTAAGGGATCCGGTCCACGAATAGTTTGAGAAACACTTGTCTTTAATGAGTGCATTTATGACAATATAACAAGTGATAATAAAAAAATTGCAACTAATTAATTATATACATTAATTTGGCGACAAAAAGATTATCTTGTCACCAACTATAGATATTTAGTGATAACATAGTGTTTATGTACATACCTTAAAATTTGAAGCTCTGCTCATACTCTACTCATACCCATATTAAGAATAATGTATGAATTAAGGTAGGGTTGCTACCCACTCAATCGGTTTTTATTGGGTATTCTGTATTCATACTTCAACATTCACGTTACTGTGAACTAATTTTCTTAATGGATATTGTTTATACAGATTTTGAATTGACTTTTACTAAGGATAATTTTTATAAATTATTTTCATAAAAATACTTTTTAATTTTACACAACTGGCCAGTTTTGTCACAGCATAATTTTCACTTACCGGCAAAGTTGGATTGTAGATGATTCCGGCCTTGATCAAATGATGGTTAATCATATAATATTGTAAACCATGACTTTAGTTTTTGTTAGGACTTGAACAGCATCAGATGTCTCAAAAATTTAATTATGTCAAACTTAGGAATATGTAATTGATTTAAAGTTTCATGTCACGAGATTATAAATTGACCACTATGATATTAAAATATACTATCGTAAAACCTGTGTTACGTTTGATATTCTTTTAAATGTATAATATCGTCAATAATTTATAAATATATATATTAAATTTGATTATTATAAATATAAAAAAATAAGATAAAAAAAGTAAATAAAATATAAATATAATAAGAAATTATATAGACCACTACAATAAATGAAAAAAAATAATATGGCTGAGGACCAGCGGGGTGGGTGGGACTTGAGGATCTTTGTGTATGGGTATCTTTTCTTTTGGTTGTTTTCTTTGATTTTGTATGTATGTGTCTAAATAAGCTGGGATGCATAAATTTACATATAAATTTTGTGTGTGTAATATATAAATATATTTTTTTATTACAGTACAAGTTTAAATTTGTGCAAATATAAATAAACATCATAAATAAAAAATGTTCAAATATAATTTATTATTTATTAAATATAATTTATTTTATTTTATTTTTTGAACTTATATTTTGCAACATATATTCAAAATATTATAAACATAAGATTTAAATAATTATTTTCTTTAATTTTACACAAAGAAATTAATTAGGTGTATTTTATATTTAATTTTTGGCGTGAATTGCTAACAAGGCTTTGATGTAAGCAAATTAAGAGAGAAAATTCAAAAATATCCAAAATTTTATGCCACGTCAACATCGAGAAAATGGATTCTGGCCAAATTGACTGTTGCATTAGCATCGACAATTGAATTCTGGCCAAATCAGACTGAAATTGTAATATTTCTGAACAATGGCGGACCAAAATTGAAACTAGTAAAATTAAAAGGAAAAAATTATACATAACCTAACTTAACGGATGAAAATTATATTTTTTCCTATATCATAAATGCACATATTATTATAAGTAGAGCCACTTGAAAACCATTTCAAAGCATGAGAGTTTACAAACTTTTTATCAATCAATAGCTTTATCTAGAGCTTTCATTAAAAAAAAAAAAATTAAGTACCAAAATTTGTAGGCCCATCTTATTGGATAAAAAGAATGCTCAAATGAAGAAAATCACCGTTAATTCAAAGAAGGAATCAACGAAAAAAGATTAAAAGAGCAAAAATCTTGAAAATTTATTGATACACAAATCAATTAGAGGATCTAGTGATGAAAATAGAAAAAGAACGCTCAAATGAAGAAAATTAACATCAATTCAAAGAGGGAATCAAGGAAACGAGATTAAAAGAGCAAAATTCTTGAAAGTTGATTGATACACAAATTAATTAGAGGAGGCACTGGTGATCAAAATCACTTAATTATATTTGTGAATGTTCCATAATTTTGCCTTGTAAATAGCTCTCCTATGTATATATATAGGCCCATTTTGTATAGTTTTTTTATCAAGCAAGACAGGTGAATGCAATTCTACTTTTTCACTCTCTCGACTTATATCTTTCGTCACATCTCATTTTATATATCACTCCCACGCGAATTTAAATTACATACATTTTTCCTTTTCTATTAGACATACACGCTGCCAAATTTCTAAATGGTCATACAGTGATACTATAAGGTATACTGCCAAATTTATTTATGCATACATAATTGGTGTGAAATGTGATTATCATTTGGACACAATATATATTGACAGACACATTTATTATTTGTTATATTCAATGTCAATGATATGGTTATGTTTAATTGTCTTAAATGTTATTTGATTAAAAAGTTCTACCCACATTTGATGTGATTAAACTAAGCAAATACGTCGTTATAGATTGAGGTTAACATGTGGCTGCAGCTCGACATTATCCCGCAATATCCCCAAAAGTTTACATAATCAAGGCATTAGTCATAATGAAGCACACGTGTCTGGTTGATACTTTCACATCCAATACATAATTCTATCATTGAGATTATTGAAAAAATGCAAGTGATGCATGCCAGTGTAAATTATTTATAAAATGACAATATAAATATATATATATATATATATATATTTTGATACAATCAACTGAATACACCCTATAAATATCAGTAAAAAAGATACTACTACTACGAACACACACACACACACACACTCACTCAAGGGAAAAAGGGAAGAGGGCAAGATAATTCAAACTCATGATCTCATTGATATTAAGTCCAATGGCGACAATATAAATATAACTAGTTTGTTGTATATTCTAAATGAATTTGGGTCTTAATTTACTGGATACAACTTATATTATACTATATAGGAGTTTATTGTATTTAATAATTAATGTAATTTTTTTGATTACAGTCGATTAATATGTAATAGACCACTTCTTATAAAAGAAAAAATAAAATTGTGAAAATCATTGTTTTGGGGTAGGAAAAATGCTGCTAAAAAACTGAATAATTATAAATCCAATACTAACTAAATATCTAAATAAATCGGTAGAAGATTTATCTTTTACCCCCCCCCCCCCCTTTCTACAAGAAAGGAACATCAATTCTAACTAAATAGGTTGCTAAAACACTGAATAATTATAAATCCAAATACTAGTTATGTTACAACATATAAATAACGTAACAAAAAAAACTTATGTCATATGCCCAATAATTGTACTTTTGTACATAAATGATTAAGTATAGCAATAAGAAATGTAGATTATGAGAGCATTATGTAGATGGCTTGATAAATTTGAAAACATAGAATAATAACAAGGGTCAAGTTTAAAAATAAAACATAACAAAAAGTTTTAAAATAAATAATTCTCTTACTCAATATCCGTATTTTTTTTTTCTATTGAAAGTATAGATGTTTACCTGGCATATGATTAAATTGTCTTAAACTGAACATGTAGCAGTAGGATTTTCTATAATATTTTCTTATTACATTTATTAATACATACCAAATGTATCGGTGAATGGTTGAAATTAAAAAATAAAATTTATACTTTTTTTTATCATAATTTTGTCTTATTTTTTTATTTTTATATTTCAATTGCTCAAAATGTATGTGGTATATACTGATGATTACATAGAGAGAGAGAGAGAGGATCCGGACCAAATACATAGATGACAAAATCTCCAACCAATTCATCTTGAGAAAAGAGAAGATTCCATTACCCTCGGTTTGGTTTTAGGATTTTGGTAAAGAAAATAGGATGAATTTTTTTTTCTTTGCTTCAAATAATTGTATTTTATGCTTTCATTTTTTATCATTTTTATTTTCCTCCCACTTTTCCCAATCAAAATCCTTATTCCAAACATAACCTTAAGGATCTCGAGAAATGATTCCCAGTTTTGTACTTATATAAATTATGAAAAAGAAAAAAATTTGTACTTGTATATATTTGTTAACTTTGCTCTATTTTAGAAATAAATTCGGACCTTTGAGATGTTGTCATTAGACAGTCGTACGTTAATAAGACCCAATTTGTCATATCGCATGATACAAAAAAAATACAATTAAAATGCATTTTTTCCTGTAATGCAAGTAACAAAAATTACAATCAAAATTATCATTAACTAAGAAAATGTATAAAGGGAAAACACTTTTCTTTTCTCTTCCCCCCCCCCCCCCCCCCCCCCCTCCAAATAAACAATGTTTCACAATTATATACGACTGTATTGCCACTACTGCCCAAGGTGACTGGCGTGTAACAGCAACCCAATATAACAAATGATATATATAGGTAAAGTAGTCCTTGTAATTTTTTTTTTCTGGCATTAATTATCATTATAATTATGTCATTCATTTTTTGTATCAAAAAAGAAATTTTGTCATTAATTGTAATAATAATTTTTAAAAAATTATTATTCACATATTACAAAGAATTTCATAGTAATGATTTGTATGCAATCTATCTACTTGATTTGATTTGCATGTATTAAGTGTTAGTACTGCTACTTAATTCTTAACAACTTTAAACATTAATGATTCATTGAGGGCAATTATTTTTTTTAAAAAAATATTCAATATTCGCTTATTGTTTAATTTTTGAAAACCAAAGGAAACTTTTATTCAAGTGGAAATATTGTTCATTACAACGCTATAAGCGAAACTAGGAATATTCGAGAATCCCTCTACAAAGGGAGTCGCGTTTCCTTGCAAAAGTATAGGCAACACTATTGCCTAATCGGCAATATTGTCTTATTGTTTTTGAAACACCAAATATTGTGAAATAAAAACTTTATGCTGAAGTTATTGGTGATATGCAAGGGATCAATATTGAACTTATGAAAATTATTATTGTAATAAAGTGAAAATACTTGAGGTTTATGCATTATCTCTATATAATATATATATATATATATATATCTTATTAATTTTTAGCATTTTCTTTCTTTCTCTTGGTTATCGTGCTTGTCATTGTATTTGAAATTAACTGTATACTAATCCAAATAAGTCGTGCATCCAACTAGGTGGAAGGAATGAAGAAAACGGGGTGGCCCAGGCCATGTTAACATCATAACTCACACCTGGAGCCATATGTTTGATTAGTCATATAATTGATATGGAATATAATAAATAATCAATCTATATTGTGTTCAAAGTTCAAACTGTAAGATTTATATACTCAAAAATAAAACATATTAAATAGTTTGCGCGAAATGCACGTCGAATAGGCTCCACTGCAAGACAAATTCAATTATGAGAATTGTTATTGACACTTTAAAGTTGTTATTGATGTTCTATTCTCATTTTTATATTGAAAATTTGCCTAAAATATCCATTCATTTTAAAATAAGATCATATACACTTTATACCCTTAATTATAAACTGTATATCATTCACCTTTATACACTAATAAATGTAACACCCAAACTCCCCCTCTCTCTCTCTCCAACAATATATTTAGGCATGTTTTAACTAAAAACCAAGTTATTTACTCTTCAATCAAAAATAAACTTTAAACTCTTTTAAATATATGAATAATTATATTTTCATTAGCTACTTCAATTTGTGTATTAATTGTCTTTCTAAAAAGAAAAAAAATGAATGTATAATCTAGTTTTTTAAAGAATTCACATTTAATTAAATATATTACAATTCATTTTAATATAAAAACCATATTTAAATTATGGTTAAAAAATATTTGTCCATTCCTATTCAAAATAGTTAAAGTTCGCTTAGAATTTATACTTATAAATTTATTAAGTTAAAAGAATTAGAATAGTTTTTCCATGTTTAATATTTAGGTATTATTACAATAACTTATTAATTTTATTGTTGTCTCTATTTACTTAAGCAATCAATTATTTTTTAAAATTAAAATTATTTCTACAACTACTTAAGGATTTGGAGTTCAATTTAGAATGCCAAATGTAGAAAAAAAAAATTAAATTGTATGAATTGGAGTGGTGCAAGGGCAATTTTAACTAATTTTTCAATTAAATAGCATATGAGCTTTATTTAATATTTAATGGGAATTAATGAAACATAACATATAGTTGAGAGAGTGAAGTGTATCCAATCTTATCTTAAAATGAATGGGTAGTTTAGTCAATTATTCAATAACAAAAATAAGAATGGAAGGCCGATAACAATTGTGTAGTATCAATAACAATTCCCTTCAACTATACTATTATATTTGGGCGAATTACGTTTACCTCCCCTGAGGTATGCCCTATTTACAAAAAAACACCCCGACATATGGGAAATTACAATTACCCCCTTGAACTAAGGGGGTAATTACAATTTACACCAAAAAATCATTGAACTGCCAAAAATACCCTTATGAAAACAAGAATAAAATTTGACCATATTAAAATGACTATTTGCCCTTCAGAAGATTTATTATTATATTATGTATATTTAATTTTAAAAATATTATACCTATTTAAATATTTTTTAAAAAAATTAAACCTTTTTTCTTTTTTTTATAAAAATATTATATTTATTTTTATAAATATAAAAAATTATAATATATTATATATAATTAAATAAATTCTTTTTTCTTTTTCCCTTTTTCCTTTTCTTTTCTTTTCCTTTTTTCTTTTTCTTTTTCTTTTATGCTCTTTCTTCTCCACTGGTTTGCCGCCGCCCGGGCCCCGCCGCGGCAGGATCGAGAGTGGAAAGGGGAGAGGGGCAGAGATCGAGAGAGGGGGAGAGATTGAGACCGGGGGGGGGGGGGAGGAGAGAGAGAGTGCCGCCCACCGCGCGCCACCGTTGTCCGCCGCCTGCCGCCGCGGGATCGAGAGGGCAGAGGGGAGAGGGGCAAAGATTGGGGGGGGGGGATGGAGAAGGGAGGGGGGGAAGAGAAAAAGGGGCGCTCGTCGCCCACCACGTTTGCCGCCCTCTGCCGCCCGCCGCAGTCGACCGGCACACCAACCATTGGGGGAGGGGTGGGGGAGGGGAGAGGGAGGCAGGGAGGGAAGGAGCGAGAGAGACGGAAGGCGTGATGGGGGGGGGGAAGGGGAGGGGAGGGAGGGAGAGAGGAGGGGGATTTTAATTTGAAAAAAATAATAATAATAAAGAGAAAAGAAATCAGAAAATAAAAGAAAAAAGTGACAAAAAAGAAAAAATGGTAAAGAAAAGGGTATTTTGGGGCTTTCATTTTATTTTATTTTTTGTTTTTTTTTTGCTTAAATTACTTGGGGGTAATTTTGGAAATTCATTTTTTTTTTGTGTAAATTGTAATTACCTCCTCAATTTAGGGGGATAATTGTAATTTTCTATACGTCGGGGTGTTTTTTGTAAATAGGGCATACATCAGGGAAGGTAAACGTAATTCGCCCATTATATTTTGATCTATATGTCATTTACAAGATTCGAGGATAATATCCACACTATGGTATATTTCTTAAAGATCTTTCTTAACTTTCTCAATCTCTCTCCACTCATTTCTTTCTTCGATTTAATATCACACTATTTAATATTTTTAAGTTGTCTAATTTAAAATATTTTTTCAATTATATAATTCAATCTTATTTTAAAATATTTTTTTATTTTTCGCTTATCACAAATTTTACTAAATATTAGAAATTTTATATTCATGGAAAAGAATTAATAAATATTTATAAACACATTATTAAATTATACATTTTGTTTAAAAATTTTACACGCTCATTCGGTGTGCCCCAAACAAATGAATAATCAAGTCAACCGATTCACATGAAGGATGCACTAAGATTAATTATATATTAATGCCTCATTTTTCAATTATCATTATTGTTGTTGTTATTATTATCTTTTAATTTCTACCTTAACATTATAAATAGAGTGCCATCCCCCCCAATCATTCACTGCACACCACAAGTAAATTCATAGTTGACAGAAACAACACTTCCACAAACACACACACACACACGATGGCCAAGTCTTCAGCATGTGTCATCATGTTTTTAACTCTTTTGGTGATCTTTTCTGAGCAGCGGCATTATGTTGAGGGCGCTTCTTTTGCTTGCCAATTTTTTTGTCATGGAATATATCTGACGGGTTGCCTTCGTGAATGTGGAGGGGACGTGGATTGCCGTATTATATGTAATGTGGGCGTGCAAGACTGTCTCAAGAACCAGTGCATATCCGATGGCTGCGTCGCTGACTGCAATAGTAAGTATGTAGACTGCACGATACAATGTCAAAGGCCGGCCATACCGTGGTGCCATCTTTGTCCACTCCGCCTCGAGCGCTGTCTCGAGAAATCATGTGGCCAAGACTCCGTGGGTGTTCAATCCGACTCTAAATCCGTCGCTTAAAGGAGTTCCTTTTTTTCAATGGTGTAACGCAGTGTTCTCAGTGCTTAGTTCGTTTGTTTTAGCGTCCAGGTCGTGTTAAGGCTAGTAATAAACATGCACGCGTTATGCCTGGATTGCACGTATGTGGGGTGTGATTCTGGCTTCTTCTTTTGTTGCTCTACTTTTGCTTGTTGATTATCGAATTATGCACTGTTTATATATTTTTATATCTATCACTACAAAAAAAGTAGTTTGTTGCTACGAATTTTTTTGTTACGCCTTTTAAAATGTTGTAAAAGATAGTAATTTACTACAAAACTTAAACCGTAGCAAATAATCTAATAAGACAATTATTTACTACTAATTTAGATTTTAGCAAATGATTAAGTAATAAGATGGTTATTTACTACGAAATTAAGGTCGTAGCAAATGAATGGAGAAAAATCAATCATTTGCTATGGAATTCAGATCGTAGCAAGTGAAACAGTTATTTAACATGACATTTCAATTGTAACAAATAAAAAGAGGAAAACTTACATAATTTATCAATTTTCCCCAAAATTTAGCACAATTTTTAAACAAAGTCTTAACAACTTTGGCATAAAAATTATTTTAATTACCTTTAGTTAATTCACTAAGAGAATTGTCACCCCATTCCAAAATATCTGAATTTTATATCAGATCAGATACAGAAAAAGATATATATTTTTTAAATTTATCATTGAATTGAGGTAATTATATAAATACTATATATTCTCAAATCTATTTAAATGATTTATATTTTTGAATAATATAATACATTTAAATTACAAAAATATATCATTTTAAAACCGTACTTGAAAAATTTATTATTCAAAGCTTTTTTACTTTGACACTTTTACTATTAGCTACAATTGCTTATTCGAGCAATTAATTTAATAGTAATGATAAAATTTATGTGGGATTTAAATTTCGAATTTCAACAAGGAACCCAAGTGAATATTAATTTTTAATTTTTTGGCAAAAATTCTAACAAAGAATTTCGTCAAAAAATCAAAAAAAATATATTTTTTTGTATTTTTGACAAAAATTTTCGGAGAAACCCAATAAAAATTATTTATTTTTCACGAAAATTCGATCGAAAAATAGAAAAATCTATATATTTTAAATTTTCAACACAAATTCCACCAAAATATAAAATATACAAAACACATTTTAAAAAATTATCTATTAAATAAATTGATAAAATCTTGGCAGATATTCCCTAAAAATTTGGTAAAACAAATAAAATTAACATAACTTGTTAATGTGCCATTGCTATAAAATATATATAGTAGCATATGGCAGTCATTAAAATAAATTTAGTTATAATCATCGTGTATAATCATATATATAGTAATTAATTACTAATTTTATAATAATAAAACTATTCAATTAGATTTGCGAAAAAGTTCAATTGGCATATTAATGGAATTGGGGGAATCATTTTTGGCAGAACCTATTTATTTCATTAAGTATGTTCAATTAAAATTAATAATTTAATAGTTTAACCTTAGATTTAATGAAACTAAGAATAAGTAATAAATTAATAACATTAAACGACCATGTATAGCAAGGGATCCTGATTTAACCCTACCATAATTTATGTGCAAAGGTATTACTTGTTTAATGAACTTTAACAAATGATAAATACACCTACCGTAAGGGTTCTTGTTACATATATTTATTTTCTCGCAAATCTTGCATAAAATCATATTAAGTTACACCTTTAACATAGCTACAATTGCTTTTACAAGTAATTTTGTCAACGACCAATCTACGTAGGAGTTTTTCTTCTAGTATGAAAAAAAAAAGTACAAAATGAAAGTATTTAACCCAAGAAATAACAATATTATTTTTATTATTTATAAAAAAACAAAGTCATTAACGATCGATCACTACTTTTTAGGAAACTAATATCGTAATACGAGTGAGTATTTGTTGTAATGCTTTCCTCTTTCATTGTTGTGTAGTAAACTAGTCAAAGTTGCTCATATTTCTTAACCATTCAAATTCCAAAAGATTAATTAAAGGGCATAAAGTAATTTAAAATAAAAGTTGTAGACAGAAGAAAAATGGTCTGTAAAATATAAGAAAACATAACATCAGTCCATAATCAACAACCGACAGTACAACTCTATAAAGTTGGTTAAAATAAGAAAATTTAAGAAAAAACTAATAAATAATTATTTTCATGTGTCATGATGGGGATGATTTGCCATGTGTATGATTGTTAATTTATTGTTAATTATTTAGACCTTAATTGTATTGTCCTAAAATCTTGTAAAGTACATACAGGATCTTACCTATAATTTGGTCTTTTGGTGGGTCTATTTCATTTTTAAAGTTGATATAATTTATGTGTTTATTAATTTTTATTAGTGGATTCCACACATCGATATATGTGTAAAGTAAGATGGAATTTATATCTATATCTATATCTATATTTATATCTATATATAAAAGGCTTAATATATAGTAAAAAATTAAATATTAATAAAATGATTTTATATGAATAAGATGAAATCATTTGCCTTATAAAAAAATAAATAGAAAAGGAAAAACGAGAAAACGTTTGAAAAATGGAGATAAGAAAGAAGAAAGGGGACCGAATTAAAAACAAGAAAAAAAGAAAAGAAAAGAAAAGAAAGTAAGCTAAGAACACAAAAGATGAGACAGGTAAAAAGTAAAACAATGTCAAATCCCTTTCCTTTTTTTTTTAAAACAAAATATAGGTTCGTTGTATGAAAAGTATCTTATTCTTTTAAAATTTGAAAATCATTTATTATCTTTCACTTGATCTTAGCCAAAAGGCCGAGAAAGGTATTTATTATCTTTCACAACAACATAGATTGATGGGTGTATTTCATCCCACACCTAATTTAATATATCATATAATTGGACGGATGATATATATATATATATATATATACAATGTGATGTAATAATTTAATTCATTTATTAAAGTATAATAAATTTAATCTATTAAAAAAAAAACAAAAATAAATTTAAAATCATATATGTTATTCATCCAATCGTTTCACTGTATTACATGAGATGTAGGATCTTCGTAGTACGAGGCTTCTCATATGGAACTAATTGTTCAATTTTATAGGATTTGATTCTCCCTTCGTTGTCTCTATTTTCTCGTTCTCTAGGGAAAAAAGTAAAAGAAAAAAAAAACAATTTTGTACATCTTTTATTAGAGCTTCGCCATTAAATATTAATCCTCTGAGGGTTCAAGTTGTGTAGATTGTGTGGATTGTTTTAGTAATAATCTACCAAAACAAGCCAAGCGTGATCGAAAATATGTAAAACGTGTGGATGACTCTAGTATTAAGTTCAAATTGCCAACAAGCTAAAATTATTCATAATATTAGTCATCCATTTAGAAAATAGTAATTTTTTTTTTCTCCGCCGGATTACATATTCACCAGATAAAATAACAAAGAAGAGCTAAAAAGATAACAGAATGTAGCGTGCAATATTAGTCATCGTTGCAAGGAGCCTCGCCTGAGCCTATTTTTTTATCGGGGTTTGACAGATAATCTGAATATTAACAATTAAATAATATTTAAATTGAATTGGTTATTAGTTGATTGTGTACATTTTCAAAAATTGAAAAGTTACTTTTGAAACTATTGGTGTTACACAAGTTTTGTATTTGTTGTCTGTAAATGCTTAGGCCACTAATTTGAAATAGTTAGAGATTACAAAACAATAAAATCACATTCCTGCTATGTTAATCATCATTCACACAAAAATATTCAGTTTTGTTTTTAATAAATTGCTATTGCTAAAACTATTATTTTAGAAGCTTGATATATATATCTTGAAGGTGTATTTCCTTTAACCTTTAGCAACCCATTCATGGTAAGAACAATAAAAACCTTAGGAACAGGGATTACTCATGTCACACCTTCTGTTTCCAAATCAAAATTTTTAACATTATATATATTATATATATTGTTTATATTTTCTAATGCAGATTTATATAAAATGAAAATATGTGTATAATATAAAATGGTTAAATACATGAGTAACAATTTCGCCCAAAGAGGCTACCATTTTGTGACCGATTTTTCGGTCACAATTTCCCCTCAAAGAGGCTAGTATTTTGTGACCGAATGTTCGGTCACAATTTCGCTCAAAATAGGCTAGCATTTTGTGACCGAAAATTCGGTCACAATTTCCCATCAAAGGGCTAGCATTTTGTGACCGAATTTTCGGTCACAATTTCATTCAAAAATAGGCTATCATTTTGTGACTGATGTTTCGGTCACAGTTTCGCTCAAAGAGGAAGAGAGATTATTGTGACCGACTTGTCGGTCACAAAATACCTTGAAGAAGATGGAGTTTGTGACCGATTCGTCGGTCACAAATATTTTATATCATTAAAATATATTAGTGACCGATAGTTCTGTCACAAATCTGTTATAACATTAATTAATTTTCTGTTTGATATTTTTAAAAAAAATCTACAGTAATTTAAATATAAGTAAATTAAAAATTTATTATTTTTGTTTTTTGTGACCGATATTTACATTTTAGTGACCGATTTGTTAGTCAAAAAGATATTTTCATTCTGTTGGCGATTAAATTTCGTCCAATTAAAAATTAACAAGTGTAAATTAAAATATTAAATATTAATTAAAATTTCTATTTTATATTTTGGAATTCCCTAAATTTAATTCCAATATTAAATAGTTAATTTTAATTAACATTTTAATATTTATTTTACCGACGAATAAGAGGTCGCCAAGCGTCAATATGAGGTGTTTCGGCCAATTAAATCAAGTCTTGCAGCCCGAAAATCCAAAACCAGTCAAATGGTGACAGGTGATGCATTTGGTCGCGTGGACCAATCAAATAATGACACGTAAATGGTATTTTTCTCTTTAAAAATAATTTATATTAAAGAGATAAATATTGAAGAAGTTGCTAGCAATTTAAGACCCTGCATAAACACCTATAAATAGGGGTCATTTGACTCTCAAAAGGACATCAAGAAGTCTTCAAGAGCCAGAGACATCAAGAAGTCTTCCAAAGCAAGAGAAGCCCAGAAGATCTCAAAGATCCCGAAGTTCTCTCAAGTGAGGCTCAAGAAGATTCGCGAAGATCAAAGGCGAAATTCCAAGCGTTCTTCGCGGAAGTCATCAAATCAAGGCGTTCAATCCGCGATCAAGGTGCTAGCCCCGCGTTTTGGCGTTTCTCCTAAATCAAATCCACGGTGATTAAAGCGACGTTCAAGGCAATCTTCGCAGAAATCATCCAAATAAGACGTTTGATCTGCAGTCAAGGTGTTAAACCAACAAATCGGCATTTTTCTTCAAGTCAAAATCAAGTCAAATCCACGGTGTTCACGACATTCTTCACGGTGTTCATCGAAGTTTTCGGCGTTTGATTCGTGATCAAACTACTCAGCCCACGAATCGCGTTATTGGAATATCAAATCAAATTCGGAGAAAAGAATTAGGGGATTAATCTTTTAGAGATTATTTTTCACTAATTCATATTCTTTTCAAATATTTGTCACATACATTTCTCGGCTTGTAATTTGTATTTACAAAACACGAACTTTTGTGTGAACATATTCTTTTGTAAAATCGATCACAAAAGCAGTCACAACTCTCCATTTTTTGTGACCGAATGTGTTCGGTCACAAAATTCGGTCACTACAAACAGTTTTTTTAGTAGTGACACATTATTCCCTGGAGATATATCATTTATATCATTTACCACTCCAAACTATAAGATGTAACACTTACCCTCTCCATTAAATATTTGGACAAAGCTACCCTCATGCCATATAAATTTATATGTTTTCGTCAAACTTAGCTTTGAAAAATACACAATTTACAATAACTAATATTGTGGATTCGGTTTTAATTTATTGTTTATTTAAAAATATTTATGATTAAAATATTAAAAGGAAATGCATAATTGCCATTTGAATATTGAAAGAAAAAATAATAAAATTATGGAAACAATAAAACTTATTATTTAAAATTATAATTAAGTTATTTACTCTCAAATCATAATAGATTTTAGAATAATTTATTATAAGTGAATGGTGTCTATATTTTCATTAAGTTAATACATGTATGTTCCTTTCCAAAAGTAAAAATAATATATATATATATATATATATATACATATATTTGATGAAACAAATATATTTTTTTTCATACAAAAGACTCCATTTTTGTTTAAATATATCATAAGTCAATGAAAGAACGTATTTAATAAAGTTATACTTTTTTTTTTATCGAAATTAGTTAAACTTCATTCTAAATAAATAGTTAACAAATCCCTTAAGTGCAAATAATTAGAATTGTTTTGATATTCAATATTCATAATTATTATAATGACAACACATTAAAATTAATTTTTAATAAACTTAATCGAGTTACTAGTATTTTTTAAAGTCGTAATATTTTAAAATAATTCTATTTTTGATAAAATAATATATGAGTTCTAACTAGCAAATATTGATGACTAAAATTTGTTCATGGATGGCATCCGGCTTATAATGTCAAGTTGTAATAATAACAATAAATAAATAAATGAAATGGAAGTGAAGATATTTATTTTACTTTATCCTTCATGCGATGGATTGGCTTTCATGATTTGTATATATTATCCTCAAATGTTGTGAACATGATATAATGTCATGATTTGTATATATTATCCTCAAATGTTGTATATATATTAGCCGGTGGGGTTACATGACTTTTACGTTTTGTTTGATAGGATGGAAAATGGAAAAGGAGGGTATGGGGAAAAAAGTTGGAAGAAAATAATATAAGTTTCTTTTCCTTAAAATTGAACGAGAAAAGGAAAGGAAAATAATAAAGTTATCCCTATTAAATAATGTTTTTCAAAATTGCCCATAAATTTATATATGATGTTAAATATATATGTCGTATATTTATTTATTTTATTTCATTATTCTACTTGTAACATAATTATATTTTTAATTATATAAGCCTATAGTTATCATTTCACATAATATATATATATATATATATATTCATGATATTTATTTATTTTAATAAATGAGTTAACAAATTATATTTATATTGATACAAGTGTGTAATTGTCATTTGTCACAAAAATCCATCTATTTCTCTCTCAACCAAATATGCCTATGAAAAATTAAAATCCACGTATATTCTTTCATCTGTTAAACAAAGCATTAGAGAAAAATTTGTATTATTTTAATGCATCTTACAACACAAGATGGTACCACTGTGTACAAATGAAAATTTTGAGATGGAACGGATAGATTCCATTACATATGGTATTTATAATGTATTTGTAACAGAATTCGAATAAAGTAAAACTAAAATAACGATTAATGACAAAATATTTTACTAATAAATTTGTGATGCACGAAATTCATAACAAAATTGTGTTTTGCGCTGAATTTTATTAAAGTTGTGATGGATGCATTAATAGGTTGTAGTAATTTAGTAAAACAAACAAGTTGCTGCAGGATGAGGTTAACTATGCAATCAGCAGTTTCACATTTTCTTTTTCCCCTTAACATTTAATAAGCAAACATGTAGCAGGTTGATCTTTCCAGTTTCCATAACCCTCCTATTTTTCGAAGAACAATTTCAACATTAATATAAATATGACAAACTAAATTTCAATGCAACTCTTGAAAATATATATTACATATATTACTGATATGGATTATGGGGTTGGCAATCCGGCGGAAAATCGACGGTGACGGTGATGGTCGACTGCTCGTAGTCCGTTCGTACGGTCCGTTTCATCCGCCATCCAATTACATATTTGGAGGTCTTTTCCCTTTGAAAGATCGCAGCTCTTTAGAATCTCCAAAACAGGTAACCCCGGGTAACATGTGGTAGTAATTTGTTTTGTTTTCTATTTATAACATTTCTGTATATGTGTTGTCCGTGAGAATGAAATTGCACAAATAAGCACTTTTGTACCAATGGTAGATATAATGCTTAGTATTTAAATGAAAGGAAAAAAATGCATCCTGCGATTGTTTATATGAATTTTTCCTTACCGTTTCGAACACCAGCGAATGAAGTATCCAATTTATAGACACACACTGGAGCCCTATCTGTTACACAACAAATTTGAATTACAAATCACAAGTAGAGAAACAACTATTGAATTTGATACAAGAAAATGGCGTACGGACGTTTTCTTGTCCCAAGAATCAGTCGTACAATCCTCAGCATGCCACGTTAAATCCACGGCTGACTGATGGCTGATAAAAATCCAGGGTAGCCGGGGAATCATATCTGCATTCGTAACTTAGCTGGCCAAATAAAGTTCTACTGGAATCACTGACCACAAATTGGAATCGGGCATTCAATCTTTATCGATTTTCCATTTTGATTTATATTTGCGTACTTCACAGCACACAAATATTTCGAAAATGTTTCGTTAATTCCTTATACAGTGTATACAATATCGAAGGACATCAATGGCTGTAACCGTTAAACCGTGACGGTTAAGCGAACTTTTGCTGCCATTAGTAATGCTTGCATATATATAAAAAAAATGTATACAAGAATATATCTTTCTATATATACATTTATGTATGTATAGAAAGACTGTTCATTTTCGAGAACTTAGGTTTTTTGTGTACACAGGAATCTGTTCTTTAACATGCAGGAAAAAAGCGTTGTGTAGTGCATGGGATTCTCTTATGCATTAAATCGCAATTTACAATGGGACACGTTTTTTTGTTCATACCGAAATGACGTCGTCATCGACTTTTTTTAGGGGGTGCCCGCACTTTCATGTTGACGTCGCCTCAAATGCATATTTGTTGGCCTTTTGGACTGCCAGGGACAAATAGGATCAAGGCCATAAATGTAAATTGTCTTGCAATACGTGGTAACATGCCCAAACAAATAGCCTCATCAGTCCAACCAAACTTCCAACCTAGGATATAGTCCATACAATCAAAAAGGAAAGCCCACCTACGATTATCCAGCCCAATAACCAAACCAATACTAAAAACACCTTAGTCCAATCCTCAAAATCAAAAGAGGCCATTATCTAACTATATAATTTCATGTGAATGGATTGACTTCAATTATTAATTTATCTTGTAAAATGATATATATATATATATGTATGTATGTATATATGTGACCCTATCTATGTAGCTCAAATTGTCATTTGGTCGGCGTACATTAATGATTAATATATTTAATCATATATTCATGCATTTATCATTGATATGAAAAGTGTCTTAATTGTCGTTTGAGAACAATATTTATTATTTCGTATGAATGATATGATTATTTTTAAATATATTGTCTTAAATGTTATCTAATCGACAATGAGACGTGCTAACCAACAAATGTGGGGAAGACAATATTATCAGAATTTTGTTGGCTAGCATGTGGGTGCGCGTCAACATAATCCTTAGTACTAGATGTGCCAAACAAGCCGCGCTGGCCCAGCCCGGCCCATGAACAGTGACAGGCGGGCTGGGCTTGTTCAGGGATAGTTTGGTTGACTCCTGTTGGGCTTGGTGATAATAGCCCGGTCCAAGCCCATAAAAGCCCGGACCAAGCCTAGGCCCGAGCCCATGACCGGCCCGACCCAAGCCCGACCAAGGCCCCTTGTACATATTAAAATATATATATGCATAATATGATTTTATTTTGTATATATATTATAATTATATGTATATTATAATATATAATTATACATATAATTATATATATAATTATATACATTATATAATTATATAACTGTATATACTAGTCTAGTATATTATATAAACAATAATTATATAAAATTTGAATAAATACTAATTAATATTTAGATATGAAACATAAAATATGTAAGATAATATATTTTTCAAAGTAAAAAAAAGAGAAAAAAAAAAACGAAGGCCAACTCGGACCAACCCGCCAGGCCTAGCCCAGCCCACCAAATCTAGGTTCATGGGTCGAGCTGGGCCCAACCTCACGTCTCCCAACCCAGCCCATCCCAACTCCGGAAAAGCCTGATCCATCCTAGCCCACTATAGTACTTGGGCCTGACCGGCCCAGCCTGGCCCATTTGACACCTCTACTCAGTATCCGAAGAGTTTACATAATCGAGGCATTAATAAATTATAATGAAGCACACGTGGCAGTTTGCATTTTCTATAACGTTTTTATATAATATTTTTTGTTGTATTCACTGACATATACCTCTGGTAGCAATGAGAGGTTGACACTAAGAGGGAAAAAAAGGGGTTTACAGTTTTTTATCATAATTTTTTTTCTTAATCTTAATTACCATTATAAAAAATAAATAAATTAATGACAACATAATTAATGACAATAAAAAAGTTATCATTAATTATATAAATTTAATGATAAAAAATTCATTTTGTCATATGACCATAATTTGTAGAATGTAAGTGGTGATGAAATGGTGCATGATAAGTTGTTACAACTAATAATTAGTGACACACTTATAATGATAATTTAGTAATAATTTTTTATTTGACCAAGTTGTGCCTATGTAAATGTCACTAATTAATAATAATGACAACTAAAACATTAAATTTTATCAACATTGAGTCATATTGTTAAAAAGTACAAGTTATTATCATTAATCAAATTTAATTAATCACGAAATATCATCATTTAATATAATTATCGATAACAACTTTTATACTATTAATTTTATATTTTGCATTTATTATATATATTTTTTATAGTGGCTCACAAATGCACAAGCATGAAGTGTATTGAAAAGAGCCCGAAAATATTATACAAAATATTATTGAAGATCTCGCTGAACACGTAGCCCACTGACAACATTTGCTCTCTTGTCCAACTGCACATAGACTTCTGCAAGATCTCCGGCTAACGTATCTCCAGAAAAGAATGCACTAACTCTCCGTTTAATTCTTAAATTTTGGTAAAAAAAATAAAATAATTTTTTTTTATTTTAAATGATAGTACTCTATGTTTTATTTTTAATTCTTTATATTTTTTTCTGACTTTTTCTCACCAAAATTCTTGTTCTAAATATAGCATCGAGAATCGAATTTTGTTCATGCTACCTATGTGGGTATAGCCCAACTAGTGTTTTTAATTATTGAATTTAAATATGATAATATCAAAAAGTATTAAAAAAATAAAATATTACGTTATAATACTCAATCAAACGATCGAAAATTCAGTGGGTACTATCCAAAGGGATAGCATCTACTCTCTCCAAGAATCAAGAGAGATTATTCCCAGCCATCGCACGCGTGATATTTGATTTGTAATTGCATATATTTAACTCTGCTATGTTTTAGAAACCAATTTGGACCTTTTATTATTATGAACTTGGAGAAGGCATTAAGCGACAACACTGTTCTTTTATCCAAAATATGGGTCTTTCACAATTTAAAGTTAGGGACATGTGACATGCGTCACGTACGTATGTATTGTCATTCTTGCCCAATGTGATTGGTTTGTAGAAAACAACTCAAGATAACAAAATAAGATATATCAGAAAAGTCGTTGTAGTAATTTATTATTATTATTATTAATCATCGGTATAAATGTGCCATTAATTTTGGATATTGGTATTAATTTAAGTGCAACTACTCTTATGCAACGAACTTTTTCAAAAAGTGTTGTCATGTTACTAATTGATCTATGTCGTAATAATAGTTGTTTAAAATTATTATGCACGTGTTAAAAAAAATTTCATAGTTGTGATTAATTATATATGATCTACTTGACTAATATGCCCTCATTAAATATTTTTTTTTATACGATCAACTAAATACACCCTAGTCACTAGACTCAGAGTCAAATAGTGAGGGTTCGAAAGTGGTATCAAGAAAGTTATGAGTTCGAACCCTCTTGTCCTCTACTCCTTTTCCTTTGAGTGAATGTGTGTGTGTGTGTGTTGGTGTATTTTTCGATTGACATATATAAATTGTCCTGAAATAATTGTATCAAAAAAAAAAAAAACTAAAAACACCCTAAATTTAAAAATAAATGAATTCTTTTACTCCTTGTTAATAATTTCCACTCCACATGCACGCTCAGGTTCAACTGCACATGGTCTTCTGCAAGATCTCGAGCAAATGCATCTCGAGAAATGAAACCACTCAAGAATCTCGAGAAATGATTCCTACTTTCCTAGGCAACGCAGATGATATTTAATGTGTACTTATATATTTAAAATTATGATACAGTAATAACAATAATATTCATCATCCTTCCTGTGAATGATTTGGCTTCTCCGACTGTTGATTTGTAGTATTATCTTGTACTTAAAAATTGTAAAGTGCATGAAAGGATCGAACCCATAATTTTGTCTTTCGATGGGTCTATTTCACTTTTAGAGTGAATTTAATTTATTTTATCTATTTATTCATTTGTATTGGCGGATTGGAGACACCCAATGTGCATACAAAATAATAATAAAATACAATTTAATTTTATATTCAAATTTCAATAGCATACAATTAAATATTAACTAAATTTTTATATGAATAAAATAAAATCATTTAGCTTGCAAAAAATAAATAGAAAATAAAAAAGAAGAAAGTATTTTTAAAATGAAGATGAGAGAGAAGATACTTGAGAAGGGGGAAAGAAACAAATCAGAAAGTAACCAAATAAATATTGATGATGTCTAATTTTGTTGGGAAAATATTTGAGACCCAAGATCAAAAGGTCTTGGATTCGATTGCATCGAAATATGTGGATTTTTATTTTTCATTCATAGTAGTTTCTTTCTATTTTAATAATAATTTCTTCACTCCTTCATAATGAAATAGTTTAATTTGTACTTTGAATTATGATATATAATAGTTTGAGTTATAATACATAAGTTGTTGATTTAATTGAATGAAATTAGCAGAAGGATGCATAAATTTCAGTGATGAACAAATACACTATAAAATTAATTTTTGTAACAGATTTATTTATAACAATTCCATTATTGAATGTCTATCACTAATTGTTTATTTAGTTTTGTTTACATTAAATTATTTTAATAATACATTACAAATACCTTAAGCTTGTGATAAAATTATTTCTCCATTACAAAATTTCCGTTAATGAAATGGTGCTTTCTTTTACTGAAATAATATACTCAGTTATTTCCAATTAAAAAAAAGTAAAGAGATAAATTCATGAAGATAAGAGAAAAAGATAAAGGTCAAAAAGGACAATAATGTCGAATAAAAAAAAATCCAAAATACCAAAAGATAGCTATCGCAAATCGCTTTCCGTTAATTAACATAACATAGATTAGTTGTGTGAAAAGTATCTTACTCATTTAAAATTTGAAAATAATTTATATCCGTAAGTGCCATTATTTATTATTATCTTTCACAACAATGATGCGATGATTCTTTTTATTTTATGGTGAATGATTAGATGATTAATATTCGTCCTAAAATGTTAGTTACGACCCACTCAACATTTGGCGCTGGATGATTCATTATTGGGATTAGTATATAAAGTCATGTGATGCATGCTAATGTATATTCTTATATTCATAGAAATTGCCCATATAATCAAATGATGAATATATTTAGAGTAAAAACCTAAGAATAATAAAAATTAGGATGAAATTCATCAAAAAATAAAAAATAAAAACTAGGATGAATGTCATTTGACTAGGGGGAGTATAAATTTTGAAAGACCACTCGAACCTTCCGCACCGCACTGAATTACCTTTTCGTCAAATTTTTCAAAAATTATAATTCAACAATTAAATTCAAAACTGCGCCGTAAATTCAATTCGATTCAATTTTCTTATCAAACCCCATCAAACCAAACCTCTCTTATATATTAAGTACATATGTCGAAATCTATTCTTTTATTTAACTTAAACTCTTCAACATATGAGATAAATTCACTAATTACTTTTTAAATTGTTCCAAATTTTATTAGTCAATATTGATTTAGTCATTCAACATTTCAAATATATCTAACAATTCAATATCAAATTGTGCATTAACTAAAAATTTAGTATGTTATATTATGCTAAAATCATAAGTTGTTTATTTATTCAATATAATTTTTCGATCTTGATTCAAGTATGCAAAGTATTATTATATCTTTTAGTTTTATGGTCTCTATTTAGTCTTTATACTTTTTATTTGAACAATTTTATTGTCAAGCTTTGATTTTTTAATATTAATTCAAATATTTTGATAATATTAGAAAATGATATTTTCTTATTTTTGTCTAATTATTTCTTTTTATTATTTAAAATCGCCAAACCGCACCGAACCACCCCAAACCTCTTAGAACAGCACATTCAATTTTAATTCAAAAAACCACTATTTAAAATATATTTTAATAAAAATTGCATATAATAATTCAATTTTAAATATATTCAAAAATAGAAGAAATCAACCCACGATCACCCTACATTTTACCTCCTCAGATTCTATCTTCAGTGTCACTTTAATCCCCTGTCAAACGATAAAAATATATCTTACTAATTTTAACGCTCTTGTCAAGATGTTTGGAAAAAATGTAAGTTGTAATATTGGAAATTTAAATTTTTAATTACACTACTACAGAGAAACTAATTTGCATTTTGCCAAATAAAATATATAACTGAAGTTAATAATACTTAACCAATTATTGATTCATATTTTGTCTCTTATCAAATCATTCTTAAAGAAAGACAATGATAGATGCAATCCTTTTATATTTCATCTGCTTATTTAGATTTTCTTTTTAAAAAAAGTGAAGAAATTAATTAAATTGATCAGTAATTAAGTAATTTGCTAAATTAAAATTATTGCTCGATATAATTAATTAAATGAGCATAAAATATTTAATTTAGAGTTAGCAAATAATCTTAAAACTTTGTATTACTATGTGCACATAATCTTAAAACTTTAACGTTTTAACCTTTAATAACTTTTAAATATACTGACAAGAGAAGGGTAAAATAGGAAAGAAAATATACTTCAATAACTTGGTCGGGGGGTGGGGGCCCCAAAATACAAAACCGCATATGTGTAAAAATTAGAATTGTTGGTATCACTTCAAAAACTATTCTTAATTATTTATTGAAAACTTAACTAAAATAGTTCATTTATTATAAAATATGATTTGTTGCAATTTAATCTCCCAACTATAAGTAAAGCCTCATAAACTTCCCTAAACTATTAAATACAATTCTTACACCACTGAATTAAGTAATTAGTCAAAATTATCTTTACACCACTCCTATTGTACAATTTTTAATTTTGTTTTTTTTGCATTTAGCATTCTAAATTCAACTACAAATCCTTTATTAGCTATAAAAATAATTTTAATTTTAATTTTGAAAAATACTTGATAGCTTAAGTCAATAGAAATAGAAACTAAGTTAATAAATAACTGTAATAATATTTAATAAAATTGCTAAGTATAAATTTTAAGTAAAGTTTGACTATTATGAATAAAAATGGATAAATATTTTTTAACCATATTCTAAGAATGATATTTATACTAAATTACATCATTATATATTTAATTAAATGCGAATTCTTTGAAACAAATGAGTATATACATTCAATTTGTTGTAAAAAAATACACAAATTAAAGTAATTAATTTAAAATATAATTATTCATATTTAAAAGAGCCTAAAGTTTACTTTTAATTGGAGAGAAAATAATTTGGTTTTCAGTTAAAATATATTTGATGAGTCAGGTGCCACCTCATCGTGCCACATCAGCAAGTGGGAAGTTGAAGCCCTCGATATGACGATGGTCCTCGAAAGAGTTCATAAGCTGGCCGCTCTTGAAGGCATCTCAAGGCACAAGTATGCTATCCTGGGGACCCTCGAGGCGATCCACGACCCTCGAAAGCACCCTGTCTAGTTCCTAAGGAACGAGGAGTTTATTAGCGTGAGGGGGCCCTCGAACGTGCCCGTATCGAGGACGGGATCCCGTACTTAGCCATTGCACGGCTTGACACCTAACAGGGATGAGCCCAGCGGCGACTACTGGCAAGTCCAATCTACCGCCACCTAACGCGCCCTAATGGCACATGGGTTCATCCCATCAGTCTCCAGCGCATTAAATGCCAAGTCATAAATACAATCCTTGGTCATAAATGCCAAAGATACACATTGACTGCGAATAGGGCCCCTCATTAATGAGAAGTGAGAGCAGCTGCCAATCGGAATCCTGAAGGGGACAAAAGGCACATGTCGGTACGGCTAAGGTCAGAAAATTGACTGGCTCCTACCAACCATGTCACATCCAGGCTCCTCATTCTCATATATAAACAAACCGGCTCTCCACCCAAGGGTAAGAATATCATAAGATTCTCACACTTTTGATAAGTAAGAGAGCTTTTCATACACTATTTATCATCTTCTCCAAACACTGACTTAAGCATCCGAGAGCCTACGCCGGGGCAAAATCGGCTAGTCTCACGTGCGTTCCTCCCTCTTTGACAGGTGGGCCACTAGCATTATCATTCGGAGTTCTTCGGACCCCGATATGTGGTCGAACTAAAAACCGACCGTATCTTTTTGGTGCTAGAGGAAGAGCCTAATCATGTCCAAGAGGTGATTTTTAGAAAAGAGAAGGAAAAATGGTGAATACACGGCGAATCCATATGTCCGGAACTTTGTTGGAGAAGGGCAACCGTGACCCCCCCGAAGTGACTTAACGGGTAGGGGAAACCGTCAACGTGATAGACAAAGACAAGGGGCACGCCGCCCCCATACCGACTGCAGGGCCCGAGGTAGGTCCTTCCCACGGCCCCTTACCGGCCCATGTAGTGGATACGCAGCAAGTGGAGCATACGGTCCCCTCCCCATCAGCCGCGTTAGGCAGTTGTTGGGGGCCTGCGATGACCAAACACTGATCCGATTATTGTCCGGGGGACTATCTCCATCACCGAACGAGGTAGGGGCTCCTGCCGCAGCGAACATCCAGCTCCTTCAAGGAGTCATTCCCCGCATGAAGAGAGCCACCGACATTCCCACCGGGAAGATGTAGCCGAGTTTGGTAATCGCGCCACCCGCCGGGTCCCTCACAGACGTAATGCCGTGGACGCTCCCGCCAGGTCTAGGACTGGTGGTCACCGTCCACGCCCACTACGGGAGGAGGGACCGGAGGAGCTGGCCCGCATGCGCCAACAGGTCAGCGAGTTGCATACTGAAATAGAACGGCTCTCAAGGCGACGTAAAGGGGAGAGAAGTGTAAGGGTGGATGCTACGTGGTACCTGCCTCTCTATAACCACCGGTTGGAAAGGTCCCTTTTCATCTTGGAGATCGTGGAGTCACGCTTAGCTCCTGACAAGCGCATGCCCACTGGCCTACCCCGCTATGATGGCACTACGAATCCAGTGGAACATCTGACCCCCTATGAGGACGTAGTGGGGGCAGCAACCAGCAACCTGCATGTATGGGCTCGTCTCTTTTCCACCACCCTCCAGGGGATTGCCCTTACATGGTTTAGAAAGATAGAACCACAGTTCATCTCCTCATACGAAGAACTGACAGACCGATTCATGAACCATTTCACTACCAAGATATCTTCCAAACTATCCCATACTCACTTATATGGGATTATCTAGAAAGAAGGAGAAAGCTTGCGGGCTTTCATGGAACGGTTCAATAATGAGCTCCTTAAGGTGGAGGATGTCAGAGTTGAGTTCGTAAGACACGTATTATATTAGGCTCTAAAGAATAAGAGCTGCGTGGAGGCCATCATCATGAACCATTGCTGGGATCCAGTAGCTTGCCTCCAAATATATGGAGGTGGAGGAGCTCAACTTGATAAAGCATCCTCTTAAGGCCAAGAGCGAAGGGAGAGCTAAGCCTCGGAAAGAAAAATTAAGGGGCAAGGAGAAGAAAGAGCCCACCAGGAAGAACAAGGATTATACCTCCCTCACTAAGACTCCGGAGGAAATTTTTACTCTTCTCGGGTGCCACGTGTTTTCGACGCCTAAGAGAATACCCGAGGGGAGGAGAGCCAGGAGAAGTGGGAAGTATTGTACTTACCACCAATAGTACGGGCACAACACGGAGGATTGCTATACGTTGTAAGATGAGATCGAGACCTTGATCCGTGGCAGGAAGCTCCAGGAGTTCGTTAAAAAGCTGGAGTACTACGACGCTTAGGCCTTCCCAGTCCATCGAGAAAGGTCGAGGTCCCCGAGGAAGCAAAGCCCCCAAAGACATCCAGAATCCTCGAAGAAGGTGGGGAAAAGACCCATGAGTGGTAACCATCCCACCAAAGGCACGATCCTCATGATCGCCGAGGGGCCAGCGGGGAGAGACACCCAGTCCTCACGTAAAAGGGTAGGCAGGAAGCTCCGATATGACCGGTTTGCCCTCGAGGATTTGGGTCACCCCCAACAGGTCAACGCGATCGAGGGATGCTCGATAGAATTCAATGAGAGTGACAGAATCCTAGTACAGAACCCGGAAGGTCTGGCCGAGCAACCCGACTATCCGATGGTGGTGACGACGGATGTTGCCAACTTCGCCATCACCAAAACGCTGATTGACAATGGCAGCTTGGCCAATGTCCTGTTCTACTCAACATTAAGGAAGATGGATATGGGCAAGATATATGGGAGTCGGTGCGAACGCCCTTGGTAGGCTTCGGGGGTCCCAAATCACCCCCTTGGGGCAGATCAAGCTGCCGATGTCCCTCAGCCGGGAGCCTAATAGACGAACTCTGATGGTAAATTATCTGGTGGTGGACGCCCCGTTTGCCTACAACATGATTTTGGGCCGTCCTGCGCTCAATGCGTTTAGAGCGGTGGTGTCAACCTACCACCTTATGATGAAATTCCCCGCTGAGGCTGGGATCGGACAGGTGCGATGCGATGTCGTCGACGCATGGACCTGTTACGCGATCTCTCTGGGAATGAAGCCTGGGTCCGGGAAGAGAAAGTCCCCCGAAGTAGGCTCTGATAGTGATTTTGAACCAGTAGCGGCGTCCTCGAAAAATAGGAAGCTCGAGGATAGCAGGATTGAGCCCGCTGTAGAATCCAAAGCTATCGAGCTACAATCGGGGAACCTCGAGAAGACTACCAAGATTGGAGCGCAACTAGACAAGGCCAAGGAGGTAATGCTCATTCAGTTCCTTCGGGAGAACAAGGACGTATTTGCGTGGCAACCCTTGGATTTCCCTGGATTAGCTCCGAGGTTATTGTGCACCGCTTAAATGTCGACCCTACCTTTAAGCCTGTCAAGCAGAAGAAGAGAGTCTTCGGGGCCGAAAGGAACAAGATAATAGAGGGAGAAGTGAACAAATTGTTGGAAGCCGGGTATATCACGCCAATACACTTCTCGCAGTGGCTATGCAAAATGGTAGTGGTCCCTAAGGGGCAGGACAAGTGGAGAATGTGCAACGATTTCACAGATCTCAACAAGGCATGCCCAAAGGACTCCTACCTGCTCCCTCCCTCTAATTGATTAGCTTGTGGATTCCACGGCAGGCTGTGAAATGATGAGTATGATGGACGCTTACCAAGGGTACTATCAAATCTCAATGGCTTAAGAAGACCAGCCCAAAACCTCATTTGTAGTGGAGATGGGGGTTTACTGTTTTCTAGTCATGCCCTTCGGACTTAAGAATGCGGGGCCGACTTACCAAAGGTTAGTAAACCTCATCTTTAAAGAATTGATAGGGCGCATTATTGAAGTGTAGGTGGATGACATAATTGTCAAGAGCACGGAGGAGAAAGACCACCATGAACATCTGAGAGAAGTCTTTCAAGTACTTAGAGAGTTTGGCCTCAAACTCGACCCCTCGAAATGCACGTTCGGAGTTCGAGGGGGAAAGTTTCTAGGGTACATGGTCAGCGAAAGGGCCATCGAGACCAACCCCAAAAAAATCGAGGCACTGCAAAAGATTGGGACTCCCAAGTCGATGGAGGACGTTCAAAGGCTCTGCGGCCGGATTGTTTCCCTTAACAGGTTCATATCTCGGTCGGTGGACAGGAATCTGCTTTTCTTCAAGAAGCTGAGGAAGGTTCCTGAATTCAAATGGACCCCCGAGTGCGAGCAGGCTTTGCGGGAACTCAAGGAGGATTTAGCTGCTCCGCCGCTATTAGCCAAACCCAATCCAGGAGAGAAATTGTTCCTATATCTCGCAGTGTCCGCAGAGGCAGTCAGCTCCGTGATCGTGGTAGTGTGGGAGTGGAAGCATCTTCCCGTTTACTACCTCAGCAACATGTTACAAGGGGTGGAGAAGAACTACCTGGAGATAGAAAAATTTGCCTTGGTTCTGATTCAATCTGCGAGGAAGTTGAGACAGTACTTTCAGTCACATTCGATGGTGGTACTCATAGACCAGCCCCTTAGACAAGTCATTTCAAAGCAGGATACATCGGGCAGGCTTATAAAATGGGCTACAAAGTTGGGAGAGTTTGATATCTCGTACTAACCACGAACAGCCATTCAGGCGCAGGTGTTGGTCAACTTCTTCCTCTAGAGGGTTGGATTATCGGAAGTCGGAGACCCACCCCCCATAGCCCCATGGGTCCTACACGTTGACGGCTCATCCACCACGCAAGGAGGGGGAGCCGGGGTTACTTTACAGAGCCCAGAAGGCGACGTGGTGGAGTTCACCATTAGACTTAATTTTCCTGTCACAAACAATAAAGCCGAGTATGAAGCCCTCATCGCCGGTCTCGAACTGGCAGCCAGAGAAGGGGTCTATCATATCAGGGCCTTCATCGATTCACAACTGGTATCCAACCAAATTGGCGGAACATACGAAGCCAGAGACACTGTGATGACTAAATACCTTGAGCGTGTCACCAAGCTGAAGGAAAGTTTCAAATCTTTCACTTTGGAACAGATACCGAGGGAAGAGAACGAGCGCGTGGATGCCCTGTCAAAATTGGCAAGCGCCCTCAAAGGTACCAGGGACCAAGTAGTTAGTTTCAAGATCCTCGATTCCTCTTCAATTCGAGAGCAGACGATCGCCATCTTACCCATTTAGTCCTTCGAATCTAGTTGGCGGGATGAAATCCATGCCTTCCTGGAGGGGGGAAGAGGGAATCACTGATCAAAAACAAGTGCGGAGGCTAAGGAGGCAGTGCGCAAGGTACGCTTTAGACAATGAGGGAAGGTTGTTCCGCAAGTCTTTCCTCGGGCCCCCACTTAGATGTCTTATCCCCTCGGAAGCCCGGGAGATAATGCAATCTGTCCACGAAGAAAGTTGTGGAAACTATGCGGGAGGAAGTTCCTTGTCCAAGAAAATTATGAGGAGTGGTTTCTACTGGCCAATGATCCTAGAGGATGCGTCTGAGTATGCCCGGAAGTGCCTAAATTGCCAGTTTTACGCCAACCTTCCTATAAGACAGTTGTAGAAATAGTGAACGTTGAAATTTTGTGGCCTTTTGATCAATGGGGAATCGACGTGGTTGGACCTTTCCCCATCAGCAAGGGTCAAAGAAAGTTCGCCATAGTGGCAGTGGAGTACTTTACAAAGTGGGTCGAAGTGGAGGCAGTCCACAAGATCACAGACGCCTCGATTCGATCCTTTATATGGAAGAATATCATCTGCCGATTCGGGGTCCCTCGAGTGTTGATATCAGACAACATTACTCAATTCCACAGTCGGGCCACGACTGAGTGGTGCCAGAGTCATGGCATCGAACAACGGTTCACATCGGTGGGAAATCACCAGGCAAACAGTCAAGTCGAGGTTACCAACCTCATCATCTTGCAAAACCTGAAGACGTCATTGGGCGCTCTTAAAGGAGAATGGGCAAACGAGTTGCCTTGGGTACTGTGGGCCTAGCACACCACCCCTTTAACGGCAACGGCGGACTCCCCATGTGCTTTAGTATACGGATCTGAAGCGGTGATCCCAGCTAAAATATTGCACATTACAACCAGGGTGGTGCATTTTAATAAGTCCAGGAATGAAGAGAATCGTGCCACTTGCTCGAGGAGAAAAGGAACGAAGCCTGGTCGAGGATGCAAAAGTATCGAGCCTCCATGGCCCGAGCTTACAATAAAGGAGTACGCCCTAGGAACTTCCAGCTTGGAGACTTGGTCCTCAAGAGGGTCGAGGTATCCAGGCATGTAGGAAAGTTGGATCCAAACTGGGAAGGACCCTACAAAGTTGTAAAGGTCTCGAAAAACAACGGGTACTGGCTCGAGGACATGGAAGAAAGAGAGTTGCCTCGACTGTGAAATGCTTCAAATCTCAGAAAGTTCTATGTTTAAAATAAGATGAGTTTGTTGTTCTATCCTCGATCAATTATTATGTCGGTTGATTAAGAAGTGTGTCAAGGACACTTTTATTTCGAGGGGAGAGGGTTGTACAAATTTACGTTATAAACTCCATTAAATCTTTAAAAAAATTTGCTTATTCCTCTAGTTTGGTTTAAGTTGTTCTTGCACACCATTAATCAATTTTGTACTCTATCTATTAAACACATAATCCAATATACTCATGGAATCGAGGGGATCCATCCTCGAATCTTCCGAAACATTATTATAACTTATCAAGTAAAGCAAAAACTAATAACATGCTTTGTGAACTAGGAAATGCCCCGGAAAGAATGAATCTCATTAATGAGCCCGAGGGCATCCGATATACAAAAAGGGGTGACGAGTACGGGATTTACATAAGAGGAGTTACAGAGGTTTAGGGGGCTACAGTGAATGGGGTTCTACTTAGTCGCTAACTTCGACGGGTCCCTCGTCCTGGCCTCCGTCTTGAACCCCGGTGCCAGCGTTCGCCCCCGCCTCGTCGCCACCATCTTCACCCTCGGGATCACTAGGAGAACTTGGCCCAGCCATTTGGTCTTTCCAACTCTCAGGGACTGGCGCAGACGGGAGCGGAAGGTCTTCTTTCCCGGACGACTCGCCCTTTGCGCTTTCAGGCGGGAGGATATCGAGGCGGCAAAAGACAAAGTTGAACTCGTTTCCTTGAAAGTCGAATTCCTTGGAAAAAAAGTCCAAACGAGTTGCGATCAAAGTCCTCGCCCAAATCACCTCACACTTGGAGTTCGTTGAGAACAAGGTTAACCGCCTCTGCAGAGTCCTGAAAGCTAAGGTATGTCCGAATATACGTCGAGGCGCTCTTGGGCGAAGTCGCGAGCGAGGGCAGTCTCCTCGCATAGCTCCTGCGCATCCTCCCAGGCCTTGGCGGTCCGCCTTACCTCGTCATCCAAGTCTTTGCACTGCTTCTCGAGTTCAGCAATGCAGGTCCTTGTGGATTCGAGGAGCTGTTGGCTCTCCTGCAGTTGCCCTCGTAGAGTTTTATTTGTCGAGGCTAGCTCCCCAGCGAGGACCTCGGCCTCTTCGAGGCACTTCTCTGCTTTGGCCGACACTTGGTGTTTTTTCTTTCTCTCCTCCCTGAACATTCTCTTGTATTTATTTTTGCACCGACGGAAAATGCTTGCGTGTCGAAGGAAGTGGTGGGAGAGAGGGACGACAACCAATCCAAAATTGTCGAGAGTTTAGAAAAAATACATGAATCTAATGGAAGGCGAAAGCAAACATTTTCTTACCCCGATTAAGGCGTTGGCCAGATTTGTCTCAAGCTCCGTGATCGAGCACTTTAGGAGGGCTTGTTGGTCGGCCGGCAATTGAAGACCCCGGAGGAGAGCCAAGTTCATCTTGGTATTGGTCTCGTTAGCTCCCACTTCGGTTATGCGGAGGTTGGAATGGTGGTCTGGAGGTTAACGGGGTTGCTGGGCCCCGCGTCCGCACATTTGAAGAGCTCTTCCTCCTCGTCAGTGTCTGAAGGCTCGGGGCTGGCCGCACGTTTCCCCTTGCTTGTCGGAGCGGGTCTTTTGCTTCTTGGCCCCCCGAGAGGCCTCTCCCGCAGCAGCCCTCTTTCGAGAGCTCTCAGTGCCGCTCTCACGAATAGACACACCGGGCTGGGGACTTGGCCGTGTGGTGGAGGGACTGCCGAGCGGAGCTTTTGCTCGAGGCGGGGGCAATGCCTCAGGTGGTTAAGGGCTCGATGGAGTGGCAGTCGAAGTGAACACACCGGCAGTGGCTGGGGCCCCCGGTACTGTGGAGATTTCATTATGAGGGGTAGTTTGATCAGAGGGTTCTTGACCCCTCTCGGTCCCCCTCGAGGCTGCCACCACCTCCTCGGCCGATGACGCCCTAGCCTCCTCAGTTTGGGAAGCTTCCCTTTGCACCTCAGTTTTGACTCGGATGGTCTCGGCACTCTGGCTGGATCCTTCCCTGGTGCCAGAATCTCTCCTCGGCCACCTTGTTTTCTGGGTAACTGCCATGTGAAAGACAGATACTTTAGGGCGGGGAGGTTGGGTTTGGCACCTTTGTCTATTGAGCCTAGCCAACAATGCCCGGCGTGTGTCCATTAAGATGCTGAGACCTGCATAGAAGAAGGGCGTAAGTCAGCAGCAGTGGGAACCCTCAAAAAAAAAAAAGAAGAAAATTTTTGGGGAAGAAGGGATTTTGGGCCCTAGGGTCGCTCTTTGCATAAGTATGGCGCCGCATACCAGGGCGCTCGTTTGGACCGGGGTCGCCGGAGGCGCTCGAGAGGGGATAGGCCCGGAGTATATCTTCTGAGGTCAAGAAGAGAGCACACATTCTCCCCATCTTGGCGAAGTCCGCTACCTTCCCCTCGTCGAAACTAGGTTCTTCGTGGGAGAAGTTGCGGTTAAGTACGGGAGGTTGGAGCCAATTTGAGGGCATTCCCAACTACCCTCGATCTTCCATGAACACGAACTTCCTTTTCCACCCTGACCCATGGGAGGATTTAAAGCCGTCCAGCACCTTTGAAGAAGCTGAGCGGGCGGACAAGTACAAGAAGCCAGGTTTGTCTTCGGCCGATTCACCTGGGCCGGACCGAACTAACTAATTCGACCAGAAGAACTCCAAAAAATTGGCCGGACTGGCTTCCTCCTTGAGGCATTTCATAATCACTACGAAGGCGATGATGATCATGATGGGGTTAGGTACCAGTTGGCTAGGGCACACACCGGCGAACTCTTGTAGCCTTCGAATCTTGGGAAAAAGGGGCAGGCGTAACCCTGCTTCGAAGTGGTGAAGATTAAAGGCGACGCATCCCTCACAAGGCTCCACCATGTTCTCATTAGGGAACTGAACCCCAAACTCCTCCGGGATTCTATCTACCTCCATCGCGGTTATATTACTAGAGATGTCCTGGGGAAGCGATGAGGTCTGAAATTTGCCTATTCATCCACCCCGTGTTTTAGGGCTCTTGGCAGGAGACCTACTAGGCCCTGCATCCCCTCCAGCGGGCCCCTGGGTCTTCTTTTCCTTTTGCCCTGGGCAGACCCTTTTTGGTGCGTTGCCCGGTGCCTCCCCTCTGAGGCCCCCGCTCTGCGGCGTCCCGGCTTGGGTCATCCCAGTAGTCTCCGCAGCACGACTTTTGCGGCCCCTGAAACCGGCTAGGAGGGAAGGCAAACCTCCCCCTTCGCCGCCAAGTCCTCAGGCGTCGGATTTGAGTCATCTAGTATCTTTCTTCATGGACCCATGGCAGCTAGGGTTTTTTCGAAAAAGGAAGTGTTAAGAAAAGGAATTAAGGAAAAGAGGTCACCTGGAGAGGATAAACGGTTGAAAACGATGACAATTGCGTCCTTTGAAAGCCTTGCTTCTACTGCTCATACGAATGCTTGGGTGAATAAAAGGGAAAATCAATTTGGGACGGAACCCGCCACTATTTATAAGGGGTACGGGGAACGCCACCAAACATTATGACGCCTCGGCCGCTGTGGTAAAAAGGTCTGCAACAATTATGACTAGGCATGCCCCATGCCATCATGACCTTTCGGCCACCAAAAAGTAATGGGCAGGGGCACGCCACTTCTCCCCAAGCAAGCGCGTGGGCCATCAGAGTAGGGAAAAAGCGACTTTTCATGCCCAGATGGCGTTTCGAATTCAAAAAACATAAGGACACCTGACATCCCGCAATAAAAGTCACTCTTGAAAGCTGACGTTCTCGTCACAATCAAGAGTGGAGGTACTAATGATGAGTCAGGTGCCACCTCATCATACCACGTCAGTAAGTGGGAGGTTGAAGCCCTCGATATGACGATGGTCTTCGAAAGAGTTTATAAGCTGGCTGCTTTCGAAGGCACCGCAAGGCGCAAGTCTGCTATCCTGTGGATCCTCGAGGTGATCCACGGCCCTCGAAAACACCCTGCCTAGTTCCTAAGGAATGAGAAGTTTATTGGCGTGAGGGGGCCCTCGAACGCGCCCGTATCGAGGATGGGATCTCGTATTTAGCCATTGCACGGCTTGACACCTAATAGGGATGAGCCCAGCTGGCGACTACTGGCAGGTCCAATCTACCGCCATCTAATGCGCCCCAGTGGCACATGGGTTCATCCCATCAGTCTCCAGTGCATTAAATGCCAAGTCATAAATACAATACTTGGTCATAAATGCTAAAAATACACATTGATTGCGAATAGGGCCCCTCATTAATGAGAAGTGAGAGCAGCCGCCAATGGGAATCATGAAGGGGACAAAAGGCACATTCCGGTACGGCTGAGGTCAGAAAATTAACCGGCTCCTACCAGTCATGTCATATCCAGGCTCTTCACTCTCATATATAAACTAAACCGGCTCTCCACCCAAGGGTAAGTAAGAGAGCTTTTCATACACTATTCATCATCTCCTCCAAACACTGACTTGAGCGTCGGAGAGCCTACGCCAGGGCAAAACCGGCTAGTCTCATGTGCGTTCCTCTCTCTTTGACAGGTGGGCCACCAGCATTATCATCCGGAGCTCTTTGGACCCCGACACGTGGTCGAACCAAAAACCGACCGCATCAATATTTAAAATTAAAATTAGATTATAAATTGATATATAACCTTTGCGAACTATATGTCTAGATATACATTTGTATATTTAAGGGTACATTTGTCGAAATATATGATTGGGGAAAGGGAGGAAGTTCAAATGCTACATTTATTAGTTAATAAAGATAAATTATATATTGATGATTAAGGTGATAAATTGTATTTAATCCTGTTTTGACATGATAGGCATTTTAGCCAATTTTTCAAATATGAAAGTGAGAGTCGAGTGACAATAACAATTTTTTTTTAAATATCCAAAAATCACAATTAGGGGTGTAAGATGAAATCAACTAGCTTAAGAGCTCAATGAGCTAGCTGAAGTTAGGCCTGACTCAAGCTTGATCCTTTTGAGCTCAAGTTCATCAAGCTTGAGCTTCTTCGCGAGTCGTGCTTGAATCTAAAAATAAGTGTTCAAGAGTTCGCGAGTTGGCTCATGAGCTTTCATTTTATTTTTTAGTTTAAAATTTATTAAAAATAATAGAAGTTAGAATAGTAACATTATCAAAATTATATATAGTATTAGCATAGATGTCTAGATTATTTATTATAATAATTTAATTTTATAATATATGTATGTCAAATATCACATTTCATATTGAACTAAGATTTGTAACAAGTTCAATTAGAGTTGGTAATTTTGTATTTTTGTTTGAGTCAAATAAAAAAAAAAGATTGAATAAAAAAGTAGAAAAGATTTTGAGATGGTGATTTTTGTATTTTTTCTATAATAAGTTTAATTAAATACATCATAAATAATTAAAAATATATAATTAATAAATATTTTAATTTTATATTTTAAAAAAATATATAATTAAATTATATTTTATTTTTATTTTTACACGCGTACAAACTATCACCAATCAATTAGTATTCTATTATTAATCATTTAATGCATGGCACAAGTTGAGAACCACGAAATAACACTTGCCAACGACTCCAGATGTTCCGGTTCAAATGCACATGATCTTCTGCAAGATCTTCAATGCATCTCCAGAAAAGATCTACTAAGAATCTCGAGAAATGATTCCCAGCCAATGCATATGATATTTAACTTGTATTTATAAATTTATAACTTTGCTCTGTTTTATAAGCAAATGTCGACTTTTAATTCATCAGAGAGTTATATCTTGAAAGGACCCAATTAGTAATATCGCATGATCAAAAATCAAATCAAAGTTATCGTTAACAAGAAAATGAATCAAAGTGAAAACAGTTCTCTTTTTCCAAAATAAGGATCCGACACAATTTCTAGCAATTTTTTTTTAACAATTTACATATGAATATAAATAACATATTGGTGCATTTATATTAGGATTGTCAGTTTTTGACCCACTATGATAACTCAACACGAACCCAATACAAAAATAATGAGTTAGGATTGAGAATTCGTTGGTTGGATTGAAAATGGGTCAAACTCGAAAGCGACTTGAAAAATATGAATTGGGTTGGGTTGACTCGTGGGTTACCTAGATAATCAAAATCCTTTTGAGTTAACCGGCAATCCGACCTAACTCGATCCAACCCGATCCAAATCATTTTTAAATTTTTTTTTCATTTTTCTGTCGTTTAGAAAAAAATATATTATGTATAAATTATAAATCATAACATTTTGATGAGTTATAATTAATCATTAATAATAGGCCAAATTCCAATTTTGCCCCCTCAGGTTTGGTCAAATTGCGCGAAACCCCCTATGGTTTAAAAATATGCAAAATACCCCCCTGTGGTTCATAAAACCATGCTCACGTGCCCTGATGCAACGTTGCCGTTAAGTCCTAGTAGACGGCATTAAATTTTGTCGGACATTCCCCATTATACCTTTATTTGTATATTGTACTGTGAATTAGGATTGCTTTACTTTTAATCGTGGAGAGAGAGTGAACTTTTCAGCAGTGAAAGAGAAAGGTAAAAAGGAATTAGAGTTTTAGGGTTCGTCAATTTGGGGAAAAATCAAGATTCTTGGTCTAACTTTGTCGAATTGACGAGATGGTGTGAAACGGGTAGCTTTTTGAATCTTGCGTCCTTTTCTTGGAGACCCAGGTATGTTCACTCTCCATTTGGGCTTTTTTTTCTGTACTTTTTGATGTTTTTGATGTAGTTAGGGTTTATAAATGGTTAGAATAAGGTGGTGAGTGGATGTATAGTTCTTATGTCGAGAATGTGGTCCCCTTCAAAAAGGTGCTGGAAGTTGGCTAGAATTTTATAATCATGTGTACATATATTATCGACAATATGGACCCATCCATCAATGTAGTTTTTTTTGGTTAAATGTGGTCCCTGTTGGACGGTTTTGTTGGACTTTTTGAGGTAGTGGTATTGTGTTTGTGTCGGCTAGGTTTTTTATTATGTACTTTTGGGGTCACTACTAAAAAAACTGTTTTTAGTGACCGATTTTGGCTAAAATCGGTCACAAAAACAGATTTGTGACCGAATCAGTGACCGAAAAAATCGGTCACTAAAACCTCCGTCACAGATTTTTGTGACCGAATCTGTGACTGACTATTTTTGTGACCGACTTTGTGACCGAACTATTAGTCACAAAAAAAATAAATCATGACCGATTTTTCGGTCACAAACTCGTCGAATAGTGACCGAATTTGTGACCGAAATTTTAGTCACAGCAGAAAAGAATAGTGACCGAAATTTCGGTCACAAATTCAATTAATAGTGACCGAATTTTCGGTCACAGAATCAAATATTAGTGACCGACTTTGTGACCGAAATTGTAGTGACAGTAGAAAATAATAGTGACCGAATTTTCGGTCACTATTTTTTCTTGAAATTGTGACCGAATTTTCGGTCACAATTTCAAGGAAATAGTGACCGATTTTGTGACTGAACGTTGAGTCATTTTAAAAAATAATAGTGACCGATTTTGTGACTGAACGTTGAGTCATTTTTAAAAAAAATAGTGACCGATTTTTCGGTCACAAATTGTAAAGAAACAGTGACAAATTGCGAAAAATAGTGACCGATTTTTGATCACAAACCTGACCTGTAATATGAATTTCAATTGTTTCAATTTGCAAATTCCCCAATTCAAATAACACCAATATTCGCAAAACATTCATCAATATCCGCCAAATATTTACCAATATCCGAAAAATATATACTAATATATTCTCGAAACATACACCAATATTCGCCAAAATTAAACAATATCCGTAAAATATACACAAATATCCTCAAAACATATCCACAAAATATACACAAATAAACATTCTAATACTTATCATTATAAAATCGACCACACGCATCCACCAAACATGATCAACTCCAAATTATCTATCCATCAACATACACCAATATCTACCAAATATTCAACAATATCCCCGATGTATACACCAATATCCTCAAAACATACACTAATATCCGCAAAATGGACAATCAAAATTACGCATCTCTAAATATAGAAACTAATAAAATGTAAAGTAAGTTATATTATAAAAATTGATTACGTCAATCTCCTTTTGCCTCTCATGCTCAGTGCCATCCTCATTCTCACTCGAAGTTGCACCACTGTTTCCACGAGCAGCCCACTTGTTGATATATAATATTACTTACGATAGTATTTTTTGCACGATCGTTCACAAAGACCCGTTCACCTTCCTTATTTTTTATTGAGTGGAGACATATAGAAGCCTGAACAAGAGAAATCAAGGAGTTCAAAGCTTCATTTTGTCTTCTTTTTACAGGAAAAAGGAAAGAAAAAAATGATATGTTCCTTCATGGAACCAATTGCACAAAAACATAAAATGATATGCAGTGGAAAAATTTGCCGACAGAATTTGTAAATGACCAAATCTATCATAAAATACTAGAACATATGTGTCTCCAAGTTTTAAAATTTTATCTTGGAAATAGCCCCAAAAGGGTCCTCATCCTCAGTCCAAGAAACCGCCACTGCCTCAACAACAAATCCCATTTTCTTGCAGTGCTAAAAAACATTTATTAGAGCATGAATAAATATGAATGTTAGTATCATTTTCTTACATTGCTAAAAAACATTTATTAGATGTTTACCCTCTCTCGACAAACTCGAGCAAAAGACTTTGAACCAACTATATCATGTGTGTCTTGCAGAGCTCGATTTTGCGTGTTCCGCTTACTTATTTTCTGCAACAAGGTTAATTTGAGATGATAATGCCATTCCGGGCAGTTTTCACATATTTCCTATAACATAAGATTAGAGAGGACTAATTACAGGATTTCATTTTCATCATTTCATGCTAGTTTTTGACTTTTCTTTGTGAAGCCTCCTGTTATGATATCATTATTAATTGATGACAACTCAAATGTGGCCCAACATTAATATTTGCAATCAAGATAGACTGTCTACATAAAAGGAGTATCAATAGCATATCAAGTAACAAGATTTCAACATAAAATAGACAGGGGAAAGACATTGTTTGAGATCATATATCCATGTAACGACGGATATTAGCATAACACATAACAATTTACCTGTGCATGCAGTACTTGTATTCTGAACTCCTAGTGAAATCTTTCTCTCCTTCTTCCAACTATAGAGTTCAAGAATTCACAAATATACACTCATTAGCACAAAATTCCAAATAAAAATACGAAAATTTGCAGGTTTTTCTACTCTTGACTCCCTAGTGGCAATAGTTTTTCCAAATAAAAAAGAAAGAAAAGGTAAACTTGGAAGATAAAAAGAAACACAAAATTGACAGCAGGGGGGTTGGTGTAATTTTGAAGAGCTAGAAAGGATCCTTCCAATATTGAAAACCATAGAAACTAAATGATAGCAAGGGGCATGGTGTAATTTTCAAAAGATGCAGGGGGTTTGTAGTATCGAAAATAAGAGAAACTAATCGAAAACAAGAGAAACTAGAAACTAAATTGACAGTAGGGGGTTACTGTAATTTTGCAACAAAAACAGTAACAATAGGTGATAAAGACAGACACTAAGATTCATGAGAAGTACTTATTGCCACTTAATGCTTCATAATTAATATGCCTTTTTTCCCCCTAATAGTGACAATAAACATATTGAAAAAGAAGTGGTTAATGAAAGCTCTAGATTGAGAAAATTGAAAAAAAATTTAATTAAGCCAAAATGCAATGGTAGCTTGAGCCCTTAAACTTCTTCGAGATAATGTCAAATAACAGTGCAGGTATAGCTTTCAACTAATCAAACATTTATTTAATTAGTGGCATCTTATAAGGCAGCTATTATATGATTTAGAATTTCACACACAAGGACAAAAGAATTATTCATGTAAGGATTCATGAATGAAATCTACCATAGATTGGGATACATATGCAATGGCACTAATAAAATCTTCTGCAGTCAAACAAAATGAGCTAATCTTTCTGGATTTCTAAAATCATCCAGCCCGGAGACAATTGAGCATGGTTTCATTAGAGAAGAGGCCCACCAAATCTTATAACGTCTAGGTGCATTTGTAATACACACCCATCAAAACATGGTAAAGTGTGAATGCGTAGTCAAGGCTTTGGGGAGGGGAGTAGAAGGAAAGGCATACCATTACAGCAAACATACAGCCCAGGCTCCACAAGTCCAGGGAATAGTCATAGTCTTGCAAATCAACAAGAAGCTTAGGGCCCTTAAAATATCTGCACATGGGAGATCAGCAAATTGAAGGTGAAACAGATCAAATCAGCCAAAAACTAGAAGTAAACCCATATCTTTGTTCAAAAAGCCTTGAAATCCAAAGGTTGACACTTAGAATGAGCATTACTCTAACAGCACTACTGAAATCTATAGCAGAGCTAGAATACGGAATGTGCTGCATAAAATGTAAAATATGTACAGCTCCCAACCAACTTGTCCGTTGCTACTCTTCCTCTTAGTCACTTATCAACAGAAGCAGATCTCTAGCAATTAAATTTTGAAGAGTGGGCCGTAGGGGGGGGGGGAAGGGCGTCGGGCCGGCGGGGGGAGAGGGGCCGTGGGAGGGGGCGGGGCCGGCGGGGGGAAGAGTGGGCCGTGGGGGGGAGGGGGTGCGCCGGCCAGATCTGGTCCGGGGGTGGGAGGAAGAGGGGCGGCGGCCCAGATCTGGGCTTGGGGCCGCCGCCGCCGCCGGACCAGATCTGGAGGTAGCTGGGGTGGGGGGTTGGCGGGGGAGGGCGGGGTTTGTTGGGGGAGGCTGTGGAAGGCGAGGAGGGAGAGAGGCCGTGGTGGTGGAGGGAGGGGTTGGCGGAGGGAGGGAGGCGCCGCCGGTGGAGGATGAGGGAGGCGCCGCCGGTGGAGGAAGAGGGAGGCGCAGGGGGGAAGGGGGGTTGGCGGGGGAGGGCGGCTGTGGAGGGCGAGGAGGGAGACAGGCGGTGGTGGTGGAGGGAGGGGGTGACCCTCAAGGGCATTGTATTTTTGTGACCGAAAAATCGGTCACAAATTCGCCCAAAAGAGGCTCCCATTTTGTGACCGATTTTTCGGTCACAATTTTCTCTCAAGTGCATTGTATTTTTGTGACCGAAAAATCGGTCACAAATTCACCCAAAAGAGGCTCCCATTTTGTGACCGATTTTTCGGTCACAATTTTCCCTCAAGTGCCTAGAATTTTTGTGACCGAAAAATCGGTCACAAATTCGCTAAAAAAGGCTTCCATTTTGTGACCGATTTTTCGGTCACAATTTTACCTCAAGTGCCTAGCATTTTTGTGACCGAAAAATCGGTCACAAATTCGCCAAAAAGAGGCTCCCATTTTGTGACCGATTTTTCGGTCCCAATTTTCTCTCAAGTGCATTGTATTTTTGTGACCGAAAAATCGGTCACAAATTCACCCAAAAGAGGCTCCCATTTTGTGACCGATTTTTCGGTCACAATTTTCCCTCAAGTGCCTAGAATTTTTGTGACCGAAAAATCGGTCACAAATTCGCTAAAAGAGGCTTCCATTTTGTGACCGATTTTTCGGTCACAATTTTACCTCAAGTGCCTAGCATTTTTGTGACCGAAAAATCGGTCACAAATTCGCCAAAAGAGGCTTCCATTTTGTGACCGATTTTTCGGTCACAATTTTCCCTCAAGTGCCTAGCATTTTTGTGACCAAAAAATCGGTCACAAATTCGCCAAAATATATTAGCAATTTTTGTGACCGATTTTTCGGTCACAAATCTGCTATAACATTAATTTATTTTCTTTTTGATATTTTTTTTAAAAAAATCTACAGTAATTTAAATATAAGTAAATTAAAAATTTATTTATTTTTTTTGTGACCGATATTTGCATTTTAGTGACCGATTTGTTAGTCACAATGATATTTTCATTCTTTTGTGAAATCGGTCACAAAAGCGGTCACAATTCTCAGTTTTTTGTGACCGAATGTGTTCCGTCACAAATTTCAGTCACTAAAAACAGTTTTTTTAGTAGTGGGTATTATTTTGCATTTATTTACTCGGTTTAATATGCTTGTTTGCAGAGTATGACATTGGAGGATTATGCAGATTTTTATTTATGGGTTAGGGGTGTTATTCAGTGGGTCCCTAGGGTTAAATATTTTGGCGGGTATAAGGTGTGGTTCCCTAATGTAGACAAAGACAGGCTTTTTTATGGTGACTTAATTAACATGTACATGAAAGCAGGTGGTAAAGCACGTAATATAGTTATATATTACTGTCTTCCTAATCATGAACTAGATGATGGTATTAGAATTCTCAAGGGGATCAAGGAATTTTAGAGTTAATTAGGGCTTACAAAGATGTTTATGATATTTTGTTGTATGTAGAAGACAAGGAGGGTCCTATTTTAGTAACTGACAGTGAAGGCAACATCATTAGGAATAGGAGTGAAGAAATTAGACTAGCCCTTACTTATCATGATGACTTTAACACTGGCAATGCAGGTGTAGAAGGGTTTGATGAGGGTGTTGGGGTTAGAGATCATGAGTGGGGTAGGTTTGATGAGGGTGTTAGGGTTAGGGATGATTAGGGGGGTGGTTATCATAAGGGTGTTGGGTTTAGGGTTGATGAGTGGGATGATTTTGAGGAGGGTATTGGGGTTAGGGTTGGTGAGGGGGGTGGTTCTGATGAGGGTTCTAGGGTTAGGGTTGGTGAAGGGGGTGGTTCTGATGAAGGTGCTAGGGTTAGGGTTGATGAGGGTGCTGGGGTTGGGGCTGATGATTAATTTAGAGAGGGTGACATTGAGGAAGATTATGAGTCTGATGATGAGGAAGGGCTTGGAGGGGTCGGGGGATGAAACTATTTTTGGTGATAAGTCACCTGAACATGAAAAAAATTTGTATAAAAAACTTAGGCGCTATAGGAGAGAGAGAAGGCATAAAAAAAAGCTGAACAGGCTAGAGAAACTATTGATAATAGAGTAAACATTGAGGGTGGAGAGTGGTTTAGTGAGGCAGAAAATGATGATAAACTAGAGTCATTAAAAGGGAGTGATGATGATACTCCCAAATATCCAGTTTGGGATGATGATATGGAGAAGAGAAATGTAGATTTATGTGTAGGTTTTTGCTTCCCCAGTAGAGAGAAGTATAGGGAGATATTAAGACATTGGACTATTTCAAAGGGTTGGGATCTTAAATTCATAAAAAATAAGAGGTCTAAGATAACAACTGTTTGTAAAAATAGGTGTGAATGGAGGGTTCATACATATTTAATTCAGCATAGAGACACTTTTTGGATAAAGAGTCTTAGAGGTAGGCATGAATGTGCACACATGATTCACAATAAACAGGCAACATACAAGTACCTTGGGAAGAGAATTGAAATATGGTTATGGACAATCCTAACGAGGAGCTGCAGTTACTTAAAAATAAGATATGGAGAGATGTTCAAGTGAATCCTAGTTTGTATAAAGTGCATACGACTAAGAGGTATGCAAATGATCTTATTAATGGGGACATTAAAGAGCAATATCATAGGCTATATGATTACTGTGCAATAGTATGCAAATACAACTGAGGCAGTAGTTTGGCTCTTAAAATGGATAGGTCTCTTAACCCTCCTGTTTTACAAAAAATGTATTTTTGTCTAAGTGGGTGTAGAGATAGGTTTGTAGATGGATGTAGGCCAATAATTGGGTTTGATGGGTGTTTTTTGAAAGGCAAGTATAAGGGTCCATTGTTTTCAGCCATAGGAAGGGATGGGAATGATAATCTCTACCCCATTGTATTTGCATATATTGAGATAGAAAAATTTGATAGTTGGGATTGGTTTATTAGTTTGCTACTTAGAGACATTGGGTCTCATGAGGAAAAGGGATGGGTGTTTTTGAGTGATAGGCAGAAAGGCCTTATTGAGGCTGTTGCACAACATGCTCCAAATGCAGAACACAGGTTCTGCATAAGACACTTGTACAATAACTTCAAAATGACGTTCAAGGGCCTGGTACATAAAAATCTCTTCTGAAGCATCAACTTATAGTGTGAGAACACACTTAAGAGTGATGAAAGAGATTGAAAGAGTTAGTCCAAAAATTGGTGATGAACAAACTGCATTTGAGTGGATTTCTGACACTTATGCACATCATTGGGCACGATGCTACTTCCCTATAAGTAGCAAGTGTGATGTTAATGTCAACATGTGTGAGTTTTGGAACAACCTTATTATGGAGGCAAGATCACTTCCAATCATTGAGATGTTTGAGTTGATCCGGAAAAAAATCATGACTAGGATCCAAACAAAAAAAACTGGCATGGATAATTATAATGGTGAAATTTGTCCTAACATCCTCAAGAAAATTGAGATGCAGAGGAGACAAAGTAGGCATTGCTTTCCTACATGGGCTGGTGAAGACAAATATGAAGTTATGCACTTTATGAACAACCATGTAGTGTATTTAAATGACATATATTGCAGCTGTGGGATGCTCCAACTTGTTGGTTACCTATATTATCATGCTATTGCATGCATCGCATATCATAGGAAGGATGTTGATAGGTATGTGCATGCTTGGTTAAAAAAGCCAGCCTACTTGAGGGTTTACAGTCATACAATCCAACCTGTGCCTGGGATACATGACTATGAGGTCTCCCCTCTTGGGATTATTGATCCACCAAACATAAAATTTAGGTCTGGAAGGCCTAAAAAAAGGAGAAGAAGGGATGCCAATAATATTATAGAGGATTCAATAATTTCAAGAAGAGGCCTTACCATGATTTGTTCTAATTGCTTAGGACCAGGCCACAATAAGAGATCATGCAAAATACCAACACATCCCAACTCCAAGTTTTTCAAGGTTTGATTAAGTTACAATTTTTTTTGCTAACAAAAATATTTTTCTCTTATTATCTCTAATAAAGTCAATATTTTATGATGCACAAAAGTGGTCCACAACAACCATCTCAAGAAGCACAACAAAACATTTCTAGACCTCCACAAGAAGATGTCAGAAACTCTTTATTTTGCATTGAATAAAAAATACTGGACACTTGTTCATGCAAATTTCTATGCACTATAGGTGCCCCAAGCTTCAAATGTTGAATCATCATCAAGTCAAACAAGGACACCTCAGCATCATGTTACAAGAACTTTATTACAGCAGCCATTTCAGGTCAGATGTTAATGCACTTTACCTTTTTTAAGTTATTCAAAGTCTGATCATAATATTGATACTAGCTAATATGGTTATTGACTTAGATTCTAAGACAGTCGATGCATCCAAGTGCATCAGAAATACCTATGCCCCCAAGTTCAAGTGAGAGACATCCTCCACAAACACAAAGTTCACACACTTCTACAAAGTCAAAAATGACAAAAAATTCATTTTGAAATGCATCCCTAGCGCGTGCCACACAAACACCGTTAACTAGGCAGAATGCACATGGTCTTATGAACCTTGGGGGGTATTTCAAATATTTTTAAACCATAGGGGGTTTCGGGCAATTTGACCAAACCACAGAGGGCAAAATTGAAAGTTGGCCTTAATAATACAACATAGGAAAAATTATGAAAAAGATAATAGGGAATTTTTTTAATTATTAAACACACAAAAACATTAGATATTTAAAGATAAGAGTTCGTCAAATCGTTTAAATATATAAATGAAAAGTCAATTTGAATGATAAACTATAATCATATATGTTAATTATCATCATCCTTTTCCCTCCAAAAAACTATATATTCTTCTTTTAATTGTTTATTTGCATTCATTAAAGTTTTACATTGATTTATTTTAATATTGAATGAAATTTTTTATCAAATATTTTTACAGTATATTATAAATAAAATTTAAATAAACTAGAGTAGAAAATGAACTCATTAATTTCTAATGTGAATTCCAAACATATATGTTGTATGTAGCCAACCATTATTACAAGAATGTATACCTTTTAGTGATGAACTAATGACAAATTTAGTTTTCTACACTATATTTCATTTATAACAAATTTGTTAGCAAATGTCTTGTTACTAATTGTTTATTTAGTTCTATTTATATTGAATTCTGTCATTAATCATCACATGGTGTAATGATACTCTAAAATTGTGAAAAAGTGTAAAAATCTCTCTGTGACAAAATTTTTGGTAGACTTAACGAAGAGGTGCTTTATTATATAGTGTATACAAAATAAATCTACATGTAGTATAGTTAGCCAAATGAAAAATTAGGGGGAAAAAATCAACTTTTAACTAGTAAATTATAATTGCTTTAATTTTTTCATTAGAAAAGTTGAAATTTTTATTTAAAACAGGTCAACCTGGATTGACATAAACCCAATCAAATTGGGTTAGGATTGAGGTCTCATGGGTTTGATAGGTTATTGGTTAGATTAGGATTGCGGGATTTTATGTTATACTCCTACCTCAATTCAACCCAACCCAACCAAGTCACCCGAATTGCCGCCCCTAGCTTCTACGCTCGGATTTTCAAAACATTGGACCTGCCTATAGTTATTTCAATACAATTTTATTTTTCACTTTTTATAAATTTTAATAAATACTAAAAATTTCGTAATCATACAAAAGATTTAATAAATAATTATAATTTATTTTGTCAGAATTTATACATTTTGTTCACACATTCAATTATTGTGCTGGTGCCCAAACAACATAATTGTCCAGTCAAGCCATTAACATGAAGGTTGAACCAATTAGATTAACTATTTATTAATGCCTCATTTTTCATTATTTTTTTATTTCGAATTTCTAACATAACATTATAAATAGGATGCCATCCACAATCTTTCAGTACACCACAAGCTAAGTAAATTCACAGTTGGCCGAAACAACACTTCCACACACACGATGTCCAAGTCTTCATCAGCATGCCTCATCATCTTTTTAACTCTTTCGGTTATTTTCTCTGATCAGCGTCATCATGTTGAGGGCGCTTCTTTCATTTGCAATTTTTTTTGCTACGCAATATATAAGACGGCATGCATTTCTGGCTGTGGAGACGGAATCGATTGCGGAATAATATGTGAAGTGGGAGCACAAGACTGTCTCAACAACTGGTGTGTATCTGATGGCTGCGTCGCTGACTGCAATAGTAAGTACGTAGATTGCACGATACAATGTCAAAAGCCAGCTATACCGTGGTGCCATCTATGTCCTATCCACCGCGATTCCTGTCTCAAGGAATGCGTTAAAGATCACTCAGAGGGTATTATTCAATCCGTCACTAAATCCGTAGCTTAAAAAGACTTCTTTTTTTTTTTCCCAGTGTTGTAACGCAGTAATAATCTCAGTGCTTTGTTATGTTGTAGCCTCCTCCAGGTCATGTTAAGGCTAGTTGGTATTAATAAACATGTACGTGTTAGGCCTGGATTTCACGTATGTAATGTGGGATGTCAGTCTCACCTTCACTTCTTCTTTTGTTACTCTATGTTTGGTTGCTGATCATCGAACTATATATGAAGTGTGTTTCTTGTTCCTTATATCTTGTGGGATCGACAGTGGTGATTATGATTTGTGAAAAATGATACAAACCATACTAGATAGCACCATAATCTGTATTATTAAGTAAAGCATAGAGGGGACTGCACGTATATATGTAGGGTGTCGTCAGTCTCGCTTTTTCGTTTCTTACTAGATATACTTTTGCTTGCTCATTGTCGAATTATCTATGCTCTGTTTTTCTTTCGTATATCTTATGGGATTGTTAGAGCCTAGACTCTAGACTATAGAGGCGAGTATGATTTTTTTAAAATACAACAGAACGGCGCAGGGAACAACAATTATAAGTGCAAAATTACAACGCAAAATCAGTTTGGTGGTAATTTTTACCTCAAACCGTATCACACCGAATCGCCTACATCCATATTATATGTGTTTAAATGTATCACTTTATTTAGCTTGAATTCTTCAACATGTATGAAAGATTCACTAATATTTCAACATGTATAATAGATTCACTATTCACCTTTTCAATTGTTCCTAATTAACTTCACCAATCATTAATTATATTATTCGAAACCTGACATACATCTAACCATATCAAACATTAAATTATGCATTAATCAAAAATTTAATAGGTCATATTATGTTAAAATCTTAAAGTGTTGTGTGGTTAACTTCATCAATATTTTTTTTTTTGAAGTTTAAATCACGTATGCAAATTCGCCGCATATGTTTGACCTTGTATAATTATGGTCTGTTTAACCAAAGTCATTATATTTTTTATTTTATTCATTGTTAATTTGCTATAAATAATGATCAACTTGTGACTAGTTTGACATCTACATCTTAGTGATTGAAACATTGCCACTAACTAGTGACCAGTTTTTTAGTCACAACTTAGTGACTACAATACTTCTGGTATTATATATATAAATATATTTTAAATAGACCTCACTTGCGCTAGTCGAGAATCAAAGCTAGGCTTGCGCCATGGGCCAGAGGACCACTTGTGTTGAGAATTGAACCAAGGCTTGCGTCATGTGCAAGGGTGACAATACATGCACATAATTTTGAGCAAATCAAGTTTGGAACCCACGTCTTGCACAAAGACAGGGGCCCTTCCTACTGTTAGGCCATTGTCAATCTCTATCATTTGTGTTTTTTTTTTTAACTTCTCATAAATTTGTGGAATTTTAATTTTATTAATTTATTACTTAATAGTAGTTTGTATAGTTTAGCATTCAATTTGACAAATTATTAAAAAAAGGTTCAATTGTCAAATTAATTATTTTAATTTAGTATAATTGACAAATTGAAACAATCGAATCTGAAACCTTTGTTAGTTCAACCTGTTGAAAATTGAATTGTTCACAATTTGATAATTGACAAATTGAAACAGTTAATTTACATGAAAATCAACTACATATTCAATAAATTTATTTACTATATTATTGATTGAAGTAGAAAAACTGACAAAATGAATTCAAGTAATTATTAGTGACTCTGTGTATGTGTAAACCTCAAAATTAAAATAATCTGTTATTGAATTTTTATTAATATTCACGTACATGTATTATAGCTCTATTCACAAGTCCTACATGCAAAAAAAAATTATTTTTTCGTCTTTTAACTTAAGTTCAATATTTTGTTGAAAAACATTTTTTATCTTTTTTACACTTTTTAAGTTAAAGTATTAAACATTGTTATTTCATAGATAAAATACACTCATGATTAAAAGCTTTGCCTTGTATAAAATTTATGTGTACACCATTGCCTTTTCCCATTGTTTCTTTTCTTTTTTCTTTTTGCTTTTGAGTATCACCACTGAAAAAAAGTCCTAATTTGACGCATATAATGTAACACTTTTAAAAAGTGTCTTATTGTAAACTTATTGTGATATTTCATAAAAATCCTTAATAAACTAATCTAGATTTGAACTAAAATGTATATTTTATGATACTAAAAAGTGTTAAAATAAGTTATTATGACACTTAAATACGTGGCACTTTAGCTAGTGCTGTCACCAAACCAAATGTGCTTTTTGTGACACTAGCTAAAATGTCATGTATTTGAGTATAGCGATAACGTATTTTAACATTTTATAGTGTCATAATAAGTACATTATAGTTCAAATTAAGGATAAGTTATTGCGACACTTTTTATTAGGTGTCACAATAGGTACATATAAGTTTGACACTACCATATTACATGTGTGTCAAATTAGGTAATTTTTTTAGTAGTGTCTTGTGTCTTTGTTGAACCCTTCATCATATATTAATATTGAAAGAATTTACAAAGTTAGGAATTAGTAAAATATAGGATGTGTAGGATATCTAATTAAATATATAGCATAGAATAAATTATGCTTTCAATCTCTTTTTAATAAATAAATTTGTATCCATTGCACGTGAATTGAAAAATACTATCTATTCATTTAAAATTTTCATACAATTGTATGAAAAAAATACTACTAAATTATGTTTATAATATCAAAAGTTTGAATTGATATAAAGAGATTACTTAATTTGCATCACAAACAATAAAAATATTAATTCATAACTAATTTTTATTAGATTAATTCTTATTTATTTTTATTTTATATGATATTATTATTATTATTATTATTCAAGCGTAACTTAGTATATATACATTTCTAACAAAAACATAAACATTGATTAAAAAAAAGTATGGATAAGTTTATTTAGATAATATAAAAGAATTATACATTGACTCAGAAAAATTTAAATCAAAAGTTATTTATGACAAGTCAATGATATTAGAAATTAACTAGTTCCTCTTTTTTATAGGTGACAATATCGACGTGTCATGAAAATATTAATTCTCAAGCTGAGATTATAGCCAAATAGAGTACTAATTAGTTTCTTATTACGAATTATGTATTTATGGATGTCTTCAAAGTTTCTTTCCAAATATTTTTTTTCATTTATAATTTTTGTTTAATGGATTAAATAGCTGATTATGGAATTATATGAAAAAATAATGTGACTAATTAAGGTTGTAGTAAATTTCCAACGGATTTGTGACTATGTATCCATCATAACTAGTGAACAATTAGTGACAAATAACAAATGGCCAAATTTGTGTCTGACCTGTGATTGAATCTTGATAGTGACCGAGTAGTGACCGCAATATTGATCACAATATGTGATTGTCTATTGGTGGATCAAAACTTGACACATTTGTGACGGATTTGTGATCAACCTCCTTCCCAACAACTAGTGACTGAATAATTAGTCACTATGAATAATTGATTAGTGACCAATAAAAGTTTATGATTGCTGGCAAACCGGTGTTACATACCACTAAATATTAATGAAATTTTACTAATTGTTTAGTGACTGAATCAATGTCCGTCACAAAAGATAGCGACAGAATAGTGATTGAAATTATTTCAATCACAATATCGGTCACCAACTAATCACTATTCTGTCAGTGATTATCATCTAATTTTTTACCATTAATCAGTCAATAATCAATCACGAATTTGGAACTACTTGAGACTGATTTGATCGGTAACTAAACTTAAGTCACTAGAACCCTATTTTCTTGTATGAGTCCACATACATTCCAAGCGAGAAGTACATGTGCGCCTGCACACACAGAGAAATATATATATATATATATATATATTTCTGTGTGTGTGTGTATCACAGCTACTAATCAATGGTTACTGTAGATATTGTCAACTTGGCAAGCTTTATTATAGTAAATGATAGAAAAAATTGGGTTAAATAACTATTCTCATCCTTCATGCATGTGAATGATTTGGCTTGTATGATTCTTAAATTGTCATTATTTTGTCCTCAAATCATGTAAAGTACATGAGAGGATCTTATCTATAACTTGGGTTTTTTGGTGGGTCTATTTGACTTTTAAGTAAAGTTGATATGCTATGTTTCTTTATAATTTATTCGTTGTATGCAAAGTACGTGTCTCGTTCCTTTTCAAATCTGAACACAATTTCTATTCCTATTTACTATTACTTTCTTCTTCCACAGCAATGATATGATGACTATTAATTCTCCTAAATTGTTAAGCGACACGTTCGCTCGGCTGAGGATATTAATTATTAAAACGCATTCTAACATTTTTCACTTGCAAGGCATTCACATTGTACTAAGCAAACACCCGTCTGAATGATTATACCATATCCGTTAAATAATTCACCGTTGAGATTATTATAACAGAACGTAAAGCATGTTATTGTATATTATATTCATAGAAATATTATTCATTTTAGGTTTTTTGCATTATGTTATTGTTAGTTTTGCATAGACATCAGGACATTAATGTAATGAAAATATGAAAATTTAAATACATAACTATTACGTAAAAGCGCATCTTGTTGCTAATGCAATTCGAATCTTATGCTAATTATAAACACGGTTATGAATTTTGTTGTGACCGAAAATTTAGTCACAAAGATGCGATGACATTACTAAATTTTCTTTTTGGCAATTTTTTTTAAAAAAAATATGACAATAATATAAATATAAACAAATAAAGAAATTATTTTTGATTTTTTTTTTGTGACTGAAATGTTTGTTTTGTGACCGATTTGACAATCAAAAAAATATTTTCATTCTTCTCTAAAATCGGTCACAAAACCGGTCACAATTCTCCATTTTTTGTGACCTAAGGATTTCGGTCACAAAATTCGGTCACAAAAAATAGTTTTTCTAGTAGTGTTAATCTCTATTTAATTGATTTAATAAACTAATTGTAAACCAATTCATTTCTCCATCAATTTCAACAAATTGAATTTATCTACCAAATTAGTAATGGGCTTGGGTTTGAACAAAACTAACTCTTTAATTTTATTTAGTTGAATTAAGAATTTAATTTGACAGAGCCCATCAACTAATTTAATATATTTTATTGATTAAATGATATCCAATTAATTGATGGATTGTACCTCAAACCTAATTAAATTAAAATTTTAATTTAATTTTATTAAATCAACACATTGATTCAATTAAATCCATTAATTAATTAACTTAACCAATCTAATATATTATATCTCAATTGATTAAATCAATTCTTTGATTTAATACAATTAAACATTTCATATACATTTATGAGTTTATCCATTCATTTGTGTGTGACCCTTAGGTTTACCAATCGGTTATAAATGGGCTCGCAACTTGCTGCGATATTATGGATGACAATTTATCAATCGATTAATTAAACTCATTTAATTAATCACTTATGAATTATAACCGTTTCTAATTCATAGTACCCATCTATCGTGGTCGATGTTCAACAACAAGCCCATGACATTAGGTTAATAGCTAAATGTAATGTGTGAACTTGTTCGCTTATGATTACTGAGCAAATACATTTCTTCAATTACCTAATCTCCCAATTGAGGTTTAGGATATGGGATTTATCAGAAATCCTTTTAACCTCAATATAATGTCTATGGTTCTTATTTATAATTTGTCTATTTGACAATCAATCTAGAAAACTCATTCATAATCATTGTCTCTACCGTGGTCATGGATTTTTGTAGTTAAAATAGAACACATAAGAGATTCACTCACTTTGTTAAGTTAATGAATTCTTTATTAATTCTCACAAACCTTGATACATGAGAGATCCATACACAACATAGGCGCCTTAAGACCCACCATGGGGTTAGTGCCTATATGAAAGTACAAATGCACATGCATGTACAAGATTATTATGAAGTCTCAAGTTTAAGAACTAGTTAATGTATACCATAAGCTAAGAAATTCAATATGCAATTAATGCTCCTATTTAGGTGTTTTTCGGTGGATCCTTAGTGAACTTGTTTTCTAATGAACACCTACTTATGCATATGAATGTCTCTATATTCGATATCTATGAAACAAAATATCCTCCCATTTGAGATAAGTACAAGTCTTAATCCGTGTCATGTTAATTTTCCTAGTATTTATTAAACTCTTCAACTTGGAATGATTTAGATCACGTCTTAGAGATTTGTTTCAAAATTTTCATCTCTATGTGAGATCAAGTCCCATAACCTTACCTGATCTGAAAATTTCAACCATATGTGTATAAATTATACTTGAGTATAACTTATATTATGATGAATATGGCCAAAACGTATAAACTTTCATTTCTATTACTAATCAAAAAGACTGTTTGTTATGAAAAGTATTTTAAAAAGTATCACCAATATCATTGACTTATTAGGCATTATTTGAATAGCTACAATAAATAAAAAACCTAATCTACTCACACACTGCTAGATAAGCTGGTTATAGATTGAAACTATAATGAAAAAGAATGTTATTTTTAAGATTATGGGTGTCCAATTGATGGATATTAATTGAGATATACGGTTTCTATATTCATATCCTTGTTCTCGTAAACTATATCATATGTATCATTTATCACACTAAACTTAAGATGCAACACTTACCTCCTCCGTCAAATATTTGGACGAATACACTCATGCATATCTATTTACACGTTTTCATCGAACTTAGGTTTAAAAAATACACAAATATTTGCAATAACTAATACTTTGTGTTCAATTTTAAATTACTATTTATTTAAAAGTATTTTTGATTAAAATATAAAAGGGAATGAATAATTGTCATTTGAATATTAAAAGCAAAAATAATAAAATTGCGGAAACCTTAAAAACTTATTTTTTAAAATTATAATCAAGTTATTTACTTCAATTCATAATAGATTTTCTAATATTTTATTAAAAATGAAAGGTGTCTATATTTTCACTAAATTAATTTATGTATGTTCCTTTTCAAAAAGTAAACTAATACATACATACATATATATATATATATATATATATACACACACACAAAAGACTCAATTTCTGTTCAAATATATCATAACTCAATAAAAGAACATATTTAAATTATTGTTAACAAATTTATACTTATTTATTCTTTTATTGTAATTAGTTAAACTTCATTTTAAATAAATTGCTAATAAATTCATTAAGTTCAAATAATTAGAATTCTTTTTATATTTAATATTCATAATTATTATAATAAAAGCATATTAAAAACAATTTTTAATAAACTTACTTAAGTTATTAATATTTTTTAAAATCATAATATTTTCAAAATATATTCTATTGTTAATAAAATTAATTGAAGTTTAATTCAAGGTGCTAAATGATGAATATACATAAATAGATATGGCATAAGGGCATTGTCCAAATATTTAATTGACTGGGGTAAGTATTATATTTTATAGTTTAGGACAATAATTGATTCAAATGATATAATTTAAGGGTGCAAAATATTTTTAACCTTAATGTAAAACGATACATTTTAAAATCAAATGATTATCTTTGTCAGTACATATAAAAATCTAAAAATTGTTGAATGTTTCAAACTAAAATATCAGACATGTCCTTCATGTGGTGGATTGGCTTTCATGATTTGTATATGTTATCCTCAAATGTTGTGAACATCGCGATTTGTATAAATTATCCTAAAATGTTGGGAACATGATATGATCGTTCATCTTTGTCCATATAAACCTGCTCTCTCAGCCGGCGGGGTCACCTAGTGCCACGTGGGCTCTAACCCTCCACGCAAGCACTCTTTCCTCGATTTGGTGTTATACATCAAGGAGAAGACTTATCTCGAGGAGACGCTATCCGTCTAAGGACGGGCTCCCCTCGTTGACTTTGTGCAGGGAGTACATTCCGTATCTTGGCATTGCCTTTCTAACATGCACCGCTGCTCGTTGTAGAGAAAGCAGTTGCGCGTTAGCCATCTTTGCAGAATCTTATTGTCCCCTTATTACAGTAGACCATCAGACTATAGATGCTCCTAGATACTCCATCTCAGCCCTAACCCATCATGTTGAGCGGGATCATCCCTTACTTATAAATACCTGGAAAAATTCTCCATAAAGGTAATACATCTTTTGTATACCGAAACACTGCTCGATTGTCTACAAACTTTGTTTATACACTTCACACACTTTGTTGACTTAAGCATTAAAAGGTCTTTGTTGACGACAGTTTCGACTAGACTTAGGTGTTTTCCATCCTAGTGGGTTAAGGAGCCATCAACAGCCATTCAGCGTACTGTTCCACGTCACATCAAGAAGCACCACCAAAATTCGACCACATCATGTTTAAAATTTATGAACTCTCTAATTTAATTATTTTTCATTTTCATAAATTTCAATTAGTACTAAAAAAAATCATATTCATACAAAAGAATTAATAAATATTTATAATTGTATTTTATGAGAATTTAAGATATAATTAAATTATTTTAGTCCTTTAAAAAAATTTGCACCCATAGTCGATGTGACCAGACAAACTAATAATATGGCCGAGCCATTCCCATGAAGGATGAACTAAGGTTAACTATTTAATTCCTCAAATTTTATTTTCTTTTATTTTTTTTGCATTTCTCCCACGATCTTTCCCCACCCCACAAGCCAAGCAAATTCTCGGTCGTATTAGTCTAGATTTTTGTAATATTTTTGTAAAATATTTTTTGTTATACTTATTTGCGTGTATCGTAAACTGTTAATGAAAAGAAATCTGAATTTTCTCTTATCATAATTTGTTCCTATTTTTTTTTTAATTTTTAATTTTTAATTTTTAATTTTTAATTTTTAATTTTCTCCTATCATAATTTGTTCCTATTTTTTTTTATTAATTTTTAATTTTAATTATACAACGATACACTTATATTGACAAGTCTAAAAAAAAAATCACGTTACAAAAAAGTTATTGAAAATCGCACTGGGAACGAGGCCTACGACTCCACATGCATGCTGGGGTTCAAACGCACATGTCCTCTACAAGATCTCCGGACAATGCATCTCGTGCAAATATTCCACTAAGGATCTCGAGAAATGCTTCCTAATCAACAAATACGATATTTAGAGTCAATTTGAATCTATTTCTTATATTAGAAGAGAATTACTATTTTTTCTTTTTAAAAAAAGTATTTTAATGACAAAAAATTTATGTATCGTTAGATTCTTTTAAAAAGGTAAAAGTCCGAAAAAGTTCTAGAAAATGATTGTTTTTTTTAATAAATTGTATCCAAGATTAATTAAAAATACCTTTTAAAATATTTTTAACAATTTCATTTAAATGCAAAATTTTTTAGCTTTTTCTTTTTTTTAAAAAAAAAAAAACTCCACTAGGAAAATCACATCTCAAGAATAAAAAGAATCACTTTTGAATTTAAGGGATAATTATTTCTACACCCCTTGAGGTTTGGTGAATTACCGATACACCCCCTCATATTTGATTATTTACAATTAGACCCCCCTATAACATGATAATTTTTGAAATCCTGACGGTTTTTGTAAAATTACTTTTTTACCCTCATTTTTGAACCTTCAAAAATAGTCAAACTTAATATTTTTATATTGTACCAAAAATACCCCCAATTGAATATAAATTTATATTAAAATATCTATTATGCCCTTGTTATTATGAGTTATTAGATCTTGATTCAAATAATCAACGGTCCAAATTAATTTTTGAATATAAAAATATAATATTAAAATATAAATTATAAATTAAATAACATATTACATAAATATATATGTACACATATCATATATATTATATATATGTATACATATACATGTATATAATATACATATATATACACACACATAATAACACACACATACACAAGACACAAAGACACACACCAATACTCATACACAGAGGCATACATTCACACACTCACACACACAAAAGACACACAGACACACACACGCGCACACACACACACATAGAGAGAGAGAGAAGGATGAAGGAGAAGGTGTGAGGGGGCCAAATCTAACTGGGATCTTGACATGTTTGAAAATTTTGAGGTGAGATTTGAAGGTGGGGGAATAAGAAGGTGGAGATGGGGCTTGGAGTTGGGTTTCGGGCCAGATTTAGGGTTTTGTGCGATCGGCGGCAGAGGCGGCATCGACATCGGCATGGTGGTGGTTGCGGCGGCATCATGGGGGCAGTGGAGGAGTAGGGGCGGTTGGAAGAGGTGGATGGAGAAGGTGGGTGGTTGGTAGGGGAGAAAATGATGCACTACTAGAAAACAAGATTTTGGCCATGGATTTGGCCACAGATTTTGGCCAAAATACGTAGCAAAAAAAAAGTTACGGATTTGGCCACAGAAAAATTTTGTGGCTAAATATGGCGTGGCTAAAACTAGTCACGGATTTTGGCCACGGATACCTAGCCACGGATTTTTCTTCTCCTTAGCCACGGATAAATCTGTGGCCATATTTTTGATTTTTTAAAATAAATAAAAATATGGCCACGGATTTATCCATGGCCAAAAATTAAAAAAAAAATTTATTAAATCCATGGTCATATTTGTTTTAAAATAAATAAAAATATGGCCATGGATAAATCCATTGCCAAAAATAAAACAAAATTTAAAAATTTTATTAGTATATCCGTGGCCACATTTTGGATTTTTTAAAAATAAATAAAAATAAATTATCCGTGGCCAATAATAAAAAATACTAAAAATTTTATTGGGTTGGCTACGGATTTATCCGTGGCCTTCTTTTCGATTTTATAAAATAAATTAAATATTTATCCGTGGCCATATTTTTTATTTTTTAAAATAATAAAAATAGTGACAGAAAAATCTATCGCTATCTGTACAAATTTTTTCGCTATTTAATTTATTTTAATACAACCCAAAACCTGTATTTTTTTTAAAAATTCAAAATACCAACAAACCTAAATACTAACAAACTGTATATCAATGAAATACTAATAATCAATATAGCATATATATAATTAATAATTAATATTATTCTATTAGTTTAATAAATGAATTCATACAAAATAATTCATACAATAATACATATTTAAAAGTTTTTAAAGATCAAATGTCGAAATATTATCATCTCTATCATCCTCGTCATTGTCATTGTGGTCATCGTTGCCTTTAATTTCATCCCGAGCAACAAGAGCAGACGAAGTAAAACCCTTTTTACGCCGCAGAGCTAATCGACGCGTGAGTTTTTTTAGGTTGGCCGCCATTAGGGACACGGTTTTCTGAAGGCCGAAGATCTCTCGACTATGCTTTTGTCCATCTTGGCCATCTTCTGACTGTGTTTCTCCTCGAAATCGCTCATCTTTTGTGTGAGCTTCTCTGTCTTGGGTTCAACCCAAGTATTTAAGTTAATCTATGAGCCGAAAGACTCAACTGTCACAGTAGAGGGTTCACCGGCAACCCCATACCAACGACCCTTCTTTGGACCGCCGACTGTCTGCTTCCAAATTTAAAACGTATATATGTTTTAATAGAGTATATATATATATATATATATATATATATATTAATAAGTATATATATCTAATAAATACACTTTTGAATGTTACCTCCAATTTGTCGGGCTACTGAATAAGTCCACCTTGTACATTCTTGGCGGCTCGAGAACAAGTTTCGTCATAATTAGCTCTGAAGCTCTCCTGCAAAAAATAACATACATAATTGTTATAAAAACATTTTTGATAATAATAAGTGACGATAAATATTAATAGAAAACTGCCAACGTAGTCTTTGCTCGCTCATCGACATAATGCTCGGTTCTATCCTCGTCAATTGAATAATGGAGAGCCTCAAATGTTTCGTCTAATATAGGCCGATGTCCATATTTCTCCATCTTATGGCCAAGGAATCCCCTTCCGTCACATGTCAATGCTCGGTTTGTCCTGTTCTGCTCGCGTATCCTTGGAAACTTTGGGTTGTCCCATATGACCCGTAAAGCATCCCAAGATTCCTCATCTATCCAATTAGGCCTACAGTTGTCCCTACGAGCTCTAGCCAATCTATTTTTCAAAATTTTTGAACCCTTATGCTCGAAGTTCTTCCAAACTCGGCTCAAATGATCAGGCTGCCAAAAGAATTTTCTCTAAAAAAAAAGTAAAAAAAAAAATCATATATGAACAAATTGTAATAATAGTCAAATTTCATTTAAACTAAGCAAATAGACATACCTTAAGCTGGGCAAACCACATCTCACGAACATCTAGGGGGATCTTTTTCCAAGTAGGCCATGGTTGCTTGAAACCATTCTTAATTATCCGACTGATCTCCTCGATACATTTCTCCTCAAGATCAAACCTATTGTACAAGTGGAAAAACAATATTATACATTGCAATATAAAATATATAGAATATATATCTATTTATTGATAAGAAGCAAACGTATATAAATCAATTCACTTATTCTTTTAACCCTACAAGAATAACAAAGTTCAACCCAAAATAAAATATTCATAACAATCCAAACAAACACATTCATAACAATCCATAATCCAATCAAATGTGTTCAAAACAATCCATAGCCTTAACTTATTCAAAACAATCCATAATCCCAACTTATTCACAACAATCAATTGAATAAACTTATTAATAACAATCCATTATCCAAAAAACTTGGGTATAACAATTCATAATCCAAATAACTTTGTTCATAACAATACATAATCCAAATATGTTTATAAATTTATTCGTAACAATTCATAATCCAAATTATAATAATTCATACATTGCTTAAACTTCACCACCTCAAATTACGTTTATGATATCAACCTACAAATAATCCCACAACAACAAAACAACAAACAAAATTAAAATTACAACTCAATGAAAAAAATAAAAATTACAAGCTAAAAATAACAATAACGTGCGTGTGTGACGTGTCTTTGGGAGGTGTGGGGCGGGGGATGATGGGTTGCTGGGGGGTTGGGCGGGCTGTTGGGGGTGGAGGGAGGGACTGCTGGGTATGGGGGGAGAGGCTGTTGGGGGTGGGGGGAACGACGGCTATGGGTAGGGGGAGGGGCTACTAAGTGTCTCTAAATATACGAACACTTAGCTACGAATTTTTTACTATTGGCCACGGATAAATTCGTGGCCATTTAAAATTTTAAAAAATAATTTTATTTCTTGGCTATGGAAAAATCCATGTCCACTATGCATTTTAAAAAAAATAATAATAAATTTAAAATCCGTGGCCAAGTCCAACTTTTTTAAAAAAATTTAAATTTATTATTGGGCCACGAATTTATCCGTGGCCAATAGTCAAAACTTGTAGTTGACTTTTTCGTAATCGTGCGTTTTCGTTAGTTAGATTAGACGGAACCGTACGATTGGAGCAATACAACTTCAACACTAATCAATCTGCTCTAAAGTCCATTTTTTTGATAATTCCTACATATGTTAATTGACGTTAGCGTACATTGAAACCGGAGTACGAAGTCATTCGTATATAACACTGAAAGAGAAAAACGTATTCTCGTTGATCAAACTGGAATTTTCAACTCATAAGTATAGAAAATATAAGAACCGTGATGAAAATTTGATGATTTTGAAATGGATCAAACCTTTTAATGCCCCGTAATATCGGATCCCGTGATTAAGGCGAGCCATTTAAAATTAAAAAAAATAATATATTTATTGGCCACAAAAATTTATTGGCCACGGATAATTTCATGGCCACTATGCATTCTTTAACAAAAAAAAAAAAAAATTTGTTTCTTGGCCACGGATAAATCCGTGGCCACTATGCATTTTTAAAAAATAATAATAATCTGTGCCCAAGTCCAACTTTTTTAAAAAAAAATTAATTTATTATTGGGCCACGGATTTATCCGTGGACAATAATCAAAACTTGTAGTTGACTTTTTTTGAATCGTGCATTTTCGTTAATTAGGTTAGACGGAACTGTACGATTGGAGCAATACAACTTTAACACTAATCAATCTGCTCTAAAGTCCATTTTTTTGATAATTTCTACATAAGTTAATTGATGCTAGTTTACATTGACACCGGAGTACGAAATCATTCGTATATATCACTGAAAGAGAGAAACGTATTCTTGTTGATCAAACTGCAATTTTCAACGCATAAGAAGGGAACGTACAAGAACCGTGATGAAAGTTTGGCGATTTTGAAATGGCTTAAACCTTTTAATGCCTTGTAATGTTGGGCCGCGAGATTAAAGGAGCCATTTAAAATTAAATAAATAAATTTATTTATTAGCCACGGATAATTCCGTGGCCGCTGTGCATTTTTTAACAAAAAAAAACAATTTTATTTCTTGGCCACAGATAAATCTATGGCCACTATGCATTTTAAAAAAATAAATAGATTTATTTCTTGACCATGAATTTAAGTCCAAATTTTTTAAAAAAAATTTAAATTTATTATTGGGCCACGGATTTATCCGTGGCCAATAGTTAAAATTTGTAGTTGACTTTTTTTGAATCGTGCGTTTTTGTTAATTAGGTTAGATAGAACCGTACGATTGGAGCAATACAACTTCAATATTAATCAATCTGCTTGAAAGTTCATTTTTTTGATAATTCTACATAAGTTAATTGACGTTAGCGTACATTGACACCGGAGTGCGAAATCATTCGTATATATCACTGAAAGAGAAAAACGTATTCTCGTTGATCAAACTGCAATTTTCAACACATAAGTAGGGGAAATATAAGAGTTGTGATGAAAATTTGATGATTTTAGAATGGCTCAAACCTTTTAATGCCCTGTAATGTTGGGTCACGCGATTAAAGCGAGCCATTTAAAATTTAAAAAAAATAAATTTATTTATTGGCTACGGATAATTCCATGGCCACTATGCATTTTTTAATAAAAAATAATTTTATTTCTTGACCACGGATATGCATTTAAAAAAAAATAATAATAAATTTATTTATTGGCCACAGATTTATCTGTAGACAAGTCCAACTTGTTTAAACAAAATTTAAATTTATCATTGGAATAAATCCGTGGCCATTATTAATACATTTAAAAAAAAATAATTTATTGGTCACGAATTTATCCGTAGCCATTTAATACGTTTTCAAAAAAAAATTTAAATATATACTAGCCACGGTTTTATCCATGGCCATGATGATTTAAATTTTTTTTTTTAATTTAGCCACGGATAAAACCTTGGCTAAAATGTAAATTTAAAATAATTGTTTTTTATTTGATGGCCATGGATTTATCCGTGGCCAAAAACATATATTTAAAAAAAAAAAAAAATTGTATAGCCACGGAATTTTGTGTATTTAGCCATGGAAAATTCTGTGACTGTATGTTTTCGTTTTTTTTTCATTAATCCGTAGTTGTTTCCGTAGCTAATGGCAACCAATTTCGTCCGTGGCTAAAAATCCGTGACTAAATCCCTGTTTTCTGATAGTGATGAAAGGAGAATGAAGGCGATTATTGGGAGTGAGAAAAAGAAGTAAATTAATTATTTTGATATATTTTTTTAATTATTTTTATGGAAGAAGGGAAAAAATGGGGAAAAAAAGTAGAAAGAATGAAAAATCAGAAGAATAAAAATTTTTTATTATAAAAAAGTATAAAAATAATAACATAACTTATGTTTGTATTTTAATATGAGATAAAATTTATTTTATAAGAATTATTTGATTGTTTTGTTGATTTATTTTTTTCAAAATTTACATTTTCACCCCTCAAAGTTCATGAAAATTACATTTGCACCTGTAAGAGCATTATGGTCATATAAAAAAGTCAAAAAATGTGACAATTAATTTCCTGCTAATGGAGGGATATTTTTGGGAGTTTGCAAATAAAAACTAACGTCTATAGTCAAAAAACCCTAATGGCCAATAATGAAAGGGTGTATTTGTTAACAGCTCTAATGTGGAAGGGATCTAATTATAAATAGTCAAATATTAGGAAATTGTATCGATAATTACACCGAATCTTAGGAGGTGTAGACTTAATTATTCCTATTTTTAAACCTATCCAAATTGATGCTTACCAGTAGTGGTAATATGAGTTGTAAATTATGGGTCCAACCCAACCCAATTAATTATGGGTTGGGTTGGGTTGAAAAGATTTTTAAATGGGTTAAAGTGGGTTGGGTCCAAATGGGTTAAACTAGTTATGGTTTTAAATGATTTTTTATGGGTTTTAAATGATTTTTTCAGGGGTTTTAAATGGTTCCTTAATGAGTCCATAATGGGTTTGGCCCAAAACTTAAAAAAATCCTATCAACTACTATAAATATCATCAATTTTATTCAAAGTAGAATACGTCCAAATTTCTCATACCATTTACAAACCGCTTACAACCCACTTACAACCCGTTTCAAACCATTTACAACTCGACCCATTTACAACCCGTTATTAAGAATCTATTTTAAACCCAACCTATTTTTGACCCAACCCACAAAGACCCGACCCAAATCCAACCCAACCCACCCAATTACCACCTCTAATGCTTACTTTGTGCTTATATATTTAATTTTGCTCTGTTTTGGCAACAAATTTTGACCTTTGATTTGTCAGATAGTTAATACTTTAATGAGACTCAATTACTCATATCGCATGATAAAAAAAAAAAAGAAGCTACAAGTAATGAAACATTAAACAATGAAATTAGGATTATCATTGACTCAGAAAGTGCATTAAATGAAAACACTTTTCTTTTTTCCAAAATAAGGATCTTTCACAATGTTAAAACACTAAAATTAGGGACAAGAATTATGTCTGTAATGCCACTATTGCCCAATTTGATTGTGGCTTAAAAACATCTCAAGTTATACAACATATTAAATTATATGAGTAAATTTAGTTGTAGCAATTTTCCTTTGGTATTGAACTTATGAAAATTTATCGTAATAAAGTTAAAATTCTCTCATGCTTCAGATCTTATATATCCAGTGTCAATTTTGACAGGGTCTTTTTATATATATATATATATATATATATTAATTTATAGCATTTTTTTTCTTTCTTTCTCTCTTTTGTCACTTTATAACCATGAGGAAATTCAATAGTTTGTATGTCAAATATCAATTGAATAATATTTCTAGGAATAGAATTTATATCTGCATGCTTCACATGCATTTATATACTATTATATAAATAATTCATGTATCCAACCTGGGTGGGATTAAATATATGTGTCTGTCGACAAATATGTGCGGCCCGTCGACCCCAACGTTACCTCATACGTGTAACGATACGTTTGCTTGGTCGTATAATTGATATGAAATATAATAAATAGAAATTATATGTGCCGGTATATATTGTGCATTTGTGTTCAAACGGAAAGATACTATTCATGCCAATCATATGTAGGCATGCATGAATATATCTAAAAATAAAATATATTAAATACTGTGATCTAAATGTACGTCATAGACCCACCAAAAGACAAATTGAGCTATAATATTGTATTTTGATCATATATATCATTTTACAAGATCCCGGGGCAGTATTTGTACGTCCTATTGCATATAAAATCAAGATCTCAATCATAATAACTATTTGTTAAGAATCTCACATTTAGGAACAGAGTTAGAAATTTTTATTTGAAGGAATGAGAATAAATTTTTATGAAATATTTAAAGTATTTTTATTATTTAGGGGGAATAAATATAAAATTTGTAAAAAATAAAAATACATATAAAATTATATTTAATTCAATATGAGCTTGAGGGTGCGGGGGCTCCAGCTCCCCTCCTAGCTCCGTCTCTGCTCACATTGATTAAATACCAATATGCTGTGTGATTTATAACATCCCTCACCTCAGAGCTAACTTTTGAAGTTAAGTTATATTCAAGTTTCATAATATTTCTACAATGTAGTTTATGTATCATTCATTTGTTTTTTTAATTTCTCAATCTCTCTTGCCCTTCTCTCAATTTCCTTTTTTTTTTTTTCCTTTAACGCCACACTATGTAAAATTTTGTAATTCTATGACATAATTTTTTTTTTAATTATATAATTCAATCTTATCTTAAATGATTTTATTTTCACTTTTAATAACTTTTAATAAATACTTAAAAAAATTACACTACAACAAAACACGCGATTTTTGGCGAAAATTTTCGGCAAAAATATTCTGCCTAAATTCTACCGAAAAATTTCGAAAGAATTCGGTGGAGTTTTAAAAAATAAAAAAAAATTTAAAGTTTTAAACTTTAGATGGAATTTTGGCCAGAAATTCAGCCTAAAATTGAAAAAAAAATATTAAAATTTAAATTTTCAATAGAATTTCGACGGAAAATTCCGCCAAAAAATTTAAAAATAAAAAAAATTAAATTTAAATTTTTTGGTGGAATTTCATGGGGAAGTTTGTCTGAAAATTTAACAAAATTAAAAAAAATATTAAAATTTAAAATTTTTGGAGGAATTTCAGCGGAAAATTCTGCCCAAATTTTCGGATAATTCGGGTGCGTGCATACATGAGCGGCATTGTGTGGTTTAGGTCCCGGGGTTGAGGTCCTGGGTTCGAGTCCTAAGTCCGACAATTGGAATTTTATTTTTAAAAAAATTAAAATATTTTCGACGGATATTTTGCAGAAAATATTTTTTTTTAAAAAATTGAAAAACATTTTCTGCAGAATTTCGGCCAAAAATTCGCTGAAAAATTTTTATTTTTAAAAAAATTGAAAAATATTTTTGGTGGAATTTTCACCGAAATTCTGTTGAAAATTATTTCGTCGGAATTATTTCTCCAAAAATAAAAAGCGATGAAGGTTTTTTCGGGAGAACAATTCGGTTGAAATTTTCTAATTTTGTCGGAATTTAGCCGAACATTTCTTCGAAAATTTCACTTTTTCTTGTAGTGTTATATTCATACTAAAGATTGAGTAAATATTTATACTTTCACTTAACATAATTAAATTATACCTTTTTAAGAAAAGAAATTTGTGCACACATTGAGTGAGCCCTCATAAATTAATAATCAAATAAAGCCATTTGAATGAAGGACCAATTAAGAATTACTATTTAATGCCTCATTTTTCATTTTTTTTTTTTTGAATTTCTAACATAACATTATAAATAGAATGTCATCCACAATCTTTGCCCACACCACAACCTTAGTAGTAAACTCACAGTTGACAGAAACAAGACTTTCACACACACACACACACACACACACACACACACACAAACACGAACACGAACAATGGCCAAGTCTTCATCAGCATGCCTCCTCATCTTTTCAACTCTTTTGGTTATATTTATTTCTGTGCATCATGTTGAGGGCGGATCTTTCTTTTGCAGGTTTTATTGTAAGTTTATAATGTATCCGGCATGTTCTGCTTCCTGCGCCCAAAGTGGTGTTCCGTCGTGCCCTGAGCAATGCGACGCGGCCAGGGAAGACTGTCTCAAGAGATGTGATGAAGAAGACTTAATGTCTCAATTATCCGTCTCTAAATCCGTTGAGGGCCAATTATCTGACGACTGCCACGACGCCTGCCGTAAAGTGCTTACAGATTGCATTAGATTTTCAGGGCCGTTTGCACCATGTCACGAAATTTACCAAATTTGTCTCAAGAGATGTGGTCAAAACTCCCAGGGTATTAAACCTGTCGCTTAAAATTAGACTTCTTTTTTCAGTGTTGTAAGGCATGCATTGTTATCAGTTTCCTTTTGTATATCGTTGTAGCCTCGTCCAGGTCGTGTTAAAGCTAGTTAGTATTAATAAACATGTACGTGATATGCCTGGAGTTCACGTATGTGAGGTCATGTCACTTTCGCTTCTTCGTTTGTTACTGTATACTTTCGCGTGCAGATTATGGAATTATGAAGTGTTTTTTCTTTCTTATATCTTGTGAGATTGTTAGAGGTGAGTGTGATTTTTGAGAAACCACCGAACCACACTGGACTGCGTCGTAATTTTCATCGTTTGTTCTAAGAGCAACGTTGATTTAAAAATTAATTAAGTGCAAAACTGCATGGCAAAATTAGTTCGATAATGATTTTTTATTTCAAATCTCACCGCACCAAACCGCCCTCATATATTGAATAAATATTTTTAAATCTATCACTTTATTTAACTTAAATTCTTCAACATTTAGGATAAACTTACTAATTACTTTCTAAATTGTACCAAATTTCATCATTCATTAATTTGATCATTCAAAAATACTTTCATATAAATCTGATTATCAAATATTCATAAAAAAAGGTTTAGTAAATAGTTATAATTTTAATTTACAATAAGAATTTAAGATAATTCGATTATATAGTTTTCAAAAAAAGGGAAACTTAAAATTTTCATATATTAAGATGGTCTCTTAATTTGCAATTTTGGTACGCTAAATTATGGGGTGACACATCTAATATAAACTGTCCAAAATAATGGTAATTTGAATACAAATTCCGTTAGAGAATTCCAATTTCACCAAAAATAGTAAAGTTCATCCGGATATAGTGCTAATGGAATGTGTGACGTGGCATCATGCAGGACAATTGAAAAAATTATTTAATTTGTTAGGAGTGGAATATGAACTTCAGTTAATCAAACTCAATCGATGTCAGCCTAACCTAGTAATCACTAGACTAAGTTAAAGAATAGAATATTTTACACATCTTTAATTTATGGTTTCGTAATGTGCAAAACTTTACAATTAAACTGTTGATAATTATTTTTTAGCTGAGTAATTTTACATGCAATATATATTTATTTATATTTGCTTATACTATTTTATTCTACAACAATAATAAATAATTATTTATAAAATATTTTGTTAATATCTTTTGGAAAAATATACATACTAACATATTTATATTTTCGACATAATTTACTTATATAAGAATAATAATCATAAATATAGATATTATGTTGTGTTAAAATTATTTATTTTATGTTTAATATCTATAATTGATAAATTCTTAACGATGATTTATATTAGATAAATATATTATTAGCACATAAAATTAGAGTATTGGTAGATAGGCCTAGTGGTTGAATAAAAAGTTGTAAAATATTTTGGTTTTGTTCAATCCAAGTTAGAACCCTCATACATGCAAATTTGAGTGGTTTTTCAATTTTTTTTGCAGAGTGCCATGTGATAATATGTCCAGTTGGCGCCAAAACTCACAAGATCCCCAATTTTTGTACTACGGAATCAAGTCATCTTTCCGGTGAGATTATTGTGCCTCTGCAAAATTTGTATTCAACTTGCCTTGATTTTTGGATGGGAAAAATGCACTGTACTCCCCTGTGGTTTGGGAAACTAGCACGCTAGACCCTGTATTTTTCTAATTGTTATAAAAAATCCTATGGTTTTAAAAATCAAGCTTAACGAACCTTTTTAGCTGCTCGTGTGATGAACGCGCGTTTTGTGCAATTGGTCTTCATTTTTTTAGGATAAAATGACATTTTTACCCTTATTAATTTAAATTATTATTAAACTTTTTTTTAGTTATTAAATTTTCTTAATTATTATTAACCCTGATTAATTTAAACATTTTTGTCCTAAAACCCTACATAATTTCAATTTTCCTTTTTTTATCTTTTCAATTTCCACCATCAAACCACCGCCGGCGCCGCCCTCCACCACCGCCGGCGCAGCCACCACAATCCACCACAAAAGATAGGGACATAGAGAGAGAGAGAGACCACCACTACCGCCCACCACCGTCGGACAGAGAGAGGGAGAGAGAGACCGCCACCACCATGCCTTCCGCCGCCGTCGCCTAGCCGTCCGCAGCCGTCGCCACACTCACCGCCACCACCCAATAGAAAGTTAAAAAGAGGGAAAGAGATCAAGAGAGACCGAGATAAATGGGGACAAAGAGAGAGTCCACAGGAGAGAGAGACATGAGAATCGGGGAGAGAGAGAGGGAGAAGAGATCGAGAGAGAAAGAGAGTTGGGAGAGAGAGAAAGAGAGTTGGGGAGTAGAGAACGCGACAGCAGGTGGCGGCGGAGGCAAGGCGGGAGAGAAATCATAGAGAGAGTGAGAGAAGACGGGCGGCGGCGAGGCGGCCAGATCTATCCGGCGGGCGGCGGCTGCATCGACGAGATCTATCCGGCAAGTGGTGGCGGCGACGAGATCTATCTAGCGAGTGGCGCGGCGACGAGATGATGGGGATGGTGGCTTCACCAGCGGTGAGAAGACGAGAGAGATGAGAGAGAGAGAGAGAGAGAGAGAGAGAGAGAGAGAGAGAGAGAGAAGTCAGATGAAGAAGAAGGAAAAATTGGGGAAAAAAAACGTAAAAAAGGAATGAAAAAGTAGAAGAAAAAGAAAAAGAATAAAGAAAAAAAAGGAAAAAGTAATATTGAAATATAGACAAGGGTAATTCAGTCAATTCAGCTAAAATTTTTGACTAATTTGATGAAGGGGGTGGTGAGCAATTTTAAAAAATCATAGGATTTTTTATAATAATTAGAAAAACACAGGGTCTAGCGTGCTAGTTTCCCAAACCACAGGAGAGTACAATGTATTTTTCCCTTTTTGGATAGATTGTATTAAATGTGCCACTCCCTAATTAAATGTGTCAAAGTCAAAAAGAGGCAAACTTACTATATGCAAATATATTTTTCCATTTAAAAAATTTTGGTAAGGGAATCTTCCTTACAGTCGTTGCGTTTTGGTTTGGCCCTGCAGGACATGATCCACAAAGCAGGCCGCCAAAACGACAACCACCATAATGAGATAACGCTTGCAGGCGAGTGAGGCCACTTTGTGTGGGAGAAAATGATTAGTGTGTGAGAATTTTCTGCTAATGCTCCATGTAAATTTACTTGATGAAATTCCATTTATAGAGCTACTTTGACGTAATCACTATCATGGTTCGCCGTAATGGTCGTGGGGAACGGAACGAAGGCCATCGGTCCAATTCCGTTGCAACATTGTGGATCGGTTGCGGCTGTTCCAAACATTTTGAAGATTCTAAGAAGTGTTTTTGCATCTTTAAGATGTTTCTTCATCGAGACACTAGTCTTGGTACATAACTCCAAACTCTGAAGTGCAATGTGTTGTTTCAGCTTTATAATTACTCTCAAAATAATTTTATTATAACATTTACATCTTATATTTTTCCGACAATCACCTATTTGATATACAGAATTTATTATTATTATTATTATTATTATTATTATTATTATTATTATTATTATTATGTAATGCTACTCTTATTTTTTTAAAACTAATTTATTGTCATGTTTTGCTATAATTTTTTTTATTGCAATGACACTATAAAAATTAAAGTTAACATAGTTTTTCTAATAAGTTTTCGGCAGCATTGATTTGATTAATTAATTATACTAAATTAAAGAAGATAATTTGATAGTTTAATTGTAAATTCAATGAAACTAAGGATAAATAAATTAATAAATTAGATAATTTTCAAAATCATATAATAAGAAAAAAAGAAAAAAAAATTGACGAATAAAGTATTTTAATAGTTTAGCGGTAACGCTCTTCCTTATCAATGTTGGAGATGCAGCTTCGAACCTCAGCTTTCGCAAAAATGTATTTGCTTGTGCACATAAGGTGTGACTCTTTGGAAGCGCGCATCTTGTTGCCATAATGTAGACTCGGGGTTCGAGTCTCGTTTGGGGCGAAGGGGTTATATTTAAATATACCAAGAAAATTTCTAACAAAATAAGTCGTCAACATTCCATCGAAAGTTTTTGAATATCAATAGTTTTTATAAAATAGTTCTGACGACCATTCATCAGAAAAGTGACAGAAAGTTTTTTAATTTCAATTATTAAAAATATATTTTCGATGAAACAACATTTTTCTTGTAGTGAATATATTACATATATATTAAATAGTGTTATTGAAAATTTACTGGGATCATTGGATCTTTAATTTTTCAAAGTGTTGTGTCTTAATAGGACCCAATTAGTCATATCACATAATAAAAATGGTGCAAGTAACAAAACATTGAACAATAAAATCAAAATTATGATTAACTAAGAAAATCCAGTAAGTGAAAAACAAAACAATATTAGTTAATAGTGGTAAATTTAGTATGGACCCATAATATAAGAATTTATAATTTTTTTGACTGGGATGCATTAGTTAGAAAATGTTCAAATTTTATTCTCTTTTTAATATCTTACATATATATCAAATGGGGTGTTCGAAAATTTAGTGGGACCATTGGATATTGAATTTTTCAAAGAGTTGTGTCTTAATAGGACCCAATTAGTTATATCACATGATAAAAACGGTACAAGTAACAAAACATTAAATAATAAAATCAAAATTATCATTAACTAAGAAAATCCAGTAAGTGAAAAAATCTTTTATCTCTTTTTCCCCCTTTTAGAAAAAAAAAAACAAGAAAACACTTTTCATTTCCAAAATAAGGGTCTTTCACAATTTCTAACATTCTTCTTTTTTTGATTCGCCTTCAAAAACTAACTAATGAGGAAAGGATTGCACAAATCATTATAAACCACTCTATATCATTGTATTGAATTGATGTGAACATTTAACAGAGAAATTGATTGTATGTCAAACATAAATTGAATATTAATATTTCCATGAATATCATTTACACCTGCATGCATTACACGGTATATCCAATATACACGGTATTAAATTAGTTTATAGTAATTCTAACTGCTAGATAGTAAGTATATATATATATATATATATATATAAGGACAATACGCTATTTTTTTTTTCTAAAGGATATTCATACGACTAGTGTTTCTTATGAAAAGAAAAGATTATAAGAAGAATTGACAAATTTAATCAATCACATTAAATTATCAAAGTTACAATTCAACTTTAGCATTTAATAAAATTATTTTGCTTATACTCCATCTTCAAATGTATTTTGTATTGAATATATATAATTTAATGTTATATATAAAATAATATTTTATTAGAGCATTAAAACACTTTCCCACTCAACTTTTTTTAATTTTTATGCTCTCGCTCTCGCGCACACGCACTCGCTCACGCACTTGCACGCTCATTCGCTTTATGTGACCTAGTTTAAAACCATCAAACTACGTCAATCGCCCCGAATTGCGCTACATCGCACTATCAATTTTACTGTAAAAACTGCATTTTGAATTATTGTTTTAGAGAAACCGCATATGATAATGAGGTTTTAAATTTGCCCAAAGAAAAAAAAAATTGAAACCAAACAATGATCACATACCCAAAATTGTTGAATTTTTACATTTCTTTTAATTTAAATACAATCGTATATTTAACAATATATGAAAGATTTAAGTGATATATGTAACATATAAATTAAAACCGGAGACTGAAATTAAATATGTTAATAAGCGCATGCATGTTAAATGTCAATATATTATAGGCAACTGTTAATAAGTTTTGATGATTCAAAATTTTAATTAATAATTTTTAAGAGAATAAATTTTTATTACGGAATTAATTTGTTATCGTGATTAATTCTTGTGCTATTCTCTTTCACTAGTATGGACTAGCCTGGTTCTGGAAATAATGAACTACAAGAAATTAAAAGTAATATGAATGATAAAATAAAAAATGTCATGTTATAGTTGTCAATAATTAATATTATATATATATATATATATATATATTAAATGATAGTATCATTGACTTTGTCATTCATTAAATCTATCTAGTAAAAATAATGTGTATTTTGTTACTAAATAGTTTAAATGTGACAATTTAGTGTTTTAAGTTGTCAGTATTTATAATTAATGACAATTCTATAATGACAACGTACTTAGTACCAAACAAGATTGCCAAAATGGATTTTTTCTTTTTTTTTTGTCACTGTAAATTGCCTATAGGAATAAATTAAACACAATTTTTGTTCAATTAACATTGTGAAATTTGTTTTTGTGACAAGGCGATTTTCCCCCCCACTATGTACATAATTATTAACAATATTTTTGTTACCACTTCTTATGTTATCATCAATCTTTTTTTCTTGTAGTGGTTGAGTATATTTCTTATCCGTTCAAGTTTCAAAAAGACTAATTTCAGGACTTAAGAAAGAAGAAAACGGACCATAAATTATTAGAAAAACTTAGCGTAATCCCATAATCAATAACCAAAAGTACAGCCAGTAACAAAAGAAGAAGCGAAACTCACACCCCAACCCACTTCTAGTCACTACAAGAAAAAGAAGGTTTTGTAATTGATTTTTTAATCATTAAATAAGAAAAATCGGTCACAAAAGAAGATTGATTGATTGATTGGTGACCAAATGTGTTGATTAAAAAAATTTTCATAACAAAATTTTCTTGTGACCGATTTTATGTTCAGTGATAACTTAGTGACCGAAACATCAATCACAATTCATAAAATCTCAATCACAATTTTATTGGTGAATATGACATAATTCATTGCTAATCTGTTACAAATAGTAACCAACTTGTGACTAGTTTGACAGTCACATCTTATATTAGTGACTAAAACATCCGAGCCACTAACTTGTGACCAGTTTTTCATTCACAACTTAGTGACTGAAATATCCATCACAATACTTCTGGTATTATATATAAATATATTTCAAATAAACCTTGCTTGCGCTAGTTGAGAATCAAAGCTAGGCTTGTACCATGGGTCAGGGGACCACATGCATCAAGAATTGAACTTGGGTTTGCGTCATGTGCGCGGGCGACCATACATGGACGTAATTTTGAACAAATGAAGTTTCGAACTCATGTTTTGCACAAAGACAGGGGTCCTCCCTGCTGTTAGGCCATTGTGAATCTTTATCATTTGTTGTTGTTGTTGTCGTCGTTTATTTATTTTTAATAACTTACCATATTTTTGTGGAATTTTAATTTTATTAATTTATTACTTATTAGTAGTTTGTACAATTTGGCTTTTAATTTGAAAAATTATTAAAAAAAAAGGTTCAATTGTCAAATTAATTATTTTAATTTAGTATAATTGACAAATTGAAACAATCGAATCTGAAGCCTTTGTTAGTTCAACTTGTCGAAAATTGAATTGTTCAAAATTTTATAATTGATCAATTAACACAATTAAATTACATGAGAATCAACTACGTATTCAATAAATTTATTGAATATGGGATGATTCATTTAACATATTATTAATTGAATTAGAAAAACTGACAAAATGAATTCAATTAATTATTAGTGACTCTCTCCGTGTGTAAATCTCAAAATTCAAATAATCTGTCATTGAATTTTTAATAATATTCACTTACATGTATTATACCTCTATTCACAAGTCCTACATGCAACAAATTTTTTTTTTCTTTTAACTTTAGTTCAATATTTTGTAAAAAATATTTTTATCTTTTTTTTTATACTTTTTAAGTTAAAGTACTAAATGTTGTAATTATGTAAATAAAATACACTCATGAGTTTAAAAGCTTTGCCTTGTATAAAATTTATGTGTACACCATTGCCTTTTCCCATTTTTCTTTTCTTTTTTTGTTTTTGCTTTTGAGTATCACTACTAAAAAAATGGCCTAATTTAACACATATAATATGATACTTTTAAAAAGTGTCTTAATTGTGTACCTATCGTGATATTTCATAAAAATCCTTAATAAACTATACCAGATTTGAACTAAAATGTATATTTTATGATACTACAAAGTGTCAATATAAGTTATTATGTCACTTAAATACATGACACTTTAGCTAATGTTATCAAACCAAATGTGCTTTTAGTGACACTAGCTAAAGTGTCATGTATTTGAGTGAAACGATAGCGTATTTTGATATTTTATAGTGTCATCATAAATACATTATAGTTCAAATTAAGAATAACTTATTGATGCACTTTTTATTAGGCATCACAATAGGTACATAAATTTGACACTACCATATTATGTGTGTCAAATTAGGTCATTTTGTTTAGTAATGTCTGGTGTCTTTGTTGAACCATTCATATATTAATATTGAAAGAACTTACAAAGTTAGAAATTAGTAAAATGTAGGATGTGTAGGATATCTAATTAAATCTATAGTAGAGAATAAATTATACTTTCAAATTCATTTTAATAAATGAATTTGTATCCATTGAATGTGAAGTGAAAAATACTATCTATTTATCTAAAAATCAACATACAACTGCAAGAAAAAAATACTACTCAATTATGTTTATAATATCAAAAGTTTGAATTGATATATCAGGATTACTTAATTTACATCACAAACAATAAAATTATGAATTCATAACTAATTTTTCTTAGATTAATTCTTATTTATTTTAATTTTGTGAGATATTATTATTATTATTATTATTATTATTATTATTATTATTATTATTATTATTCAAGCGTAATTTTGTGTGTATAGATTTCTAACAAAAACATAAACATTGATAAAAAAAAAGTAATGATTCAAAGTGTATTTAGAAAATACAAGTGAATTATACATTGACTTAGAAAAATTTAATTCCAAAGTTATTTATGGCAAGTCAATGATATTAGAAATTAATTAGTTCCTCTTTTTTATAGGTGACAATATCTGATGTCTCACAAAAATATTAATTCTCAAGTTGATATTATAGACATATAGAGTACTAATTAGTTAATTTCTTATATACGAATTATGTATTTATTAATGTCTTCAAAGTTTCTTTCCAAATATTCTTTTTTCATTTATAATTTTTTAATGATTTAAATAAGTACTGATTATGGAATTATATGAAAAAATAATGTGACTATTAACAATTTGTGTCAAATGACAAATTGACAAATTTGTGGCTGACTTGTGATTGAATCATGATAGTGATCGAGTGTTGACCGCAATATTGATCACAATATGTGACTATATATTGGCAGATCAAAACTTGCCACATTTGTGACGGATTCGCGACCAACCTCCTTCCTAACAACGAGTGACTGAATGATCAGTCACTATATATGAATAATTGATTAGTGACCAATAAAAGTTTATAACCACTGACTAATAGGTGTTACACAATATTAAATATTCATGAAATTTTACTGACTACTTAGTGACTGAATCAATATCCGTCACATGAGATAGAAACAGAACAATGATTGAAATTACTTCAATCACAATATCGGTCACCAATTAGTCACTATTTTGTTAGTGATTAACATCTAATTTTTTACTATTAATCAGTCAATAATCAATCACGAATTTGAAACTACTTGTGACCGATAAGGTCGGTAACTAAACTTAAGTCACTAAAACCCTATTTTCTTGTATGAGTTCCACATACATTCCAAGCGAGCATGCGGATGTGCACCCACCCACGCCCACCCACCCACCCACCCACCCACCCACACGCGCACACACACACACACACATATATATATATATATATATATATATATCACAGCTATTAATCAATGGTTATTGTAGATATCGTCAACTTGGCAAGTTTTATTATAGTAAATGATAGAAAAAATTGAGTTAAATAACTATTCTCATCCTTCATGCATGTGAATGATTTGGCTTGTATGATTCTTAAATTATCATGATTTTGTCCTCAAATCATGTAAAGTACGTAAGAGGATCTTATCTATAATTTGGTTTCTTGGGTGGGTGTATTCGACTTCTAGAGTAAAGTTGATATGTTATGTTTCTTTATAATTTATTCATTTTAGTTGTAAGCAAAGTACGTGTCTCATTCTTTTTCAAACTATTTGCTATTGCTTTCTTAATTCACCTAAATTGTTAAGTGACACGTTCACTCGGTTGAGGATATTAATTATTAAAACGCAGTCAACATTTTTCACTAACAAGACATTCGCATTGTATTACGCAGACATGTGGCTGAATGATTATACCATATCCGTTAAATAATGCACCATTGAGATTATTATAACAGAGCGTGATGCATGTTATATTCATAGAAATACTATTCATTTTAATTCATTTTATATTTTTTGCATTATGGTATTGTTAGTTTATAGAGACATCAGGACGTTAATGTAACAAAACTATAAAAATTTAATTACATAACTATTATATAAAAGTGCATCTTGTTGATGATTTGACACTAATCTTATACTAACTATAAACATGTTTATTAAATTTCAAACGAAATTATACCCATGAGCCTTTCGTTTGATGTAGGAAAATGTCGTATTTAAATACGAATAATCCTTGAGTTCCCGACTTAATCTCAATCATCCGAACCACATTCTCGAATTCAATCCTCATCAATCCGAACATATCCACACGAATAGGAATCCAAACGTTCTCCTTCTAAAATTAGTCCATACAAACAGATCTCTTTGCATTCTCAATTTTATATTGAAACCTAATCGAATTCTTTTAAAAATAGATTGATAAGGGTGAATTCTATCTATTTCACAGTTAATCATGAGATCACTAATCGATCAAGGGTCAATCGTGCCTCGTCATGACTCAAGAACCGAAGAGGGCGAGAGTGGGATCTGCTTTTGTTTAAGCACTCATTCGGCCAATAGCAAATCTTTTACGCACACTAAAAGGTCGGAATTGCACACACAAGCCATAATCATTAACCATTGTTTCACACAATACACCTTTTAGTGCGTGCATTTGTCTCTATTATAGCAGGCCACTCATACGTCCATGTGTATGTGTATGTGTATGTGTGTGTGTATATATATATACCATTCCAATTTGCTACGTATTTACTATCGTAGTTAATACAATCGTAACAAATATTTTTACTATGAACATAGACCGTAGTAAATAGCTTTTACTACGAACTTTTCTGTTTTTGCTACGATATAATTTCCTAGCCAAAAAATCGAAATAGGCCACCTTTTTTGTTCAAAATTATTATTTATATTACTTAAATTAAATTAATCAGCCAAAATAACTATTTTATATTCTTTTGTAATATAATTTGTTGTGCCAATCAAGAATCGAAACATCAAACCAGAATTCTATATTATGGTAGGGCACACGCACGCGAATGAGGTAGAGCTTTTTTTTGTTTTTTTGTTTTTTTTGCATGAGCTGGAGTTCAAACCCACACCCTCCAACTTACACAATGAGGAGTCTTAACGTTGTACTATTGTAATCTTTATTCACAATTTTCTTTACTTATTATATGTTTCTGAAAAATTATCAATTTATTAATTTAATTGATATTACTTATCTTTAGTTTCATTAAATCTAAGGTTAAATTATTAAATTATTTATTTTAGTTTACCATAATTGACAAATTGAATAGATACTATTGAAAATGATTCCTCCAATTCCATTACTCGAATTGGAAGTTTTCGCAATTTTAATCACTATATATGTTGATTAATCTAAATATATGCTTATACGTGACGATTATAACAGAAGTTATTTTAGGGTTGTCATATTTTACTATATATGCATATATATATATATATATATATATATTATAGTAATGGCACATTAACAAGTTAAGTTAATTTTAATATTTTTTATTACCAAATTTTTAGGGAATATCCGCCAAATTTTGTCCATTTATTTAACTTTTTTTGTCAAAAATCTTTTCTATACTTCATATTTTAGCATAATTGCCTGTGGAATATTTGTTGAAAATTAAAGAATAATAAATTTTTATTATTCAGAAGAAGTTTCGCAAGAAAATAAAGATTTTTTTTTGGATTTTCGTCAGGAAATTCCACCAAAAATATAAAAACTAATATAATTTATTCTTTGGTGAATTTTTCATCTAGATTTCCCATTGAAATTTCTGCTAAAAAAAAAAAATTATTCACTTGGATCTTTGAGGTTTATTTGACCGACATGTAAATTCATCAATGATTTCATCATTACTATTAAATTAATTGCTCAAATAAGCAGTTGTAACTAATACTAAAAGAATCAAAGTAAACGAGCTCTTAATCATATTTCGGGGGTAGTGTTACATGTAAAAGGCTCTAAAGTTGTAAACGATATATCTTTATTATTTAAATATTTTATATTAGTAAAAAATATTAATCATTTAAATAGATTTGAGAATATACAGTTAATATATAATTACTTGAATTCAATCATAAACTTCAGAAAAAACATATCTTTTTCCACATGTGATATGATGTGAAATTCAAATATTTTGGAATGGGGCGGCATATTCTCGTAGTGAATTAAGTAAAGATAGCTGAAATTATGTTTATTCCAAAGTTGTTGAGACTTTGTTTAAACATTGTGCAAAAATTTGGAGGAAAAAAAAAAGAAATTTGATAAATTATGTAAGTTTTCTTATTTTTTATATTTGTTACAATTAAAATGCCATATTAAATAACTATTGTATTATTGCTTTTTACTTGCTATGGCTGAATTCAGTAGCAAATAATTGATTTTTCCACATTCATTTGCTACGACCTCAATTTCGTAGTAAATAACTGTTTTATAACGTGTTTATTTGTTACGATCTAACTTTCGTAGTGAATAACTGTCTTATTATCTAATTATTTGCTACGGTTTAAATTTTGTAGTAAATTACTATATTTTTCTACGTTTTAAAAGGCATAGCAAAAAAATTCGTAGTAACAAGCTATTTTCGTGTAGTGACTTACAACTGTCCACCCATGAGATTAGACTAATTTACGACAAGCCTCCTATTGTTTCAAAAGTTACCAATAACCCCCTGAGGTTATACCCATATCACAACTAGCACCTAGAATTAGGTTAACTTATATTCCTTTTTGAAAATATTACACCAACCACCCCCGAAGGTTAGGCTAATTTACAAGAAACCCCTTATAGTTTCAAAAATTACTAAAGACTTCATATTTAATTGGGAGTGATTTGGGGAATGTGACGACGGAGAAAAAAGGAAAGATATTTTTGAACTTTGAATATATTTTTTAATTGTGACAACAAAGAGAGAGAGAGAAAAAAAAAGTCTATTTTAATACTTTTTAAATTTTGACTATACATCATTATATGGGTTTATGTCAATTTTGTTGAGTATTGTTAAAAATTTATTTGTCAAATATTTTTTAAAACCTATTCATTATTCATTATATGTACTTCTTTTGAAATAAAAAATAAATTGTTATTTTTTTAATATCATTTTTATACATTATTTTGATTGTAGGACTTATATATATATATATATATATATTGTAACACTTTTAATTGATCGTATACTCATAAATATTAAAATTTTTGTTATTTTATATATTATAATATATAATCATCATATTTATACATTTTAATAACTATATATTTTAATAATTAATGATATCAAAAAAAAATTATCTTCCATCAATTAAATTTCCGACTTCGTCTCTGATCAATAAGAATCTCGAAGGAAGAAACTCTCGATCCCGATTGACCAAATTCGAACCGCATCAACTAGATGCCATTATTATTTTTTATCTTTCACACAACAATGATAAGATGATTCTTTTACTTTATGGTTAATGATATTATAGTTCTTAATTGTCGTAAAGCGTTAGTTAAGTGGCACGTTCACTCCCATGTTGGTTGTAATTAAATTCACTACGTAAACACGTGGCTGCTCGTTGAATTCGCAGTCAATATTTGTTGCTACCAACTACCAAGGCATTCTCACTGTATTCAGGAAAAATGGCGCTGGATGATTCTTCAATATCCCTAAAATAATTCACAATCGAGATCATTGAGATTTTATATAAAGTCACGTAATGCATGTTAATATATATTGTATTCAGAGAAATATATTCAGAATTCATATATATATATATTTTAACACTAAAACCTCTTCTACACACATTGCTAAAACAGTGGATGGTTATGCATTGAAACTTCAACCAACAAGAGCGTTGTTGATAAGATCCAATGACTGTTAAAATTGTGATCTTTATAATAATGAATAGTTGTCACATTCAATGTGTGTATAACATAAAATAAATAAAAAAATTAATTTCATGCTTAAATTTAGCATATAAAATTAAAATTCTTATTATTTTTTTATGCTAAAAGTGCATCTTGTTGCTGATATGACTCAAATCTTATACTAACTATATAAACAAGTTTATTAAAGTTCAAACGAAATTATACTTATGAGTTTTTCGTTTAATGTAGGAAAATGTCGTATTTAAATACGAATAATCTTTGAGTTTCTGACTTAATCTCAATCATCCAAACTGCATCCTCGAACTCAATCCTCATCAATCCGAACATATCCACATAAATAGGAGTCCAAACATTCTTCTTCTAAAGTTAGTCTATACGAACGGATCTCCTCGCATTCTCGATTTTATATTGAAATCTAATCGAATTCTTTTAAACATAGATTGATAAGTGTGGATTTTATCTATTTCACGGCTAATCAAAAGATCACTAATCAATCAAGGGTCAATCGTGCCTCGTCATGATTCAAGAACCGAAGAGGGCGAGAGTGGGATCAGCTTTTGTTTAAGCACTCATTCGGCCAATAGCAAATCTTTTACACACACTAAGAGGTGAGAATTGCACACACAATCATTAACCATTGTTTCACACAATACACCTCTTAGTGACAGATTCGTGACCAACCTCCTTCCTAACAACTAGTGACTGAATGATCAGTCACTATGAATAATTGATTAGTGACCAATAAAAGTTTATAACCACCGACTAACTAGTGTTACACAATGCTAAATATTCATGAAATTTTACTAACTGCTTAGTGATTGAATCAATATCCGTCATATGAGATAGCGGCAGAATAGTGATTGAAATTAGTTCAATCACAATATCGATCACTAACTAATCTCTATTCTATCATTGATTAACATCTAATCTTTTACTTTTAATCAGTGAATAATCAATCATGAATTTGGAACTACGTGTGACCAATATGGTCAGTAACTAAACTTAAGTCACTAAAACCCTATTTTTCTGTATGAGTTCCACATACAATCCAAGCGAGCACGCGCATGTGTACCCGCACGCGCGCGCACACACACCCATATATATATATAAACATATCGCAGCTATTAATCAATGGTTATTGTAGATATTGTCAACTTGGCAAGTTTTATTATAGTAAATGATAGAAAAAATTGAGTTAAATAACTATTCTCATTCTTCATGCATGTGAATGATTTGGCTTGTATGATTCTTAAATTATCATGATTTTGTCCTCAAATCATGTAAAGTACATAAGAGGATCTTATCTATAATTTGGTTTTCTGGGTGGGTGTATTCGACTTTTAGAGTAAAGTTGATACGTTATGTTTCTTTATAATTTATTCATATTAGTTGTCTAAATATTTTTTATTCTAGTTTTTAGTTTTAGTCTTTAATTTTCAGTTCTTATATTTTTATTATTATTATAGCCATGCGTGGATAAACTTCTTTCTTTAGTTAAGAGTTAATTCAAGCTAATATTTAAACACGAAAATTCAGGTTGTCTATAATTAAAATTGCCAGACTATCAAAAGATAAAGGGTATTTTTGCAAAATCGAAAATTAGAGGACTAAAAATTCAAAACGGGTAAAGTTAAAGGACCAATTTTGCAAATTTTCCATACACATCACTCGCCGCGTAAGCATTTTAATCGAAAAGAAGAAAGTTCAAATTGCCTAGGACTAAAATTACCAAACGATCAAAAGATATGAGATATTTTTATAAAATTAAAAGTTAAAGGATTAAAACCCCAAACAAATAAAGTTAAACAACCAATTTTATAATTTTGCCTATGTTACTTTATAATTTATTCATATTAGTTGTATGCAAAGTACTTGTCTCATTCTTTCCAAACTATTTGCTATTACTTTCTTCTTCCACAACAATGATATGATGATTCTTAATTCTCCTAAATTGTTAAGTGACACGTTCACTCGGTTGAGGATATTAATTATTAAAACGCAGTCAACATTTTTCACTAAAAAGGCATTCGCATTGTATTAAGCAGACATGTGGCTGAATGATTATACCATATCCGTTAAATAATGCACCATTGAGATTATTATAACAGAGCGTGATGCATGTTATATTCATAGAAATACTATTCATTTTATATTTTTTGCATTATGGTATTGTGGTTTATGGACATCTGGATGTTAATGTAACAAAACAATAAAAATTTAATTACATAACTATTATATAAAAGTGTATCTTGTTGCTGATATGACTCAAATTTCATACTAATTATATAAACACGTTTATTAAAGTTCAAACGAAATTATACTTATAAGCATTTCGTTTGATGTAGGAAAATATCGTATTTAAATACGAATAATCTTTGAGTTCTTGACTTAATCTCAATCATCCGAACTGCATCCTCGAACTCAATTCTCATCAATCCGAACATATCCACATAAATAGGAGTCCAAACGTTCTCCTTTTAAAATTAGTCCATACGAACGGATCTTCTTGACTTCTCAATTTTATATTGAAATCTAATCGTATTCTTTTAAAAATAGATTGATAAGTGTGGATTCTATCTATTTCACAGTTAATCATAAGATCACTAATCAATCAAGGGTCAATCGTGCTATTCGCCAAATAGCAAATCTTTTACACACACTAAAAGGTGAGAATTGCACACACAAGCCACACTCGTTAACCATTGTTTCACACAATACACCTCTTAGTGAGTGCATTGGTCTCTTGTATTAGCAGGCCACTCATACGTCCATGTGTGTATATACATACATACATACATATACATATACACACACACACACACACATATATATATATATATATCGTAGTTTTGTTTTTTAATACAATAATCTCGGATATTCTATAGATGTCAATCGGAAAACATCCCCCCCCCCCCCCACACTCACTCAAAGGGGAAAGGCTAGAGGAAAAGAGGGTTTGAACTCAGGACCTCCTTGATACTACTTTCGAATCCCCACTACTCGATTCTAAGCCCAATGGCTCTATCATAGTTAATACAATCGTAACAAATATTTTTGCTATGAACATGGACCGTAGTAATTAGCTTTTGCTACGAACTTTTTTGTTTTTGTTACGATATGATTTCTGTAGCCAATAAAATCGAAATAGGCCACCTTTTTTGTACAAAAATATTATTTATATTATTTAAGTTAAATTAATCAGCCAAAATAACGATTGTATATTCTTTTGTAATATAATTCGTTGTGCCAATCAGGAATTGGAGCATCAAACCTGAATTCTATATTATGGTAGGCACACGCACGTGAATGAGGGAGTGTAGAGCCTTTTTTTTTTTTTCGTGAGCTGGAGTTCAAACCCACACCCTCCAACTTATACAATGAGGAGTCTTACCATTGCACTATTGTAATCTTTATTCACATATTTCTTTGCTTATTATATGTTTCACTACTAGAAAACAGCCTTTTCGCCACGGATTTGGCCACGGATTATGGCCAAAATCCGTGGCCAAATAAAAAGGCTACGGATTTGGCCACGGAAAAATTCCGTGGCCAAAACTGGTGTGGCTAAAACTGGCCACGGACTTTGGCCACGGATATTTTTCCTGTTGGCTACAGATAAATCCGTGGCCAATAATAAAAAAAAATTAAAATTCTTATTTAGCTTAAATTAAAAATAAAAATAAAAATAAAAATAAAAATAAAATGTTTAATTTTTTTATTTTTGGCCACGGATATATTTTTTATTTTTTAAAATAAATCCGTGGCCAGAAAACAAATTAAAATTAAAATTAAAATTAAAATTAAAAACATTATTGACGTGGCCACGAATTTATTCGTGGCCAATAGGAATAAAAATTAAAATATTTTAATAGGTTGGCCACGGATTTATCCGTTGCCAATAAAAAAAAAATAAAAAAGTTTTTACATTCGTGGCCATATTTTTATTTTTTAAAATAAATAAAAATATGGCCACGGGTAAATCCGTGGCCAAAACAAAATTAAAAATATTATTGTCGTGGCCACGGATTTATCCGTGGCCAATAGGAAAAAAAAAATTTAATAGATTGGCCACGGATTTATCCGTTGTCAATAATAAAAAAAAATAAAAACGTTTTTAGATTGATCCGTGGCCATATTTATTATTTTTTAAAATAAATAAAAATATGGCCACGGCTAAATCCGTGGCCATAATTTTTATTTTTTAAAAATATTCAAAATAGAGACGGAAAAATCCGTCGCTATTTTTACATAAATTTTACATATTTAATTTGTTATAATATACCCTAAAACCTGCAATTGTTTTTGAATATTCAAAATACCAACAAACCTAAATACTAACAAACTGTATATCAATGTAATACTAATAATCCATATAGCATATATAAAATGAATAATTAATATTATTCGATAAGTTTAATACATGAAATCATACAAAAAATATTCATACAATAATGCATATATAAACGTTTTTAAAGATCAAAAGTCGGAACATCATCGTCTCCATCATCGTCGTCATCATCGCCTTCATTTTCATCCTGAGCAACAGGAGCAGACGAAGTAGAGCCCTTCTTACGCCGCGGAGCTAATCGACGCGTGAGTTTCTTTAGGTTGGCTGCCATTAGGGACACAGTTTTCTGAAGGCTGGAGATCTCTCGACTATGCTTTTCTTCCATCTCAACCATCTTCTGACTGTGTTTCTCCTCTAACTCGCTCATCTTCTGTGTGAGCTCGTCTGTCTTGGGGTCAACCCAAGTATTTAAATCAGTCCACGAGCCAGAAGACTCAACTGTCACGGTAGAGGGTCCACCGGCAATCCCATACCAACGACCCTTCTTTGGACCGCCGACTGTTTGCTTCCAAATCTAAAACATATATATATTTTTAATAAAGTATATATATATATATATATATATTTTAATAACTAGATATATTTTCCAAGTATACATTTTTGAATGTTACCTCCAATTTGTCGGGCTGCTGAATTGGTCCGCCCTGTGCATTTTCGGCGGCTCGAGAACAAGTTTCGTCATAATTTGCTCTGAAGCTCTCCTGCAAAAATAACATACATAATTGTTATATAATGCATTTTTAAAAATAATAAGTGACGATATAAATTATTAGAAAACTACCATAGTATCCCTTGCTCGGTCATCGATATACTGCTCCGTTCCATCATCGGCAAGTGTACAATTGAGGGCCGCAAATGTCTCGTCTACTGAAGGCCGATGTCCATATTTCTCGGTCTACAATGAAAATGAAGTAAAATATAAGGACAGTAATGAGATAAAACTGTAAAAATCAACACTACTTCAATTAATTAAATAAATCACAAAGAAAAGTAATGACTTACCAAATGATCTTGCCACCTTAGATGAGATCTGGCTCCTCCCTTATGACCAGGGAATCCCCTTCCGTCATATGTCGATGCTCGGTTTGCCCTGTTCTGCTCCAGTATCCTCTGAAACTCTGGGCTGTCCCATATGGCCCGTAAAGCATCCTAAGATTCCTCACCTATCCAATTGGGCCTACAGTTGTCCCTACGAGCTTTAGCCAACCTATTTTTCAAAATTTCCGAACCCTTATGCTCGAAGTTCTTTCAAACTCGGCTCGAATGATCAGGCCGCCAAAAGAATTTTGTCTAACAAAAAAACAAGTAAAAAAAATCATATACGAACAAACTATAATAATAGTTTTCATTTAAGTTAAGTAAATAGACATACCTTAAACTGGGCAAACCACATCTCACGAACATCTAGGGGTATCTTTTTCCAAGTAGGCCACGGTCGCTTGAAACCATTCTCAAGTATCCGCCCGATCTCCTCGACACATTTCTCTTCGAGATCAAATCTATTGTACAAGTGAGAAAAACAATATTATACACTGCAATGCACATAACATATATAGAATATATATCTATTTATTGATATGAAGCAAACTTATATAAATCAATTCACTTACTCTTTTCCTCGTGGCATTATTAGACGCTGATGGCCACCGATATCACTGTTTTAAGACATATCGGTGGATCGACCTTCATTCATCGGCGTTGATTGGGCAGACCCTAAGGCAGGGGATGGAGGATCTGATCTCGAACTACCTAAACGGATGTTGAGATTGGTCGGTGGAGGCATATGCCGATTAGATACTTTATCCTTGCCTTTTTTTGATCTCCCGGTCATCTGTTTCAAAATTATCAACAAATAATCAACACACTTAATAAATTGTTAACAAACTGCACAACAATAGATCACATATCAATTATGAATAAATAGAAAATAATAATTCACAATATCAACTATATAATTATATTTCACAGAAGAATTCATGAGAATGAATCGAAACCATCAATCCATGAAACATTAAAATAAAAATCCTATTCATCATCTTCATCTTCATCATCTTCATCTTCATCTTCATCTTCATCATCATCGTCGTCGTATTCAATCGCATCATCTCCTTCGTCGTCATCATCATCAAGTTCCTCATCAAATTCATCCTCCTTGTCATCGTCACACTCGTTCGCTTCCTCTCGTATCCCATCATCTTCAAGTTCATTATGAAATGCATTACTGTCAAAAATCACTTCTTCTAGTGGACCATCAGCATCTACCAAAACACCCGTTGGTTCATTATCGAGCACAGAATTCGCAACGGGTGAAGATTCTTGCAACAAATCATCAGTAACAATTTGTCGATTGGCTACTCTACTTCGTGGTTTGGTTTTAATTACAAAACGCCAATTCAATTTATCCCTCCTTGTGCCGGGATACGGTACATAATATACTTGAGATGCATGTTGTGCAATGATGAATGGATCATCTTTTGCGTATCTCTCATTAACTTTGATCTCTACAATGCCATATTGCGGGTGTATCTTCATACCCCTCTTAGAAATAGAGTCGAACCAATGACATTTGAATAAGACAACCTTCTTTTCAGGTACACCGGGATATTCTAACTGAATCACTTCTTTAAGTATGCCATAGAAATCTGTAGTCCCGTCGCCCCGAACACAAACACCAGCATTATAAGTGCTCATACGTTGTGTGTTATCATCTATATGAAAGGCATATCCATTCACAGTATACCTTTGCTATGTCTTAACCTTACGATTTGGTCCCCACGCCAAATCACGTAAATTTTGATTAGCGATATTATTTGTGGGATCATGAACCTACACAAATAATTACACTGTCATAATATTTATAGCAAACCAGTGTATATATATATTTTAAAAACAGTACTTACATATTGTTCAAACCATTTTACAAAATTCGTCTCAACCGACTGCTCAACTTCTTGGTTAGTTAAATTTGGCCAATGGTAGCGAACTGATAACCTATACATTCTATATATTGAAATAGATTTTTAAGAGTTAGAATTTAATAAAAATATTAACAAGTTAATCGGGACATTTTTTAAATACTTACTCGATGATAGGTACGACCTCGTCGCAATTAATAAGAATGTGTAATGCGGACTTTCTCAACTCATCATCACTCAAAAATCGCTCGACGCATTTACCATCGGGCTTACCAGCTTGATTGCAGACTGACAATGTGTAGGGTATCTCTTCAGCACTTCCATCATTCTCATTACGCCTAACTCTTGTACTCGACTAAATGTGGGTTTCAAAATAATACGATGTAAAGTATGATGATTCTTGATTTAAGTACGCCTCACATATTGAGCCCTCTACCCTTGCACGATTTTTCACCATACCTTTCAAATCATGTAGGAACCTGTAATCGTATTTTGTACGATTAAGTTACAAATTCATTTGGGATCTTGAAAAAGAAAATTTAAATTGAGGTTGGCAAATATTTAAATAAAAAATATACCTCTCGAATGGATACATCCACCTATATTGAACAGGTCCACACATTGCCACTTCAAAAGGCAAGTGTATCGCCAAGTGTTCCATGGAATCAAAAAATGCTGGAGGAAAAATGCGTTCCAATTTGCATAAAATCAATGGGATATTCCTATCCAATTGCGACAAACTTTCCTCGCGAAGCTCTGTGCAACACAAATCTCTGAAGAGCTGACTTATTTCAATTAGGGGCTTCCAAACATTTTGTGGGAGTATGCTAAATGCTTTTGGGAGTAAACATTGCATGAACACATGACAATCATGACTCTTCATACCGTACAACTTGAGCCTTGAATGATCAACACACGCTTCCAAATTCGATGCATAACCATCAGGCATCTTCAAAGCTAGAACAAATGTGCATAAATCGCGTCTTTGTTCGGTGGTCAAGGTGTAACTAGCTTTTGGTTTTAGCACCTTACCATTAACCATCATTTGTAAATGCAACTCAGGCCGCCTGCAATACTCAACTAAATCCAATCTTGCCTTCTCATTATCCTTTGTCTTATCTTTAACATCCATGACAGTGTTGAGTATGTTGTCGAAATTTTTTTTTCGATGTGCATTACATCCAAATTATGGCGAACCACATTGTCTTTCCAATACGGCAACTCCCAAAAAATGCTTTGTTTGGTCCAATGATGATGTACGCCATATCCTTGCAATTTCGGATGCTTGACTGGCATATCGGTAACTTTCGGCAATCCACGCACTTCTTCCCACGTCTGATCGCCTGTCATTACTGTGGGAGGGTCTGATCGTTCACGTCGTCCTTTGAAAAATGCATCTTTGTATACTGCGGTTGTGTAGTTGCAAATTGAATAAACGGATTAAGGCCATTCATAAATTGTTTGGTGTAATTTTTCCGATCAACTGTTAATCTATTATACATCCAACATCGAATTTCACGTATATCCATATTCTGTAAACAAAGAACGAAGGTAAGTTAACATCACTGTTAGACTTCACATCTCAACAGATTATGTTAGTCAATTAATATTTGTTCAGCATGCTTCATAATCCACAATATCTAACTACTTATCTCTTATTAATTTATTCCTAACATTGTTCGACATTCTTCCTATCAAACACATTTTTTCACTATTTAACCCTACAAAAACAACAAAATTCAACCCAAAATAAATTTTTCATAACAATCCAAACGCACACATGCATAACAATCTATAATCCAATCTAAATTTGTTCAAAACAATCCATAGCCCAAATTCGTTCAAAACAATCCATAATCCCAACCTATTCACAACAATCAATTGAATAAACTTATTCATAACAATCCAAACAAACATATTCATAGCAATCCATAATCCAATCAACGTGGTCAAAACAATCCATAATCCCAAATACATTCAAAACAATCCATAATCCCAACCTATTCACAACAATCAATTGAATTAACTTATTTATAACAAAGAATAATCCAAACAAATTTTGACATAACAAAGAATAATCCAAACAAACTTCGACATAACAATTCATAATCCAAATAACTTTATTCATAACAATTCGTAAATCAAATCATAATAATTCATACCTTGCTTAACCTTGACCACCTCAAATTATGTTTATGATATCAACCTACAAATAATCCCATAACAACAAAACAACAAATAAAATTAAAATTACAACTCAACGAAAAAAAAATTACAAATGTTGGGGGGGGGGGGGGGGGGAGGGGCTGCTGGGGGCGGGGGTAGGGGCGGCTGGGGGTGGGGTGCTACGGGGGGTGGGGGGACGGGCAGCTGGGGGTCCGGGGGGGGGGGGGGGGGGGGGGTCACGAACGGGGGGAGGGGGGAGAACGCGCCCGGGCGGCGCGAGGGAGGGGGAGAGCATCGGGGTGGCGGCGCCGGGGGGGGGGGGTTTCAGATATGAAAATGATTAAATATGAACACTTAGTGACGGATTTAGCCACGGATTTTTGAGATATATGGCGATGGATTTATCAGTAGCCCCTCTCCTTTTTTTTAAAAAAAAATATTTTTATTTTTTGGCCACGGATAAATCCGTGACCACAACGCAAAATAAATAAATAAATAAATAAATTTATTTATTGGCCACGGATAAATCCGTGGCCATGTCCCGATTTTTTAAAAAATTTAAATTTAATACTTGGCCACGGATTTATCCATGGCCAATAGTCGAAACACAGAGTTGACTTTTCTCGAATCGTGCGTTTTCGTTAATTAGGTTAGACGGAACCGTACGATTGGCGCAATACAACTAAAAAACTAATCAATCTGCTCTAAAGTCCATTTTATTGGTCATTCCTACGCCAGTTAATTGACGTTAGCGCGCATTGGCAACGAAGTACGAAGTCATTCGTATATATCACTGAAAGAGAAAAACGTGTTCTCCTTGATCAAACTATAAGTTTCAACGCATAAGAAGGCATAATACAAGAACCGTGACGATAATGTGATGATTTTGAAATGGCTCAAACGTTTTAATGCCCCGTAATGTCGGGCCGCCCGATTTAAGCGAGCCACTTAAAATTTAAAAAAAAAAATTTGAATTTCTGGCCACGGATTTATCTGTGGCCCCTCTACTTTTTTTAAAAAAAAAATATTTTTATTTTGTGGCCACGGATAAATCCGTGGCCACAACGCAAAATAAATAAATAAATTCATTTCTTGGCCACGGATTTCGCTTTTTTAAAAAATTTAAATTTAATACTTGGCCACGGATTTATCCGTGGCCAATAGTCAAAACACAGAGTTGACTTTTCCCGAATCGTACGTTTTCGTTAATTAGGTTAGACGAAACCGTACGATTGGCGCAATACAACTAAAAAGCTAATCAATCTGCTCTAAAGTCCATTTTATTGGTCATTCCTACGCGAATTAATTGACGTTAGCGCGCATTGACACCGGAGTACGAAGTCATTCGTATATACCGCTGAAAGAGATAAACGTGTTCTCGTTGATCAAACTGCAAGTTTCAACGCATAAGAAGGCAGAATACAAGAACCGTAACGATAATGTGATGATTTTGAAATGGCTCAAACGTTTTAATGCCCCGTAATGTCGGGCCGCCCGATTTAAGCGAGCCACTTAAAATTTAAAAAAAAAAATTTGAATTTCTGGCCACGGATTTATCTGTGGCCCCTCTACTTTTTTTAAAAAAAAAATATTTTTATTTTGTGGCCACGGATAAATCCGTGGCCACAACGCAAAATAAATAAATAAATTCATTTCTTGGCCACGGATTTCGCTTTTTTAAAAAATTTAAATTTAATACTTGGCCACGGATTTATCCGTGGCCAATAGTCAAAACACAGAGTTGACTTTTCCCGAATCGTACGTTTTCGTTAATTAGGTTAGACGAAACCGTACGATTGGCGCAATACAACTAAAAAGCTAATCAATCTGCTCTAAAGTCCATTTTATTGGTCATTCCTACGCGAATTAATTGACGTTAGCGCGCATTGACACCGGAGTACGAAGTCATTCGTATATACCGCTGAAAGAGATAAACGTGTTCTCGTTGATCAAACTGCAAGTTTCAACGCATAAGAAGGCAGAATACAAGAACCGTAACGATAATGTGATGAAATGGCTCAAACGTTTTAATGCCCCGTAATGTCGGGCCGCTCGATTAAAGCGAGCCACTTAAGATTTAAAAAAAAAATTTTGAGTTTCTGGCCACGGATTTATCCGTGGCCCCTCTCCTTTTTTTTTAAAAAAAATATTTTTATTTTGTGGCCACGGAAAAATCCATGGCCACCATGCAAAAAAAAAATTAAATAAATAAATTCATTTATTGGCCATGGATAAATCCGTGGCCATATCCCGATTTTTTAAAAAATTTAAATTTAATACTTGGTCACGGATAATCCGTGGCCAATAGTCAAAACACAGAGTTGACTTTTTTCGAATCGTGCGTTTTCATTAATTAGGTTAGACGGAACCGTACGATTGGCGCAATACAACTAAAAAACTAATCAATCTGCTCTAAAGTCCATTTTATTGGTGATTCCTACGCAATTTAATTGACGTTAGCGCACATTGACACCGGAGTACGAAGTCATTCGTATATATCACTGAAAGAGATAAACGTGTTCTCGTTGATCAAACTGCAAGTTTCAACGCATAAGAAGGCAGAATACAAGAACCGTGACGATAATGTGATGATATTGAAATGACTCAAACGTTTTAATGCCTCGTAATGTTGGGCCGCTCGATTAAAGCGAGCCACTTAAAATTTAAAAAAAAAAATTTGAATTTCTGGCCACGGATTTATCCGTGGCCCCTCTCCTTTTTTAAAAAAAAAATATTTTTATTTTGTGGCCACGGAAAAATCCATGGCCACCACGCAAAATAAATAAATAAATAAATAAATTCATTTATTGGCCACGGATCACGGATAAATCCGTGGCCATGTCCCACTTTTTTAAAAAATTTAAATTTAATATTGGGGAAAAATATTTATGTTTTTTTTTTTAATTTTATTTCAATCCGTGGCCAAGTTCAATTTTTTTTTAAAAAATTTATTTTATTACTGGGGAAAAATATTTATATTTTTAAAAAAAAAATTATATGGCCACGGAATTATCCGTGACCAATTTCCATAAAAAAAGAAAAATAATTTTATTTTATTGGCCACGGATAAATCTATGGCCAAGTCCAACTTTTTTTAAAAAAAAATTTATTTTATTACTGGAGAAAAACATTTATATATTTTTTTAAAAAAATTTATATGGCCACGGATAATTCCGTGGCCAAGTCTATTTTTTTTTTTAAAAAAAAATTATTTTATTACTGGGGAAAAATATTTATGTTTTTTTTTAAAAAATTATATGGCCACGGAGTTTTGTCTGTTTAGCCACCGAAAAATCCGTTGCCATATGTTTTCGGTTTTTTCCTAAATCCGTGGCCTTTTCCGTAACAACTGGCAACCGATTCGGTCCGTGGCTAAAAATCCGTGGCTAAATCGTTGTTTTCTAGTAGTGTTTATGAAAATTATCAATTTATTAATTTAATTGGTATTACTTATCTTTAGTTTCATTAACTCTAAGGTTAAATTATTTAATTATTTATTTTAATTTAGCATAATTGACGAATTGAATAGATTCCATTGAAAATGATTCCTCCAATTCCATTACGTGAATTTTAATTACTATATATGTTGATTAATCTAAATATATGCTTATACGTGATGATTATAACATAAGTTATTTTAGGGTTGTCCTATTTTACTATATATGCATATATACATTATAGTCATGGCACATTAACAAATTAAGTTAATTTTAATATTTTTTTTATCAAATTTTTAGGGAATATCCGCCAAAATTTTGTCCATTTATTTAACTTTTTTTTTTTCAAAAGTTTTTCTATACTTCATATTTTAGCAGAATTTCCAATGGAATATTTGTTGGAAATTAAAGAATAATAATTTTTTATTTTTTAGAAAAAGTTTTACAAGAAAATAGAGATTGTTTTTTTGGATTTTCGTCAGGAAATTCTGCCAAAAATATAAAAACTAATATAATTTATTTTTTGGTGGAATTTTTTATCGAAATTTCTGCTAAAAAATAAAAAATTATTCACTTGGATCCTTGGGGTTTATTTGACCAACATGTAAATTCCTCAATGATTTAATCATTACTTTTAAATTAATTGCTCAAATAAGGAGTTGTAACTAACACTAAAAGAATCAAAGTAAACGAGCTCTTAATCATATTTCAGGGGTAGTGTTAGACGTAAAAGGCTCTAAAGTTTGAAACGATATATTTTTATTAGTTAAATATTTTATAATAGTAGAAAGTATTAATCATTTAAATAGATTTGAGAATATACAGTTAATATATAATTACTTCAATTCATTGATAAACTTCAAAAAAAACATATCTTTTTCCATATGTGATATGATATGAAATTCAAATATTTTGGAATGGGGCGGCATATTCTCGTAGTGAATTAAGTAAAGATAGTTGAAATTATTTTTATTCCAAAGTTGTTAAGATTTTGTTTAAAAATTGTGCAAAAATTTGGAGGAAAAAAAAAAAGAAATTTGATAAAAAAAAAAAAGAAAAAAAGACTTATTTTTTATATTTGCCACAATTGAAATGCCATATTAAATAACTATTGTATTATTTTTGTTACTTGCTATAGTTGAATTCGGTAGTAAATAATTGTTTTATTATGTGTTCATTTACTACTATCTAAATTTTGTAGTAAATTACTATATTTTACTACGTTTTAAAAGGCGTAGCAAAAAAATTTGTAGTAACAAGCTAATTTCGTGTAGTGATTTCATTTTAAATAAAGGTGAATTACACTGACCACTCATGAGATTAGGCTAATTTACAAAAAATTCTTAGTTGTTTCAAAAGTTGCCAATAACCCCTTGAAGTTATATCCATATCACAATTGACACCTAGCCTTAGGTTGACTTATTTTCCTTTTTGAAAATATTACACCAAACACCCCCTAAGGTTAGGCTAATTTATAAGAAACTCTCTATAGTTTCAAAAATTACCAAAGACTACATTTTTAATTGGGAGTGATTTGGGGAGTGTGATGACGAAGAAAAAAGAAAAGATATTTTTGAACTTTGAATATATTTTTTGATACAAATTATTTTAATACAGAAAAAAAAAATCTATTTTGATACTTTTTAAGTTTTGATTATATTTCATTATAAGGGTTTATGTCAATTTTGGTGAGTATTGTTAAAAAATTCATTGTCAAATATTTTTTAAAACCAATTCATTATTCATTATATTTACTTCTTTTGAAATAGAAAATAACTTGTTATTTTTTTAGTATTATTTTTATATATTGTTTTGATTATAACACTTATATCTATATATATATATACATTGAAGCAATTTTAATTGACCGTATATGCATAAATATAAATTTTTTTGTTATTTTATATATTATAATATATAATCCTCATATTTATACATTTTAATAATTAATGATATCAAAAAAAAATATCTTTCCTTAATTAAATTCCCAACTTTGTCTCTGAACAATAAGAATCTCGAAGGAAGAAACTCTCGATCCCGATTGACCAAATTCGAAACACATCAACTAGATGCCATTATTATTTATTATCTTTCACACAACAATGATACGATGGTTCTTTTACTTTATGGTTAATGATATTATAGTTCTTAATTGTCGTAAAGTGTTAGTTAAGTGGCACGTTCACTCCCATGTTGGTTGTAATTAACTTAACTACGTAAACACGTGGCTGCTCGTTGAATTCGCAGTCAATATTTGTAGCTTAACTACCCAGGCATTCACATTGTATTCAGGAAAATTGCGCTGCTTGATTCTTCAATATCCCTAAAATAATTCACCATCGAGATCATTGAGATTTTATATGAAGTCATGAAATGCATGCTAATATATATTGTATTCAGAGAAATATATTCAGAATTCATATATATATATATATATATATATTAACACTAAAACCTCTTCTACACACATTGCTAAAACAGTGGATGGTTATGCATTGAAACTTCAACCAACAAGAGCGTTGTTGATAAGATCCAATGACTGTTAAAATTGTGATCTTTATAATAATGAATAGTTGTCACATTCAATGTGTGTATAACATAAAATAAATAAAAAAATTAATTTCATGCTTAAATTTAGCATATAAAATTAAAATTCTTATTAATTTTATACATGAGTGTATATATATATATATCTTTTGATTATTTGTAATTTATTAATTAAATTATTATAAAGTCATAATGTACAATAAAAAATACAAAAAAGAAAATTGAAAACAAAAATTTATAAAGAAGAGACGAAAGAAACTAAAACAAAAAATATTAATATAGGAGAGAGAATGAGAGAGGAGGGAGATTACAAAAATAAATGTAAAAATAAATTAATTAGTAGGGAAAGGAGAGAGAGCAAAGAGGAGAGAAGATAAAAATAAGAGAAGAAAGAGACACCAAAAGACAATAAGACAATTATTAGACTATTTATATACTTTATTTGTAGTATAGATAATACTTTTGTAATACTTTTGAAATACTTAATAATTGCATTTTTAAAAGAATTGGCTATGCAAGAATTGCATTTAAATTGCACATATTTGCAAATGATAAATTTAAAGTAGTGACTTAACAACAGTAAAACTTACTATTTATTTATATATTTAAAATCGACGAGTGTTTTTTTTCAAGATATTTCTCAAATTTCTAATTTTCTTTGAGTGGGATGAATTAGTAAGAAAATATTAGTTGAGAATTTCTAATTTTTTTTTTTGAGTGGGATGCATTAGTAAGAAAATGTTCAAATTTTATTCTATTTTTAATATAGTACATATATATTAAATTGTGTTTTTGAAAATTTAGTGGGATCATTGGATGTTTAATTTTTCAAAGTGTTGTATCTTAATAGGACCCAATTAGTCATATCACATGATAAAAATGGTACAAGTAACAAAACATTAAACAATAAAATCAAAATCATCATTAACTAAAAAAATCCAGTAAGTGAAAAACAAAACAATATTAGTTAATAGTGGTAAATTTAGTATGGACCACAATATAAGAATTTATAATATTTTTAGTGGGATGCATTAGTAAGAAAATGTTCAAATTTTATTGTCTTTTTAATATATTACATATATATATATATATATATATATATCAAATGGGATGTTCGCAAATTTAGCGGGATCATTGGATCTTGAATTTCTCAAAGAATTTTGTCATATAGTGTTGAATAACCATCTCATCTAAAAGTTTAAACTATTAAAAATGAGAGTCATTTTATATTTATTTATATTCTTCAACATGCCCATGCACATGCAGACAAACTTCTTCTTTTTCTTTGTGTCAAGCCTTGCGCGTGAATTTTTTTTTTGATGAATGAGTGGCCGTAAGATTCGAACCTAAGACCTCTTGTTTGGCCTAACTCTAATACCATATTCAATAACAATCTCATATAAAAGTTTAAGCTATTAGAGAGGGAAAGTCATTTTATATTTATTTATATTTTTCAACAAATAGGACCCCAATTAGTCATATCACATGATAAAAATGGTACAAGTAACAAAACATTAAATAATAAAATCAAAATTATCATTAACTAAGAAAATCCAGTGAGTGAAAAACCCATTTATCTCTTGCTTTCCCTTTTAGGAAATAAAAAAGGGAAAACACTTTTCTTTTCCAAAATAAGGGTCTTTCACAATTTATAGCATTCTTCTTTTTTTCTTGTACTTTTCTTTTTCTTTCTCTTTTTCTTTTTGTGTGTTTTTTTTTTTTTTTGTTTTTTGTATAACTATTGCTGTTGAATAAATGAATTGTATCTAATTCACCTTCAAAACTAACTTATAAAGGAAGGATTGTATAAGTCATTATAAACCACTCTATATCATTGTATTGAATTAATTTGAATATTTAATAGAAAAATTAGTTGTATGTCTGATGTGGCCAAACCTGCCTTGGCCATGTACGCGCCTCCTCAGCCCACACGTCGGATCCGATTCAGCACATGCCGCCATCCTCCTGCTGCCACGTGTCAGACCTATCTCGATCAGGCCCCATGGTCTTTTTCTTGACGGCCTTGTTCGGCCAGAGGTACCACTTCTCCTCGATAAAATGACATGATCGATGTCGACAATACTTCATTCTCGGAGTCAATACTTTGAGATCCTCCTCGAACAAGGAATGCATCCCACGCGCCCACAGCGCGTCATAGGGAATGCCCGTTACCAGCAACGGGATTGGGCCAACCTAATTCTGGTCCGGCCCACCTATTTTTTATTATTATAAATAGTACGGCGACACTAGTCATTGGGTAAGACAATTTTTATCTACCAATACGCTGATTACTGCTTACTATTCACCTGCCCGAATTCTGACTTGAGCGTCGGATGGTCTTCGCCGGAGACACTTCCGGCTAGTCTCACGTGTGCCCCATCCTTGCAGAATAGAACCCGACCAGCATTCAAATACTCCTACTCGGATCCACCTGACCGGACTCGAACACTTACTCCCAGATCGAAGTGACGTATACCGTAGGCCAAAATCCGACCACATCATTTTGGCACTAGAGGAAGGGCTCTATTCGAGCAAGTGAGGAAATGGTAAACACACGAAGGACCGGAACAGAGTCAGGGGCCCCGCAAACCACCGCCCATCCTGCTCCCGAAACTCACGTCATCCCACCTCACGCTGTCCCGCAAGCCATCGGGCCAGCACCTACGCCTCCCGCCGGGCAGAACCTCGTCGTTCTGACGGCTGATCAGTTCAATACGCTCGTACACGAGATCAGGCGGATGAACCCAGTCCCCACCCCGGCTGCCACTGCTGAAGACCCTCATCCGATGAGGGAGGAAATTCGCCCCCCGCGAGGTGTTCGGGCAACCGACGCCGAGCGGGATGACGCGCGGGTGCGCGAACGGATCCCCACGACAAGGGAGGTCCGCAGAGAGAGACGGCCCCCACCTTCTCGACTGGCGGAGGAAGTTGACGAATCCTCTGTGGGGGCATCCTCCGGCCATCCTGCACGGAGTCACAGAGAACCGTTGGAAGAAATCTCCCACTAGGCCACAGAGATCCAGCGGAGGATCGATGAGGTCCGCCGCGGCGAAAGATCCCGAGATGATGTTGGGAAACTTTCGCATCGGATGGAAGACCTTAACCGGAAGCTCGAGGAGGTATCTCACCGCTCCAGACAGGGATCGGCTCAGCGATACTTTGTGCCGGACGAGGCAGACCCCATCCCATTTGCATAAGATTCGGCAAAAGGAGGGTGAGTCTCTGAGGGACTTCTTTAACCGATTCAACACCGAGCTGCTCAAGGTTGAAAGCGTCCAGATGGACTTCCTCCTCGACGTAATCATGGGGGCCATCCGAAACCAAGCATGCTCGGACCATTTGGCCAGGAAGCGCCCCGCCACCATGGAGAAAGTCATGTCCATCGCTCAACAATACATGAATGTTGAGGACATGAGGTTTAAAAGGAGGCCAGAGGTCGGGGAAAGGAAAGAACGCCGACGAGACAATGATCTCACCCCATTGGTGATGTCAAGGAAAGAGATCTTCACCACAATTAACGCCAGCGACCCGACGGTTTTCCGGAGGCCGAGGAAGATCCAGGACGCAGATGGAGCCCCTCCGAGAGGGAATAAGTATTGTGCGTTCCACAAGCAAGTGGGTAACCACGACACCGAGGGCTGCTATGCCCTCAAGAAGGAAATACAGCGCCTTATCAATATGGGCCGACCGGAGATCAAAAAATACGTGAAAAAGCAAGGACAGGGCCACAAGAGTGACGGAAGTCGTCGACGCAACTCCCCGTCCCCCACGGACGATGAACAAGGTACACTGATGAGGGCTAGATCTCGCTCTCCTCGAAAGGGCTACACGCCTTTGACTCAAACCGACAAACAGCCTGCCACACAGGACAACCTCCCGGTCAGGGGGATGATCCACACTATAGCGGGAGGCCCTAGTGGAGGAGACACTAAAAGTAGGAGAAGACAGGTGGAGAGGCGCCTCGACCAGGCCCGATACCGTATCGAAGAGCGCTACTACCACGAGAGGCTGCATGTCAACACCATATCAGAAGCGGCGACGCCGTCGCCAGAGTTACTCGAATTCTCCGACCGTGATCTTGCGCACGTCCCGAAGACAGAAGGCCTCGAGGACACACCGGATTACCCGATGGTCATTAATTTGGACGTAGCCAACTACTCCGTGGCAAAGACCCTGATCGACAATGGGAGCTCCGCCAACATCATTTTCGCCAACACCTTCGCCAAGATGGACTTAGGAGGATACACGCTCTCCCCCGTGTAGACCCCTCTCGTCGGATTTGGGGGTTCCGAGGTGGTCCCTCTCGGGATGATTCAACTCCCCACCTCGTTGGGGGAGGCCCCGAGAAGGAAGACTATGATGGTCCAGTATCTAATAGTTGACGCTCCATTTGCTTACAACATCATCCTCGAGCGACCCGCTCTTAATGCGTTTCGGGCGGTGGTGTCCACGTATCACTTAAAAATGAAGTTCCCCACACCCGCGGGGGTCGGGCAAGTCACATGTCGGATCCTGGACGCCTGGAAGTGTTACTCGGCCTCCGTCGAAGGGAAGAAAACTCCGGCACCCCGACTAGTCGAAGCAGCCGCTTCGCGGATGGACATCCCCGAGTCCTCCGAAATCGACCCGGCAAAGCGGAGGAGGCTAGAGGAAGAAAAAATGACGCCAGAGGAAGATTTCAAGACAATCCAGCTCGTAGAGGGCGATCCGTCCAAGACCACCAGGGTAGGATTGACCATCGAGCCGCATCACGAGGTCATGTTGGTCGACTTCCTCCGGACAAATGCTGATGTCGTTGCTTGGAAGGCCTCAGACTTTCCGAGAATCGATCCCGAAGTCATTGTTCATCGCCTCAACGCAGACCCATCGTTCAGGCCGGTGAGGCAGAAAAAGAGGATATTTTGTGAAGCTCGGAACCGAATCATCGAGGAGGAGGTCAACAAGCTCCTCGAGGCAGGCTACATTGTGGAGGTCCAGTTCACCGAATGGCTATGCAACGTGGTCGTCGTTGCCAAGGGCGATGGCCGATGGCGGATGTGCAACGACTTCACCGATCTCAACAAAGCCTGCCCCAAGGACCACTACCCCCTTCCTCGGATAGACCAGCTCGTTGACTCAACGGCAGGGTGTGAGTTGATGAGCATGATGGATGCTTTCCAAGGCTACTACCAGATCTACATGGCCGAGGAGGATCGAGGGAGGACGTCGTTCGTCGTCTCATCGGGGACGTATTGCTTCCTCGTGATGCCCTTTGGGCTAAAAAACACCGGAGCTACGTATCAGAGGCTCGTGAATCTCATGTTCAAGGAAGAGATCGGGAGCACCGTCGAAGTATACGTTGACGACATGATAGTCCGCAGTGAGCGGGAGTCCGACCATCTCGGACACCTAGCTCGCACATTTGAGATTCTGAGGAAATACGGCCTAAAGCTCAACCCGAACAAGTGCACGTTCGGAGTTCGAGGAGGTAAGTTCCTTGGGTACATTGTCAGCCATAGGGGGATCGAGGCCAACCCCTCCAAGATTCGAGCCATCCTCGACATCGAGCCGCCTAGCTCAGTGAAGGAAGTACAGAGGCTAGTAGGGCGCATAATCACCCTCAATCGGTTCATATCCCGCTCAGCGGACCGGAACCTCCCATTCTTTAAAGCACTAAGGAAGGTGCCGGATTGGAAATGGACGGAGGAATGCCAGCACGCGCTCCTCGAATTAAAAAGATACCTAACCGAGCCCCCTCTGCTGTCGAAACCAGTTCCGGGGAGGCCCCTTTATGCCTACCTGGCGGTATCCTCAAATGCGGTCAGCTCGGTCCTAGTGCACGTGGAGGATCGGGTACACCGCCCGGTGTATTACCTAAGCAAGCTCCTCCAAGGCCCTGAACGGAACTACCTGGCCATCGAGAAGCTCGCTCTCGCTTTGGTCCACTCCGCCCGGAAGTTGAGGCAATACTTTCAGGCCCACACCATTGTGGTCCTGACCAGTGAGCCTCTGAAGCAGGTATTGGCCAAACCCGATGTCTCGGGCCGGCTCGTGAAGTGGGCCGTCGAGCTCGGCGAGTTCGATATTCAGTTCCAACCACGAACAACGATTCATGCCCAGGTCCTGGCGGACTTCTTAGCAGAAGTGGCCCCGACGGCGAAAACGGAGCCAAAAACACCATGGACCCTCATGGTCGATGGATCCTCCACGAGTTCAGGTGGGGGAGCCGGGGTTTACCTGCGGGATGAGTTGGGCAATGAGCTCAACTTCGCCATTCGCCTTGAATTTCCGGTCTCCAACAACGAAGCCGTGTATGAAGCTCTCGCCGCGGGGATGAGGATTGCCCTGGACAAGGGCATGGACGAGCTTGTCGCCTTGACCGATTCGCAGTTGGTGGCCGAGCAGGTCAATGGCAATTACGACGCCCGTGAAGCATCGATGACGAAGTACCTCGAGGAGGTCAACAAGTTGAAGGAAAGATTCACTATGTTCTCTCTCGAGCTGAATTCCCCGGATAGAAAATGAGAGGGCAGATCAGTTGTCGAAACTGGCGAGTTCGATGAGGGGGACCAAAGAGAGAAGCATAACCATGTTGAGCTCGTCAACACCTTTGACTAGGGTCCGGGACCCAACATTGTGTCCTCTCCATCGAACCGCCCGAGGATTGGATAGCAGAATTAGTCACCTACTTGAAGGATGGAACTCTCCCCGAGGGACCCATCGAAGCCAAAAGACTCCGACGGCAGGCCTCTCGATACGCCCTCGACGGGCAGGGGCGTCTGTTTAGGAAAAGCTTCGATGGTCCTCCTCGACGATGCTTGAGCAAGCAACAGGCCAAGGAAGTCATCGAAGAGATACACCAAGGGTGTTGCGGAAATCATACTGGGCCAAGGTCCTTGGCCAAAAAGGTATCACGGGCAATGTATTTCTGGCCTAATCTCATGCAAGATTGTTTTGACTTCATCCGAAGATGCAGAGCTTGCCAACTACACGCCAACCTAGTCCACCAGCCTGCTGCTCCGATGATAAATGTGGAGATATCTTGGCCATTCGACCAATGGGGAATAGACATCCTCGGGCCGTTCCCTCAAGCCCCCGGGCAAAGGAAATTCGTGATTGTTGTCGTCGAATACTTCACAAAGTGGGCCGAAGCGGAGGCCGTTGCGAAGATCACCGACTCGGTTGTCAAGATCTTCATCTGGAAAAACATCATCTGCCGCTTCGGGCTTCCCAGGGTCGTCATTTCGGACAACGGAACCCAGTTCCAAAGTCATCGGGTGAAGGAATGGTGCTCTAGCCTCAAAATCGAGCAGCGTTTCACCTCAGTAGGGAACCCCCAGGCAAACGGCCAAGTTGAAGTCAACAACCGAACGATTCTCCACGGACTTAAGACCGCCTTGGCCGACTGCTCAGGGCAATTGGGCCGACGAGCTCCCGGGCGTGCTTTGGGCATACCGGACCACTCTTCGGATTGCAACGGGCGACACCCCGTACGCCTTAGTTTATGGTTCAGACGCCGTTATACCTGCCGAAGTGTTGCATCCGTCTGCTCGGGTTGTGCACTTCGATGAGATCGCCAACGTCGACGCTCGCCTGACCGAGCTTGACTTCGCCGACGAGAGGAGGTATGCCGCCTTGCGGAGGTTGGATAACTTCCGGGCCTCAACTGCACACGCTTATAATCGCCACGTCCATCCCCGGACATTCCAGATCGGGGACCTGGTCACCAAGAAGGTCGGGGTTTCTCGTCCTGTGGGGAAGCTGGACCCCAAATGGGAAGGTCCGTTCAAAGTAACCAAGATTTGCAAGAACAACGCCTACCGCCTCGAGGACATGTCAGGGAGGGAGCTACCCCGTCCTTAGAACGCCACGAACCTCAGACGGTTCTATGTATGATAGACGGTCCTTAGAACGCCACGAACCTCAGACGGTTCTATGTATGATAGACGGTCCTTAGAACGCCACGAACCTCAGACGGTTCGTCCTTAGAACTAGCTTGCACGAAGTGTTTTATTTCAACTGTTTTAATAATTACATTGTTATCATCGAATAAGGTTCCGGCTAAAACATGCCATTTTATGCACAAACTCCGTTCTCCCCAGCTCGATTTTTGATTATCAAGTTATTTCTCAAAGTTCTCAAAGTTTTTTTTTATTATTATTTATTATTGAAGTCATTTTATGATCCCTTACCGGATTAAATAACATGTATTTCGGTGCTGAGACCATGTTTCGCATTGACAGGGACTGAGTATCACATTTCGATCATGAAATTTGCATTGATAAAAAAGAGCATGAAAATAGTATTTCGACCAGGAACTTTGCATTGATAAAAATTTCATTGATCATAATAATAAAAAAAAAACAAAAGAATACATGTTCTCGGGCATCCAGCCCGGCATAAGATCTCATGGCCTAAGCGCCATCTATCTCCTTGGCCACCTCCTCGATGGCCGCCTCCACTGCTTGATCGGCCCCAGCGCCAGCAGCACCTGCATTCGACGGGGCACTTATCGCCCCCGGGGGTGACCCGCCTTGGTCCACGTCGATGGGATCGTCGGGCTCCACATCCGGTGAGAGAGGCTCCCCTAAGCGTTTGTGCTCCTCATTGCGGTCCTGTCTCTCCACGATGGAAATAACTCGGGCAAACTCTGCACCCTCATATGCCGGCAGCGCCTCATCATCCTCATCGTCCTTCTCCCCGGCATCGTTCAGATCGAGGCCATACCCCTCCATGGGAAAATCTTGCGGGATGAAGCCGCGCGCTTTCAGCTGCTTGAAGGCTCTTTCAAATCCGAGGGAGGCATCGTTCGCCCCGCGGAGGATGGTAGCATACTCGAATACCGGTCCTCGAACGAACCGCTTCACGGCTTCTCTCTCCCAGTCGGGGACCGAGGCCATCAATTCGGTCCTCATTAGGCGGCGACCCCTCTCTTCGCCCTGCACGAAGGCCTCCTTGGCCTTTTTCTTCAGGAGGGTAACTTCTTGCTCCAGCAAGGACTCCCTGGTCTTGAAGTCCAGCTCGAGCTTCTCGAGCCGCTCCTCCAGGGCCTGAGTCTTCCCCCGCGCCGTGGCGATCTCCCGTTGAGCGACCTGATTTTTCTGTCGCTCTTCTTCCAAATCCGCCTGGAGGTTGCTTCCTCGAGCCTCCCGCTCGGCCTTGTCACAACGCGCCCGGCTGACCTCTAGCCGACGAAGATCGTGGAACACCCTTTGCTGGAGAGTGTTCATGTCCTGGGCGATGCTCAGGGCCAGCTCTGCATCGTCGAGCTCGGAGAGGGTGACCTGATCAGCTTTAAAAATGGCGTTTTGGAAACTCCTCATTGCCAACTTTTTGCTCGTCTCTCCGAGGATGTTACGGTCAGAGAGGTCGCCATATTTGGGGCCGAAGCGGGGTTCCGGGGCGTCCGGGCAGTTTAACATTTCCAGTTCTTCCGATGAATACCCGGAGCCATCAGCCGGCCGCTTGCCTTTGGCCGATTTCGAGACGGGCTTCTTCGGAGCAGGCCCCGTTGGTCTCGTCGGTGGAGTGGAGTCCGGGGCTTTCCTCTTCCGGACAAGAGGGGTCTCCCCCACATCGGGGATGTCCCCCCGACTAGGGCCTTGGGTGGTAACTGCTGCCTGCCCCGATCTCCTCGGAGCACTAGCGGTGGCCTCTATGGCACGGGCCTCCTCTGGTGGGGGGGACGGTCTCCTCCTCCCTCCGGCTACCTTCGAGATCAAGTTCATGCGTCCCATTTCTAGCACGCTGAGATCTGCAGAATTGAAAACCAACCGATTAGAAGATAATCGAGCATAAAGACTTGAATATTCGAGTAAAAACATGCAATAAATAATACCAAAAGTAACATGATCGATATCAAGCCTGGCCGGCGAGAGCCCGGCCATTACTAGGAAGCATTCCTGGGTGAGGAAGGTGGGGCTCAATAAGCCCAGGGCCTTCTGGCTGAGCACCCACTCCCTTGTCCAACTACTCGATCCCAGCCCGGCCAGGGAGAGCTTCCTCGCTTCCAGGTTATGCACCCTCCTCACCGGCCATAGATCATCGGATTGTATGTAGCACCATTTCTTCTTCCAGTCCTCCCCGTAGGACGATGAAGCTGTTTCGATCAGCTTTCTTCCATTCTTGGCACTAACGAAAAAGCAGTTAAATTCATCATCCGGGGAGGACCTGCTCAAGTGGTTAACTTGGTATAGATCTAGAAAAGTTAGCCACAGTGGGAGTGTGCCCGGTACAGCGACAAAAAACAACGAAAGCACACATCGAGGCGTATGAGTTCGGGGTCAGTTGAATCGGGCTTATATTCAACCGATTTAGGATGGTGGAAATGAAGGCCGGGATCGGAAATCTAAGCCCGTTTTCGACGTGAGCGTAGTGAATGGGGATGCACCCCTCGGGGGGGTTCGTAATGGAATCCTCCCTGCTCAGCCAGATGACCCCAAACTTGCCTCGGATGTAGTGGTTCATTATCTTCTTTACGTCCCGATCGGTGTTATTCGCTATGATGTTTCCCCAACTCACTGTGGTCTGGTTCCCAGCGATGGCCTTTCTCCTCCCCCGAAGAGGCTCTTGACCGGATGGGCCCGCCTCTTCGGAAACGGACCTCCACGAGGGGACCATCACGTCGGGCACGTCGCCCATCAGAAGAAGTGCCTCTCCCCTCTCCGCCTCCATGCGCAGCCTCATCTCTTCTATCCTGCTCGGGCTCTTATCGCCCCCTCGGGGCCGACTAGTGCTCGCCTCGCTCGGGCAACGAGACAAGGCCCCCTCTAAAGAGGCTTCTGCCTCGAGGGAGACCGCCAGATTTATATCGCTTAACCCCCCTTCAATCGGGGACTCTACCATCCTATTCTGACTATCCGAGCTATTCACGGATTGGCTCATATCTAAGGATTGATTTGTCTAACGAAAATGAAGAGCAAGAAAGAAACAGTTCGGAAAAAAGGGAGTACCTAAGGTTTGACTGATCGATAGGGAGAATTTGTCTACTCGAAATGATTCCCGTGTGCTCGGTGCTCTCAGATTATGCTCGGAATGGAACTTCAGCTCGATTGCAAAATGACGCGCCTGTAGCCTCGCCCGGAGCCCCTATTTATAGGACGGTAAAAATACTCCTCGGGAAGTCCAACAGACGCCAGTAATTATTACCAACGGTCACATCCCAACGGTCAGTTTTCGAAGTTACCGCCAACGCCTGATCGATAAGTCCTGAGCGAAATCGTTTGTGCTATTTCCTCGGACAGTTCCCGGTCTGCCCGTATTTCGAAAATCGGACAAACCAAGAACTGGGGGGGCTAATGATGTGGCCAAACCTGCCTTGGCCATGTACGCGCCTCCTCAGCCCACACGTCGGATCCGATTCAGCACATGCCGCCATCCTCCTGCTGCCACGTGTCAGACCTATCTCGATCAGGCCCTATGGTCTTTTTCTTGACGGCCTTGTTCGGCCAGAGGTACCACTTCTCCTCGATAAAATGACATGATCGATGTCGACAATACTTCATTCTCGGAGTCAATGCTCTGAGATCCTCCTCGAACAAGGAATGCATCCCACGCGCCCACAGCGCGTCATGGGGAATGCCCGTTACCAGCAACGGGATTGGGCCAACCTAATTCTGGTCCGGCCCACCTATTTTTTATTATTATAAATAGTACGGCGACACTAGTCATTGGGTAAGACAATTTTTATCTACCAATACGCTGATTACTGCTTACTATTCACCTGCCCGAATTCTGACTTGAGCGTCGGAGGGTCTTCGCCGGAGACACTTCCGGCTAGTCTCACGTGTGCCCCATCCTTGCAGAATAGAACCCGACCAGCATTCAAATACTCCTACTCGGATCCACCTGACCGGACTCGAACACTTACTCCCAGATCGAAGTGACGTATACCGCAGGCCAAAATCCGACCACATCAATGTCAAATAGATCCACCAAAGGACAAATTGAGCTACATTATTATATTTTGATCATATTTATTTTTTTACAAGATTCGAGGACAATATCACGACGATTACATATGAAATCATAACACCTCACGGTAACTACTTTTGTCTCAACGTATTCTTCTCTCTTTTTTCCTGTTTTATTTTTTAACTTTATCAGCCTCTCACCTCTCTCGTCTCTTTCTTTCGTCCCTTCAACGTCATAGTATTTAATGTTTTTAAGCTCTCTGATTCAATTATTTTTTTAATTTTCATAAATTTTAATAAATACTGAAAATTTGATAATTATACAAAAGATTTAATAAATATTTTCATAATTTTATCTTATCAGAATTTACGGCATAATTTTAATAGTCAAGTCAAGCCATTCACATGAAGGCGGAACCAAGATTAAAAGGGTTTTGGGCTAAGTTTATAAGTTTTTTAAAACATTTTATAAGTTCTACGTTTAATAGCATATAAGATAGTACAAAGTATTTGGTAAAAAAATTATAACAATCCTCAAACAAGATGTTTAGAAGCTTACAACCTCTTTCTAAGGTTAGTAAGGAGATGTCAACCTATTTTTTAAGATCATGCCAAAGTTCTTCATTTAGTTTCATTTTAAATTATTTTATTTTTATTTATCACAAATTTTTTAAATCAAATAAAAATAGTTAAAAAATATTTTAATAATATAGATACTATCAAAAATTTAGTATGTCATTAAATTATATTATTTTTTATTATGCACAAGCATCGAATGTGCTAATATTATTAATTTATATTAAACATCTTATAAGCTACACCTCATCTTATTTATCCAAACACTTCAATAACTAATTTTTAAACTAATATCCATATTTTATAAAACGTAAAAACTTATAAGATGTTTCAAATATGCCTAGCCTATCTATTTAATGCCTCATTTTTCTTTTATTTCTTTGTTTTTCTTTTTGTATTTGTTTTTGTTTGTTTTTTTTTTTAGTTTCCAACTTAACATTATAAATAGAATGCCATCCCCGATTAATCCTTCACTACACCACGCGGAAAATTACAGTTGACAGAAACAATACTTTCACACACACACACGATGGCCAAGTCTTCAGCATGCCTCACCTTTTTAACTCTTTGGATTGTTTTTTCTGTGCATCATCACCATGCTGAGGGCCAATCTGTGGGTTGCAAGTTTTATTGCTCAGGATTGTTTACGTTATGTTCTTATCGCTGTGGAGGTGCTTACGAGTGCCTTAAGCCATGTTGGGCGATGAGGAAAACCTGTCTCACCGAATGGTGCAAACCTGACTGCAGGAGCACCTGCAATAAAGAATACGTAGATTGCACGATAACCTGCCAAGGTTTGCCGTGCGGCGATCGATGTCCGTCCCTTCGTGACTATTGTCTTGATAAATGTTACAAGGGTGATCAATCCGTCACTAAATCCGTCACTTAAAAGAGTTCTTTCTTTCAGTGATGTATCGCAGTAATATAATAATCTCAGTGCTTTGTTATGTTCTAGGTGTTAAGGCTAATAACTGTGTACGTGTTATGTCTGGGTTGCACGTATGCTGGGTGTGACTTTCGCTTCTTCTTTTTGTTAATGTACTTTAGCTTGCTGATTATGGAATTATGCACTGTTTTCTTTCTATATATTGTGGGATTCTTAGAGGTGAGTAAGATTTTTGAAAAAGCACGCCGGGATCATATTGGACCCCACAGTACTTTTTATCAATTTTTTAGAGAATTAGAGGATCAACCATTAACTGCAAATTAAATTGCAACACAAAATCAGGTCGGTGGTGATTTTTGCTACCCTCAAACCGCACCACATTGAACTACCATATAAATGTGTGTGTAAAAACCTATCATTTTATTTAAATGAAACTCTTCAATATATGAGATAAATTCGCCAATCGCCTCTTTAACTATACGTGGCATATAAATCAAAACCATTACAGTGAAATAGAAGAGATTGAAAATAAAATATACTCAAAGGAAGAGTAACAAGTTGAATTCATAAGGTGTTTTCGATAAGTATTTAGTAAAATCTGTATTAAGTTCAAATAGTCAACAAGCTAAATATTTTCATAATGTTATTCATTAATTCAGAAAAATAGTTAAATTTCATTGTACTGATTACATATTCAATAGAAAGAATAACCAAAAGAGCTCCAAAGAAAAAGAAATGTAATATACAATATATCTACAGAAGTTCATGTGTGAGCAAAAACGCATTGAAGTTGGAGTCAGCTCATGAATCCAGCTTCCCAAAGATGATATATGAATTTCGTGTAGAAGATAATGAAGATGTTATGATTTTTTTGGAGAAGAAGAATGTCCTTTCTAGGAATAAAAGATTAGTTGGTCCCAAAATAGAAAATTTTACTATTTATATTCTTAGGTTTTTAACAAGACTCCTGTCGCAATCTTGTACTGTTTGTACCCTAATATCAAGGGTTTGGACCAATGTATATTCTAACATATTGTGAATGGGCTTTTTTTAGCTTCCGAATTGTGCTGGTAAATTTTGGGGCTTTTTATAATGGTGGCTGTGATGATATTATTGGGGCCATACAGTTTTAAGTGGTATTCTGGGCTTTGGCCCGTACATACACCAACACAAATATGTATACATATAAATTAATTAGTAATTAACAATTATGCAAAATTCATGCAAACTGAATGAAGGTCCTAATTTTTAAATTCCTCACTGTTTCTCTGTGAGCCAATAGTATGTTTACTATCAAAATGTGCCCAATCTTAACACTAAAAAAAAAATGAGGCTTTTGTGACTGACTTTCTGGTCACTAAAAAAGTAAAATCGAACTAAATGAGCCAATTAATCTAAATCTTAATATAAGCTTTCAACTAAGGGGAGCCTTCTGGAATGGCAATAGCTTGTGCCTCTATAATTGAATATTGCCTAAACGAACATTCAATAAGAATGGCCGCCCAAAGAACTTTTTTCCGCCTTACCTAGCGTTTTTGAATCGATAACAAAATAAGATTAATGACTGATTAGTGATCTAATGTATTAATTGGAAAAACTTTTGTAACATTTTTTTTTTTGTGACTGATTTTTTGGTGAGGCACAATTTATAGACTGAAAGATTAGTCACAACTTTTTAAATTTTAGTCACAATTTAATTGGTGGAGAGGACATAATTTATTCTAATTAGAGACCAAAAGTGTCTGTCACAAAACCCATGTAACCAATTTTTATTTATTTATTTATTTTTTTGTGATTGATTTTTTGACTTAGAGATTGAAAAATTAGTCACAACTCTTCAAATTTTGTCACGGTTTCATTGGCAGAGATAACATAATTTATTCTGATTGGTTACCGAATGTGTCGGTCGGAAATTAAAACCATCGTAACAAATTTTTCTTCTGATTGATTTTTTGATCAATCACAACTTAGAGACCGAAATATTAGTCACAACTCTTTAAATTTTAATCACAATTTCATTAGTGAAGATGACATAATTTATTGTTAATCTCTGACAAATAGTGACCAACTCGTGACCAATTTATATCAACCACAACTTAGTGATTGAAACACCTGAGTTATTAACTTGTGACCAGTTTTTCAATTATAGCTTAGTAACTGAAAAATCAGTCACAACTCTTCTAGTATTATATACTAGTGGTTTGGGCACTCAGTCCCAGCGCACATAAATTTATACAAATTGTAAGTAATTTTTTGGCGTATAAATATTAAAAGTAATTATTTAATAGCACATATCAATATAAAATATTTTTCATGTGTTAAAGATGCAATTGTTACAATATAAAATGTATCTATACAAATTTTAAACATCAAATACTATTATGTGCAAAACTGTATAAATTTGTTTTCATAAAATACCTGCACTAGAAACAAAAGACAAATTTCCACTATGCAATGGATTTGATAGCATGCACTTCAATTTGTAGCAACTTAATGATTCTTTAAAGTCATGGACCATAATCCTTTTGAAAAAAAAGCTAGCAAATAGAAGATCAAACCTGTTTAAAAAAGAATAAAAAAAACATTGGGCGCTTTCTTTCTTCCTTCTTCTTTTCCTTTTTGGTTTTTAGAGAAAAACTGTTAATGAAATAAAATTCTCTTAACACTAATATTTTCTTTGTCCACGGTAATTGGTATTTTGTTGATGTGGAAAATTTTTTTTAATTGAACTCCCTTAAAAATGGGGCAATGTGGGAGAAGAAAAGTAGAACATGGGGTAAAAAGTTGTATTGATAGAGGAGTAATAGTCATTTAAGATCATTTTTAAGACCTTGAAATGTTTTTCCATTCAATGAAGAGTTTAAGGGTATAATAAGTATATCAAAATTTGGTGTGGTGTTGTCAAAACTACCATTTTGAGTGTGTAAAGCCTCTTTCTTTTTTATATAGTATAGATAGGCATTTTTAAATAAACCCCGCTTGCACTAGTCAGGAATTGAACCCAAGCTTGAACCGTGTATTGGGAACACGTGCACCAGGAACTGAATCTGGGCTTGTGCCATAGGCAAGGGTGACCATACACGCTTGTAATTTTGTGTCAGTGGATTTCAAACACACGTATCAAGAACCGAACCCAAGCCAGTGTAAATCTTTATCCATTTGTTCTTTTTTTTTTATTTTGTACTTATAATCATTTGTGAAATTATCATTTTTATTAATTTATTACTTATCCTTAATTTCAACATTTACTTTCACAAATTATTATAAAATGTTAAATTATCAAATTATTTATTCTTATTTAGTACAATTAACCAATTAAAACAATTAAATTCAAGACTCTTGCCAGTTCAATCCGCTAAAATCGAATTGTTCGAAATTTCAACCAATTGACACGATTAATTATAAGAGAATCAACTACGTATTCAATAAACTAGTTGAAAATCGGATGACTCATTCAATGTATTATTTAATTGGATTAGGAAAATTGACAAAATGAATAAATGGTAATTGTTATTATCATAACTCTCTCTCTCTCTCTCTCTCTCTCTCTCTCACACACACACACACACACACACAAATATATATATATATATATAATTCAAAAAATCTATTATTAAACTTTTAATAATGTTCACTTACATGAATTATAACTCTATTCATAACTCCTACATGAAACAAAATATTTTCCTTTTACTTCAGCTCTGCATTTTCTAAACAAATATTTTAATCTTTTTTATACTTTTTAAAGTTAAAATACTAAATATTGTTATTATGTAAATAAAATACACTCAGGAACTTAAAATGTTTGCTTTGTGTAAAATTTATGCGTAAGCTATTTTCTATTCCCCTTTTTTCCTTTCTTTTTTTTTTCTTTTTGCTTTTGAATCTTTGTCTCTCTATTTGTTGAATAACAACCTCATCTAAAAGCAAACATGGGTTCTATATTCGAATCTCACCACCACCTATTTATAAAATAAAAATAAAAAATCATGTGCAATGCTTGATACAAAAAGAAGTCCACCTACTCGTGCAGGGGCGTGTTGGAGTTAAGCTATTAGATAAAGGGTCATTTAACACTGTTGAAGCATTCATATATTAATATCGAAAGAACTTATAAATTTAGAAATTAGTAAAATGTAGGATGTGTGTAGAATATCTAATTAAATCTATAGTACATAATAAATTATATTAACAAATTCATTTTAATAAATAAATTTAAACTATGTGTCCATAGCACATGAAGTGAAAAGTATTATCTATTTCTCTAAAATCATGGTTGTAAAATAAAATACTATTAGATTATGTCAATAATAGTAAAAGTTTGAATTGATATAAAAGGATTACCTAATTTATATCACCAACAAAAAAAATTCATAACTAAAATTTTTATTAAATTAGTTCTTCTTCATAAATATTTTAAACTTTATAAAATATTATTGATTTTCAAGTGTAGCTTTGCATATATAGAATATATTAAAAAATTAAAAATTGATAAAGTAACTATTTGAATTTTGTTTAAAGAGTCAAAAAAAATTTATTCGATTGACTTACAAACATTTAATACAAAAGTTATTCATGACAAGCTAATTAAATTAGAAATTAATTCATTTATACTTTTTATAGGTGATGATATCTGATGTCCCATGAAAAAATTAATTCTCAAATTGAGACCATAGCCAAATATATGAGTATTTATTAATGGTTCCAAAAGTTTCTTTCCATATATATATTTTTTTCATTTATAATTTGTTTAATGAATTACATAAGTGATTATGTTAATAGAATTATATAGGTAGTGTGATCGATTAATGACTACATTGATTTTGTAATGGATTTGTGAGTGCATATTGGTCACAAGTCGTGACTTATTAGTGATAATTGACAAGTGCACAAATTTGTGATAAATCTATGACTGAATCCTGATATAAATAGTGACCACAATATTGGTCACAAAATGGGACTATAGTGACAAATTAAAACTTGATGGATTTGTGACGAATCTGTGACCAATCTTATTTAACAACAATTAGTGACCGAATGATCAGCCACTACGAATAACTGACTAGTGACGGATACAAATTTGTGACTGATGAGTGATCGGTATTACGCAACACTGAGTATCCATAGAATTTTACAAACTGCTTAGTGACTAAATTAATGTTTGTCACATGAGATAGCAATAAAATAGTCAATGAAATTACTTCAGTCCACCAACCAATCACTATTCTGTCAATGAAAATCATCTAATATTTAACAAGTAATTAGCCACTAATCTATAACTAATCGTGTCTGATATGGTCGCTCAGTAAACTTCAATCACCAATTAAAGACCTATTTTCTTGTAGTGAATCGACCATATGATATAGAATTTGGTTGCTGGGGCATTCTTTGTCTTTACCAACCTGCGAGCTAGGATAGCTGTTGGGCCAAGTAGGATTTGTCCATCAAAATTCACTTGGGGTAAGTTGGGATTAGGAGCACCTATCTTTGAGCTTCGGTTTGAGCATTGACACATGAAAAGCAGGATGAATTCCACTATATATCAGGAGGTAACCAAAGTTTGTAAGGCACCTGACCGATCTTCTGAACAATTTGATAAGGGCCATAGTATTTGACGGATAACTTAGTCTCCCCTTCTAATGTTACTGCCACCATGCTGATAAGGTTGTAATTTCAGATATACCCAATCACCAACTAGAAATATTCTCTCACTCTTCCTTTTATCCACATAATGTTTCATCCTTTCTTGCGCTCCATGTAAGTTTTCTTCAAGATTTGAATCATTTGTTGTCTTTGTTGTATCAACTAACTCACTGAGGAACAAGAACTTTGTAGGTATGGCTCTAAGGATAGTTGCAATGGTGTATAACCATAAAGAGCCTCAAAAGGAGACATTCCTATAGTAGAGTGGTAGGATGTATTATACCACCATTCAGCAATAGGGAGCCAATGAACCCTGTGTTTAGGTTTTTCATGAGACGTACACTTTAAATAATTTTCAACACATCTATTTAACCTCTCGGATTAATTGTCCATCAATCTGTGGGTGGTAGGCTGAACTCATGTTCAGTTTAGTGCCAAGAATCTTGAATAACTCCCTCCAAAAAATACTTTGGAAGACAATATCTCTGTTCCTATAATGATAACATCCAACATCCTATGAAATTTATGGATATCGTCCAAGAACAATGTAACAAGAGTTTTAGTGGGAATAAGGGTGACTAGGCTATAAAGTGAGCGTATTTGTTGAATTTATCCATGATAACCCAAATGACTTCCTTACTATCAGATTTTGGAAGTCCTTCAATGAAATCCATTGAAATTTGTGACCATGGTTGTGTTGGTACAGGAAGAGGTTGAAACAACTTGGGATATGACACATTCTTATCCTTGCATTTCTTGCACACATCACATTGTAAAATGTATTCCTCGAACTCCCTTTTCATGTTTGTCCAGTAAAACAATGCCTTGGCTCTTTGATAGTTGGTATGTATTCCAAAATATCTCCCAATACTAGAACAATGTATGATTTCTAGAAATCTCTGTCTAAAGCCATTACCATTCCCAACCATTATTCTGCTCTTAAATCTCAAGAGTCCATCCACCAGAGCATAATCTAAATTTGATGGATTTACTAAAATTTCCTGTATTTTTGCTGCAACCATTTCATCACCTTCATAGCTGGAGACGATGTCTTGAGCCCATTGGGACTCGATGTGAGTAACATTAGAACACTGGGAGTCTCCCACCTCGTCATTGTTTTTAGGGATTCTGAATAGAGCATCTGCTATCTTGTTCTCCACCCCTTTCTTATACTCTACAATGTAATAATGTCCCAAATGCTTCAACAACCATTTATGTTGTAATGCAGTCACTAGTTTTTGTCCTTTTAAGTGTTTTAAGCTAACGTGATCAGTTCTAATGCCTGATTTCATCGACTAAGGGCTTGGCTAATAAAACTGATGGGTTGTCCTTTTTGCATAAGAAAAGCCCCAATACCCCCATTGCTAGCATCTGTTTCAATCACAAATGGTTGTGAGTAATCTGGCAAAGCCAAAACCGGCGCCTCAGTCATTACCTTCTTCAAGGCCTCAAATGCCACAGTTGTTTCGTGAGTCGACAAAAACCATCCATTTTCAATAAATTAGTTAGTGGTCTTGCAATTATGCCATAACCCTTAATGAATCTTCTATAGTATCCAATAAGTCCCAAGAATCCTCTAAGCACTTTTTAAACTTTTAGGAACAGGCTAATTCACCCGAGCATCTATTTTGCCTTTGTTTGATTTAGCCGCGGTCATCCGTGAAAAATTTATGGTTAGCCACGACTAATTCGTATCTATTCAATTATGTTACTATTTAATTATTTTATTCGTGCTTGATTTAATATGTTCTTTGAAGAGAAATGTGTTAATATGTTTTCTTAAGTGTTGTAGTGTTGTAGTATATGTAACAAATAATAACCCCTATTTAATTTCCTATTATTACTCAAATAAATCTTTTAAATTGATTTTTAATTGAATGTTACAATTGTGTGATGATCAATATCAATTTGAATGACGGATGATCATTTCAATTATTTGAGGATATTATAATGTTCTATTGAGTTAATACACAACTTAACTTTCATAATTATTTCTTTAGATTTAATTTACCATTTTATTATAATATCACAATATGTTGGATTATACTATATATATAAGTGTATAAGTATACTCCTAATCCGTTCATTTCAACATTTATGGTCAATTGTTTATATATAAGAGTTAATTATCTGATTTTGAAAGTTTATAATTGATCAATTGTCATAACTTATATTATAGTTTTATCAATAATTCAACAACGTATAATTGTTATTGTTAATTTACAATATTTCAATGTAAAGTTACTAGGCTAATAAGGTCACCGATATGTATTAGCCATGGCCTAACTACGGTCAGGCCGTGGCTAATTAAAAAAAATTAGCCACTGTCAGACCGTGGCTAAATCATGGCCATTAGCCGTGGCTAACCATAATGGTCCTCATACTACTTATCAAAATAAATAATTTTATTAAATTATGAAAGTTATCCCACAATATAAAGTTAGAACTATATTTGATTGGGCTTATGAACCAAAAGAATAAATCGAGTTTGATATAACTAATCAAAAAACATTTGATATAATTTGTCAAAAATTAATTTAAATAACTAATTCAATAAAATAAATTCAAATATTTGATCTATGTATTTAAATTGATTTAGGATTATTATTCATTTTTACTCAATAGGAAGATAAAATTAGTATTTGAAATTGTTGAAATAAATATTTGAAATAAAAAATAACAATTGGTTAATAAATCAAAAATTAGTAAAACAAATAAATTATGAAAAATAGATAAAATTAATAAAATTTATTTAGATAATTTACATTTAAATTATAATATAATATACATATATGTTAAATATAAGAAAAATCGTTTCATAACCAAAAATATCGAGTTGCTTAGTGGTTTGATGCTACAATGACAACCATGAAGTTCATGGTTTAAATCCGATGGAGTGCCAGAAATATTACAATTAACAAATTAATGGCTTTCTTTTTTATTTTACAGATTAGCCACAAAAAATCCGTGGCTAATGGCCACGAAATAGCCACGGCCAATGGCTACAGATTAGCCATGGCCTAATCAACACGGCTTAGCCACGGCCTGGCTTTTTCAAGATTAAATGGCCAAGTTTGGCCACGGATAGTCCATGGCTAATCCGTGGCTGAGGAAAGCCGTGGCTAAATTTAGCCACGGACGACTATTTTATTTAGCTACGAATTTTATTTTTTTAAATTAATGGCTAAAATTGCTTTTTCAAGTAGCTATTATTCATCAGCTTTTGAAATGTCGCAGAGCATTAGTCAAACCAAATGGCATGACTCTAAATTCAAAAAGGCCATGAATTTGCAGTAGACGAGCTCCAACTTGAGGTTTTATAATCCACACGAGCTAGTTTTAGCAAGGAGCCTAGCTTAACCTCCTCCAGTTGGGCAATATTCACAGCCCCAGTTTAGCAATATTCACTGCCCTTATCAGAGATTCTGGATGAAATTTCTGTATCTCTACTCTGAGTTCATCTCTTAAACCACTCAAAAACTTAGATACGAAATATGCCTCTCCCAATGCCGGTTTCTTAGATCTGACTAATGCTTTAAGGGAATCGAACTTCTCAAAATTATTTTCAACATCACCTCCCCTTTGCATTAATAGGCTAAATTCAATCACAACATCGTCATGTCCGATCTTAGAGAATCTCTGATACAACATCCCACAAAAGTTCCCAGTGAATTCCAAGCTTCCCCTCAACATATTCCATGTACCAAATTTCGGCTTTGCCCCTCAAGAAATTAGCTACATGTAATGCTTTTTGATAGTCATCCACAGGGTAAGGCTAGAAGTACCTGTTACACCTCCGTAGCCATAATTGTGGTTCCTATCGTTCATGTTCTGGTAGTTCCACCCTTGCAGCCATAGGGTTGATATTCGGCCAAGGAGCAGCCCCTTGGTAATTTCTTTGAGGTGGTGGTGTGTATGTTTCACTTCTGATATTTCTTTCAATTCTAGATGGACTGGATTCCTCATAGATTCGCTTCCCCTTCCCGTTATTCTGTTCATGGTGAGCTTTGATTAAAATGTTTAGTGACTTTGGTATCTCATCTAATCTCTTGTCAACCAACGCAAACTTAGAATTGAATCCATCCAACTCCGCTTGCATTTTAACTTGATTCTCTTGTAATGATGTCATCCTTGCGTAAACCAGGGCACATCGAGGACTGTATGGCTCTGGTACCAAATGTTATGGCCCAACTCTCAAATTAATTAAAATAACAGAAATCCCCATAGATATTCCAATAAACTCAAAAAAATAAACGTGGATTGAATGAGAAAATGTAATTACTTACAATATTAGCTCCAGCAGAACAAGATGCAACAATATCTCAGGAACTACGAGAGAGAATTGTGGAACAAGAAAAGGAAGACAATACCAACTTAACATTCAAATTAAAGAAAAACAATTACGACAAAAAACTCAAGAAACCAGCCATGGCGTAGCAGCTCACAAAATCCCTGAATTCCCCTTCATATCAGCTCAGAAAGATACTCCTCTCCATAACAAACTCTTTCATCCCCCCCCCCCCCCCCCCCTTCAATCTTGGACACGCGCATGGCTTTGATAATCCAAGCTTCCACCAAAAAATTATCCAAAAAGATGGAATTAACCCAATACGCTTACTATTTTTTTTGTCTTTTCCAAGTTCACCCTTATTACTAATTATAAAACTTTGACATTATTTATTGACATATACCGTTATTATTTATTATATTTCATATCAGTGATACGATTATTTTTAAATTTTGTCTTATATGTTATCTAATCAAGATGCTCTTCCCCACATTTGACGAAGTTTGTTGGTTGAGGTTAAAATGTGGCCGCACGTAATCCTCAGTATCCAAAAAGTTTACATAATCAAACGATTCGTACATTATAATGAAGCACGTGTGGCGGTTGATCCTTTCATATCCCATATATATATAGATATATACATATTAATATAAATGAACTTGAAGCATGCAAATGTAAATGTAAATTGTATTCATATGTAAATTGTGTTCATTGAATTAAATTGAAGTTTTACATTCATAGTGTTCATTGAATTAAATTGAAGTTTTACATTCATAACGCTAAGTTTCTCAATGGTCATATCGGTTATAAATCTTAAGCAGTAAAAATTTCTTTATGTCAGTAATAATTTTCATAAGTTTAATAGAAAAATGACAAATCTTTTGAGAAGTTTAATTGCATTGCAAACAATCACAATTAATGATACATTTAAAATAATAAATCAGTAATAAAAAAATATACTAAAACTATGTTGTTTAATTATATCATTTAATTTATTATCTTTGGGTTGACTTGTCTTTATAGGTCCGTTTGGATGAGTTTAAAAAAGAAATACTTTTTGACCTATACTTTTTTTAGTGGGATTTTTTTTAAATCAAACAATTTTACGTTTGAATGCATTGATTAAAAATCCTTCAAAAAATTCTTCTATTTGAAGCTAATTTGATAACTTCTAAAAAAAGCCACATTTTGATTTTTATTTTTTGGCTTTTACTTTTTTCAAAAAAATCCATCAAAATTTTATTTCTCTCTTACAAAAAGCTCATCCAAACAGGCACATGCATATTAAAAAGAAAAAAGAAAACACTGAATGATTCCATAATCAGCAAGCAAAAGGTAAAGTGACAGTGACACACGTGGTTTTCCGAAACGCCGTTTAAATTCATAAGTACTTTAAATATATATTTACATTTAAAGCTATAATATATATATTTTTTATTTAATCGGATATATTTTGTATTTTTTTGAAAATTTCATAAGTTTTAAACATTTTATTTAATTCACAATAAGTAATATAAAATATGAAATATGTAAATAGTATCATTTTTTTTTTATCATAAGCTTGTTTGATTAATTTTCAGTGTATCCTTGATTAGAATTGAAAGAAACAAAAGCATTTTGTGCAACAAATAATTCCTAGAATTATTGATACTGGAATGGATTTTAGATTTCATTTAATTTTATTTTAGCAAAGCAATTTTCAAGCCCAAAATAAAAGAAAAATATTCTTTTAAATTATATCTCTTTTTCAAAAAATTAAAAAAATAATGTATTAACTAAAAGTACATATTTATATTTTTCAGTATGTAATTTATCGTATATTTTTGGATATATATTAAACTTATAATAATGTAAAATTTAATGTGCGGAACGACCGCTACCATTCTGTGATATTGCAATGGAACTAGAACGGTCGTTCTGTTCCATTCCTCGAGACCATTACGACGAACCATGGTAACACCCCACATTACATACGTGCAACCCAGGCATAACACGTACATGTTTATTGATACTTGACATGGGGGAGTGCACCTCTGCCACGTTTATGCCAACGCAAGGCGAGGATCATTCGTGCAGCGCCACTTGAAAAAAGACCACACATGTGGCACCTTCCACTTGACGCCACGTGTAGCTGCGTGCGTATGAATCCTCGGACCCTGAGGAGACATAATCCCCTTAGCGGTGGCTCTGGCCCCCAAGGTCATTATAAACAAGAGTCTCCTTGATGGGTGTCGAATCCACCAAAAGTAAATCCTACTCCTCTAACTACAAAATTAATTTGTAGATAGGGTGAGAAGGGTCGATCCCACAGGGAATAACTTATTGACTTCTTTTCAAGATAACCAAGAGTGCAAAATAAAATAAAGGGAGGGGCGTTTTGAGTGATAAGTTAATAAACGTAAGAAAGAAAACACAAGTAAATCTATAAGAATGAAGACTCAGTCAAGGGTAATTCTTCGCACAACGTTTTTATGGATTGATCATTGATTCAAAAATAGCTTTCAATTCATGCAATAGATTGGTTATAGCCTTCAGAGAACTCGTCCAACCTAATCTTTCCTTAATAATAGATTAGACATGCGAACGCTATGAATAATCTTTAATTAACGAATAACCCTAGTCGAACGATAGGATTTAACCCGTTAACAGCATTAAAAACTAGAAAAACTCAAATCCTAGCCAACAAACCTACAAACGTGGTTGCTCGAAACTAGATTGTGTATTTTTCATAGTATAACGAATTATACTACTTTCCACTTGTGTTGATTCAATCAAACAATTACGGATTCGATTTCCTCAACTGGAACTATGAAGTTAAATTAATTGAACAACGGGCCCTAATTGCACAACTAACAAAACATCAATAAGAGATGGAGTTTTCCCAAAAAGCAAAGAAAAATACACAAATACTGCATAAAATTAAAAGACAAGCAAACCGATTAGATCTGACAATCCTCGAAGAAAACGTTGGCTCGAATTATTCCTTGACTGAATAAAATAGTTTAGCCACGCATGGCCACAATAACAACTAGAATAAAAATATAAAAGCTGGAAATTATCAAGAGAAAAACGAAGAACTAGAACAAAGAGTAAAATCTACGATGTCTAAACAATAAAATAACAACGGGTATATATAGGGTTCAAACCCTAAATCCAAATCCTAATAGAGCTAGGATAATTCTTTGGCAAACCCTAATAGTTGTAGGTAAGTAGAAAATTTGCTTCCAAGTCGAACTCTTGCCATATCAACCTCTTCCTTTTCCAATCCCGCGTAGGATTTTCAGCTCCTAAGGCGTGATCACGCCTTGCGCGATAAACATAATTATTTCCAAATTTAGCCTTCCAGCTTCCTTGTACGACATTCCTCTGCACTTTTTACCACATTTTGGCTCGTTTTTAGCTCATTTTCATCAATTTTTACCTATGACAAGTAAAAATTAATTTTTGTGAAATTTTAACCAATTTAAGATCCAAAATTAATCAAAATGAGCATAATTAAGGCCTGAAATTAGGTAAAAATAACATACTATCAAATTCCCCCATACTTAGTTCATGCTTGTCCTCAAGCATGCAATAAATCCAAGTCATCAATTTTTCTTAAGAAAAGCAAACCCTTAAGACAATGTCAAATTGATGAAGTCAAAGAGCAAATATCGGCACACTTAAAAAGAGGACAACAAACAAGATACATCCACAACCCCCCTCCCCCCACACTTAAACATTGGTTCAAACAAAGGTCTTTAGGCATTTAATATGATGAATTAACACTCTTTACACCGATTCTTAACAAATAAGTTCGATTTTGCATATCAACTTCAAGGAGGAAATCATCATAATAATACAAGACCTCACATATCCTTCATTAGAAGAGTAACAATGTGGGGTAGTTTTATTGACTCTCTTTTCTTTCTTTCTTTTCTTGTTCTTTTCTCTCTTTTTTTTTTTGATTTTTTTTTTATATATAAATATTTATTTTCGCCAATCGCAACCACAACCAACCTTTTTACGCGAACAAAAACATTGGTGATGAATGTGCCCGGTTACTCAGTTGGTGTGATTAACTTGTCTAGAGTGTTAACCAACCTTTTTACGAGAACAAAAATATTGGTGATGAATGTGCCCGGTTACTCAGTTGGTAACAACCTCTAGATGAACATTAGCTCTACTCATAATCACTTTTTTGTGTGATTAGCGGAGTATATTGGCCACTTTTCTTTTTTTTGTTTATATATGCTTTTTTTAAAAATATATAAATATATATAATATAATCTCCCCACAATTATTCCTCCTCTTTTGAGTTCAACATAACATCAAGCATAATTACAGCAAATTCCTACAAAAAGTGACCGCTAGCCAAACCTATTCACCAATTCACGTTGTATCGAGCATCTTTCCCTTATATTTCACACCCAAGCCCCATGTTTTAAACTAATGTGTTAAGGTGACAGAATTGATGAACTTTCCTATAAGTCGTGACTTACCAAGTATAACCCCCATAAACTCCTTGACTCCCTATTCGACATTATTTTAAAACAAAACCAAGTATCATCCAAGAAAAATCGACAACTCATGATTCAAACTTGATTAAGTAGAGCATGTCTAAGTCGGGGTAACACTAAGGACAAGTAACAATGCAGAGAGGCAAATAAAATACGGAAAACCAAACATGAAACGTTTTTAAAGCACAACTCCAATTCTTCCCCCACACTTAAATTGTACATTGTCCTTAATGTATAATATAAGAAAATTAAATAAAGAGAACATGAGTACTCCCCTGCTAAATGGCTACTGAGCGGGATTGAGTGAAACAATGCACGATTTGTTTGGCACTCAACAATTTCACTGACAAAATAACAAAAATAGGGTTAAAGGAACCGACGAGGAATGCGTAAATAGAAAATAGTATTAAGAATACTATATATATAGAATAATAGACATAATACTAATAATAATAATAATAGAAATATATACTAATACTAATAATAAAAAATATATATATACTACTACTATTAATAATAAAGATATAATAATAACAATATATATATATAGATATATACTAATAATAATATAAAATAAGATAAAAAGAGAAAAATGTAGAAGGGGGAAAGAAGGGAGAGTGACGGGGAGAGAGAGAAGAGGGGGTCGGTGATGGGTGAAGGGAGACTGGCGGTGGCGGTGGCTGGAGATCCGGGAGGACAGAAAGACGACGGGGACGAGAGAAATAGGGCGGAGGGAGAGAGAGAGTGACTGGCGGCAGTGGAGGGCGGCGGCGAAGAAGAGAGGGGCGGCTGGGCTGCAGCTGGATGTGAGGGAAGAGAGGGTGAAAGGAGCAGCGGCGATGGAGCTCGGTGGCGTCGCCGGAGTTGGGCGAGAGAAGGCGGTCGGAGAAGGGTGGAGGTGACGGGCGGTGGATTTGGGTTTGACCGGAGAAAAGGGGCAAGGGCAGGGGCAGCGACTGTCGGTAGCTACAGCGAGATGGGCGTCGGACTGGTGGAAGGCGACGGGGAGAGATCTGGCCGGAGAAGGAGAAGACGCAGCCGGTTGAGAGAGACTGAGCAGCGGCGGCTGGTGAGTGGAGAGGGAGGCGGACAGAGAGAGGCTGGAAGTCGACGGGGAGGGATAGCAGAAACTGGGCAGCGGCTGTCAGCGCGTTGGGCTGGAATATAGGAGGCGGCAGCGGGCGGTGGGAAGTGAAGGAGATGATGGTGGTGGTTTGAGAGAGAGAGAGAGAGAGAGAGAGAGGACGAAGGCGACGGATCTGGGTGTGGCCGGAGAGACGTCGGAATGGCAAACTTGGCCGGAGATGGACAGATGAGGAGATGGGGGTGACGATGAACAGTGACTGTGGAAGAGAAAAGGCAATTTTGACCCAAATTGTGATTTTGACTTTTTTTTTTTTAAAAAAAAAAAAAAGAGAATAGGAGAAAAGAACATGGGATAAAAAAGTAACAGAAGTGCATGTTATGTTAGGCGTGACCACGCCCTATTTTCTACAAAATTATGCTTTGGTCTGATTTAAATTGTGATCACGCCTTATTTAAAGGGCAAATCTGTTTTGATATTCTAAGGTTATTTCCCTTTGATAAGGCATGATCATGCTTTATCATTTGTGCACCATTGATTAATTTTTGGCTCCAATTTTCACCATGTTTAAGTACCTAAAAACAATAAAACATTAATTAAAATGCAATAATAAAGAGTAATTAGAAGCGTAAAAACACTAATCAACACTTTTTTTTTTTTTTGCAAGAAAATGAAAAATTGGGTTGTCTCCCTAAAGCGTCCTTGTTTATCGTCCTAGGCTAGACATCAGAGGGTGGATTTAAGTAATAGGAGGTGAGAAAGGATCATTGTCGGCTCTCTTTATGAACTCTCCATTAGGGTTCTTGTCTCCTTTGGCACCTAATTTCTTTTTTCTCATTCTTCCCCCCTCAATGTCGGAGATCGGCACATCCATATCTTTTGAAACCTCATTCAGTATCGCTCCCACCATTAGCAAATGCCTAGTATCGTGCGATTCCTGCTCTTTAGCTAATGGAGTGAAAGCTTTTAGACTGAACACAGAGCACACTTCATTAAAGCAATTCAAGCTATCATAAACTTTAAACTCAACCACTTTTCTATCAAGTTCCATGGTAAGCATGCCATTATACGCGTCAATCTTAGTTCTAGAAGTGCTAAGAAAAGGTCTTCCTAGCAAAATATCACAGGGCATTTAATTATTGTCTACATCTAGAACAAAGAAATCAGCGGGAAAAACCAAACCATTAACTTGCACTAAGACATCTTCTAATACCCCTTTGGGGTGGACTAATGATCCATCGGCAAGTTGAAGAGTTATAGTTGTTTCTTTCAGTGATTTAACATTCAAAAGTGAGAAAATGGACATGGGCATGATATTAACTCAAGAACCTAAATCACACATGGCTCGATTTATGCCGACATTACCTATAGTACATGGGATTGAAAACATACCTGGATCCTTGCATTTTTGTGGGAGTTGCTTTTGTATTAAAGATAACATATTCTCCCCCAAACTTACCTTTTGTGAGCCCTCCAACTTATGCTTATTTGTGCATAACTCCTCAAGCCCTTTAGCATTTTGCGGTAATTTGTCAATTTTATCAATTAAATGATCATTTACCTCAACATTGCGTAAAGTCTCGAGAATCTCTTTTTCCTTCGCTTCCTTTCTACATCTCATGAATCTTTCTGGAAAAGGGGGTGGTATCTCCCAAGTTGTGGGTGGCTCATCTTCTTTAGATTGTACTTTATGATGAAATTCCCTCTTTTTTTCAGCTCTTGATCCTTGGCTCATCAATCCATGTGTTTCCAACTCCTCCATATTTTTCAAGGTAATTGCACTCACATTATGTTTTAAATTGACCACAGTTTGCGATGGCAATTTACCTTGAGATTCCCCTTTACCCATCGATGAGGCTAGTTGGCTTATTTGATCCTCCAATTTTTGCATGTTGGCCCTTGTTTCCTGTTGAAATTGCTCTTGGTTAGTGGCTAGGGATTTAACAATATCCTCGAGAGACATACCTGAATTAGTGGGTTGTTGTGGCGGTGGAATTGGAGGCCTTGATTGGAATTGTTGAAAATTTTGAGAACGCGCTCCATAACTCAAATTGGGGTGATCCCTCCATTCGGGATTGTAGGTATTAGAGTATGGATCGTATTTCCTTTGAGGAGCTCCCGGGAATCCTCCCACAGCATTGACTTGTTCTCGGTTGTCCTCTTGAAGTGTTGGGCACATCTCAGTGTGGTGTCCAATAACGGCGCAAATTCCACATGCTTTTGCTTGCGAAGCGCTTCCTACAAAATTTTGAACTAACGACGTCAAATGATTTATTTTATCCTCAAGAGAAGAAGAACTTACCTCATTGACTCGTCGTAACGGCTCTTGCCGCATTGCGAATTGTTGAGAGTTATCCGCCATAGTAGAAATTATATCTCTAGCTTCCTCGGGGGTTTTGTTCACTAGTGCTCCGCCACTGGCTGCGTCAATCATACGTCGCTTCATGGGTATCAAACCTTCATAGAAGTATAGAATGAGTGTTTGTTCCGATATCCCATGTTGGGGGCAGCTAGAGCATAATCTCTTGAAACGCTCCCAATATTCATGAAGTGTCTCGGCGTTTCTTTGGCAAATTCCACTAATATCCCTTCGAATGGCAGCAACACGAGATGCGGGAAAAAATTTGTTCAAGAACGCTTGTTGCATGTCACCCCATGAATCGATAGATCCCGATGGAAGGTAAAACAACCAATCTTTTGCATAGTCGATTAAGGAGAAGGGGAATGCCCTCAACTTAATATGATCCTCGTCTACATCTTGTGGTTTCATGGAAGAGCAAACCACATGGAACTCCTTGAGATACTTGTGGGGATCTTCGTTTTCCAAACCTCTAAACTTGGGTAAAAGATGAATCAATCCCGGCTTTAGTTCAAGTGATGCCTCCAAGTTAGGGTAGGTTATACAAAGAGGTTGTTGGTCTATGGGTGGTGCGGCTAATTGGCGCAGAGTTTGTCGTGGTTGTGCCATCTCTTCGATTTTCAAGTCGGACTAGAGTGAAGAATCTAAAATGGGGGAAGTGGTAGAGGAAGATATGCCTTGGGTTAGCTTTTTCAACTTGGTTTCCTTCTTCAATCTACGAGCTGTTTTTTCAATTTTCTGAATTGTATTGAAGTTCGCTCGTATTAGTATTCCTGGTCATCAAAAAAAATAAATCAAATTAGTAAATTCCCCGGCAACGGCGCCAAAATTTGATGGGTGTCGAATCTACCAAAAGTAAATCCTACTCCTCTAAGTCTCTAACTATAAAATTAATTTGTAGATAGGGTGAGAAGGGTCGATCCCACAGGGAATAACTTATTGACTTCTTTTCAAGAAAAAACCAAGAGTGCAAAATAAAATAAAGGGAGGGGCGTTTTGAGTGATAAGTTAATAAACGTAAGAAAGAAAACACAAGTAAATCTATAAGAATGAAGACTCAGTCAAGGGTAATTCTTCGCACAACGTTTTCATGGATTGATCATTGATTCAAAAATAGCCTTCAATTCATGCAATAGATTGGTTATAGCCTTCAGAGAACTCGTCCAACCTAATCTTTCCTTAATAATAGATTAGACATGCGAACGCTATGAATAATCTCTAATTAACGAATAACCCTAGTCGAACGATAGGATTTAACCCGTTAACAGCATTAACAACTAGAAAGACCCAAATCCTAGCCAACAAACCTACAAACGTGGTTGCTCGAAACTAGATTGTGTATTTTTCATAGTATAACGAATTATACTACTTTCCACTTGTGTTGATTCAATCAAACAATTACGGATTCGATTTCCTCAACTGGAACTATGAAGTTAAATTAATTGAACAACGGGCCCTAATTGCACAACTAACAAAACATCAATAAGAGATGGAATTTTTCCAAAAAGCACAGAAAAATACACAAATACTGCATAAAATTAAAAGACAAGCAAACCGATTAGATCTGACAATCCTCGAAGAAAACGTTGGCTCGAATTATTCCTTGACTGAATAAAATAGTTTAGCCACGCATGGCCACAATAACAACTAGAATAAAAATATAAAAGCTGGAAATTATCAAGAGAAAAACAAAGAACTAGAACAAAGAGTAAAATCTACGATGTCTAAACAATAAAATAACAACGGGTATATATAGGGTTCAAACCCTAAATCCAAATCCTAATAGAGCTAGGATTATTCTTTGGCAAACCCTAATAGTTGTAGGTAAGTAGAAAATTTGCTTCCAAGTCGAACTCTTGCCATATCAACCTCTTCCTTTTCCAATCCCGCGTAGGATTTTCAGCTCCTAAGGCGTGATCACGCCTTGCGCGATAAACATAATTATTTCCAAATTTAGCCTTCCAACTTCCTTGTATGACATTCCTCTGCACTTTTTACCACATTTTGGCTCATTTTTAGCTCATTTTCATCAATTTCACCTATGGCAAGTAAAAATTAATTTTTGTGAAATTTTAACCAATTTAAGATCCAAAATTAATCAAAATAAGCATAATTAAGGCCTGAAATTAGGTAAAAATAACATACTATCACTCCTCGAACTCTAAGGGACCCCTCCAATGAGAATTCTCGCTCATCCTCGGAGTGGTACCCCGTTCACTTCCTCAAAATGGTCCCCCCAACTCACCATTTCTGACAAAAAGGGTATGCCCGGCGTCTCCACTACCATATGCCAAAGAATATATCTTGTACGGATGGCGGGGCTGGGCCAAGTTAACCCTATTCGAGCCCATTTTCCTTCGGCTACTATAAATAGTAAGTCATCACTATTCACAAGGGGACGTTTTCTAAATTCACACTTCATGCATTACATCACCTTCTGATTACCTGCTCAAATACTAACTTGAGAATCAAAGGGTCTTCACCGGAGACACTTCCAACTAGACTCACATGTGTTCTATCCTTGCAAAGTAGGGACCCAACCAGCATTCAGATACCTTTGCTCGGAGTTAGGAGTGCTTCTGCTTGAAGACAGATTCTGACCATATCATTTTGGCGCTAGAGGAAGGGCTTTTCCTCAACTACATGTTGAGGCCATTCTGAGAGTACCTGCAGGACAAAACTTGGTTGTCCTAAAGACCAACCAGTTCAACGCGCTCTTGCGCGAAATTCGTGGTTGGGGGGACCCAGAACTCGTGCCGCCAATTGATGCTACAGAGGTTCCTCCCTCAAGGAACGAGATTCGCCCCCCACGCGGCGTTCGCCAAGGCAATATCTAGTGAGATGATGTTCAGACCAGGGATCAGATCCTGCCCCCGCAGGAGCTGAGGGGAGAAAGACGGGTTCCACCCTTCCATCTAGCAGAAGAGGTTGCGGAATCCTCCGTGGCAGCCTTGTCTGATCACTCGGCGAGGACAGAACGCGAGCGCCTAGAGGAAATCTCCCACCAAGCTAAGGAGACCCGGTATGGTGCTTTATGATTTTTTTTGAAAATGTTCAAAACAACATTAGAGAAATGTTTATCTTTTCTTTGCTTGAGAACAAGCAAAAGTTTAAGTGTGGGGGAGTTTGATAAGTCTAAAATTTATATATTTTTATGTGCTTAATTGTTATACTTTTTATTAAATATTAATAAAGTTTAATGATTATATTGTTAAATTTTAATTAAGTGTAATTAAACTTTTTTTTTACTAAAAAGTATTAAAAAGTCTTGAAAAATTCCTATTTGATGACGCATTTCCTTTTTTGATTAGGATTCTACAAACGAACAAGAAAATTTGATCTCTAATTGGATTTGGCTAGCAAAGAAGGAAATTCGATTCTGATTAGAATCCGACCAACTATCTTCCCACACCTATAAATAGGGCTCTTCCCCACATTATTCCATGAATTTGCATGGCGTATTGAAGAGAAGAATTCAACGGGGGCGTGACAACCACGAAATTTCAACTCCCAATATCTGAAAAAGCTCCATATTAGTTTGTTTTATGTTTTCTTTTATATTTTTGTTTCCTTTAGTTAATTTTATTTTTATTATGTCCATATAGTTTATTTTATTAGGGCTCTAGGTAGATCAATTAGCGAGGACTTTTTAACTAACACAACTCTTGTGCATAATGGGTCAAGGGATCAGTATGTGATCACGAAAGTAGACACATAGCATTCCTTGACACGTTTGTTTTACTTTCAAAAGAAGACTACAAATATTTTTGTGAGTTGGATTGTTGGATGATAAAAAGTCAAAATCTAGGATTGTTTGAATAGTTGTTTGAAATGATTCAATTGATGAAACCTAAACCCAAGTTTTTTTCTCCTTGGTTTCTTTTCTTTATTTATTTGCTTGCGTTTTATTTTACTTTTCTTATTTTTCATCAAACTTTCGAAGTCCAAAAATAAAGAATTTACAAAATCGATACTTGATAATCTTATTCCTCGTGAAAACGATATTCTACTCACTTTTTTATTACTTAGACGACCCGTGCACTTGAAAAAAAATGGCAACACAATGCTGATCAGAAAAAATAATGGAAAGATTTAAAAAGATGATGAGGCTTGCTGATGAAGATTTGGCCATCGTGCGCGTGTGTGCGTGTGGACGGAAGTGCTGTTTCCGGCAACTGTGAATTTACTCTGCTTGTGGTGTACTGAAACATTGTGGACGGCATCGTATTTATAATGTTATGTTAGAAATTCAAAATAATAAAAATTAATGAAAAATGTGGCATTAATAAATAGTTAATCTAATTAGGTCAGCCTTCATGTGAATGGCTTGACTGGATAATTAATTTGTTTGGGCACCGACACATTTATTGAATGTGTGGACAAAATGTATAAATTCTGACAAAATAAATTATAATTATTTATTAAATCTCTTGTATGATTATGAATTTTTTTAGTATTTATTAAAATTTATGAAAAATGAAAAATAAAATTGGATTGAAATAAGATTGAATTATATAATTGAAAAATAATTAAATCAAAGAAAGAGATGAGAGATGTGAGAGATTGAAAAATTAAAGAAATAAAAGAGTATAGTTAGACAAAAATAGTTTTAATAAGGTGCTTAGATTTATATGTAATAGTACGTATTCTCCTCGGAGTTTGTAAAATGATATATATGATCAAAATATAAGAGCATAGCTCAATTTCTCTTTAGGCGGGGTCCAACGCTTTGAAAATCGGAGTCCGAGCGAATCAACTGATCGGATAGATTCGAATTACTCCCTAAGATTAGTGTTTAATTGAGTTAGTGGCAATCGGTGGGAATCAGCTAATAACTGATTAAACCGGTATTAATTGGACTAGAGTTAATCGTGATTTTTCTTTTTTCCTTTTTTTTCGTATTTTTTTATGATTTCCTAAAACTGGCATATTGCTCACTTGTTTTGTCGGCGTGTGTGTGTATGGTTTGCATAAAATTTAGCACTTCTTGCCAACGTATTTATTTAAGGTTCGAAGTCATTGAGTTCGATAAGAAAATAGTGACGTCGAAGTGAGTTTCGTGCGTTTAGTGCGGGCATCCCAATGTGCAAGAACACACAAGTTGAAGTCTTGATGATTTGAAGTAAAAATATTTTGCACCTAAGATTTCTATTTGTAAAACAATTAAGTCGAAATAGACAAACGCTACCCCTGAAGTTCTCCTTACTACAACTTAATGTAGAACTTAATAATTCAATACTTTAAGATTCGAAAATGGTCTAAAAAGTTGAAACGAAAAAGTGCATTGAAAGACGAAGGTTACTCGCCACTAGACTTTACAAAATTTAGCTACAGACACGTGCATTGATGACACGGACTATATCTATGACTAAAGTGCATTGAGAGACTACCGGGATTCTGACTACAAATCACCCATATTGATGACCCTGCACGATAGCTACACGTGAATGTATTGAAAGATTACTCAATCCGATAAGCACTGATGACTCTAGCCACACTTCTTCATGCATGTGCTTGAGATGGATACAGGATACCATTCCGTTGCATTGATATCTCACCTCGAACGTGGCCCAAACTGAGTGAATAATGGCTACAACCTCGTGACGTTATAGAGTGAATGCATTGATATCTCATCTCCAGACAAATGGGCATGGCTACGAACACTCATATAATAGTTTTCTAGCTACTGAACTAAAGCTAATCTTTGTTCATTTAGCTGAAAAAATCAGAGAAGTGTTGACTTTTTGATTGAGAGTTGATGTTTGATGTTGTTGATCGTTGTGTTTGTGTGTGTCTCTTCTTTGTGTTCCTTTTTTATAGACTTTCAAGTTACAACCATTTTCCCCTTTATTTGGAATTGGATAACTTTTCTTGACTGGGTTAGTCAAAGTGATCGATCCTCCTTATTTCTTGATTGTGGTAGTTATGCCACTTTATTTGAATTTTAAATTTCTAGCATTGCTTGGCCTTTATTTGAAAGAGGAACATAAGAGAGGAGGGGGACGAGAATATAAAAGGGGAAAAAAAACAAAAATATGTTGTTGGAGAGAGAATGGAGGAGAGAAAGGAGCAGTTAAATATTAGTAAGAGTATTTTGAAAAATTCATAATTATACGGATCAAAAATAACTAACTTGTGGGGTTTGTACTTTATATATAGTATAGTAGATCAATAAAAAAAAGCACGAATATGTAAACAATATTCATATGTAAATTGTAAAAAATAAAAAATAAAAAATTGCTAGAAATTGTGTATGATCCTTATTTTGGAAAAAGAGAAGTGTCCTCACTTTGATGCATTTTCTTGTTAATTATAATTTTGATTTTATTTTATTTTATTTTGGATAATGCGATATGACTAATTGGGTCCTTTAAGATATAACTCTCTGACCAATTAAAAGTCGAAAATTGTTTATAAACAGAGCAAAGTTATAAATTTATAGGTACGAGTTAAAAATCACATGCATTTGCTGGGAATCATTTCTCGAGATCCTTAGTAGATCTTTTCTCGAGATGCATTGGACATCGTGCGAAAGATCACGTGCATTTGAACTGGAGCATGTGGAATTGTTGGCAAAGTGTTATTTGGTGGTTCTTAATTTGTCCCACGTATTGAACGATTAATAATAGAATATTAATCTTGACCAAAAAAAAAAATAATAGAATATTAATCGGGTCGGTTTTATAAAATCGATGTATAAAATAAAAATAAAAATAAAAATAAAATATAATTTAATTATATATGTAAATTTTGAATATGAAATTAAAATATTTATTAAATTTTATACATAGTTATATATTTTTAAATTATTTATAATGCATTTAATTAAACTTATTATAGAAAAATAGTTTAAAATAAAAATAAAGATATAAGATTAACAAATAAATAAGAAAGAAAAAGATAAAAATTCTAAAAGAAAACTGCAATATATATATATATATATATATATATATATACTATCTATACTATTTTATAAAGCATCAACATCTCTTAATAATCGATTTATGTCTTTTGGTCTGACTTTTCCATTTTTATTTTTTTTTGGCCTTTCCTCTCTCCAATTTTCTCTCATTTTCTCTCTCCTCTTTTGAAGTGATATATTTCTCTTTCTTTTTATCTCTCTCTTCTCTCACATATTTATCTTCAATATTTAGCTTATTTTATCTTTTTTTCTCATAATGGAACTTAATTTAATTTTTAATCATTCCTGTTTTATTCTGTTTTTAAACTCAATTAAACTCAATATTTTAATAATGTATAAAATTATAAATTGACTAAACGCATCATTAAATTATATTACATTTTTATTTTGTATATGGATAAAGTGTGACACACCCGCTAGTGTGTGTGTATATATATATATATATATATATAGAGAGAGAGAGAGAGAGAGAAGAATGAGATTAAAAACACATTAACAGTAGGAGGGGGGAGAGAAGAGATAAAATGAATTAGAAATATTAGAGATCAAGGTGGTTATTAGACCCTTTAAGTGCTTTGTTAATAATATAATATTGATATACTTCATCAAAAAAATAAAGAGAAAAATAGAATATATAATAGTTTTATTTTACTTTTCTTATTAATTTAATTATTTAAAATATACTTTACTATATTCAAAAAAAATTAAGCATGAATAAAATACTATCTTTAAACTAGTTAGTGAACTAATTGAACTAAAAATTATTTACAGTAATGTCAGTTTATCTGAAAATAATTAATTTTTTTTACTGGGTGCATAAAATTTAACTTTGGTGCATCTTATCAACTGTATGCTAGTTAATATATTAGAATTTATCTCACATAAATACATAAATATGTGAAATATATATATATATATATATATATATATATATACACATATGTACATTGAAATTGTCGATCTACAAATCCTCAAATTTGGCATGTCTATAGACCATTTATTGACCAAATGTCAAATGCGTCTTACTCGCCTTAAGGCTCGCCTCGGTAGATTATTACTAAAATAATCCTCACATTTTACAAACTTCAAAGCGTAAAACATTAATGAGAAAATTTAGCCCATAAGGCCCTTCAAGTTTTTATTTAAAAAACTAACCCTCAAATTATATTTTTATTTTCTTTTGAATTGAATTTATGATGTGGATCTAATTAGAGCACATAAGTGTACTTATTTGTCTTAAAATTTGAATAAGAGTCGAATTATAAATAACTTAACTTATGTTCGGGGTCAAATTGAAAATAATTTAACTTACAAAGACAACAAAACACCAAGGCCATGACAAAATAAATGGCCGTTTGAGCAAATCTCTTAAGCTAAAAATGATCTCTGAAGAGATATTCTTTTTTTTTTTCTCTAACTAAACTACTTAAACGACCACCCCGATCGGTTAAGAGATTATGTTATTATACTATGTAGCATAATCTCTTAAACGGTCGGGCCATCAAAAAATAAACGATCGTTCGGGCCAATCTCTTAAGCGATCAATCTATCTCTTAATAGATATTCTTTTTTCTAACAAAACCGCATAAACGGCTATTCGATCGTTTAAGAGATTACGTTATTCTACTATATAATGTGATCTCTTAAACGGTCGAGCTATCAAAAAATGGGCGGTCGTTTGGGCCAATCTCCTAAGCGATCAATCTATCTCTTAATAGATATTCCTTTTTCTAACAAAACCGCTTAAATGGTCACTCGATCGTTTAAGAGGTTATGTTATTCTACTATGTAGTATAATTTCTTATACGGTCGGGTCGTTAAAAAATAGACGGCCGTTTGGGCCAATCTCTTTTTAAGAGATTATGTTATTCTACTATGTAGCATAATCTCTTAAACGGCCGGATCATTAAAAAATGGACGGCCGTTCAAGCCAATCTCCTATTAAGAGATTATATTATTCTACTATGTAGCATAATCTCTTAAACGGTCAGACCGTCAAAAAATGGACGGCCATTCGTGCCAATCTCCTAAGCAATCAATCTATCTCTCAATAGATATTCTTTTTTTCTAACAAAACCGCTTAAACGGCCATTCGATCGTTTAGGAGGTTATGTTATTCTACTATGTAGTATAATCTCTTAAACAGTCGAGCCGTCAAAAATAGACGGCCGTTCGGGCCAATCTCTTATTAAGAGATTATGTTATTCTACTATGTAGCATAATCTCTTAAACGGTTGGGCCGTTAAAAAATGGACGGTCGTTCAGGCCAATCTCCTATTAAGAGATTATGTTATTCTACTATGTAGCATAATCTCTTAAATAGTCGGGCAATCAAAAAATGGACGGCCGTTCGGGCCAATCTCCTAAGCGATCAATCTATCTCTTAATAGATATTCTTTTTTATAACAAAACCACTTAAACGGCCACGATCGTTTAAGAGATTATACTATTCTACTACGTAGCATAACAAAACCACTTAAACGGCCACGATCGTTTAAGAGATTATACTATTCTACTATGTAGTATAATCTCTTAAACGGTCGGGCCATCAAAAGATGGATGGCTGTTTGGGCCAATCTCCTAAGCGATCAATCTATCTCTTAAGAGATATTCTTTTTTCCAACAAAGCCACTTAAACGGTCACTCGATCGTTTAAGAGATTATGTTATTCTATTATGTAGCATAATCTCTTAACCGGTCGGGCCATAAAAAATAGACGACCATTTGGGCCAATCTCCTAAGTGATCAATCTATCTTTTAAGAGATATTCTTTTTTTCTAACTAATCCGCTTAAAAGGCTACTTGATCGTTTAAGAGATTATGTTATTCTACTATGTAGCATAATCTCTTAAACGGTCAGGCCATCAAAAAATGGACGACCGTTCAGGCCAATCTCCTAACCAATCAATCTATTGCTTAATAGATTCTACTATCTTTGTCTTTTTTTTTTTTAGCATAATCTCTTCAATGACAACTCAATCGTTTAAACAATTCTTTTATTTTAGAATAATCCCTTTATCAATCACTCAATCGTTTAAGTGATGATATTATTTTTTTGATAAATATTGACATAAATTCATTTTGAACTATCTATTATAATACTTTTAGAAAATAATAGATCAATTCCATAATAATGATCATTATAATATATTCATGATGTCTATATCTATATTATAAAATATCGTTATGACTAGTATATTGAATCACTATGAGTATCATTATGACTATTATAATATACTCATGATTTCTTTATTATAATGATCATTGTAAATATCATTATATATAATATATTTATGATGTTAATTTATACTATAAAAGATAGTTATAATCATTATAATTTTAGAGATCTTTCATTTGTAGAGAACATATATATATATATATGTCTATATATTTTAGCATAATTCTCTTATTTTAGAATAATATCTTAAGATCATAATGTAACCTCCTAAGCGATCAATCTATCTCTTAAGAGATATTCTTTTTTCCAACAAGATCGCTTAAACGATCACTCGATCGTTTAAGAGATTATGTTATTCTACTACGTAGCATAATCTCTTAAACGGTCTGGCTATCAAAAAATGGAAGGCCGTTCGGGCCAATCTCCTAAGCGATCAATCTATTGCTTAAGAGATTCTATTATTTTGCTTTTTTTTAGCATAATCTCTTCAACAACCACTCAATCATTTAAACAATTCTCTTATTTTAGAATAATCTCTTTATCAATCACTCAATCGTTTAAGTGATGCTATTATTTTTTTAAAAAATATTGACATAAATTCATTTTGAACTCTTTATTATGATACTTTTAGACAATAATAGATCACTTCCATAATAATAATCATTATAATATATTCATGATGTCTATATCTATATTATAAAATATCGTTATGACTATTATATTGAATCATTGTGAGTATCATCATGACTATTATAATATAGCCATGATTTCTTTATTATAATAATCATTGTAAATATCATTATATATAATACATTTATGATGTTAATTTATACTATAAAAGATAGTGATAATCATTATAATTTTAGAGATCTTTAATTTATGGAGAATATATATATATATATGTATATATGTATAGTTAATGGAAGTATAGATATCAATTCATCTTATCATAATAATTTTATGTAATAATCATAATGATCTTATCATGAATATACTGTTATAATGATCATTATAATGTATCTATGATATCTATATTACAAAAGATTATTATAAAAGATAGAGTTATGTAATATATACTCTTATAATATACTAATATTGTCTATATATTTAGCATAATTCTCTTATTTTAGAATAATCTCTTAAAATCATAATGTAATCTCCTAAGCGATCAATCTATCTCTTAGAAGATATTCTTTTTTTTCTAACTAAACCGCTTAAAAGGCCACTTGATCATTTAAGAGATTATGTTATTCTATTATGTAACATAATCTCTTAAACGGCTAGGCCATCAAAAAATAAACGGACGTTCGGGCCAATCTCCTAAGCTATCAATCTATCTCTTAAGATTTTTTTTTTTCCCAACAAAACCACTTAAACGGTCACTCGATCATTTAAGAGATTATGCTACTATACTATGTAGCATAATCTCTTAAACGGTTGGGCCATCAAAAAATGGATGGCCGTTCGAGCCAATCTTCTAAGCGATCAATCTATCTTTTGAGAGATATTCTTTTCTTCTAACTAAACCGCCTCAAAGGCCACTTGATCATTTAAGAGATTATGTTATTCTACTACGTAGCATAATCTCTTAAACATCGGGCCATCAAAAAATAAACGGCTATTCGGGCCAATCTCCTGAGCGATCAATCTATTGCTTAAGAGATTCTACTATCTTGCTTTTGTTTTTTAGCATAATTCTCTCATTTTAGAATAATCTCTTAAAATCATAATGTAATCTCCTAAGTGATCAATCTATGAATGACAATTATCAACTTTAAATTATTTATTAAACAATAATGTAATTCTTGTACATAAGTAAATCCATTACGTATTATGAATTGCTCTCTAAAAGATCATTATAATTTTAGAGATCTTTAACTTTGAGAGAATATATATATATATATATATATATAATCATCTTTATTTAAAAGAGTATTAACTTATTCTTAAGATTAAATGATTGAAAACATAATAAACAAATTGGGTAAGAGATAAGCTAATACGAATTTTTAAAAATTACTATAAACAAAATAATACAAGTTTTTTTCTTAAAACAAAGAAAAAATAACAAAAATAGAAAAATACCCCACCCCAACCCCAACCCAGGAAAAAAAACAAGAAACAGAAAGAGGGGGGGAAAACACGCACAATACACACACATATCATCAAATTAAACAATACAAATTGGTTAAAATGTTAAATTGAATACATAATTTATTAACCCATGACGAAAGAAGTTGATTTAAGTAAATAAATTTGAAAAGTTTTGGCCGGATGAGGTGGAACGGCGGCAATGGAGTGCGCACTTCATTGCCACCGTTCTGTCTCCTCTAGCCAAAATTTCTCAATTTTTTTGGCATAAATCAGCTCTCCTTATTATGGGCAAATAGATTATTTGATCAATTTTGGAATTCCATAAATTTTGAATGGTTAATTTTAATTGTGTGATGGTATTTGTGTGTATCTGTTTTCTTCTTGTTTGGTTTCATTTTTTTTTGCTTTTTTTTTGCTGAGTATTGGATATATTATTTTTTGCAATATATTCTTTCTTTTGGGTTAAAATACAATTTTTAAAAAATGGATAAAATATTTTTATTTAATGATGTTTAGGTTTAATTTGTAACTAATTATGTATAATTAATAAAAGAATTATCTATCTAAAAATTAAAATTTGTGGGTCATTTACTTAAAAAAAATGTAAAAAGTTATCTATTAGATTTTCCCAAAATTAATGATGATTCTCCAAAAAAAATATATAGAGAAAAGGTACTATCCACATATTTTAGAAACAATTTTTAAAATAACCTTTTTTAATTTCTGAATTTTTAAAATAACCCACTTTTCTAAAACATTTCAAAAATACCCTAAACCGAACTCTCAAACCTCGATTTTACTGTTCATGTGGGCCGGCATGATTTCTTAAAAACCCAACTTTCATTCTTTATTTCATTAAAACCCATTCCAAAGTATTTTTGATCAAACTAGTCCTTTTTTCCTATAAATTTTCTTTAAAAATATTTGTTTGACATAGAAAAATTCATAACCATCCTTATTTATATTAAATAAACTCAAATCTTAAAATTTTAATTATTTTTTACTTTTCTTAAATTTGTTATATTAAATTAAGTAAAACTTAAGTAAAACCCCCCTTTGTTTATTGGTATCAGAGCCTAAAGAGTCCTAAAAACCATAAAATATGAAATATTTAGACTTGATAAAATTATCAATCATAACTCTTTTAATAATTAAAGAATTATTTATTTATTTACAAGAACTAAATGACAAAGAATTTAATGATAATATAAATATAGAAAGTTTATCTTGCGATTTCTCATGTGATGAAACTGATTGGCAGTTGTCTTCACCATGAAGAATAGACTGTTTCGACAAACTAAAAGATATCCAAAGGTCGAGAAGTACTACAAAATCTTGATGTCTCTAAAGAAAGAAGCCAAGGCACATAAAAATGCTGAAATAAGAGCATTGTACTATAGAAAGTTAGAAGAATATAAAAATCGAAGAGCTGTAATGATTCTACTTAGTAATGCCTAATTGTACATTACATAGGCTCCAAGTAGAATTGTATCTATATCAAAAAGAGTTGGATTATATATATAGAAAGCCAACTTATCATAAAGGAGATGCTTTTAGAATTAATTTCTTGAAAAGCAGAATAAAACATATAAATAAAGGTCTTGATGTTTTAAGTCGATTATGAAGACAAATAAACATCTTAAAAGATGGATACAGAATATAAATCTAATTCTAAGCTTAAATATAATTCTTGAAGAATATAATCGAGAATATGAACACATTAAAACAAAAGAGAATAAAGCAAAAATACAAAGTTGCAAACAAAAGCTAAAAGCAACCCAACAAAATGCTCAAATATCTTGGAATAGATATAAAAAGTATAAATGGATAAAATAAATAAAAATATTGAAGAATTAAATACAGGAATGAATAAAATACTTGAGGCACTATATATCTTAAATCAAGAACTTAAAGAATTAAAAACAGAAGTTCAAATATTAAAAATTTGTAATTCAAATGTTGAAGATTTAATAAAAAATACTTGTCTTAAGAAAAATAAATTCGATAAGAAAATGAAAGAAAGAGAAATTATAATAAAGCCAATAAAAACTAATAAAGAAACAGTGCATCCAAACTCTTTTGATGCATATATGATTAATGTTAAATTACCTAAAATATTAGCTGAAGAAGAAGCTCTTAAAAAAGAAAAAAAAGGTAAAGACATAGCTACATCATCTAATTCTCCTAAAGAACAACATTCAGAATCTGATACAGATAAAGATGAATGATATTAATGAATTAATAGATCAATTTGAAAAAATAGATCTGTCTGAAATAGAGGAATATGAAGTATTAGTTAATACTAATAATACAACTGGAGGCCCAAGCGGTACAATAAAACTAGAAGATATGGATATAGAAGAATCAGAAATGATGCCTATTCCTAAATATAGAAGGCAATATTATGATCACATAAAGAATAATCAATCTCGTAACCAATCCAATAAATTTACTCCGGATACTAATTATGGAGAACCTATAAATCATGGAGGTTCTAAGTTAAATATAGATTGCAAAGAAGATACTAAAAAGGCTATAATTTCATGGGCAAATACTATGAAAGTTTTCTTTTTATATAACGCTGATGATACATGGACATCAAATAGGCAAGTAGATTATTTAATTGCTACATTTGATGGTATTGTTTTCAATTGGTGGCAAGGATTAACTGAAAACATTAAAGCTATAATAAAAAGAAATGTACAAACTAAATTAATAGATAATACTGATAAAGGAATTGAAATCTTAGTTGCTTATCTTTCTGATGAATTTCTAGGAGAACAGTGGTATGACCCTGATAAAGAAAGTACTATAGAAAAAGAAGAAGCTAGAACTAACTTGATAAATCTTAGAATATGTAGTATGAAGCATTTAAAATAATATACTTGCGAATTTAAAGAATACTATTATACTCAGTATTATAGTAATGAAGACCAGAGTATATATCTTAATATGTACTTTTTAAAACTCCCACATCCTTGGAATAAATATATAATGAATAAATGGAAGGAATAAAATAAAAATTCAACTTCAACTCTAGGAAAAAGAATTAGTTTTCTCTTTTTAGAGTTAAGTAAATTATGTAAATCTCAAGATTTATATAGAAGAACTAAAAAATTTTCACCATTATATTGTAACGAATTTGAAGTACCCAGTCAATGGGGATGTAATAAAGAAAGAAGTATGAAAAAGAAAAGAAGGTTTCATAAAAAGAAGTATAAAAAATATAATAATTTTCAAAAGAAAAATATAAAACCAAAAAGAAGATATTTTAAAAGAAAACCTAACTTGAAAAGAAATAAAAATCTTTCACAATGCCAATGTTGGAATTGTGGAGAAATTGGACATAAATCACCTGAATGTAAAAAATCTAAAAAGATTCGAAGCATAGAAGCTGAATTTATAGAACTTCAAGATGAAATGTCTGAAGTTTCAGATATAGAAAATTATTTAGATAAAGAAATATATATTGAAGAAGAAACATACTCAAGTCATTCCGAAAATGAATAAAGATATAATGGAAACTGAAGGTTCAGATAAAGAAGTAGAAATATATGAAGGATCTGAAGGTTATGCTCAACGAATAACCTTTGATCAAGAAACTTTAGTAAAAATAAAAGGATTAAAACTTGATGCTACTAACCCTACTAAAAGTATTTTTAAGTCTTTTGGTGATCTAATAAAAAGAGAAAAAATAAATATATATGATTACCATGCAGTTGAAAAATCTATAAATGTCGAACATACTAAAGGGCAAATTAGATTAAATTTGCTTACTAAATCCGCAATAAATCAAGCTTTAAATAAAATCAAAAATAAAGAAGTAAGAAAGAAGATAAAATATATTTATCTTGGAAGGATTCAAATCCTAGTTAAAGCTTTATTTAGAGATGGAATAGATAGTCCTATAGTTATATCACTTCATGACCAAAGGTTTACAGATGCTAAAAATAGTCATTTAGGAACAGTTGAAGGAAATTTAATATATTCACAATTTCGCTTTGATTGTTATCCAAAATATAGTGTTGATATAAATGATCAAAATATAAATTATACTTTAAGTTTGCACTTTCAACTCTTGAAAGATTTAAAACTTAGAGATAAAAGTCAAGCATTTACCTTTTACTATAGAGCAATTTATGCTTTTACTAATAGTAATTACGGTAAAATATATCAAGAGAAACCATATATTGAAATTGATAATGAATGTAGGGAAATAACAACAATAAAGTTGCCAATGATAGAAGAAATTAAGGAAATAAAAGATTATGAAATTAAAATAAATAGAAAACCCATTTTAGAATATGGATCTAGTGGTGGTTCTGTTACGACCCGAAACTTCTAGCTAATTACGAAAATACCCGATTTATAATTTTTGCACAAACATGCAACTTTTTCAAAATAATAGTAAAACCAACCCATACTTTTATTCGAAAATCCAAAAGTACACATAAGTTTATTATTACATGATCGTGACTACAAAAACCTTGATTATATAACATGCATAACTAGCTAAATGCTTCGAACCGCCTTCCTATGTCTTCTTCGCTAGCAACTCCGTTCGCCTCAAGATCGGCTAAAACATTACATTAAACACGTCAACAATGTGTTGAGTAGAAACTTTGCATATAACATAAGGTGATCGTGTGAGGTTTGTGCACCATATCACAGAAATTTATGAACATAAATCACATAATTTCACATTTGATTTCTTCCACCTCGACGGGAGGCTACCTTATCACTTCGTGCCGATTTTTCCAACCAAACACTCCAATTCCCTACCAATCACTCCGGTGGTCATATCCCGGGCATATGCCGATTTTCCTACGACCCACTTCAGTTACATATTTATGGCAGAAAATATCATTTAGGGGTAGAAAATGCAATTTTAGGCTTTCTTTACGGTTTTTTCAAAAATCTTCTAAATCTTATTACACAAAACCAAACATATAGATATATCTATATGTGTATACATATATTTTTATGAATTATATAGTTTATATGATGCTTAACTAGGACAAGAAATAATCCTAACTTATACATGTTTCGAAAAAACGAATATGCAATACAAGGTATTAACATTATGCAAACGTATACCTATAAATATAAAATAAACACATATATTATATCTATACATAATGGGAGTGAGAATACGGGTCCTTACAGGCTCAATACCACAAATAGATTTTGGAAAAAATACTATATCTAGAAAAAGTGTTAGTAAGTTACCACTTACTAATGTTGAATTTACTAGACAAGATATAACCAATACAATGATTATAAATGCTAAATATTTTAATGGTCAAGAATATATTGAAGGACCAAATATATTAATTGATATCGGAGCTAGTGGCACTCACCTTGCAAAACATAAAAATAAAGGTTTAATTGCAAAGGTTGCTTTTACAATATTTCAATATAAAAACTTTGAAGGACAATTAATAACTTGTGATCAAGAGGTACAAGTTTCAATAATTTTTGAAGAATTAAGAATAATTGTACCTTGTTATATAGATAGTGATATGGCAGGAGACTATTACGATATAATTTTAGGTAATAGTTTCTTAAATCAATGTGATTACTATAAAATAGAGAAACATGGAGTTACATTACAAATAGGAAATCTAAAAATCTTTTGTAAAAAACATGAAGGGAATTAATTTTTCTTTGAGTGTCTTTGTACAACTAACAGTACAAGATACTAATATAACAACATGCTCCTTAATAGATAATGGTTCAGAAATAACTTTGTTTAAATCCTTTCTCTATACTAAATGGCAAGAGAATGGGAACATAAAGATAAAGGGTGTTACGGGTCAAGCCGAACACATTAATAAAAAGGCAGATAAAGTAAATGTTATATTAGGAAGCAAAATTATTACTATAAATACTATATATAATTATAACTCCCTTGAAGCTGACATATTGCTAGGAAATGATTTCCTACAACAATTTCAATTTTATTCACAGAATCTTTATTTTGTTATTCTAAAAACTAAATGTAATCATTATTTAAAATTACCCCGAATCAATGAGCCGTTCAGAGTTCAGCCAGCGAAGCTTGGTGGACCGTAAGATCAAATTTCGATAAAAATACACAATATAACAATAAAACGGATAACTCTTGAAGATGTAATAAAACATCTAAAAGAAAATTATAATGATCATCCTCTGGCTTTTTATAAAGAGTCAGATTTAAAGGCAAAAATAGAACTAACTGAAAATATAGTTATAAAAGAAAAAGACCTATGTTATATACAGAAAAGGATAGAAAAGAATTTGATAAACAAATAAACGAATTATTATATAAAAATCCACCTTTGATTAGAAGAACTAATAGTCCTTTTAGTAACCCAGCTTTCATGGTTGAAAATGAAGCTGAGAAAAAACAAGGAAAACCTAGAATGGTAATAAATTATAAAAGACTAAATCACTTTACTAGGTCAGATAGTTATTATCTTCCTAATAAAGAAATTTTACTAAACCTAGTTAAAAGAAAGAAATATTATTCTAAATTTGATTGTACTTCGGGTTTTTGCCAAATAAAAATGGAACCTGAAAGTATACAATACACAGTATTTAGTTCCCCTCAAGGACAGTTCGAATGGTTAGTTATGCCGTTTGGATTAAAAAATGCACCTTCGATATATCAAAGAAGAATGGATAAAATCTTTAATCAATATAAAGAATTTCTTGTTGTTTATGTTGATGATGTTTTGATTGCTTCTAATACTTTAGAAGAACATAAAACTCATTTACTATAATTTGCTAAAACTTGTAAAGAAAATGGTATAGTCTTATCTGAAAGAAAGGCTATAATTTGTAAAAAAGAAATTAAATTTTTAGGGTTAAAATTGAATAAAGAAGGAATTAAACTTCAACCCCATATATCTAAGAAAATTTGTGAATTTCCTGATAAATTGGAAAATAGAAACCAAATTGAAAAATTTCTCGGTTGTCTAAACTATGCTGAGGGATTCATAATTAATCTTGCTAAAAAGAAGCATGAGATTCAAAAATTGCTTCGAAAAAATAATACTAAAGGATGGAGTAATCAACATACAGAGATTGTTAAAACTTTAAAGGAAGAATGTAAAACTTTGCCAGAATTAAAACTTCCTGATGAAAATGATAAATTGATTATACAAATAGATGCGTCAGATCTATATTGGGCAGCATTACTTAAAATCGATCTCAATGAGATATGCAGGTATACAAGTGGTACTTTCGGTCAAGCTGAGGTCAACTATACAACCCATGAGAAAGAACTTCTAGCCATCATAAAAGGAATTCAGAAATTCTCTCTCTTTTTATATCAAAAGCCTTTTAAAGTTCAAACCGATAATACCCAGATATAATCCTTAGTCTTCAATAAATTATCAAATACACCCCAATACAGAAGGCTACATAGATGGCAAGTTTTCCTGTCCTTTTACAGTTTCAAAATAGAGTATATAAAAGGTTCAAAAAATTTCCTAGCCGATTTCATTTCTAGAAATACAGAATTTGGAAACGAATGAGTTCTCCAACTCTAAAATGGATAAGATGGGTGTGCATTTCCCTATAAATGCAAATAGAGTGATTGTATGCACTAAACATACAACTAGTCCACTATCGAACGGTTGGTGGTAAAGACTGTTCAAATCCGTTGATGGGTGACAATTTCCCAAAAATTGTGTTGATGATACAGATCATCTTATAAAATTCTTAAATTTTTGCAGGAATAAAATAATAAAGGAAGATGGATCTTGAAGAGCTAAAGAATGAGATAGACGATATTGTCTTGGTCTGTCAAGACATTGTTGACAGTAATAAAGCTCTGAAAGATTTAATAGAATTAAATTTTAAAACAGTTACAGACATCTCTCAAGAAGTACTTAGGAGAGCCCTTTTCCTTCAAGAAAGTCTAGATTTGTTCCTTGAATCTAGAAATAAAGAAAAAGAAACAATGAGTGAAGATAAAAATGAGAGTGATAAAAGGGAAAGCAATAAAGGTAAAGAAAAAGCAGAGTCTTCTGAAAGTCAAGGTACTAAACCAGTATCTGATAAAGACTTTTTAGACTCCATGAAAAATAAAGAAAAAACTTCTAAATCTCAAAGTGATGTTGAAGTTATCGAAATAAAAATCAATAAACCTGAAGGCTTCAACAACAGGGGATCCAATGAAGAATTTGTTCCTACAAATAAATGGGAACGAGAATATAAAGAAGCTGCTGAAGAAGCTTATAAATGGGAGAATTCCAGGACACTATTCTACTCTAAAGGATATAGTGTTCATCCAAGAATCACCGCCATATTTGGAGCTGATCCTCATAAAGTTTTTCAGCTTGCAAACTATGAATTTCTAGATCTTCTATATGTTGGAAAGGATCTAAAGGAGATTTCAGAATTTGATGACCGCTTTAAATCCCAGGTCAGTCAAGTTGCTAGAAATAGAGAAGTCGTACTCAAGTTCTATTCTATATCTCCAGAACCTGAGATGCGCATTTGGCATGAAGTCCAGCACATGATTACAATAGATGTTATAACTACAAACTTAAAGATTGAAACTGGTATAAAGAATTTTCGATCTTTCAAGTTCACCAGTTCATGGATCACAGAGAGAAGAGCCATGGGCGTTAAAGCCATTCAATCCATTGCTGAGTCTCTATGGGAGTGACAATAAGAAACTCTCATGCAGGCCAATAATTGGATATTACTAAAGAAAGGCGAACAGATAAAATCTCCATTGCTGAAGGAATTTCTCAATAAATTTTTCAAACATGAATTTTACTGCACAGAGACTACAACGAAAAAAGCTTGCAGAATGATTGGTTGTTGTAAATCATGATGTAAGCGGTAACGTCAGTGCAAGGAGTGACGGATGCCATGACGTCATCATCCACTAAAACATTATGGCAGACAGCTGTGGAGGCAGCTTTTGACTTCTGAGGCTAAAGATAATAAAGATCCAGCTCATAAAGAAAAAGAGATAGCGAACGCCAAATAAAACTTTGAAGTCCGAATAGTTAGATTTTTAGATCTATAAATTGTACCTAGATTTCATTTGTAAAGTATTCAAAAACTCACATTCAAAACTTCAGACTGATTCTCACTCTGAAAAATATCCATAGAATAGGAAACCAGTTTTTCTAGATCTTTGTAACCATCCTCTAAATCATGTTTGTATAACTCCTTTTTTGAAGGAAATAAAACCAGTATATTTTCATAAATATTCAAGTTTAGAACTCTGTCTATAGAAATCTTTTAAGCTTGTATTTCTCCTAAATTTTTCAAAATTCTTTAACCCTACGAAGGCCGTAGTGATTACACCGTTCGAGACAGTAGCCGTTTGGAAACGTAAGTCCCGTAAAGCCAGGAGGGCGTTTGGGCAAAAACCAGTCAGGCTTGTCAAGGTGATTGAAGACGAGTCCATAAGGAGGTTTAAAGAATTAAGGATATCGAGGAGGTAATATACTTTTAAAAAATTTTAATAGACATATTTTTCTACTTGATGCTATGAAAGTATGTGGTTTTAGAGTACTTCATCAATTATTTATGAGATTTATGCAAATGTATGATTATTGTTTGGTTATATAAAGATATAAAATAATGGGAAAAGATTTTGATATCATAAAGAACCAATTTAAAAGAAAAAACAATAATAAAAAGAAAATAGCAATTTTAAAACCACTAGAAGATCTACCCGAAGATTTAAGAATTCTTATTGCGACATATAATAATAAAGAAGATTATGTTTTTGATCTAATCAATAAAACTATAAATCACGAAATCCTTAAAAATTATGTTAAACAATTAGAACAAATAGACAGAGAATTAAAAGAACTTTGGGAAGCAGATAGAACACTAGAAAATTATATTCTTATGCAGTGTAAAAATTTAGAAAGAGTAAAACTAATAAAATTTATATATGATGAAAATTGGGATATACCGTACTTTTTCTAAAACTTAGAGGACTAAAGTTATAATAAAATAAAATATTTGGACAACAAAGCAGATAAAAAAACTATAAACAGCGAAAATACTATTCAAATAGTAGAATCACTATTTAAAAGGGGTAAAATGAAAAATCTTTTTAAAAGAAGGATATTTTGAAAATAAATTTATAAAACTAGGATAAATTAAAAATTATTTCCATATTTTACTCACTTTCGACCTGAAATTTGTGGTGATAGCCGCGTATTCATAGGCATCTTCACAAGAGGTAATTACTCCCGCTAAACTTGGCTTGGGTCAATCCACATGAATTTTGTCATTTCATATAAGATTTGGTTATCCACTCAAAACACTGACATACGTCCCATCAATTTTCAATATATATATATACGCGTGCCCGTGTGTGTGTGTGAATAGTTGGAATTAAGTTTTAAGTTGAAAGTCACCTTACCACCTCAAACTTTATCATCTGTGTCGCTCGACCCCGTCAATTCTTAAAACAGACACACTACCCCCCCTCCCCCGCAAATGAAAAATAAATAAATAAAAATTAGGGATAGCAATTTCCAACACAACACGGCAACACGACAAGAACCAACAAAATTTTATTGAGTTTAGGGTTATTGGGTTGGATCAATAATGGGTTGACAAGATAAGAAAATAGGTTCGGATTTGGTTGTGGGTTACACAATAAATACAATAATTTTATTGGATGATTCCAAAACACACCCAAATGAACGAAAAAATAGGAAAATCACCCACATTCAAAATTGTTAGTGATTCAAAATTCAGATCTTTAATCTTTTCAACCTTTTTATTCAATCTTTGTTTTCACTAGACTCAAACAAAAATACAAAATCACCATCTCAAAACTTTTGCCTAGGATTTTCCATTTCTATTTTCCAGCATTATAGCTCATTCTCTCTTTTCATCCCTTTCTCTCTGGACTCATCTTCTCACGTAAAGCACTGCAATTAGTAGTTATATATTAATGATGTTAATTTGGAGAGTTTTGAAGCTTGCTAACTTTTCATTTTATTCTGTTTTTGTGAATTTTTTGCATACTATATAGTTTAATCCACTTATTTTATATCTTTATGTTAGAATTTTATTCTAATATTGACGTCTATTAATTGGATATTTTGTTTTTATAAAATAAAAACGGGCTAAATTAATACGGATAATGGGACTTGACTTATAAGGCCTGATTTGTTTGACCCACTATTGTTAAGGCCTTGATTATAGCAGACATGGTCTGACAGTTGGTGTAGGCCCATCCTAGAAAGCCCATGATGGGAGGGCCCTAGGGTTACATTACATATTTGGCTAGGTCCCCTCTCCACTCCACACTCCGATAATCGCTTATCCCATTGAAAGCTGTCAATATCGGTGAGAGATGGAGAGGAAGAACTAGCCAAGGATGTTTGTCTAAACATCCATAATGATCGACTATCAATCATTGGTGTAAGGTACGCTAGTATAAATTTATATATATAGTGTTCTAAATTCGTGGTGTATCGATCCTGCGATTATAAATATTTCTTACAGTTGGTATCAGAGCAGGACACTCTATGAATTTGGAACCCTAACTTTGATTGTATAAGTTTTATTTTGGATGGATTGTTGTATGAATAATGAGCCAATCAAATTTACATGTCAATGTACATAGTGATGGTGTGATTTGAACATTTTAATCGGAAACCCTATTTGATCATGACTTGTATATTCTGAAATTCCGATCTATCAATTCATAAGATTGATATAATTTGGGAAAGAGCATAATCAAGAAAATCCATCATATTCACGTGAGTTTGATAATTAATGAATATGTAATATCTAAATTTTTATAGTATCAAAACATTAATTTTGAGAATTCTCATGGTTAGATGGCACGAAGGCTAGTTAAAAGATTAGTCTATTTTCAGACGAACATAACAATGTTAATTCCGCAAGGTATTTTTTCGAGAAGCTTAATTAACATTCAACAAGAATATGTAATTGATTAATTAATCTTTCAAGGTTATATATTGGGCACGAAATGGTTGAATTTTAACCATATTCATGTTAAAGGTTGGTGGCTATTGCGTATTGGCACTGGCAATTAAAAAAAAAAACCACTAAGGATTCTTTGAAAAAGTCAATTAGTTTTCTTTTTCATGTGAAATTATCAACGAATAAATTCACCGAATTAATCCGAAAGCTTCAGCTCTTTTAGTAATGGTTGAGCTGATCCGGCCTGACTGATCGATGATGCTAATTGCTTTGCCATTAAGCTTAATTTTGTCTCATCTCATCTTTCGATTCGATTTAAAACATGCATGCACAGACCAATGGGGTCATCATTAAATATATGTAATTTTATAATTTTCAATTATGAAGTTGTTTGTGTGTGATTGATGATCTTGCGTGGAAAGCTTTGGTGACTATAGTTCATTGGCTTATAATTTGATGGTTACTGATGCATGGTCCACTTGTGAATATGATCTGTCGTTCTTATTCTTATTATGATATTTAAAGATTTAATTTTGCTCGGCTTATTTGTCTACTAGTTAAGCATATTAGAGTGTGGACAGTTTGAATGTATCGAATTATATTTGTAACTCCCTAAAGTACATATAGCTCTCGTACTTAATGTGGCGGGAGTCTTGCATACATATTGCTCGTGTGCAAGTTAGGCAATTATTTTTATACTCGGTCATGTGCTAATTTTATGAGTTGAGATAGATAGTTACACCAAAGTGTTCTATTTATTGAGACTTGTAAAATTTGTGGCATGCATAGTTCGAGTTGATAAAATTATTATGCATTCTTACCTGCCCAAAGGGGGTATGATATGTGTGGTAATTTTGATTTGTTGGTGCGGAACATATTGTTAGGGTACAATAGTTTAGAAAGTTCGTCTCCCAAAGGAGGCAATTTTCAAAGACCGGGTAGTCCTATGCCGTTCTTGCACGGAGGGACCTATCATGTGTGACTACTCTGCCCAAAGGGGAGTTGTCATGACATGTTGGACTTTCAGAGGAATAAAGCTATATTGTTTCAAGCTTATTCTAATTAATTGCCTATTGATAATAATTCATTGTATTCTTGTTGATTTGGACTACTACTATGAGCTTAAATGGTGGTAGTGTAAGAACATATTGATGGGTATGTACTGATATAGAGGGTTTGTTCTCCCAAAGGAGTCAACTTTTCGAAAATCAGGATATTCTCCTACTCGTTCTTGCATGTAGAGGACCTATTGTGGATGACATACTCTGCCCCAATGAGAGTTTTGTCATAGTGTGCCTAGATCCTCTACTAAATAAGCGCCATTGGTTTAAGTTTATTCTCACTAATTCTCCCCACACTACATGACTATTATGACATTCATGTTAATCGTATTTGTGGAAAATAGAGCCTTTGTGTGTAGCAAACTCTGCCCAAATAGGATTTTGTTATCACATAAGAGGTCTCGATCTTGTTAGCTGACATTAAGTTTGGGCATGTTTTATATATATCAGCATATTTGAATTTGTTTGATTTATTTTTCCGTATGTGGAATAAGATGGTCTATTGTTAGATATTTGCCTTTGTTCTAAGTTACTCAACAAGAGTAAGTTTATTTCGGACTTTAAAAGGCAATATGAGATGGATATGATATATTATATATTGTGAGATTTACCAATACAAACATAGCCTTGCATTTAATAAAATTTCCAAAGTTGTTGTTTTGCTAGAATGCTTTGTTTTGAATAATAAGAATCAGCACTTGAGTCTCCTAATTGTTGCAAAAGCCACTTTACAAGCAAATGAGCAATGATCCGACTATTGTGGGAGTCGGCTCTATCTATTTGATTTGAACGCAAAATTGGAGTTGCGCGTCAAAAGAATCAGTTATTCCATCATTTTGATGTCATAAATATTGTTTTTGATTTCGCAATAAGAAGCATTTTATGATTGGAGGATTTTAGACATCTTAAGAGTTTAAATGAAATCTTAAGGTTTAATATCTCTATACTTGATATGAATGATGTACATTATCAATTTATTCTCCCAGAGTTTGATTATGTGAAAATCATTCTCATAGCTGACGAGTTTTGAACATAAGGATTTGTGTCATATATATGAATGGAATCATAGAAGATATTAATTTTCAATAAGTAGAAAATTGGTTTCTCTACAATATAGAGTGGTTTTAAAGTTAGACTCATTCATTATTTGGGCAAATAAGAGATATTATGGGGTTAATGTTTGTAATGACCCAATAGGCTAAAACCCTTAGATAGATGGGCTTGTTTAGGCCGTATGTGAATAGAATATTTGAATGAAACAACTACTATTGATAGCTTTGAAAATTGAATTTAATTCACTTTGATAAAATGTGATTTGTTTCTTTTGACCGTTAGAAGTAACAAAAGAGCTTATTTATTGGTTTTCCAAAGTATTTGTCATATGTACTGTGTAATTATTTTCATGAATACTATAGAGCTCCTCCTCTAGATAAAGTTATTTCATGAAATATATTAAAGAGAAATTCTTTCATGTGGTGACGAAATGCTTTGGTCACTTGAGAGTGGAAATAATCACATGTTAATTGAAATTAGCATTTTCAATTAGTCTCGTAAATATTATTCAAACTTTTGACCAAATTATTGGCTACAGTGCTTTCACATTCTAATCTTTTGATATATTTGAGAATAGTTTTTCCATAATATTTAAGAGGAACCATTCGTGGTTCGTGTGCGGATTTACACTCAGTTTATTTTACCGTAATTGTCTTCTTAGAATGCAAGTTGTTTTCTTGAAAATGACTCTAATATATTTGGAAAATTCTTTTTCAAATGGTGAAGTATCATACTGATTGTGAATATTTGGAAACATATTTGAAATTCCGCATTAATCTTAAAGGTGTATCTATTATTAAACTTCACTTATCACCCTAATAGTTCTGAGTAATTGGTATGAATAATATTTGGTGTCATACCTTGAGAGACTTCTTTGATTGTATTTTTGTTCTTGGCTTTCCTCTTGTATTGAAGAAGGGTGAAGTTTATGTATTTAATAGAGAGTTTATTTGAAATCTTAATGAGGGATTTCAATTGAGATCTATTGTGCAATATTTGAAAATATTGATCATATATCTTATGACTAGGGCTTCACGAGAAAGCGATTTAGAAATTCAAATTCTTTTCTATATACCCAAAACTATGGGTTAAGACTTGAATGACAATTTTTAGCCCAACTTATTACTTCCTCAATATAGATCTAATTGATATAGTTACTTTTAATATCAAATTAGGATTTAATACTTGAAAATCTAATCTAGCAGATATGTTTATTTTGATTTTGGACAAAGATATTTTGGATTTCTTGATTGTTGCGAAAATGATTATTATTGAATTGTTTAACTGATCCTGGGAAACTAATATATATAGTTTCTAGTTTTCAGTTTGATATTTAAGTTGGGAATACATGTTATTTGTTATAATCCATGTCTCACAATGATATGTGGGAGTCATAGATATGGATCATTATTCAAAATTGTCAATTGTGAAAAAATATTTGATCAGTGAGAAGTTCCATGAATGGTTTAGTCAAAATTTGCAGGTAAGAAATTTATTCAAAAGGGGGTGTATGTCGATAAGAATAAATACTTTACTCTCCTTGTTTCAAATAAATTTCTTAATAATATGATGAACTTGAAAATTCTTAATTTCTAATTTTTTTTTTGTAGCATTCAAGTTCTCTTTTTGCCGTAAAATTTTGATTGAACCTTTAAAAATATAACTTCTTGTTTTGGACAAATTGGAATGTTAAATGGTCAATAAATTGTTGACTGATTGTCTGAGTTATTTCATGAACCTAGCACAATAATGTCTTATTATTTTCATGGAATGCTTGGAGAAATAAACTCTTGCTTGATACTATGACTTGGCCCATAAGATTTGAAATTGATTGTTGATTTCTAAAATTGCCTACATTTGGTCATCGTTAGTAGGCCTGATAATTGAATCATTTGGCTTGCATGTGCTTTTATAATTGCTGGGGGGTGTATTGTTGCATATTTTCTTGATTCAATCATTATAAGTTTAAATTAATATAGAGGAGACTCATTTTTAGAGTGATTGATTCTTCTAATTTTGAATTACTTATTAACTTGAGTGGAATAAGTAATTGTTGGGAAAATTATTATGAAGGATTTTGAAGTCTTCAATAAATCAAGGCTAATGCTTGTCTGTTAGGGCTAATGCACTATATGCGTAGATTTTGACGAATGTTGTCTCACGATATATCATTGATGATTCTATCTATTCTTGGTTGAGGATTTATTTATAGCATGATTATGTGATTATTCATCCTCAAATATGTTGATATATGAAGTTAAATCTCTCACTTGTATAGACTTGATCAATGATAAGCAACATTGTGGTAGAGCACATAGTTTTTGGGCCAATTGCTAAAAAGTTGATGGTTTAGTCGATATTCATCAAGTGGGATATACATAATTTAAACATGTATATGCAATCAAGTCTTGGCATATTGAAACAGTGGGAACTATTTAACTTGGTTCATATATTATTATTAACCCATTTTGTTACAGGGTTAAGTTGGACTATGCGCATCAATATATAAAACTCTTGGATTAATCCATATTTTTGTGCGCACATTTTTTGATATCTTAAGGCTTGGTGTTGGCCTTAAGAGATGGGTATGTCTCATAAATGACACCATGTTGTTATCCGATTATCGATCGAGACATATATGACTTCCTAAGAAGTCATTGGGTTTTCTTGGAATTTCATATTGTTCTAGAAATTCATTTCTTACAAGAAAACCATGTTGAATTTTTTGGAGTTTCATATTGACCTCGAGACTCATATTTTACAAGAAATCCATATTAATTTTCTTGGAGTTTCATATTGTTTTAGAAACTCATATTTTGCAAGAAAATCAGATTTTCTTGGGATTTCATATTGATACAGAAATCCATATCTTACAAGAAAATCAAAGGACCGACAATGAAATAGCATGTGTTTGGGTCATGTTGTGATGCTATTTCTTGCTACATCACCATGTCTGAATCCATGTCGGTGGAATTGCTGGTGTTTGTGACCATGGAAGGTCTTGTGTCAATTAAGGATGCAATTATCACCATGATCCAATATTAGTGATTTTCACTGGACCGGATTGCAGAAGTCTTGTTCCCTTGCCGTATTGTTATTTTCAAAATGTGGCCACAGTCAAAAACTTGTAATTTAGCCCGAGAGTCATTTTTCAAATAAATTATTTTTGGGAGATTAAAACGTCAATTAATATTTGTCCAAGTAGGAGACTGTTAGAATTTTATTCTAATATGGACTTCCATTAATTGGATATTTTGTTTTTATAAAATAAAAACGGGCTAAATTAATACGGATAATGGGACTTGACTTATAAGGCCTGATTTGTTTGACCCACTATTGTTAAGGCCTTGATTATAGCAGACATTGTCTGACAGTTGGTGTAGGCCCATCCTAGAAAGCCCATGATGGGAGGGCCCTAGGGTTATATTACATATTTGGCTAGGTCCCCTCTCCACTCCACACTCTGATAATCGCTTGTCCCATTGAAAGCTGTCAATATCGGTGAGAGATGGAGAGGAAGAACTATCTAAGGATGTTTGTCTAAACATCCATAATGATCGACTATCAATCATTGGTGTAAGGTGCACTAATATAAATTTATATATATAGTGTTCTAAATTCGTGGTGTATCGATCCTGCGATTGAAAATTTCTTATACTTTAAATATGCTAAATTCAAGGAAAAGCAAAATTTGGAAAATGTTGTAGGTTGGAGAAAGTTGTGGCTAAAGAGTGCTCTTTACAATTTTTGCTAATGTTGTGGTTCTAAGGATGCTCTTGTGTTTCTTTTCTAACTGTAGCAATTTGGTTGTAACCTATGAATATTTGGCTGTGACTAGGGCTATAAATGAGTCGAGCTTTCAAAAAATTTAAGCTCAAGCTTGTCAAATATATAAATTTTTATTCAAGCTCAAGCTCATTACAAAACTTCTGAGCTCAAGCTTTGCTCATTTACAGTTGAGCCTATTTGAGCTTGAGCTCAAAGTTGAGCTCACCTCTAGTTGAACTTGATACAAATATTAGATCAATATGAATTTTGATATGCAATACACATATATTATAAAATGGAATTATTATAACAAATAATTAGGACATCTATGCTAATACTATATATAATTTTGATACTTGCACTATTATAACTTATATTATTTCTAATATATTTTAAACTAAAAAATATAATAAAAGCTCATGAGTTAGCTCGTGAGCTCTTAACCATTTCACTACAGAAAAAACGCCGGATTCCGACGGAACTATTCCAGCGGAATATTCCACCGGAGTCAACCGGGGGAATTCCGGCCGAATTTCTCCCGATTTTTTTTTGAATTTTTTTAATTAAAAATCGGGGGAAATCTAGGGGAAATTTTCCACCGATTTTTTTTTTTTTGAAATTTTTAATTAAAAACCGGGGGAAATTCGGGGGAAAATTTCCCCCATTTTTTTTAATTTTTTTAATTAAAAAATCGGGGGAAATCCGGGGGGGAATTTCCCACGATTGTTTTTTGAATTTTTTTAATTAAAAATCGGGGAAAATTCGGGGGAAGATTTACCTGATTTTTTTTTAATTTTTTGAATTAAAAAACCGGGGGAAATCCAATGAAAAATTTCCCCCGATTTTTTTTTGAATTTTTTTAATTAAAAATCGGGGGAAATCCGGCAGCGGAGGCGGCCATGGCGAGATAAATCTGAGAGAGAGAGAGAGAGAGGACTGGCGGCAGCGAGATCTATCCGGTGAGTGGCGGCGACGGCGGCGATGAGATCTGTCCGATGAGTTCCGGCGGCGACGAGATGACAGAGATGGTGGCTTCGCCAGCGGTGAGAAGATGAGAGGGAGAGGATGAGGCGAGAGAGAGAGAGAGAGAGAGAGAGAGATAGAAAGATTAGATGAAGAAGGAAAAATGGAAGAAAAAAAAAACGTAAAAAGGAATTAAAAAGAAAATGAAAAAAAAAGTAAAAAAGGAATAAAAAAGAAAAAAGAAAAAAGTAATATTGAAATATTGGAAATGGTAATTTGGTCAATTCAACTAAAAAAATTGACTAATTTTATCAAGGTGGTGGTGAGCAACTTTAAAAAAGCCATAGAATTTTCTATAACAATTAGAAAAATAGAGGGTCTAGCGTGCTTGTTTCATAAACAACAGGGGAGTACAGTGCATTTTCCCCTTTTTTAATTAAAAATCGAGGAAAATTTGGGGAAAAATTTCCCCCGATTTTTTTTTTGAATTTTTTTAATTAAAAACCGGGGGAAATCCGGGGGAAAATTTTCCTCGAATTTTTTTTAAAATTCTCTTGTCAACTTATTAATTTCTAAATTAAGTGAGGCAGATTTTGGGAGAATGTATAAAATAACTTTCAAAAAGCTATAATTTTGAATATTAAGATAACTAAATTTATGCGATTTAATAATTAGGTATCAAAAATGCACTTCAAAATTTTTATTGTTTTAAGATTAACCATGCTGAAATTAATCTTGCTTTCATAGTCCTTAAATTTCTTTCATTTGTATGTTTATTTTAGGAGCGTATTTAATCATTATAAAGTCCTATATTATCAGTATTATATTCATTCACATTTTTGACATTACAACAATATAATATTATAGAGTGTGATTAGAGTCCTACTTTTAATTCTTAATTTTGGCATTGGATTTGTCCAGTTTTTAATTAAAAGTTCGATTCTTAGTTTTTTGAATTATTAAAAGACAATAAATAAATCATTATTATGTGACCATGTGTAAGGTTACTTTAGTTATCATAAAAAATTTAACATAGAACAATACTCTATTCATACTTTTATGATGTGATGCATATATATGTATAATGTGTATATATATTTATATAAAAGAAATAAGAGTGTAAGTGAAAAAGTCCTTAAATATATTTATGTAAGTGTAAGGCTAAATAAATAATCTCTAAATATGAAATAATTATAAAGAGTGGAGGATAACAAGAGATTTATAACCATGACTATAATTAACATGACATAAAATAATTTTATAAAGAGTTTTATCCTACTAGATAAGTATAAAGGCAATTTATAAAGTAATCGCAAATTTATAAAAAGATATTTAGTCATTAGATATAATGTTTCATTCAAAACTTGATTTATATAATCAAATTTGATTTAGAAGATCTTAATGAGTTAAATATATTAAATGTCAAATTTGATTTGGATCATGAGATGTTATTGTCATTCAATAAGTGTTATTGTGTAGTTTTGAAGTACTTGATCAATATTATTATGTAATATGGACATTATGAATATATTACTTTATTGTGTTTATTTTCATTCAGGAGTAAAGAAATGCAAGAGGGAAAAAAAAACACATGTAATAGACATCTGCATCAATTTGATAGTATTAAGTTAACGGATTTTCAATAATTTTTTCTTATAATTAGTATATATGTTTATATAGTATCAAATAATATGTTAAACAAGAGATTTTAAGTTAACATATTTTTTCTTATAATAAGAGATTTTAAGTTAACATATTTTTTCTTATAACAAGAGATTTTCAACACATATATTTATTTTTTTCTTATAATTAGTATACCATATAATTATTATACTATCTTTAATTATTTATAATATATTTATAGGTATACAAATGTTTATATGGTATACATATATGTTTATATAGTATATATATAATACATATTTTTATATAGTATCAATGCTATTTTTTTAATTATTATTATTTATACTATATTTTAATTATAATTAAAATAAGAATAATGAAACAAATATATAATATGTATAAAGCAAAACAAAACTTATCACAACTTCAAAGGATAGCCTGGTGGTGGAGTGCTTGTTAATCAACCATGAGGTCATGATTTCAAATTCCAGCAGTTGCAAATATTTGAATATTTTGGGATACTATTCCAACGGTGGCGGTGGAGGCAGTGCGGCGGCGGGTCTGGGCGACGGCGATTCCGGGCCGACGGAGGGCGAGCGGTGGCATCCGGCGGAAAACCGGGGGAATATTCCCCCGGACGGAATCCGGCGGAATTCTGCTTTCCGGGGGCATTTTTTCCGGCGGAACAATTTCCGCCGGAATATGCTTTTTTTCCTATAGTGTTTATTTTTAGGCTCAAGCTTGACTCGCGAAGAAGCTCAAGTTTGATGAACTCGAACTCAAAAGGATCGAGCTTGGGTCGAGCCTAACTTGAGCTAGCTCATTGAGCCCTTGAGTCGGATGATTCCATCTTACAATCCTAGTTGTGATTTTTGGATATTGTTAAAGAAAATTGTTATTGACACTTCACTGTCACTTTCATATTGAAAAATGGCCAAAATGCCCATCAATTTAAAATAGGATTAAATAAAGTTTACCACCTTAATCATAGACTATATTTAGTTTACTTTTATAAACTAATAAATATAACATTCAAACTTCCTCCCTCCCTCCAAGCATATATTTCGACAAGCATACCCTTAAATACATACAAATGTATATCTAGATGTAGTTCACAAATTTTTTATAGCAATTTATAATCTAAATTTAAAAGTAAAAATCAAATGATTTACTTTCCAATTAAAAATAAACTTTAGACCCTTATAAATATGAATAATTATATTTTTAATTAATTACTTCGATCTGTTTATGTTTTTTACAACAGATTGAATGTATATAGTCATTTTATCAAAGAATTTGTAGTTAATTAAATATATTATAAATTATATTAATATAAATATCATTTTTAGATTATATATTGTTAAAAAATATTTATCCATTTTTACTCATAATAGTCAAACTTTGCTTAGAATTTATACTTACTAATTTTATTAAATTAAAAGAACGAGAATAATTTTTTCATGTTTAACTTTTAGATATTATTACAATTATTTATTAACTTAGTTTCTATTTCTATTTACTTAAGCCATCAATTATTTTTCAAAATTAAAATTAAAATTGTTTTTATAGCCAATAAAGAATTTGTAGTTGAATTTAGAATGCTAAATGTTGAGGGACAAAATTAAAATTGTATAATAGGAGTGGTGTAAAGATAATTTTTACTAATTGTTTAATTGAGTGGTGTAAAAATTGTATTTAATAGTTTAGGGGAGTTAATGAGACTTTGCTTATAGTTGGAAAAGTAAAGTGTAACAAATCATATTTTATAATAAATGAACATTTTAGATAATTTTTCAATAAAAAAGTACGAACGGAGCATCAAATAACAATTTTTGAAGTGTTACCAATAATTCTAATTTTAAAACATATGAGGTTTTGTATTTGGGGGCCCCACCCCCCGGCCAAGCTATTGAAGTATATTTTCTTTCCTATTTTACCGTTCTCTTGTCAATATATTTTAAAAGTCATTAAAGGTTAAAACATTAAAGTTTTAAGATTATGTGCACATAATAATATAAAGTAACCAATGCAGACTTTGTTAACTGCAAATTAAATAATTTATGATCAGTTAATTAATTATATAGAGCAATAATTTTAATTTAGCAAATTTCTTAATTACTGATCAATTTAATTAATTTCTTCACTTTTTAAAAATAAAATTTAAATAAGAAGATGAAATATAAAAGGGTTGCATATATCATTTTCTTTCTTTAAGAATGATTTGATGAGAGACAAAATATGAATCAATAATTGGTTAAGTACTATTAACTTCAGTTATATATTTTATTAGGAAAAATATAAATTAGTTTTTCTGTAGTAGTGTAATTAAAAATTTAAATTTTCAATATTACAACTTCAAGTTTTTCCAAACATCTTGACAAGAGGGTTAAAATTAGCAAGATATATTTTTTATAGTTTGACAGGGGATTAAAGTGACACTAAAGATAGAATCTGAGTGAGGTAAAATATATGGGTGATCGTGGTTTGGTTTCATTTATTTTTGAATATATTTAATCGAATTATCATATGTAGTTTTTATCTAAATATATTTCAAATAGCGGTTTTTTGAATTAAAATTGAATGTACAGTTCTAAGTAGTTTGGGGATGTTTGGTATGGTTTGACGGTTACAATAAAAAAAACAATTAGACAAAAATAAAAAATATCATTTTCTAATATTATCAAAATATTTAAATTAATATTAAAAAAATCAAAGCATGGCAATAAAAATTTTCAAATAAAAAGTATAAAGACTAAATAGACACCATAAAGTTCAGAGATATAATAATACTTTGCATACTTGAATCAAGATCGAAAAATAATATTAATTACTAAACAACTTATGATATATGCATAATATAATATACTACATGTTTAGTTAATGAATAGTTTGATGTTTAATAGTTAGATATATTTGACATGTTGAATAATTAAATCAATGTTTACTAATAAAATCTGGAACAGTTTAAAAAGTGATTAGTGAATTTATGTCATATGTTGAAGAGTTTAAGTTAAATAAAAGAATGGATTTCGACATATGTATTTAATATATGAGAGTCATTCGGCTTGATGCTGTTTGATGAGAAAATTGAATAGAATTGAATTTATGGGGTAGTTTTGAACTTAATTGTTGAATTACGATTTTTTGAAAAATTTGACAGAAATCGATTTAGTGCGGTACGGATGGTTTGGGTGGTTTTTCAAAATTTATACTCCCCTAGTAAAATGACATTCATCCTAATTTTTATTATTTTTTTATTTTTTTGGTGAATTTCATCCAAATTTTTATTATTCTTAAGTTTTTACTCTAAACATATTCATCATTTGTATATATGGGCAATTTCTATTAATATAATATACATTAGCATGCATCACATATTCACATGACTTTGTATACTAATCCAAGTAATCTCAAGCTAAATTATTTAGGTGATATGGAAGAATCATCCAGCGCCAATGTTGACTGCATCGTAACTAACTTCAGTCAGCAGCTACGTTTTCGCCTAGTTGATTAAATTGCAGCCAACACGGGAGCCAACTTGTCACTTATGACATAGCTAACATTTTAGGACAAATATTAATCATCTAATCATTAACCATAAAATAAAAAGAATCATCGTATCATTTTTGTGAAAGGTAAAAATAAATAATGGCACTTACGGATATAAATTATTTCAATTTTTAAAAGAGTAAGATACTTTCACTACTAGAAAAACGCTAATTTGCAATGGAAATGGACATTACATAGGAAAAAGTTAGCTTTTAGGCTAGCGTTTGAGTTTGATAAAATTGTACTTGCTAAATATGGCTAGTTTATAGGAACAAGTTACCTCGTTGATGTCCTATTTAAAATGAATGTAATAATTGTACTCTGCAAAGTTGATGGTGATAAAATAACTATTTTTACTTACTTGTCTGAGTGTTCAAATTTATGGCATGTTAGACTAGGACATGGTAATTTTAACACTTTGAGAAGACTTTTAAGTTTGGAATTATTGCCTCCATTTAATATTAATTCAAAAAAAAGGTGCGACATTTTTTAGAGGCTAAATTAGCCAAAGCACCTTTTTATTCAGTTGAAAGAAACACTGAACCTCTAGAATTGATCAACAATGATATCTTTGATTTAAAATTTGTGCAAACTAGAAGTGAAAAAAAAAATATTTTATTACTTTTATTGATGATTGGACAATGTTTTGCTATGAGTTTTTGCTAAGAAGCAAAAATGAGGCTCTAGAGGCATTTAAAAATGACAAGAATGAGGTTGAAAATCAATTTAGCAAATGGATTAAGATAAATCGCAGTGATAGAGGTGGAATATACAGAACTCTATTGATGAGTTTTGCTCTGAAAATGGCATCACTCATCAAACTATAACTCCATATTCACAACAATCTAACGACATTGCTGAACGCAAGAATCGTACTCTTAAAGAGATGATGAACACTATGTTGATAAGTTCAAGACTACCCTAGAATTTGTGGAGGGAAGCCATTCTTTTGGCCAACTACATTCTTAATAAAATACCGCACAAAAGTAAAAAGGAATCTCTATATAAGTTATGGAAAGAACATAAGCTAGACTTCTTATAAATAGCTAAAAGTGTGGGGGCGTTTAACTAAGGTAGAAGTACATAAGCCAAAACAAGTACAAATAGGGCCTAAAACAATAGATTGCATATAATAGTAGTTCCTTTCGTTTCCTTGTGTACAAATTAGCAATTCCCGAAATAACTGAAAATATAATGATAGAGTCAAGGAATTTTGTATTCTTTGAAGACATCATTCTGTGTAACGAAAGGAAAAATGAGGGTTCTAGGGCGGAAAGTTCAAATAAAAGAACTTATAATGTTGCGATTGGTGATCAACCAGAAGATAAGAAACCAAGGCATGGTACACGAGCTAGAAAGTTAAGAGCTTTGGTCCAGACTTCTTAACTCATATGTTAGATGATGAGCCTAGAACCATTAAAGAATGGTTGAACGGTTCAGATGCTATGTTGTGGCAAAAAGCCATAAACAGTGAAATAGATTCCATCATGCAAAATCATACTTGGGAATTAGTTGAGCTCCCAACTGGTACTAAACCATTGGGGTGTAAATGGTTTCTCAAGAGGAAGTATGAAGTAGATAGAACTATTGATAAATACAAGGCTAGATTAGTTGCCAAAGGGTTTAACCCAAAAGAAGGCCTTGATTTCTTTGATACTTATTTGCCTATGACGAGAATTATGTCTATAAGAGTTCTCATTGCTATTGCAGCTTTACATAGCCATGAGATACACCATATGGACGTTAAAACAACTTTTCTAAATGACGAGTTAGAAGAGGAGATTTATATGGAGCAACCCGAAGGTTTTATTGCTTCGAGACATGAGAATAAGGTGTGCAAACTCATTAAGTTATTGTATGGACTTAAACAAGCTCCGAAACAGTGACATGTAAAGTTTGACCAAACAACGTTGTCAAATAATTTCAGAATTAACAAGTGTGATAAGTGTGTATGTATTAAGAGCACGACTAATGCTTATGTTATAGTATGTCTCTACGTAGACGGCATGTTGATTATGGGTAGTAATCACGATATTATCGCGAATACTAAGAAAATGTTTACTAAGCATTTTGATATGAAAAATATGGATGTTGCATATCCTTATTATGAATTAAAATCCTTAAGACGTCTGATGGACTAGCATTGTCACAAGCACATTATATTGAGAAAGTGCTTAGAAAATTTAATGCGTATGATAGTCCACCTATTAAAACACCTGTGGATTTAAGTGTACATCTTGCTAAAAAGCACAGTGAACCCGTGGCACAACTAGAGTATGCTCGGATAATAGGCAGCTTGATGTATATTATGAACCACACTTGTCCGAATATAGCATACGCAGTAAATAAATTGAGTAGATTTACGAGTAATCCAAGAAAAGAGCATTGGAAAGAACTAACAAGAGTGCTTAGATATTTGAGATACATGATGAACTATGGATTACATAGTACAAGATATCCAGTTTTATGAGAAGGATACAACGATGTAAATTGGATATCTAATACGGAAGATACTAACTCCACCAGTGGATATGTGTTTACATTAAGCGGAGCAACAGTATTTTGGAAATCCACTAAACAAACTTGTATAACTCGATCCACAATGGAATCACAGTTTATAGCTTTATATAAAGCTAGAGAAGAAATTGAATAATGATTGAGAAACTTTTTAGAGGATATTCAATGTTGGCCAAAATCGGTGCCTACTTTAGCTATACACTTTGATAGCCAAACAGCTTTAGGCAGAGCACAGAGTGGCATTATAATGGTAAGTCTCGACACATTCTTATCACATACATAGTACCATTAGGTAGTTGATCTCTAGTGGAATTATTTCCCTTGATTATATGAAATCAAAGGAGAATCTAGCGGATCCATTAGTGAAAAGCCTTTCTAGAGATTAAGTATACTACTTATCGACGGGAATAAGACTAGAACCTGCTAATTAAAGACCTGAGTAGCAGTAACCCAACCATGTTAACTGGAGATCCCAAGATCTTGGTTCAATGAGACAACTAAGTTACCAAGGTTCAGAGAAGCACTTACTATCCATTCATATGACATGTATGTCCTATAAAGAGGGTAAGATGTTAAGCTGAAACTTTTAATGATTCTTATACCTTTAGTAAGTGGAGTATGGCGGGATACTCTTAAATAGGAGATCACCTATATAAGTGTAAAGTATGACTGCTTCAAATAGTAAATACTTATAAATTTAAGACACGGCCCACGGCCAAAACAAGCACAACCATGAGAATCGGAAGATGTTAGGAAAGTTGTTGTGAAAATGCTATTGTCTTGGTATACACGAACAACTGGACAATTCAAGTCATCGCATTCACTAACTAGCTAAGTAAATTCAATACTATATCTTTAAGAAAGGGTCAAAGTCAGAAGCTACCTATCCTGATGTTACAGCTTTCCACTTGAACTTACTATAGGGTCTGCATATCGCATATGCATTAATTTTCATTTATGTGGGAATTGTTAGAAATTTTGTTTTATAAGTTGGTGAGTGACCAAATTTAGCCAATGATTTGATGAAACTCCATTTGTTATTTTAAAAAATCAGTTGAATATTTGTAATCTACGTCGCGAGTAGATATGAAAAATATATTTAATTGCTCGAAACCAATTTCGGGTGAATGGAGAAATTAAAGACAAAAGATAGCTTGATGGAAAGCTCACTAAATGGAGTATTATAAAATGTGGATTGCCTCACATTGAAAAAATAATACAAGAATATTTTGTATTTAAGTGGCTAGTTGTAAATAGGAGTTGGTTCATTGGGGGTTCATAAGTGTGTAATGGTGAGAGGACCTACGAGTTCGTAGTTTCGAACCAAACCCATGCATGCCGCCACTACCGTCTGTCTGGTTAGCTTGGCTTGGCACAATGTGGTATGGTAGGCTGGCCAAGTTTGGGCTTGGGTTCGGGCCAAACTCAAAGTATGTTTTTTTGGATATGGTCCGAGACCCAAACCAGTAGCGCGGTGCATTGGACCAAGCCGAAGCACGCACCTTGGTGTGGCTTAACGGGTCGGACCAAACCAAACCAGTGTGAATCCAACAGTTGTAGTTTATTGCCCCCAAAGCCACAACCTTTCAACTATTATAAATAGCCCTCTGCATTTGTCATTTACATCAAGTTCATCTGAATTCATTTTATATGCTCTGTATTTCACTCCCAAAAGTCTCCAAAGCATTAATAAATATCTAGTGAATTCAAAACATCTTCTAAGTTTGTTGTTTCTCAAACTTTGAAAAGCTCCTATTTGAGAAGAAGATCGTTGTATCGTGGGAGACGATTGCTAACAACAATGAGTACTAGTGCGGGACAATTTCATCTTAAAAACAAAGAGTCCAACTCTTGTCTCGATCTGATATCACGTTTCGATGATATCGAATCCAAGACTTCTTGGTCTTGGGGACTCCAATATTTCACAAACTAAATTAGGCCTCGTCAACATTTATTTGCTTACTTTCTCATTTGTTTCCCCTTCTCAATTCTCTTCGTCGCTCATCTCATTTTTTAAATATTTTCTTCTTTTTTATTTTCTATTTATTTTTTGTTCGCCAATTGATTTCATTTTATTCATATAAAAAATTTAAGTAATATTTAATTGTATTTTGTTGAAATTTAAATACAAAATAATATTTTATTTTATTTTTACTTTGTATGAATAAAATAAATCAAATCCACACTAAAAGTGAAACAGGCCTATCGAAAGACAAAATTATGGGTAAGCTCCTTATTTGCACTTTACAAGTTTTAAGCAATGTTTTGAAACCCAGCCTGGATCAGCCAGTCGAACCAGTTGAGCCGCCATCCGATCTTTAAAATGGCTCCGTTCATCCCATGAAACTGATGGAGTGCAAGAACCACTCTACTTTTGCAAAATCGGTGAAAACCACTGGTTGAATCGGGAAATTGATTGACTCGGTATCAGGTCATGCAAACCAACTGGTTCTTAAATTTTTTGAAAATACAATCAATTTTTAAAAAATTAGGATTAAATCTATGACCTGTCACATGAAAAATGAAGAAATATGCTACTAAAGCAATGCTCAAGTTATGTGTGTAAATTAAATTAATTGAAACCATAAATTCCTAATTTCTGTTTTTTTTTTTTTTTGCTTTATTGAATAGTTACATACATATTTACAATAAATAAAAGAAAATTGTACGTTTTGTAAAAATGAGTAGCTTGTACATCATTGTAAGTTTAAATTTTGTTGATAATGAAAGTTATATATGATTTCCTTTTTTACATATAGTTTATTATGTTTATGAGTTATGTTTTCTTTCTCTTTAAATTTAATTTAGAAAGTTAAGTGCATATTTTTATTTGAAAATAATTTAATTCCTATTATACATGAAGTTTTTTTTATATGTAGACTAATTTTTTTATTTTAACATATTCTAATATATTAATTATTATTTATTACATAATTATGACATCACTGGTCCAATCGCAAGGTTGTCCAACAATTGAACCAATGACCATTGACCCTGTTGATTTCCGGTTCAATGACCGGTCCGAGTTTTAAAACATTGATTTTAAGTACAAGATAATACTATAAATCAACAATCGGAGAAGCCAAATCATTCACAGGAAGGATGATGAATATTTTTGTTATTACGTTATTGTAAATTTTAAATATATAAGTACAAATTTAATATCACCTGCGTTGCCTAAGAATCATTTCTCGAGATTCTTGAGTGGTATTAGCTCTATATCTTGCAGATGACCATGTGCAGTTGAACCCGAGCATGCATGTGGAGTAGAAATTATTAACAAGGAGTAAAAAATCAACAGGAGATTGAGTAAAAGAGTTAATTATTTTCAAACTTATTTTCTATGGTTTATTTATTTTTAATCATGCACTTGACCCTTGGTATTATTCTATATTTACTTTCTTTTTTTGTATTATTAATGATTATGTGCAAATTAGTATTATTAATATTATAATATATGATCTCATGTGCAGTTGAATCAATAACCCTTGACCCGGTTGATCTTTTAGTTCGATGACCGGTGCGAATTTTAGAACATTGACTTTAAGTAGAAGATAATACTATAGATCAACAATCAGAGAAGCCAAATTATTCACAGGAAGGATGATGAATATTTTTGTTATTACGTTATCGTAAATTTTAAATATATAAGTACAAATTTAATATCACCTGCGTTGCCTAAGAATCATTTCTCGAGATTCTTGAGTGGTATCATTTCTCAAGACGCATTAACTCTGTGTGTTTAAGTGACAATAAATATGAAATCTAGATGGGTACTACGGCAAAATTTATGTGTGGAGGAATAGAGCTAATACTGCGAGTAATTTAAATGTACTAAATTTAGACTGGCGCTATGCACTCTCCATGTTTCCACTATCATTAAATTAGGAAAATGTATACGAAATCTACTAAAATCGGACCCTGTATTAATCAGATGATGAACTATTAACTATAATTGTGAATGTGTATTGAATTGTGTCAATACACATTACGTGTATGGACAAACCGTGGAGGTTTTCTTATCATAATCTTTTATCTTTTTTTAATTTCAACCACTTGAATACAGAGTTTCATATGGTAATCGTTAATTTATCTTTCTTAATTTCAACTACTTACGATTAATACATATGACATGTACTGACGAATATAACAATAGATACTATTAAATGAAAATATTGCAGAAAATTCCAATGGCGATGCGCACTCATGAGCTCCATATATCAGAACACAGGAAACGATTGCTCTTGTGGACACCTCTCCACCCCCCAACCCCTTAAAAAAATTCCACCCAACACCCAAAAATAATAATAAATAAATATAGTGAAATAAAGTATTAATGATTTTTAATAAATTATAATTAGTTTTCGGCAACTATCCTTTCTCAGTTCACTAATATATTAGATGGATCTTGCACGGAGTCACTAAAGAAGTTAACAATATTCATGGACCACTAGTTATTATTCTACAATTATAGTCTCATGTATACTTCACTTCAGCAATATTAATGCGCCTTTTCGCTTTTCGCGTTAGCAGCCGGTCACGAAAGCGTCTGGCTTGACTTCTTTCCCCGGCAACGACATTGTTGCAAGCATTTCTTGTCATATCAAACAAAGGTAGTAACTATTATTATTTTTTAATTGGTAACACCACTACAACAGCCCATGCATAGTTAATTACGACGATTATAATTACCTCGATTATATATATGGTCAACCAAGGCACCTCAGTAATTTCCTCGTCTCTACAGTGCTAAGTTCATTCAGCTCTATAACTAACAGAGGAACACGCCTGTAATTTGCCCCGAATCAAGCAAGAGCAAAATATCATCCGCATATATACTTACATATTATTCATTTCATTAACGACAACAACATGAACAAGCAGCGCCTCAACGCAGCTCCCGTCGATTCGCCTACCATCAATGGGTACTTCCTTTCTTTCTCTACAAACTCACTCTCTCTCTCTCTTTCGTATCGTTGTTGAGATGTCGCAAATAGATTTTTGTCATTGATATATATATGAAGAGAAGTTATTTGTGATGGATTTGTTGAAACTGTATTAAAATAATAGTACATTAGTAATTAGTAGTTAGGCATTTAATGAAGCTATGATGAACGAAATTTGTCACAATAAATCATTTTCTAATATATGTTATTAAATTCATAACAAATTGTTTTATTAGTGTTGGCAGCGCTGTCAATGGAGCGGATTTTAATGATTTTAATCCGAACTCGATTCGAGTCCGATCCGAATTTTAGCATATTCGATCGATTAAAATAGTCGATGGGTCAGATCCGATAGCAAATATCCGTAATCCGAAATAAATGGGTTGGACTTGGAATCAAGTAGTCCAATCCGCTAAAATCTGAATCCAAACTTTAATAATATTTTTTATTATAATAACAACCTTACATATATAATATTAGTGAAGAATTTTAAATAGAATGCAATATCCAAATCAGTATAACTTATAATACACTGTTTCAAATTTTTCAAAGTAATTTTTTTTCCAAAAATAATGTATAACTTTTATACGTATTATAAAATAATTTTCTATTCATTTAAATTTTATTTTTGCATAAGAAATAATTTTTTATTGCTTATTTGATTTTAAAGTTTCAAATGTTTTAACAGTTAATCGGGTCAGATTTTTCTAGTGGATTTTGGATTTTTTTTTAGATTCGGACTCAGTTGAAATGAATATAAATCCTATAGGATTCAAATCGGATTTGGATATTAAATAGGTTTATCGGATTTGGATTTTCGTGATTTGATCCAAATCCGAAACCCATTGACAGCCCTAAGTGTTGGAGTGCCTTTTTGTTTTTAGTGGTAATACGTTTCATAAATTCAACTGTTAAATTAGAAAAAGGGCAGTCTAATCCTCTATACTATTCTCGTTTCATCTTCTATTTTACGTGACATAGACATATCACATATATGAAAGTTTTCTTTAAATACACACTTCGGTGTAGATTAATTTGTCACACTTTGTATGGTCGTTCATCTATGAAACGATCCGAACTAAAGTTAAAAATGAAACAAAAGATTTGAAACACGTATATTCAACGCTAATTAATTTTTATATTCAACAATAGGATGGAAATGCAATCAAAGACCTCCTTAGCCAACACGACGACGACGACAACCGCCGCCAACACCGCGGCTGCAGCAGATCCCTCTGCCATGACCATCAGTCGTGTGAGAACAAGTATCCACGTGACCGCCCTAGACGGCATAGTGAACGTTAACTCCCTCTTCACAATGGCCACCTTCATCGGCTTCTCCCTCACCATCCCAGAAGCCGCCACCACCGCCTCCCGGCCCGAATGCACCGCCAGCCGCGAGACAGTCCGCTGGCTGATCATCGTCGAGGTCATCTCATTCAGCTTCTTCCTCTTCTCATCCCTCATCGCCCAGAGCCTCAAGCTGGCCATCAACCTGTTCAACAACATGGACCCGAGCGACCCGCACAAGGCCGACATGGACCCGGATTTCCTCCGGTACGGGCTGTTCGGATCCGCCATAGGATCCGTCTTGGGATGCGTGTTCTTGATGCTCTCGATTGTGGACTTTATTCAGGTGAAGCTGGGCAGGTTTTCTTGCGGGGGGGAACCGGTGTATGCTTTGGTTACATTGGTGATCTTTGTGGGGGCTGGGCTTTTGGTTTATGTGTCTACGGCTGTATATGCTTCGTTCTTTGTGGAAGTGACCAGTAAGGATGCTACAAATGATGATCAAAACTAGCTAGCTATAGGAAATTCTAGCTCGAACAAGTATTAATCACACAGTGAATGATTTACGCTTATTATGTGATTGATATATAGTTTAGAGAGAACGATCCATTAGCTGGCAAATGTATTAATACTTATTAGATGATTGGACGGTCCCTCGTGTCCGGTAGAAAAGTATTAATTGAATTTGAGAGTTATAATTTTAGGTTTTTCTGCTAAATGTATAATTAGCACCTTCAGTACCGAAGAGGTATATGTAACTTCGTTTTAGACAAAATTGCAGGATTCGTCTTTTAAAGTAAGTAGTTTAGGATTTTTTTTAAACCTTTATTTTGTTCATTAGTCAATTCGTCCTTTGCTTTCCTATTTTTGGGCAATTTTAGTTCTAATTTGATCGAAAATTTATGTATAGATCGATAGATATTAGAAAACTTTAATGCACATTAACAGATATTATACTATATTTATTATTATTTAAATATTTAAAAATGTATATAAGTCAAAATTAATCTCCCTTTGTTATTATTATTATTTAAATATTTAAATATAACACACACACTCACACACATACATATATATATATATATATATATATGTATTCGTTCACTAATCCCCCTTTGTTCAGCAAACTATTAAAGCGATCGAGATAGAACCTCCTCGTTCTGATCAGTTCAAACGGAAGCGAAAAGTACAGAGTAAATAACTTTGCAGCAAAACTAGCTTAAAGCTTATACATGCAAATTAAAAACAATTAAGTCAAAAAAAAAATTGGAAAAACTAAAGTATGTGGTTACATATCTATGACTGGGAAAGAGCTTCAGCCTCAGCTTGTCTGACATTTTGAACAACTTCTAGGGCATTCATATTTATATGCTCAGATCGGTTCTTGATATTCGCCGGAAGATTAACTAAGTTGTCTCTGTATGGAGCATACATTTCTTCCTGTCGCATCAGGTCTTGAGTCAGTTCTCGGATTCTCTTATCCTTGTCAGGCTTGTACCAAGGAACGAACCAACAAAGAAATTTTTAGAACTCTAAATTAGGTTATAGAAAAACACGAAGGGATGGCCAGGGAGTTTGTTAGATGGTGAAACTTAAAAGGGAGGTTACTGTAATTATAAAAGATTGAGGGCAAAGTTCATAATTTGTGTATTTCATAGGGGATGTCAGTGTAATTTGAGAAATAATACATACCGGATTTTTAGACTCATGAGAGGCAACAACTAGGGGATGGTTATGCTCCTTTACGAATCTCGTGATGACCCATTTTCCCGACTTGTCCAGCTTGAACTGCAATGTCGCCTTACAACCATCACGCTCATTAGGATGTCCCACATAGGGCTCAACAATTTCGCCTTTTGATTCGACATGCGTTGTTCTTTCCTCTCAAGACACGTTGACTTTATTGAGAAAGTTTTTCCTTTTTGAAACTTGGATCTTAATAATCCTGATAGATGGGATGTGCCTAAGAAAGGGGGGTTGAATTAGGCCTTAAAACCTTTTTTGAGATTTTTGTAAAATGCAGCGGAAAGTTTAAGGTTTTTAAATATCAATGTCTTGCTTAAAGGATAGTTATTGTCTGGTAGTACTAACGATAATACCAGAGCAAGTAAGTTATTGGTTCTGTAAGTACCAGCGATAGTACCAGAGCAAGTAATAATATAAAATATGCAAAGCAATAAACGACACAGAGATTTATCCTGGTTCACCCAATTGGGCTACGTCCAATTCCTAAGTTTTCACTTAGGGTAACCTGTTAACAACAAACGGTATTAGTACAGTTACAATATAAGTTCCAGTGTAATAGGTAACTATCAATCAAGAGTTAAAAACGCTTGATAAAAAGATAAACAATAAACAATTTAACCGGCCCCTGAAGCGAGATAGTGTGGTTGGTTCTGGCGGTTAGTTTGCGATTGAACACTTTTGCCAAGACCTCGGTATAGCACGCTTAAACGTCTACTAAACACCTAGCTGGAACTACGAGTGCAATAGCAACTCCACGATCCAGCAACACTTCACAACTCAACTCACTCTCAAGGAATTCTTGTGCTTGGAATCTCACTCTTTACCTCGAAAGTCCCTCGAGAAAAGAAAACACAAACAAACAAAAATTATATGATGTTAAGAATCTTGATATTGAACTCAATATTCTCGTTTCAACTATAAGACTCTCACTCAATCACACTACTTAAAGGGATGAGAGTCCCCCTTTAAATAATGATAGTTCCAACGGTTATATTGATGAAAAAAAGGAAAGAACCGTTTATGGCCTTGATTCTAGCCTAACAAATCAAGTTCAAATGGTTATATTGATGATAAAAGTGGAAGGAGCCATTATAATCTTAATTCCAGCAGAATAAATAAAATTCCAAACGAAAACTAAAGTTCCAGATTGTGATTAAGGTAAGTTCCAGACTTGATTACAAAGTCAAACTTAACAAAATGATAAAGATATGATCTTGATTTCAGCAAAATGAATAAAGTTCCAGGTTGTAATTAAAGCAAGTTACAGACGTGATTAATGTATTCAAATCATTCCAAGTCAAACTTACCAGAATGATAAAGATATGATCTTAATTTCAGCAGAATGAATAAAGTTTCAGATTGTAATTAGGACAAATTCCAGATGTAATTAATGTATTCAAATTATTCCTAGTCAAACTTACCACAATACTAAAGATGTGGAGTATTATAATATGAAAGGCAATCTGTAAATTTCCATCTAAATCTTCCATCAAGATTTAGAACATGTGGTAATTAGTATTAAGGAAATATATTAATCAAATCTTGTTCTTTCCAAACAAATATGTGATGATATAAATGAAGGAAATAATGTTTGTTAGAAAATTATTTGAATTTAAAAATCAGGAACATATCAAATATATTTTCGGTATTAAGGAAAGATATTAATAAATCAAATCTTATTCTTTCCAAACATGTAATAATATAAAAGAAGAAAATAATATTTTGTTAGGAAATATTTTGAATTCGAAAATTAAGAATGCATCAAATATCTTGGAAATATCAAAACATACCTTAGTTGTACCAAAGAGGTCAACAAATCCACATTTTGAATTTCCAAATATATCAAGCTGGCTTACACCTCATTCTGTTATTCCCCTTTCAAACACCATGTCTTCTGCCGCTACATCGGTTGGTCACTCTCGTGCCATCTCACTTGTGTCTCCCTCTACGGTAACTCTTCAGCATGTTCCCCCTCCACTTAAAGCACATGGGTCTCATCGACCTCTCCTTCCTTCTTCCTTGCCTCCATCAACTCACCCTATGATCACCCACTCCAAAAATAACATTTACAAGCTTGTAAACCTTCTATCCCTAATTGTCAATACTACACTGAAAAAAAAAAAAAAAAAAAAAAAAGAAGACTACTGTGTTTCTCCACTTGTGCCACACTACAAGAAAATATGCATTTTCTAAAGGAAAATTTTTCGTAGAAAATTCAAAAAAAAAAATCACAGCAAAAATTTCCACCGAAATTCCGCCGGATTAAAGAAGTCCGGCAAAAAATTCCGCCAGAATATTTGTTTTATATAAAATAAATAATATAATAACTACAAAATGAAAAACAAAAAAAAAACCATAAATAAACAAAATTGGAATTAGTTGAGTTGCAAAGCATTACACTTCCAAGGAAGACGTCCCATGTTCAAATCCTAGTAAGTATAAAATTAATTTCACTTGTTAAAATATATTCCACTGGAATTCCCCCCCCCCCCCCCCGAATTCGAATTCTACCGGAATAGTCCGGCAGAAAATTCCCCTAGATTATTTAAAAACAGAAAAAGATTTATGTTACCGAGTTGTTAAATAGTCTAAAGGTAAAGTAATTGTCTTTTGAGCCAAAGGTTCAAAGTCTAAGGAATGTAAAAATATATATATTTTTTTAAAAAAATAATAAATAAATAAATCAAAAAATATTTTGGGGGAATTATCCATTGAAAAGTCTAGCGGATATTACTGTCGGATTCTTTAAAAAAATCATAATTATATAATAAATTTAAAAACAAAGAGAAATTATATAACCAATTTATGAATTAGTCTAATGGAAAAATGTGCCCACCCACCCCCCCACCCCACCCCAAGGTAGAGGTACAAGGTTCAAGTCCTAGTAATTGCCTATATATTTTTTTAAAAAAACAAACAACTATACATTAGAATAAGAAAATGCATTTTGGTTAATTCAAAAATTAGAATATCGGTACAGCTCACGATATTGAATTTTTTAAGAATTATCAAAAAACTTAAAAATTTGATTAAATAATTAAATGAAAGGCTAAAAACACAACATAAACAAAAGAATTTTGAATTTTTCTTAAAATTGAAAAAAATGTTAAACTATTAAATGTACAATTATAACAAATTTGTTCCAAAAATCCTAGTATCATCAAATTAAAACCAAAAATACAAACAAATTCAACTTTTGAAAGACGCATGGACAAGATAAATTGGTCAAAATTCTATTAGCAAAAATAAGTATTTAAAAGTATTTAAATTCAATTTTTACCTGTCTAATGAAAAATGTAATGTTTTTTAGTTAATCTCTTAATGAAATAATGGGAATGGAGCTCCTATATAAAAATTTACAATGCCAAAATCATCTTTCACTTACAAAAAATAAATTAACATAAAATTAATCAAACAAATATACAGTGCCAAAATCATCTTCTAATTACAAAAATAAATTAAAAGTAATTAATTAATTAAAATTAAAATAATCAAATAAATATATAGTAAGTATAAAATAAAACAAAATATATATCAACTTCTTTGAATAGTTTAGTGGTGAATGTTTGTTATCCAACCTTAGCATCATAGGTTCAAATTATCTTAAATACAAAAATTTGTACATTTTTGGGGATACTATTCCAGCGGCATTGGCGGCAGGAGGGAGCAGAGTGGCAACTGTGGTGCCAGGGCAGGGCAAGCATAGCTCTCAGGCAGCGGGGTGGCGATGCAATATTTGGATATTTTGCTGCTTTGTCAGGACTATTTTCGTCCGTGAGGTGTCTTAGTGCATGATAACCTCATTTTAGGGTTTAGATAATGTCATCTTGGACTTTTAGCCCAATCAATGTTAATGCAAGATGGAAAATAAATACATGGAAATTTACTCGCTCAACCTTTGTACCCATAATTGTTAGACAACGCTTATGATAAGTCAATATTTTGCCCTTAATTGTGTAGAAAAAAGTTTATATTATTTCATGCAATATATTGATAATAAGATGTTTTGAGTATTTATTTATTTAGTTATTTATTATGATAAGCACGTGCACACACAGTCAAGATTCGATCCTAATGTTTAAAGATAGAGTATGTCTATTAAACTAAAAGTGTGTACATTTTAAGCGTCTCGTATAAAATATGAAATGATAACTACTTTCCCAAATCAAATAATTATATTGGTCAATACAAATAATTTTTTTTTAAATTTAACCAAGCTAAAACAACGGAGCAGCATAAATCTACACACAACTATTGTTTTGTTAATAATAATAATAATAATATTGTTTTCTCATAGACAATTATGTTTTGTTTTTTTTTTTTTTTTCCCTCACTGAATAAACATATTTTGTGTATTCTAACAGAGTCCAATACTCCAATCGATTGGGCCCTAACCCATAACAACCTTGGCGGGCCGTCTCCGCATTGCTACATATCCTCCCGAGACCAACTCCACTGGAACCCCTACTTGCATATATCTTTTCTATATTAAGGGGGAATTTAAAATTCTCATAATCGCAAATAAAATTTGACTTGATACAAATCTTAAGGGTAACCTCACTACAAAACATTTTACTGATAAATTAACAGGTTATTCATATTCGAACATTGACCAAATACTAAAAAGAAGAAAAAAAATTCGATTCACGTGAACTTATGTATGGCGAGTGGCGACAAGCCGAAACCCCAACAATGGATGAAAAAAGGGCCAAATTTTGGGACAACCTCAAACCTTAGCATTATGGTTGGTTCTAGGATTTTAGGGGGGGAAAGAAAACAAAGTCGGAGACTTGGAAAATTTCGCTATTTCTTCACGGCTTACTTCATTTTTCTTACTATTCTTTTCCTTTCTTAGAATTTTCCTTTCCCTACTATAAATCCTAAAACCAAAGCAAACATAGCGTGGGAGACTTAGAAAATTTTCGAAGAAAAAACCTCAAAAGACGTAGCCAAAATTCACCAAGTAAAGAAACAAGCGGCTAAATTTCACTTCAAAGCCCAGCAACTAGAGAATTTTCCCCTCGATTTCTTAGCTCTAATTTGGCAGCATTTTACTCAGTCAGACAATGAGAGAAATCATTGCAATTGCAGTCATGTCCGTGCAAGTAGAACGACCAACAAATGTAACACTTATAGCAGAGATTGCATATACAGATAGCAATAGGTTGCAGACTGCAAGCAACATGAGGCCAGAGTTCAAAAAAGAAAATGAAGAAAGCCACACCACGTGAAAAAGTAACATAACTAAACTTAGTAAAACCTACCTCACCTGTATGTACCGTGGTACCTAATAATAAAAAAAGAATTAGAGGGGGGGGGGGGGGGGGGGGGGAGACAATCCCATCCGAGACTTGTACCTGTTTGCAGAATGGCAGATACGAATATCTTAGTGCACATGCTCATAATGTGTGGATATACTCAGGTCAAGGGTCTTATATCATATAGTGAGCTACCAGAGCTCAAACCCTGAGTTTCTCCATTAACCTTTTGCTTGGGTATGGAAGAAGAAAATACATCTTTGCAATCAAACAATTCATAAACAAGGTAAAGAAGAAGAATAAGAAATATGCGTTTGTGTGTGTGTCTTTTCAATTGAGCCATGCAACACTTAAGGATACATCATATACAGATAGCAATAGGTTGTAAATTTTCAAGAAATAACGAAAAGACCAGGCGTCAATTGTCAATGAGACCATAAAGGCACAGTTTAAACCGATTAACAGAGGCTCAAGAATTTCATGCCAGCAACCAGGCCTCAGTATCATGTCAGGATCCAGCACCACTATAGTCTAACAATCCTAAGATTTCTTGTAAGCATCAAAGAAACCATGCATGGGTACTCAAACTATTAACTCAGTCTTTGCTTTGGAAAAGCATAATGTAAGGGGATATCAAAGTCCAAGTTTAAAAAAGAAATAGAGAAACCTAGTAAGATGGGAACATTACTGAACTTAGTAAATCCTCTGTGTGCTAGGGTACCTAATAATAAACAAGAACTAGAAAGAAAAAACAAACCCAATCCCCTGTTCACCTTCAATTCGTCACAAGTTTTCACAATATCAGACGGGAACATTTTAGTCATCGGTCTTCATCATGTACTACGCTACTCAGATCTCATTATCTGAAAGTTCCTCCAGTAACCATTTGATCGGGTATGAAAGAAGAAAATATATCTTTTCACTCGAACAATTCATAAACAAGCGAATTGAGTGCTTTCTCTTTTTTCCAGGGGAAATTGGCAAAAGTTAGTATCATTCTAACATAACATTTCATCCTCGCTAATTCCCTGTAGAATAGCTAAAACTTATACAAATGAATGATATGCATACCTGCATAATTCTCTTTTGCCAAGAAAAGAAAGCATCACATAAGATGACCTTTGCTTAGTTGATACAAATTTATAGATAATTAAAATTCCCATTCCAGAAAGAAGAATCCCATACGTACAAAATAAAAATCATACCAGCCCCCTACAATCATAGGCACCAGGAAGAAGACATTGTATTCATGTGTAAGTCAAGCAAACAACACAAAATAAAATAAAACAAGAAGCTGGGCATTGAGCTAACTATCCAGAAGAAACATTAAAACCAAAACAATAGAACTAAAGCATCAGAACTTAAACACAACTGCATAATCTGCTTCAAACAGAAAGGAAGCCACATGAACAGAAATGTTTTACCCGATTTATTTCAAGCAATCAATATCAGTTATTATCTAATTCTCCGTAACTGTACCAACAATTGTATAAAAGCACTTACACTCAGAAAAAGCAATACATGTAACACCATTATCAAAATTGCTAGAAAATTTCATTAAGCTATTATTCCTTACCCCAATAACAATTGATATTCAATCCAATCAACCGCCTCAGTAAGCTCGTCGGCTACTGTTCAGTATCGAACCCAGAGTTCCCAAAACCGCGAATGCCAAGAGGGGACTGACATCTAATGTATCAAATATAGGAGGAATTATATTTCTAAACAGATTCAAATAGGGATCGCACAAGTCCCTAATCGCAGACAGAGGCTGCCTGTCCCAGGGAATATTCGGGAACCAGCTCAACAAAACCCTAACCATCAAAACCCCACTGTACAAATCCAACCATTTGGCCATCCCCGCCGCCACCACCGTGAACGGCGTGTTCAGTGACCCCGTCGGGACATCCTTCACGGCGGCGAAGAACGCGGGGCCCGCAGTGTAGAGCAGCGGCTCCTTCAATTGCACGGCCAAACTCAAGAGTCCGTGGGCAAAGAATTTTGAGGCGGTTATGGCGACGGCGAACAGGGTCGTCACCGTACGCGTTGAACCTGAGAGGAAATCCGGAACTGGGTTTGGATTTGTAGGCGATTTAATTACCGGGTTTTTGAGGGCTGGGTAAATGGAAGCTGAAATTCTTGATTTTGGGGTTTTGGGGAGTGGGGAAAAGGAGAGGCGATTGGGTTTTGAGAGGATTAACCGGAGAGGAGTGCGAGCTGAGGTGGGTGATAAGGCGGCGTCGGCGTCGGTGTGGTTGGAGGAGAGGGAAGTGATGCGGCGGAGGATGAGAGTTGTTCGAGTAGCCATGAGAGAAGAAGCCATTTTCCTTCGGTTCTTCCGAAATCTACCTGCCGCTGGGTTCTATTATCCCTTAATAAACCCACCAATTTGAAAATGTCTCTAGCACAATTTTTAAAAGGTTCCACCTAATTATTCAAAAATAACATATGTTGAACATATCTATATGATTAATAAACATTTTACGGTTAACCAACTATTCAACATAAGTAAACACAGGATAAATGCGAAAGCCACCACAACCTTTGAAATGGTTTGCATTGTGACATGTAATCTTCGCAAACGTGAAAAACTAGTATCAACATGTATTCAAAATGTGTTCTGGCAATGCCTTCGATGGAGAATTGAAGAACATTCCACTAACAATATGAAACTAATTGTATTTGATCCTCTTTAAGTTGAGAATCGGCATAGAAAGCTTTATTTTTTTTTAATTCTTAATTTTTAAAATTAATTATCTAATATTCTACTATCAATGTTTGACAGTATGAAACAATTTCAATGTTCTAAGTACACGTTTTAAATTACTTTAGTTTAGTATTGTAATATTTGTTTTATCTATATATAAAAATTTTATTAAAATTTATTAACAACCATAGCAAAAGTTCACATTGCAAGTTTTCTGATGGTAAATATGTTAAATTTGAAAAGTAATGAGCGAGATAAATAGTTTAAAAAATGGCTAGTTGCTTACGAGATTGCCAAAAAGGTTTCAAAGTCTAGTAAGCAGTCAAGTTTGAGCTCGTCTCTGGATCAAACCGTAGGCCGTAGAGAGTTTTAGACACCTAAATGATTCTATAAATATTATAAAGCAAGGAGAATAGATGCAAATTAATTTGGAGCATCTTTAACAAAAATTGAGAGAGTTATTGAAGTCCAAAATTACTTACCTGATCACAATTTCGTACGGCGAAGTACAAGCTTTTTTTTTTTTTTTTACTAATTTTAACCACCCAATTACGACCCACTGAATGACTAATCCGAATCGAGTATTGCAAGTGCCCATGGGGATAACCTCCCAACCCGTTACTCCATTTACAACATTAGAATTCAAACTTTGAACGTTGCTTAAAGGATCCAGCACTCATCCCACTAGACCAACTGATAATTGGTGAGCTACAAGCTATTTTTTCTTTTTTTCTACAGCAAATTTCTTGCAAATATTGGAGAGTGAAACCTTGTTTGAATATACAGGAGGGAGGGTGATAGAAGTTGAGTTTGATTTAGGAAAATATTGTGGATTTTGCACTTGGCATGAAGTGAAGGAAAGTGCCGGCCGAAGAAGACGAAGGAAAAACGGGGGATTTTTTTAAAATTTGACCCAATAGGATTTTTTGTTTAATATTTTAACACAAAAATAAAATACATTAAAAAAATAACACAAGTTTACATTAGGAATGTCGATATTCTCAATGTCCACTCTCCGAAGAGTCGACATTCTCGATGTCGACTCATATTAAAAAAATATTTTCTGAAATAAAAAAAACGAAAATTGTGTGGGAGTCGATGTCGACTCCCAAAAAAAAATTATTTAAAAAATCTGCAGGTATTGTTCATTGAATAGTATCCGTTGTCATGAACAGTGACCGTGGGTATTGTTGGGGTTTATTTTAAATTTTTTGGTACTTTTTATGAACAATGGTAGCGGTACTGTTTAATGAACAGTATCTGTAGATTTTTTAAATAATTTTTTTGGGAGTTGACACAATTTTTATTGTTTTTTATTTCAAAAAATATTTTTTTAATATGAGTCAATATTCCCGATGTAAATTTGTATTAATTTTTTAATATATTTTATTTTTATATTAAAATATTAAATAAAAAACTCTATTGGGTCAAATTTTAAAAAAATCCTGGGCCATTGTTAATTTTCATTGCCTCTATCGACAGGGACAAGTTCTTAATTCCTAACCAACTCTAGTCTATTCTAGTTTCTTTGTTTCTTCTTCTTTTTTTATTTTTTTAACTAATGATAGAATTAACTATTTGCTATAAAGTAAATATTTAATATAAAAACTTACTAATCAGCATAATTAGGAAGTTACAAAAGATGTGCAGTGGAGGCAAGTGGCATTTAGCCACAGATTTCAGCAACGAAAAAAATATATGGTTAATTCGTGGCTATTTGTCATGAATTTAAAAAAAAAAAAAAAAAAGAAGGCCACGAAAAAAATAGCCATGGATTTTTGTGGCTAAATTGGCCTAAAATTTGGCCCCAATTTAGCCACAAAATAGCCACGGATTTTCTGTAGCTAATCTCAACTACAACTTTAGCGATGGAAAATCCGTGGCTAAATTGATGGCTGAATATTTTTTTTTATTTCAATAATTTTAAATTATTAATTTTATTATCATGTTGTATAAATCAAATTAGTGATTTTTTATTACTGATTTATTGCATTATTTTATTGAATTAGTTATTCGTTCTTTGAATAGCTTATCAAATTAGTGATTTTTTTGTTAAATGTATAAATCAAATATTTGGATTTTTTTTATTGAATTAGTGATTAGTTTTCTAAAAAACTATTCAAATTGAATTTCTCATCTAATACGTATATAATCATTTATAAACTATTCAAATTGAATTTTTCAGTTAATTCATCTCTCCAATTAATACATATATAATCATATCACCTTAAATATGTAGTTTGATTTTCAAGTAACATAATTTTATTTTTTTTGGTTTGGAAAGCAATTTAAATGTGTCAATTGATTAATCTTCAAATTTCAAATTTGTCGATCTGATGGTGACAAGGTGTTTTAAAATTTTGATTAATTTAATTTTGATAAAGCCAAAGGTAAATATAAAATCAGTAAAATTAATAAATTACAAAAATTGATAAAATTAATAAAATTAATTTAGATAGTTTAAATTTAGAATGTCGCATAAATATAAATTAAGTATAACAAAAACTATCTTATGAACAAATATTTTTTCTAAACTAAATATTTTTGCTTCTCAAAAGAAAATTAGTCTCTATCTTTTCAATTTTCTTCAATTTGATTCTTCATTAAACTATTTAGTGGGAATTCAATTAATAAATATAATGTGACCGAAATACCCCTAAGAGAACTTTTGTCTTACTCTAAGGGCTAAATAAACTTTGCTCCTTGAACTATATCATTTGTATCATATACCCCCCTAAACTATAAAATGTAATACTTAGTCCCCTCAATTAAATATTTGGACAGAATTGACCTCATGCCATGTCTATTTATATATTATTATCATACTTTTTGATGTTATGTAAAGTGTAGAACTAGAAAAATTATTCAAATAATTAGAATAATCAATGTTTTGGATTCAATTTTAAATAATTACTTATCAAAAACTATTTTTTAGATTCTAATATAAAAAGAAAATGAATAATTGGCATTCGAATATTACGATATATTTATGGTAACATTAAAAATTATTATTTGATAATAAAATTAAGTTATTTAATCTTTAGTAAAAAAAATAGAATCTTTTAATGAAAATTAATGATTTTTATATTTTCATTAACTTAAATTCACTTATATTCATTTTCTAAAAGTAAAATAACACGTATAATTCTTTTATACAGAAGAATCTATTTTTGGTTAAACATGATCATAAGTCAATAAGAGAACTTATTAAAATTACAATTAACAAAGATATATTTACTTATTTTATCCAAAATAATTAAACTTCAATTTAAATAAATAATTAATTATTTCATCGAGTTCAAACAATTAGATAGTTTTTTACATATTCAATATTTACAAGTATTGTAATACTAATCGACTAAATTTACTTTCAATTTGACTTAAAAATATTTAAAAATTGATTTTATAATTATTAAAAGTATTCTAATTTTAATTTAAAGTAATAAATACTAAAAGTATGAGAAAAATATATAAAGAGACATGGTGGGGGCAATTTTCTTCAAATATTTCATTAAGGGGGGTAAGTATTATACTTTATAGCTAGGGGGCAAATGATATAAACAATATAGTTTAAGGGGTCAAAGTGTATGTAGCCCTTACATTAATCATCTTCTATATTGAATGTTTTTCTCCCATGGCAATATAACATTTAACACTCAATAAGATTGAAAATCATTTTACTTTAAAATAAAAATCACTTTGGTATACGATTATTGCTTTAAAATCAACATAAATTTGCAAGGTTTTAAGTTAGTACCAAATAAAAAACCACAAAATTTTCTTTAGGGAAATTAAAGAAAGTGACTAAACATTTTAAAATAATTTTTTATTTACAAAAACTTGATATATATTTTTCCAATTTAACAGGCCATTCAATTATATTTTTCATTCCAAATATCTCAACAATTAATTTTTTGACTAAATTATTCTTTATTTCTTAAATTAAAAACTTATTTATAATTTGTTATCGGATTTGGATTAAAAGTAAACTTTTTGATTTCTCGGAATTTAAAAAACTATTTGAAAGAATTACACGTATTTTTTCGATTCTTTTGATGCATACGTATGCTTCTGAATTTCCATTAGTTAGCTTCCTTTGGTATATAATATGACAAAACCGTGACTTATTAATAAAAAAACGTTTGAATATGATCGAATTAATATTAAAGGTGAAATTCGGATATCAAAATAATTATTATTCTTTTATTTTACATATATTAGATTTTTCAACAATGAAATGTCGATTTTTTCTATATCAGACTAAAATAAAATTAAGAGTAAATTGTATTTTGGATCCCAATATTTGGGGCCTTTTGCACATCAGTGCCCAACTGTTGCAAATGTGCATTAAAGGTATTCGAACTACTTAAAATGTGCTCAGGTGATGTGTTTTTCCAATTCCAACGGAATATTCAAGAATATTTCATTGACAATGTTGGATTAATTGCATTTTGGATCCCAATATTTGGGGCCTTTTGTACATCAGTGCCCAACCGTTGCAAAGGTGCATTAAAGGTATTCGAACTATTTAAAATGTGCTCAGGTGATGTGTTTTTCCAATTCCAACGGAATATTCAAGAATATTCCGTTGACAATATTGGATTAATTGCATTTGACACCTTGTAGAATTGGAGATTGATATAAAACCCCAAAAAAACAACAAAAAAGGTTAATACACCTCTTTATATATTAAAAATACTGAAATACCCTTGCTTAGTTAAAGTATTTTTATAATAATGTTACCTTTTTTTAACTTAATATATATTAATTAAATGAAAGAATTTTAAAACTACAAAGCTCTATTGATCATTAATTAAAAAAATGGAAAATGGGGAGAGAAAAAAAAGAAGAGGGATAAAAATAAGTGATGTGACATCTTCCCCTTTTCTTTTTCTCTTCCTAGAATCAATCCCCAATTCAAATCCCTAATTCCCAATTAATATTCATCGCCATCTTCAAATCCTTTCCTATCATCTCCACCACTCTCCTTCTATCACCCCGCCACCGCCGGCCACCGTCGACACTCCACCAGTAGCCAATCACCCCCCCCCCCCCTACCGCACTGACCACTGCTCCGGCCGTCACTCTCTCTTTCTATCTTGACCACCGCCCATCTCTGATCTTTCTTTCCTATTGCCGCCCACTCCACTCAGCAACAATCTGCTCTCTCTTTCCTATTGCCGCGCTGACCACTGTTCCGTCACTCTCTCTTTCCCGTTGCCAGCCACCTCCCACTTTGCTCTCCGCTCACCAGTTGTCGTCTCCATTCTCTCTCTTAAACCGCCGCCACTCTCTCACCATGTGGCTCATGCTCATCTCCCCATCTTCTAGATCTGCCACCTCCCACTTTGCTCTCCGCCCACCAATTGTCGTCTCCATTCTCTCTCTTAAATCGCCGCCACTCTCTCACCATGTCGCCCGCGCTCATCTCCCCATCTTCTAGTTCCGCCGTCGCTCGCACTTCTCTCTCCATCATCCCTCTCTCTACCACCGCCAATGATGGTGACTGATTGAAAAGGAAACAAGAGGAGAAAATGGAAAAGAAATAAAAATAAAAAATGGGGAGAAAAAAAATATGTGTTCAGATGAATTTGATTTTTTAGAAACTTACATGGAGTTGATTCGCATAGTTTCAAATTTAGGTGAGGTCAAATGCAATTAATTCAATATATTTGACGAGCTAGAATTGGTAAAACTATCACCTGAGCACATTTTAAATAGTTCGGGTATCGTTAATGCGCCTTCGCAACGGCTGGGCACTGAAGTGCAAAAGGCCCCAAACGTTGAGGTCCAAAATGCAATTTACTCTAAAATTAATGTGAAAAATGAAAATGAGTTTGAATTATTGAGTTATTGACCGCATCTATATAAATGTTTAATATCGGGTATTTTGGACAATTATTTTTTAATCAAAAGTTTCCACAAATATTTGGAATAAATGGTGATCAAGCTGAAGAAAATTAAAAAGTGAGAAACTATTTTGCTTCTTCAAGGAAAAGTAAGTGTTCGCTAATTTGAATTTTTACCCCCCTATCCAGCCGGTAAATAAATCTAACATTCATGACAGATTCTCAAGAAAATCAAAATGAACATAGTTACAAATCATTGTAATTAATTTAATTACTCACCAATTATATGTCCGTTAACAACTAGTTAAGAATCGAGAAAGACGATAGTACTATCACATTCTTACAAAGACCCAAATAAACAGATTTACACAAATCAAACAACATTAACGAAAAATACAAGTATCCATTAATTATCAATCAACACTAGTAATCAAAATCAACACAAAGGAAACAGCTGAGGGCGTAGAAATGGCATGGACCAGCAATAAGCCTCCACCAATCTCCCATTAGCAGCCATACGAATCACTATTTTCTTCAGCACTCGAAAAGGGCAGGCCACAACCCCCCACTGCACCACCGGCCGCGCCCCGAGAAAGAACCCTCTCCGCCGGTTCCCCAGCCGTATGGGGGTGCCCTTCCGCCGCCTCTTGCGGCGGCGGCCCGCCTGGCACCACCCTAGCACCACGGAGGAGTTGGACAATAGGGAGATAGTGAAGGCCTTCCTAATCATCGTATATATAGTACCTAAGACGAAGTTTAATTTGTTATTTTCTTGGCAAAATATTTTGTTAAATTGAGGGGTTATATATATATATACAGCTTTCACCAAAAAAAAAAATATATATATATATATATATACAGTGTGCTTGTGATGGGTCGTGCAGTTTGTTAATTATGAGGAACAATTTGAAATAATGATGGTGTTTCTTTAATAATTGATAATGTACATTATAATATTGTCTAGAAAAAGAACGGTCACGTCCTTTTTTAGCCTCTGTAGAGGTGTTAGTGTCATGATTGCATGGTGTGTAGGCTTTAGTTTTAAATAGGAGATTTTTATTTTTTTTAATGTGTTTTAAATAGAAGATGAGCCCTTGATTCGGTTCTTCTTTTATAATGTCACTTGCGGGCTAGGATTAATAAAATTATTTAAAGTTGAACCGCCCTGCAAATAAGAAATGTTCAAGGTTTTCGTCATGAAGTACTTTTGTATTAAATCTAATTAAATCTAAAAATTTCGTAAAATAAAAATTAGGATAAAAAATCTTGTAAATTATGAAAATCACCAGCGAGACCATCGACCAATAGCTTGTTTTATACGCACTATTTGTACATATATGATAATATTTTAGACTTGTAAATTTACGATTTTAACCTTAAGTTAAATTTATAAAACCCCCTATATTAATTTTAATTAATATGAAAAATCCTATGTCTAAAAAAAATTGTCTAAAATTCCTTATGGTTTTAAAAACTAGCACACAACCCATCATGTATCACAATTCGTTATCCCTCATGTACCATAACTCCCGTGTCTTTCAAATCAATCATAAATATATATGAAATTTTGAAAGTCATGATTTGGGATTTTTTTTCTCTCTCTTTCATGTTTTAGGCCAGGCTTTTCTCTCTTCAAAAGAGATAAAATGTATTGTTATTTTCTAATTTTCTAAAAATTGGTAAAATTGAAAATTTGCAAGCAATTTTTCAAAAAAAAAAGAACCCAAGGGGCAGTGTGCTAGTTTTCAAAAACATGAGGGATTTCTTACTAATTTTTTAACATAGAACTATTTGTGTTAATTAAAATTAACACATGAGATTTTGTAAATTTATCTCAAATATTTATTATAAAGTTGATTACATTGTACTTCTAGTTGATGGATGGATTTTAAAGAAAAAAATATTTTTCTTTTTTCTTTTTTATCAGAAGATTGATGAAGATTTTAAATTGATAAAATTTGTTTGAATATTTTAAATTGCTAAGGAATGGAGCAAAGCGTGGGATACTTCAGTTTTAAATAGGGAAAGTAGGAATGATGAATGGTCCTTCATATTATATGTACTGTTTGAATTGGCCAAAAAGATGCATTCTCCAGTTAATCATTTACGATTTTAAATGTTCTATATCGTATACAATCATCATTTTAGGGGTCATAATTACTAAAATATGATGGAAAAGGCGAAGGTAATTTGCAGTCTGCAACTCGAAATTTGGAGAAAGGAGTATATTGCATCCTCAACATCAAAACCAGCCCATACGTATTCACCAAAACTTTACCAAGCGCGCATACACATTCAGAGACGGAGTCAAGGTATTGGAAGGGGTGGTCGTCCCTCCTCTAAGTTTAGATCGAGCTAAAATTTATTGTTTTTTTATAAAAAAATTTGAATTTCATTTCCATCCCCAAATCATAAAAAAATATATATTTAATATTTTATAAAAATTGGACCTCACCCTCCTAAACAAGAATTTCTGATTCCGTCTCTACACACACAGATTAGCGATATTGGAGGGAAAAAAAATACCATAAGCAAGAGCTTCACAATGTGGTTTAGTGAAGTACAGAGTACTCATTGTTGGGTGTTTCTCTCAATCTTCACATCATCATATTTTTAGTTAGAAAACAATTCAACCTCAACTTCTCAGAATTTGATGTTTTAGCGGACCGGATCCCCTGCCCCATAATAGTACCCCATCTCCTGCCTCATACTCTGGATGTGCGACACGTGTAAGTCTTGAAGATTTGCTTACCAAATTATATAACTGAAAAAATATAATTAATTGAACAAAACATCTAATTTGGTAAGTAAATCTTCAAGACTTACACGTGTTGCACATCCAGAATGTGGTGCAGGCGATGGAACACTATTATGGGGCAGGGGATCCGGTCCGATATTTTAGAGCATGTTTTGGAAACAAACAATAAGAAAATTTAGCCTCTAAAGTATGGGGAGAGAAAGACTGGCCTTTTTTCCTCCTAAAGGTTTCGTGTATAGTAAAATTACAAATTAACTTACACTTATGGATCACGCGCGCTGAAAGTTACTCTTTTTCTTGACGAATTTGCCCTTGCTCCTTTCAAAAGTATTGTCAAAAATATGATGACGGTGCAAATTGCCAAGAAAATTTTAACCTTGTGGTGCATAGTGCAATTTTTCATGTTTGAGGATGCATAGTGCAATTTTTCGTGTTTGAAGATGCATTGTGCTTCTTTCTCATATGAGGGTCTTCGAATATTGTTAAGAAAGTCAGGAAGTTAGTTTATGCAATTAGCATTAGAGTACAAAGTTAGAATAGAAGAAATCGTGTTTTACTTAAAGAAGCATATTTATTTTTTTAGTTAGCAGTGCAATATCATACCCTCATTCACACTGGATCACACTCTCTTTGTATGAAAGTTTTCCCTACTCCATGTTCTGTAACTAACTTTACCAATTAACAGAAGTACAAAATTTTCCCTCATTAACTTCTCTCTCTAAATTTCTAGCTCTCTCTCTCTCTATCTGTTGCGATGAGGTTTATATATTAGCATGGTATCAGAGTGCGTTTCTCACACGATTGATCCTAAAGCTCGTGCATGGGAACCTCAGGTGATATTTGATTTCAGATGAGTGTTTTGATTGCAACATACTTATTGCTGGCTGAAAATGTGCTATAAAACCATGCACGATACGCATCCATGTAACATATTTCAATGATCACCAATCCCATTTCCTCTGCTTGATTTCTTGCTGTCTTTTATTTGTAAATTTACACGAGCAAGAACTATACAATATTCTTGCATTAATAATACATTTATGAACTCTAAATTTCAATACTCCAACATCAAAATTCTAACTGCTGTGTATCACAAGATTGGAGCTCAACTCATCCTGTACTTGTGAATGAATCCATTGAGAAACAACTTAGCGCGATCATTGCGACAGCAAGGTCTGCAAGTAAGTCTCCACGGTATTGAGGCCGCATAGTTGCTTAACAACAGGCATAGTAGCCGGAACATCCAGCTGGAACGTTGAGTCTGTCCCTTCGACAGCTCCCCAAGACTTGAGCTGTTTTCTCGCCTCTTTAATGGCTGCTCTCGTCGCACAGTGAACAGACACTGCCAAAAGCAGTGGTGGCTCACCAGAAGCTGCCCACACAAGATAGTCGGAATTTAGTGTGTGAAATGCAAACGAAACACATTTCTCAATCATGTTAGTTCTCAAGATGGAGTGAAAAAAAAAAAAGATTAACTATAGCCCATATGCAAATCACAGCTTATATTTATCTTGAAACTTAGGAAATTAAAAGGAAAAACGTACCTTTAGATGAGAGGATGCGTTTCTGGTGATGTCCACTGTTGAGCACTTCAACATTGAATTGTTTTGGAACAGTGTCGATAGTAGGGATCTTGTATGTCCATGTGCCATCGGCGACTACCAGACCATCCAAATTAGTAAGGTACTCTTCAAGCATGAAAAATCCGATTCCTTGTACAAAAGCCCCTTCAATCTGCATAAGACAGATTGCAGAAATAGAGTGTATATAAATCCGACGCACCAAATGAACATATAAAATCAAACCAATGGGATCGGAATTTATGGAACCTGCCCCAAATCCACAGCAGGATTCATGCTCTGCCCACAATCATACGCAATGTCTGTTCTCAGTATTCTTGTTTCTCCGGTCAGGATATTAACCTCTACCTGCAATATTAATATCTATTTGTCAGTATTGTCCAACTTATAGGAGTTATCAGTTATCTCTTAACTCTCAAGTGAAATGCTCTCATAACTAAAGAATGTAGAAGCTGCACATCAAGCAACAAAAAAGTACCAAGATTACATTTACAGTTCTATATTAGGGAAAACTTCATGATGCAAATATACGAATTATCTACTTATCAAGGAACATAGTTACCTCACTTACTGCAGCACCATAGTTCAAGTATTTCATAGAACCTAAGTCGGGCACAAAGAAGGAATTCACCGCCAAGTTCACGCTTTGATAATTTGCCTGCATCCAGAGAGTGATTGCTTTAAGTAGACGACATTCAATAACAATTTAATCAAGAGTTACATAAGATGAAATGCTGCATCCACATATCGATTATCTCTTAGAAATGACAACATTGACTACATTTACTTTTCCCTTGATGAAAAAGCGGAAAAAAGAATGGAGGGAAGTCCACATCTCAGTATATAACAAGATCCAATACGAATTCACTTAGTGAGAATTAGTACAAACCTCGAGAATCAGATCCTCCCATTTCACAGAACTACCCGTTTGTCCCTGCAACTTTTGCTTAAGCGAGGCTAATCTTTCAACCAACACATTGCAGCATAGTCTAACAGCTTCACAACTAGACTCGGATGTAGTGCTCCCGGCAGTAAATCCTCCTTGTACTAAGCTCAATGTGTCCGCCTGTACGACTCGCACTTTCTCCACCAGGTCTTCAGTTCCATCACATTGGATTGAACTAAGTGCATATGCAGTCACTTGTTTAACCTTTGTCCAAAGCCCCTGTCCCAATTCTATCCCACCAACTTCAACAACAATTGATCCATCCCAAAGTATGCTCACTTTCCCAGGTGCTGGTCTTAGAAGCACTTCATGCACAATCGGCACACGAGAAATGCCCCTTTTACGCCATATATTAGAGTGGTTAAACCGATCAATCATCATAATCCTTTGGTCAAAGCTTGACGACCTTGCCACCTTATCCCAAATAGAAGGCAAAGTATACTCTTTGGATTCCCCGGCTCCATCCCCATAGAACAACTTTAGGCTTTCGTATGTGTGAAAATTTTTGGCCCTCACAGAATCAACTTCCATCGACAGCAATGAAGCTATGTGTTCTATTATAGCTTCAGCAATGAAAGACCCCTGCACCTCCCCAGGGGCCCGCATTGCAGTTTTGCTACAATGATTTGTTTTGCATACTTTTATATCGAAAGATAGAGCTCCCCAATTGTACTTCTTAAGCGCACCTGTTATGTTATGCGGCATGATGGGGCTTATATCTGCAGTTAACCCTGCATTAATCAATATGTCCAGGTGCAGAGCTGTGATCTTGCCATCGGATTTGAATCCAATGGTGTATGTTATTTTCATAGGATGTCTTCCTCCTGCAATTATCATGTCAGTCTTTCGATCTAGATATATTCTTACTGGACGGCGTAATTTGTGAGCAGCAAGAGCACACGCTGCAGCAACCTGAACATTATAAACTTAATTGTCATTCATCCGTAAAGTCCACGGGATAGAATCTGTTTAAAAATAACTACCATCAAAGAACATTAATAAGGCCGCATGAATACCATAAATAGTACGTATATTCTTGTTATAAAGGAGTATTCATCGTATATATGGCATAGATCTAAAAAAGTATAGTACTAATTCATTTACCAGATATTAGTAGAAGGGGAAAAGAGGAGCATCTATGTATGTCATTAAATGATACTCACAGGCATTGCTTTTAGTGCCTTTCCACCAAAGCCTCCACCAACCCTTCTAGTAAGAACACGGACATTATGGTCAGAAACACCAAGACATTTTGCGATTACTCTATGCGCAAACTCAGGGCATTGAATTGAACTGTAAACCACCATGCAGTTGTCTTCATCTGGAATCGCAAGTGCACTTTGGGTCTCCATGTAAAAGTAGTATTGCGAACCGAGTTTTAGCTGGACATCACAATTAGCCAAAAAATAAGAATGAATAATCCATTTATCAGTAATTTAATTACTTTCCGATATATTTCTGGAAAAAGCCTATAAAACAAAAAGGCATTAATCAAAACTCAGCATTATGCTTCAACTATTTTTTAAAGCTGATGACAAATAGATACAATAGCAGACCATGGTATATGTTTCTCGGAATATAGTCTGTATATATGATTCAATTGAAAGCTAAATTACTGAAAAGGTTTGTTCCCACGTTGGTCAAACTGAAATGCTGATTAAGATCTAAAAACAAAATCAAATAACTGTACATACCTCAGCAGAGAGAATCTTGTGATCAGCTTCAGCCATCCCTTTTGCAAAATCACCAACTGGATGCGGAGACACAGAAGGAGGAACATCAATGAAACTTGACCGTTCGACGGCCTCTTCAACAGTTAAAATGGGCTTATCTAAGCCTTCTGTATCATAATCAACTAGAGCAGTCTTTGCAGCCAAATTCGCTTTCTTTTGTGTCTCCGCAACCTTGAGAGATTTTACAAAATTATAAGTCCCCTCATATAATTCAATAAAATTCAAGTGCAGGAAAGTCTGAGAAATCATAAATTACCACAACAGCAATGAGGTCACCAGCAAACCTAGTGTGATCCTCAGCAAACAAAGGGTCAGCACCAAACATGGCCATACAACCGATATTCTCCCCTTGTCTTGGGATATCTTTAACAGAGATAACAGCAGCCACTTCAGCTTGTTGTTGGTTAGACTTGAGAGAGATGCCTTTCACTCGAGCTAATGGCTGGGTGCTATATATAAATGCTCCATGCAGACAATTTGGGGGCGAAGGAATGTCATCTACAAACACAGCTTCACCTGCAGATTGCCGGCAATAAGAATAGCAAGACAAACAACTTCCGTCACTTACAAGTTGCTGACTATGCGGCTCTGCAATAGACTTCAGATTGATATGTTGGGGTTTACCATGGGAGCTTTTCTTTCTTTCTTTCTTTTTTTTCTTACCCCCCTTTCTAATCTTGGTTTGGAGTCAGGGGGAAGGAGGGACAAAGACAAAAAATTTGATCACAAAAACAAGCAGCAGTTTGAAGGAAAATACAAAGTTGAGTTAAGAAAATTAATTAAAATAAAGTAAACTTGGATATAGAATTAGAGTTATTAGAATAAGTGATGCAGAAGAACATAGCAATATGGAAAATCAGCCTAATATTATTTTAGCAGTAAGAAATTGGACAACATTCTGAATTATATACAAACTTGGCAAGAGAAGCATAATTTCTGCCGAGAAAGATTGATCGATATTGTGCAGTAATGAATTATTCATAAGAAGTATAGTTACAAACAATGATAATGAAAATCTTTCCACTGAACAGAGAGTAGACAGATTTTCCAATTTTCCTTCCATGAAAAAGTTGAACAATGAGTGGAAATCTCTGAAACTCTTGTTTAAGAAAAAATTTGTATAGTGAAAACTGAAATTTTCACTAAAAAGGGCATCACAAACCAGAAGCTTGCACGGCAGCACCGAATTTGGGCATCGGTTCACCCACTGGATAATAATCTCTACTAGATTCCACAACCTGTTTCCCAGATGAAAGCAATCGTGGGGTTCTCACGTGACTAAGCTTAATATCATTGTTACTTTTAGCAGCTCCTTCCAGCAATGAACCATTTGATTCCCCAGAGAAACCATCACATAGGGCAGAACTAACACTGGAGAAGCTATTGAGAAATTCAAAAAGAAAACCGACAGCTAAACTTGTCCTGTAAGCAGCATGCAAAGTGCCTTCTTCAGATACCACAGCACCCTTCACCAATTTGATTGCTTCATCAATAACTCTGACATTAAGTATTTTTCCAGTCAGATACTCCTCAACTTTCTTTGCCCTTGTTGCATGTTCAGTCCCATAAGCACCAAAAGCCAACTTAACATTACTCACCAATATCCCATTTTTATTGCTGGAAATATCAGCCAAGAACGCAGCATTCAGATAGGGTAATGCGTTTCCAAGAGGCCGTGGTGCAGCACGGTATGTCTCAAACAATAATCTTGAATTAGTTTGGATCGAACCGTCTGTTCTCATTGGTTCCAGAAAAGGAATGTGAATACATAAAAGCACATTTTTCGGGTCCAAAGGTGGCCCGCCCAAGAACTCTTCCATTGTAATCTTTTCGTGCTTGTGACCTGTCAATATACTGACACTTGAACCCACAGCAACAAGTAATGTAACAATATCTGAAGGAAAATGCTTTCTCTGTGCCATCACCAAATTTCCACCAAGACTAGCTGAGTTCCTGATGAACCCTGAAGCTATCTTTTCCATATGCTCAGCAATTTTCAAAAAAACTAAGTTGGCTTCATCTTTTCCCTTCAAAGATGATATAACTTTGGAAATCGACAAGGCCGCTCCAAATTCAATACCTGACTTATCCTTTCTAACCACTGAAAGCTCAGGGATATACCTCAGATCAACGTATTTGTCATACTTCTCCATTTCTTTATAATAACCGTCACCCGTGTTTCCAACGACTAATTTGATCCTTGTCCCGTTTTCAACCATATCAGAGTGCAGCAAGTGCTGAAGCTCCTCAATATTTACAGGACTGTACCACGAATATTTTTTAGAATTCAAAATCCTTGTTGACTTGTATTCATCTCCCAATTCTTCAGTATATGAACAAGTGTGATCCTTTTGATTATAAGATGGCAATCTACTAACTTTGACTTCCTTGGTATCTCCCTTTCTCCAAAATGAATTGATCCCCAAATCCTCCAAGTCAACATCTGCAGCAAAGCTTTTGCAGGCATCGGCAATGGGTCTATATCCAGTACATCTACAAAGATTTCCTGATATAGCCCTCTCAGCTTCAGAAACCGTAAGCTTGGAGAATCCAGGCGAAGCTTGAGGCCGATTTGTTTTTTCAGCATTAGCAAGCGCTGAGAAAAACGAAACACACATTCCAGGAGTACAAAAGCCACATTGAGAAGCGTGGAAACCAGCAAACCTTTGATGGATTGGGTGGAACCCATCTTTACTATTTCCTAGGCCTTCACTTGTTGTAATTGAACAGCCATTTATGCTGCAAAGAAGCGTAAGACATGAACTTACAGTGAAATTTTCAACCCGCTTGAGTGCACCATCATACTTTGAGAGCAGAACGACACAAGCGCCACAACCACCTGAACAGATCCAATTTAGAAAATATAAATGGCATAGCTATAGAAAGGAAGTTCAAAAGTGATAGTACAGTAAACTATTCTGAAGTCGGCTTCATTTTCTTTTTCTTTCTTTTTATCTTTAACGAATCAAAGCAACAAAGTGCTGAATCTACGTGGATTATGTCAGTAAGGCCACTCTGCCACTAACAATATCCACCATGTGATTACATTACACATGTTCGTTACAAGAAAGAAAAATTACCATTGACTAAAATGCAGTTCTACTTGGCCATAATTAAGCATCATAAAACTTGACAAATTTTTGCTGAGGCTTATTGACTAATTGGACATAATTCTTATACAGTATCATCTAAAGAGGATGATATCTGCTACTTCCATGCGGACCATGCCTTATGTTGTCCCAAGTCAATAATTCTTGATATGGCGAAACCTTCAAGATATATTAACACAAGCTACCAATAGAATTTACCAATATCCCATCAACGGATTAGCCAAATAAAGAGACCGGTACTGTTTCATCAGATTCCCAAGACCGTTTGCGAAGTTCATTAAGTTACATAAATCAATTTCAATCGAAAAAAACCAGACCAAATGCATGGCAACCACTGAAGAAGGCAAGCAAAACACACAGAGACACACATATAAAGATTAGCTGATTGTCGATGTTCCCAGCCTGCAATTAAGACTTAGGAGCAATGCATCAGTTATCATATTCTCTCACAAATCGCAAGCAACACTATACAAGCACGCATAACCACATCAAAGTAGAAACAGCAACAGACAGCAATCAAGAAAGAACATACGCAAGTACCCATCAAAGATTGGATTAAACTGAATTGCAAACACACACACACACACACACACACACAAATTAAAGAAAGAGCCCAACTTCAAGAATCACAAATTCAGAGCACAACCCATGGAAACACACACACGAACCTTCACCACAGCCGAGCTTGGCACTCTTGAAACGGGTCCTCGAGCGCAAGAACTCAAGCAAAGTGGTAGATGGGTCAACCTCGGGGACCTCAAATCTCTCCCCGTTGATCTCAAAGACGAGGCAATCATCCCCTGCTGATACCTCCATTTCTGCTAAAGCGCTGAAGCCCACTTTCAGTACTGTTTAAACTGAGTGGAAAAGGGCGAATCTTGCAGAGTTGCTCCTACTATATAGGACACAAAGTAAACAAACCTCAAGTGTCGGGCCTGGATTACATGCATATATTAATGGTGATGATGCCACATCCTAATTTCTTTACATCATTTTCCCTTCATTGTTTGTTGGCATATGAATTAATTGTTGTAAATGAGTGGGGGGTGGCTTCGAGAACGTCATCTTGTTTAGACTCGAGTCGCAGAAATAGCCAAACACACACACACACACACACACACACACATATATACATATATATATATATATGTATTAATGAGAGCCAGTATCGGCAGAACTTTGAAACCGACTTATGAGCTCCCAAATATGCTCTACACTTTGAGCAAAGTTATATATGAGTGAGTGTGTGTGTGTGTAGGGATAAGTTTAATTTCCTTTTTTAAGTCATTCTTTAAGAATTTTAAAGTGTTCGGTATTTAATACACAAATTAAATTCGCAGTCAAATCAAATCAGAATACGCCATTTTAATGGTTTACAAGTTTAATTTCAAACTTGAATAAACTATAGCAAAGACAAGATAATTTTTTATCAAACAAATAAGAAAATTTCAATACTAGTAATTCGGAGGTAATTTTGGCAAAGAATAACAAAATCTTGATAGTACTACCGTACTGGGTAGAATTTAGTAGTTATCAAGCGATTTAGAGAGAGAGAGAGAGAGAGAGAGAGAGAGAGAGAGCACATTATATTCTGACATAGATAATGTGCAAATGGTTTGTGTAATGGTCTCAAGCGATTTGAGCCCTACCACTGTTTAAGTATAATTATACGTATCTTACAACCTAAATAGTTAACGTAATAGGAGGTCTAATTCGAATTAAGTGAAAACAAAAGTTGGAAATTAGCCCAAAAATCTTGAACGTCAAAGGTTTAGAACTGCGAAACCTAAATAACTAATACTCCCACTTTTTCCTTTTGCTCGTCACTTTAGCCAATATATATGTATTCTAAAACACTTACCATTCTCGTTTTGCAGACGGGATCTCCTACCCCAAAACAATACCCCATCTCATGTCTTATATTCTAAATTCATGACACGTGTAAATATTCAAGATTTACTTAACGGCAAATTATTTAGTTATGTTAATTAGATTTTACACGTGTCATGAATTTAGAAGATGAGACATCGTTTTGGAGTAGGGGATCCTGTCCGCTCATTTTTTAGCTGCCTTTGTTATTTTTCCCAAATATACCCTTTCACTTTAATAAAATATTACTCTCTCCATTCCCTTTTATTTATCATTTAAAATTTTGCAATTGATATTCATAATTTTAGATTGATATGACTAAAATGACATTCTAGTTAATTAATTAAAATAGAATTTTAACTACCACACTTATTAAACAAATGAGTATATTGATAGAAAATAATAATATAAATGCAATCTTAAAATGTAAAAATGACAAATATTTTCTAACTTTCTTTTTTGGGCTAGAGAGACAAATTAAGGGAACGGAGGGAGCATTGTGAATTCCTAAAAAAACTCTCAACAATTCATAAATTAGAATAATTAATTAAAAGGATCTTTTAGTCTTATTAGTCTAAAGTTATAGCTATTAATTGTCCTCTTTAATTTTTGTATAAAAACCTTAAACCATAAATAAAAGGGAACGAATGAGTATGATACAAGTAGTAAGTGAGAAGAAAAGAAAAAAGGAAATTAGCCCAAAAATCATGAAAGTCGAGTTCGGCCGCATCAGGACTAACGACATGTGTACAATTTAAGGAAAAATAGTCAATTACTTAATAAATATATTAATACTTGCTCTATAATTAATTGTAAAATCAAAATTGCATTGTTGCCCTGGGGCAGCTCTGGTGAACCGAACTACCCCTATATTAAAGAGAGATCCACAGAGGTATGCCGTAGGATGCTATTTCGAGACTAATTCCATGACATATAGCCTAACCAAAAACAAGTATTTCCATAAGAAATAATCGAGATCACCTTCAGGCAGACAAAGTGAACCCGGGCCAAAAATTTTCCCAAAGTCAGAGGTTTGAATTTCGTAAGCTTGGAATGATTTGTAAAGAAAGCCAAGAATTTGTGGCACAATAGCATTTAATGCATGGTCTATGAATCAACCATGTTCATGAATCATAGCCCCATACGTCATATCAAACTCCCCTACTTGTTTTCAATCAAATTGCCATTGTTTTCCAACTTATTACGTTTTGCGTTGTTTGGTTACAAAAAGTATTTTAGGATTTCTTGAAAGATATATGTCAAAATGATGATTACATAGGGGTGACAAATTAATTTGACATTCATATGAGGAAAAAAATGTTTCATTTTCTTATTTTCAAGTTTTAAGGCAAAAAGTATTTAAATTTTAGAAAGGGTAAAATATAGTTGCAGTCCTTGAAATTTTACATAATAGTAAATTCTCTTCTATTGTTGGATAAATTACCAAAAGAAAAATCATGAGCTTTTACAGGACTTTTTACTAAAATAGCGTAAAAAAAAAAGTGTACTATTTAATATTCTAACATAGTTTTTAAATTTTTTTTAAAAAGTAGCACAAATTTACATCGTGGATGTCGACTTCAAGAAATGTAGACATTCATGATGTCGAGTATCAACAAAATATTATGTTTCCCCATTTTCATTAAAAAAAGCAAAATAATGGAAGTCGACTTCTGTAGAAATGTTTTTTAATTAAAGGGTGTCGACAACATGGCTATCGACTAAAGAAAATAATTATTATTTTTTTTTTGTAATCAGGCAAACAAAAGCATGATGAGTCCCATGTGACAACTGTAGCAAATTTCTGCATGCAGTTTGTCAAATCATTTTGACAGAATTTTTTTTTTTTTTTAATTCGAAATTTCCTTGCAGATTGGTTATAAAAGAGCAGGTAAGTTGAATGTGTAAACACACTCAAATTTTTCATCTTCTTGATTCAGATTTTGTTTGCAATTTCAAGAGTGTGTTTGTGGATTTTTCAGAGTTCGGGTTTAAAGATTTTTATAAGGTTAGTGTGTTTTAATATGTGTATTATAGTTTTTTTTTATTATTTTTTTTGATGATATATGTTGAGTTGTATGTTGTGTTAATTTTTTTAGTTGCAAAAATTTATGGAGTATTCTATTTGAGAAATTGGCATTTGCGTTTGTTGTTCCATAAATTTTTAATTTTACGTGTAATTTTTGTGTGTTAGGTAAAATTATTAGAAGTTGTTTTTGTATTAGTAATACGTGTGTGATTATGTGACTTTTGAAATATAATATATATATATATATTTATTAGAAGTTGTTTTTGTGAGGTTTAAAATATAGTATATATTTTTTATGTCTTTCTTGAATAATGTATTTTATTAGAGAAATTTATGGTATAAATGAAGAGGTTTAAAGTAAACATTACACAATCTCCAAGATGATTTGTTGGAGAAAAAAAAAAGAGAATAGATCTTCCTATATCACATATCCTACTTTGACAACAAAAAATGAGGTTTTTTTCTAGAAATATAAATGAATTGTCAAAAATTCATTGTGGTGTGGGGTGGGGTTTGGGGGGGGGGGGGGGATTTAATGAAATTATGTGTGTTTATATATGTTAATTAATTTTAGTATTTTATGATTTTAATAATTAATTTTCGGTATTTTTTTGTAGAATAGATTTGGAGATGTTAATTATATTTTAGTATTTTTAATATATATATATGTATGTATTTTTTTTTAATGAATGCTGTACAATGATAATTATATTTAGTATTAGTTGTTAAAAATCTTGTTATTTCAAAAGGAGGAGAACGGGAAAATATATATATATTTTTGGAAGTCGACGTTGTCCTCTTATTTTTTAATTCAAAAAAATATGAAAGTTGACGTTCAACTTGCCCTTGATTTTTTTTTTAAAAAAACTTTGGAAGTCAACGTCGTGAATGTCGACTACCTCTAATTTTTAAATTAAAAAAAATATGGAAGTCGGCATCCAAAAACGTCGACTTCCCCTTGAATTTTTTTTACAAAAACTTTGGAAAAAATGTTTTTTTTTTTTAATTTCGGAATGTGGAATTTAACCCTTTTTTTTTTTTTTTTTGTAGAATGGATTTGGAGGGGTTGAAATTATATTAACTCAACCATAGCTTCAACCTCTTCATTTCCTCAGTTAACATCGTCATCATTGTCTGAATCGAAATCAGACAGTTCTTTATCACATAAGCTATATGCGTAATCATCAGAAACGTTATCTTCCGATACCAGGCAGCTTCGCATGACTTATTGTAGTTCGATGGACCTTCATCGGGATACACCGATGCTCCTGCGTATATGTTGAAATTGGATTCCATGTACCGCTACAACTTGTCGGAAACTCATTCAAATTGAAGTTTCGAAAAGCCTTCATAATCATTGGCATATAAATCTCCGTCCCTTGTTGCCGTTGCATCTCAACTGTTTCAACAAACAGTTGTACTAATTCAAGTTTGGAATGCGGATTCGTAAAGAAAGACAACATCAAATCGTCGTTGATTTCCAAAATATTCTTCATAGGCGGAGAGAAAGTACGTACCAAATATTTTGATGCTGTGTGCATTCTGATCTACACCGATTATGTCTACAATATTAACAAATGACGACGATCGATTAATCCAAATTACTCCAATCGGTAGATAATCATACGAAATGGAGTAATTTGAAAGATTCATTAGGCCTCTGTAATGTATAGCAATACGATATATTCCATTTTGTTTAGACAAATCAAATGGAAAATATATAATATAAATTTGAAAAAAATATAGAAATAATATGAAGAAATATAGAAAATATATAAAAATTCAAGATGTTAAATGACACTGAAATATAGGATATATATATATATATATATAGAGAGAGAGAGAGAGAGAGAGGAATTGTGATGGATTGAAAATGTTGAGAGGGTGTTTGGTATATTTATAGGCTGAAAAATTTTACCTGTTGGTCGGGCAACGGCACTAAAATTGGTCGTCAGAGAAGTCGACATCTTGGGTGTCAACTTCTCATACGTTGTTATTTAATTAGCTGTTTGAGAAATCAACATCTCTAATTTAAAAAATATATATTAAAACAGTCAACTTTCACGTTGTTGACTTCAATATTTTTTTTAAAAAAAATTAAATGGGATGTCGACTCTAAGTCAATTTTTATTTTTTTTAATATTTTAGAAATCATTTTTTAATAAGAGTCGACGTTGGGAATGTTGACTCTTTGAAGAGTCAACATTCCCAATGTAAATTTACATTACTTTTTTAAATGAATTTTATTTCAATGTTAAAAAATTAAACAATAAACTCTTTGAAGAGTCGACATTCCCAATGTAAACTTATATTACTTTTTAAATGAATTTTATTTCAATGTTAAAAAACTAAACAATAAACCCTTTTATGCTATTTTAGCAAAGAGTCCGCTTTTACGCCGTCTAGTATATGAGGACTGACGTTAGGATTATGTTAAAATTTTGAAGTGATGTTTCAAAATACTCTTATTTAGGGTGGAAACAATCCATTTTTTTTTTCTCTAATCAAAAACCCTTGGAATGGTTTTTTATAATTTTTTATAATGTGAAGGGTGCTTATATAAAAGAGAAAACAGACAGACAGACAGACAGACAGACAGACACAGACACACACACACAATTGCGTACACAAATACAAACACACTAATTCACCTACAAATTTTAATGAAATTTTAAAATGGACTTGAGAATCATCTGACCTATTGACACAACGGTTGAAAGTTTAAAAGACGGTAGCCATTGATGGTTGTTCGGACCATGCAAGTGTAGGCGCGACACTGTTGGTCGATTCGGTCATTTTCGACGGATTTTTAATCAGATTGTGGTTGGATTTTGACGAGATTGTGTAGGATAAGTTGATTGTGGCCTCAATTAAGCAAAATAATTGGGGTAATCAAGACAATGAAGGTGTTCGCGATTATGGCGTAGTGATGATGTAGCGATTAAAATTAAATTAAGCGGTCAAGATTTCAAATAATACAAAATTAAATTGAAGACCGCGTTGGGCTTGTTTAGTAGTGGTAAAATAGGATAGGAATCGTGGATTCAACCCAACCCATGTGGTTTGGAACTGAATTGGGTTGGATCCAATATATTTTAAAGTGGATTGAATTTTGTTGGATTTCATTTGGTTTGTGTTGGTAATGGGTGATGGATAGATTGATAATAGATTGATCACGGGTTGATGTTGGGTTCTAAATGAGTTATCCAATAAAAAAAATATTTTTTTTATTTAATTTCAATTCATTTAATATTTTAAAACCATTTAAAGAGTATAGGAACTAGTGATTTTGATTTTTCTTTTTTTTTTTGCCTTAATTAAACACACAATAACCATGCATTGAACCTTTTAAAAACCATATCAAACTCATCTTCAACCCACTTTTTGAAACTCATCCTCAACTCAATCCACCACGACCCAATCCAAACCCAACCTGCTCAATTGCCACATCTAGGCTTGTTGAGTCATACTAGTGGGGATGTTGTGGGTTCGCTCCGACCACGGCGACGGAAGTTGGTTGGCAGCAATAGGAGGAGAGTGAATGAAAAGGAAAGGTGAATTACAATTGCACCCTCCTAAGATTTGATAAGTTAACAAACCCCCCTTATGTTTCTCCATTTTCTCAGCGAAGGATATCTTGGGTATTTTGTTCTTTTGGGTTTAAAAAGAAAGAAAAATTTAAGTTAAAAAAGGACAATTAAATTCTCCTTTGCCATTCCGTTAAATTTAACAAATATGTGTAAATTTGAGTCTGGTCAATGCAAAGTTTCAAACAACATGAGGGAATTTCTTAATATGTAAAATATTAGGGTATATAACTATAATCCGCCCTTGTAGAAAATATTATAAGATACCAAACTTGGTTATGTGGGTGTTAACAAGTGCTTGTGTTTTCTAAGAAACTAGTATTTCATCCATGTCAAGGCACGGCAAATATATATATATATATGGGTAAAAATAATTTGATAAAAATAAATTAACTTTTATTATAACATAAATCAATAAATAAGTATATCAAGAATTTTATTTAGTAATAGAATATATGTTTGATCTAGATAAATTGGTATAATCTATGAAAACTTTTAAAATCTTTACCTAGGATTAACTGTCAAATAATTTTAATTATTTAAAATTAAACTAATTAAAAAATATTGTAAGTAGAAAATAAGTTTTGTTATTTTATTTTGAATTGAAAATTAATCCATTTTATTTTAGATATTGGATAAGTGGTGTATTCTTTGGGACAAATAAGAACAACAAGGTGCTTGTTTAAATTCATCTAAATAATATTTTACTTTCATAAATGGAAAAATAGAATTAAATGAACCTACCCACATATACGCTTACTTGGATAGCCTCAAGACTTCTGAATTATATATATATATATCAAAGTAATAGATAAAGTTACACAAGTTGTATTGAAAATAAGTAGTGTTCGGAAAAAAAAAGTAAGAAATAGCAATTGAATGTTAAAAAAAATAATTAGAAGCTAAAAATATAGCCTACAAGGCACTTCCACCTTTAATACAATAAAAACAATACTTTTTTCAACAGAAATAGCAAAAATGCTTTTTAGTTGATTACAAACACCCCCCATACCTTGAAAAAGTAAACTTTAAAATGCATGGTTGTGATTAAGATCATTTTCGCAAAATATGAAAAAGAAATATGTTTTGTGGACTAAATATGTGAAAATAGTTGCAGAAAATGAAAGGAGCAAATAGTCAAAATTTGTTTGGCCTGTGCCATTGTTACATCAATGCTTGTGGAAATTTTTTTATATGTATTAAGTATTTGGACTCTACTCATACACCCGACCCATGAAAAGAATGGGATGCAAATGGCAATACAACTTGTCCGTCTTATTCAAAAACCTTTATTGTGGGCGGCCTCTTTGTCTAATCCTTTTAAGGTGAGCAGTCACATTCACATGATGCATCAAAATCGCATCTACTATAAAGTTGATTGGATTTTTTTTTTTTTGGGTCAAAAGGGCTTTTATATACATAAATCCACAAAACTTGATATTGTCTATCTATTTCACGATCGATGAGTATTCTACAATGACCTCAAATTAACAACAAATAGCACTTAACAACATCGATTTAATAATGTTGTGCATAATACAATGTTTTGAATTATTGAATTAATGCGTGCACTCACGATTTTTAAGAACATGACATTTATGCAATCACTTAGTAGCGTGTATCGAATGCAGTATTAAATAGACCCACTTGACTTGGACTTTGGCGAGTAAAATTTGAATGTGTTGAAAACGGCATTTACTCAATTGATTTCTTGATAATAAACAGCAGGGAAAGGCGGTCCTGAGCTTTGAAAAAGATGAATCCTTCATTAAGACACAGCAAACAAATTTATGCCCCGAGATCTATATATTATGCCCCATTCGGTCCTACCCACAAACAAAATACACAAGAATTCAAGTAATGGTGATCAAAGACTAATCTTACACACTTATCCCACAATCAAAAATATATATATATGTAGGCTAATGCTACACACATACAAAATTACCTTAATTCCACCCCCCCCCCCCCACCCCCCACACACAAGTTGTCAGGAATAAATCCATACATTGGTGATATCACTTACTGATAAGATGCCCACATCTATCTATATACACTGTCTTTTATCAATATGCAACCACCACCACTAGGAGCTTCCACAAGCATATACTCCCACCAGAAAATAATAAACATATGTTATGTACATGTGATCAAGTACATCAATAATCGAGCATTCATGTAGCAGACAAACAATATGACAAAATGACGAGTCATGGTGCAAAAAATAAGCAATCAGCGTGTTGAAACTTACAGCGGTTGGCGGTGAAAGCTTCCAAATCTTGCACCAAACAACCACCCCAATGAACAGCAAGTCAGCAACAGTTTATTCCTCATCACATGGTCACAAGCTCTATCAGTAAAAGATACAGTGGCCCATTTGTTTACTCATAACCCCGGCATAATACTCGTTGTAATTGAGATAATCCCAGAAACGAGAGAGACCGAATTCACTGTGTTTAGGTGATTGGAGATAAATCATGTAGAGCTCCTCGAGATTCTTATCGAATGCTCTTCTTATGGAGTGAACCTACAGAAGGAGTAAGACACGTGTTTGATTTATAAGCAGATGGTAAAATCTTATTCAAATTTCAAATCAGTGTAAGACGACTAACATCAGTTAAAATAAATATTAATTCGCAAGCACAGGGAATATACATGCATTACTAATAGTCATCTCAAAGCTTCAATATACTATCAGGTTTTGGGAGGAATTGAACACCCCTCATCGACATCAATTTCTTTCATTAATGTTTCTTAGTGGTTCTTTCGGACATTGATATTAGTAAAATCGTAATAGCACATCAATTGCTCAGCTGATTTCTAAGCGGTTCTATGTGATTACATACTGTACACCCCTTTTCTTTTTGAAATTACAAAAATAACCCTCTAAATTTCCAACATTTTTTCCTCCCCCTTACATTGTTGTGTCTGAGCTCGAAAATCTGAGCTAGATCATATTAGTTGTGTCTCCGCAAGTTAAATAAGCACTCATGAAGCTCATCTTTCCTTAACAGTACTTGCACATTACCGGCCATAGAGGAATTTTGCCCTTAATAACTGTAAGTTTCAAAATAGCAAAGCATTTACTAGTTTAATACTTCCTTTGGTAGTATTTATATCTCTCCGTTATTGAGGTGTGTTGAGCTTAGATGAACTATAAGATTTGTTTTGAGGAAAAAGTATTCTGATTTCCAGTATCTAGAATACAATGAATATGATTATATGTTATATCATGTGTATCCACCAAAAGCTGTTTTGCGGTCCTCATGTTTAGTACTGCAATATCCATGAGATGGCAAACAGTTGAAGCCTCCTGCACTATTAATGAGCCATTATAACGACATGCTATGGATAAGGTTGTTAAAGAATCACCTGTGAAATGTTGATTCGAGAAAATCTGTTGGTCAAGTTGTCATCTTCAGATCCAACCCCGAGAATACTTCCAGTCAAACAAGACTGAAAATCCATTGCACACTGCAAGATGTTCTGGATAATGCCAGCAATGGGTCGTGTTTCATTGGATAAAAAGCATCTGCAAGTTTCACATTCATAGTTAAAAAAGAACTATATTTACAAGAGAGAAGCGCCTTTCAGTGAAAAGGAAAGTAAAGGGTGGTCCCAAAGTATCATAAATCCAAGTACTCAAGTTATTGAATGACCCGCTAGATCTAAAGAATTAAGCCGTTAGAGATGTGAGACATCATATCTTCAACACGCCATCTTACGTGCAACTGGACCTCTTTTGTAAAGCCTTCCATGTAAAACTCTTTTTAATAAACGAGTAGACGTGATATTTGAATACAAATACCTCTTGTTTGGCCTGATTCCAACATCATATTAAATGACCACCTCATCTAAAAGCTTAAGTTGTTAGAAAGGAGAGACAACAAATACTGCATATATAACATGTTCATCCAAATATATGGGCATGGTCTAGTCATGTTTCTCCAACTGAGAAAGAAATCAAGACATATTTGAGGGGAAACAAAAGGAAGGAAAAAGGAGTAGGGATTATGTTGGACATGAAAAATACAGAAATGTTGCTACCAAAGGTCTTTACACTTAACCGATTAACTGAAATGCCTTAACCAATCACAAGAAAAAAATGCTAGGGCTCAACTACAGCATCCCATCCTTTTTGTGCACTGATCTAGTGTAAGAATTAATATAGATGATCACAAAACTTAAGCCAAGAATGCCTATTAGAAGTATAAGGTTTTAGTAAAATCTTTTTATCACATTCATGATCCAAGTTTCATGCATCTAATTGGAATTTTATAATGGTAGCCTGTGTACCAACAATGGCATAAAAACAGAAGGTTATAGTCAGGAACTATTGGGCATAGAAAAGTGAAATATGAGGCCTGGGGAAAATATCATCGTGTATCTGTAAGTGTGTGTGTCACAGAGAGAGAGAGAGAGAGAGAGAGCATACATGTGCAGTGACTCAGTCAAATATGCCATATGCACCAACTCCAGATCCAACATATCTTTGACCTAGAAACATGAGTTAAATGGAAACACAGAAGTTAAAGGTCTATACCACATCTTGAGTCATGGAAAATTTGTACCCACGAATAATAGCATGAGACCAGACTTTACCTGAATTATCTAAGTGAAAGTCATACAAAAGACATTGATACATGATCCTTCAACTTATAAAAAGTGGGATGCAAACAGAATCAAGAATCAATTTTCAGAATATCATATTTGAGCTCAAACATGATTATTCTAATTGGAGACGTTACATTGTTTATTTAATGTTATACTCTTTAAAAGCAATTGAAAATATAACATGAAGCTTCAAGGCAAGCCTGAGCTTGATAGTAGTACTCCCAAGACAAGCTGGAGCATAAATCAATATGCTTTTCAAGCCTTCAGCGATGCTCAAGCTAAATATATTGGCTTCAAACTTCAGCTTGATGTCAAATATCTTTAGTATTTTGCTCCTAAAACTCAACTCCTTTGTAGGTCAAATAAACTGATCAATCAGCAAAAATATACAAAGTATTCTGAGAAAGAAGCATCCATAACTGGTTTCGTTTTAGGCTGCATGTTTCTCCTAATGGCCCAACTTCCATATATCCACTTTAAGATATATTATCATAATGGAGAAACGAACTTAACATAACCTTCTGTTGCACTCTTTCCAGTTCTCAGAAGAGAAAAAGAGGGATATTTATAGAAAATGACGCCACAGTAAATAAGAAGAGTTGCAGTCGTTTACAGTCAGATTATTAAACTATTGTCTACGCCTCCTACACAAAAACAGAGTACAATATTTTCCAACTAGGGAGGTCGATGCTTACACTTCATAGATGATTGAAATAGGCTCATTCATTAATCTACTTCAAAGAAAGTAGAATTGACTAAATCACCCATGACAACAACAACTCTCATACAAAAAGAAAATGGAAAATTGTTTCAGCTTGAAGCCTTTTTGGTCTTCTCTTAATTTTTTGAAACTCTTAATCTAGACAGATGATTTATCTTCAAGCTTGCAAAAAGCCAAGCAGGTAATCAATCAAAAATTAGTATTCAAGAAAAGGATCTCACAAAGAGGTGGATGTCAAAGAATATGTTTTAATAATAAAATAAAAATAACAAGAAAATATAAAACAATATCAAAGCTAAAGAAACTCATTAATGAATGACACCAAAGAGAGGCACTAAATGAGTTTGAATTGGATGCAGGCCAGAAATAATGCAGCTGAAACATAACTTAACATGAAGGGAAAAAATTCCGGTGGTGAAATATAATCAAAATTGACAACCAACCTTGTGCTTAAGAGAGTGCAGAAACCTATACCACGATACTTGGGATAATTGTGATTGTACATATTGCTGCAACATAGACACAAAATGGTTCACCTTGTGCCTGCAGTGAAAGAAGACAAAAAATCCGGAGAAAAAAAGTAGTATTCAGGTTGTGGGCATTTGGGGCTTATTAAGCAGCAATATTGAAAAGATACAAAACTTCCTTGTCTAAGGAGTGGAAATTAGGACAAACGTATAAATATCTTAATACAGAAGCATATTATCTACATCATTCAAACACGACTCTAGACAAGTACTGATGTGCAGGGGCTTACAACGCATTAAATACAAATGACCCTCTCATCTTTTATAAACAGGACGAAATCAACACCCAAGATGAAATGTTTCTCATCACCACCTCTATCTTCAAAAATACTCTAAAAGAGGTAGGTATTTCTAATGAAGAAACATCAAAGTCCAGATATGATAGTGACTTCAAGGGCGATAAGTTATTCTTCTCTTCTGCATGAGATCAACACGAACTCAGATATATGCTACTGAATTTCTAAGATTCAACCTTCAGAGAGGAAGTGTGTAAGCTATCTAACAAACACATATCCCACTTTCTAGGAGGATAACAACCAAAAGTAGTTTCCAAGGAAAATGGCTTACAGTTAATGATATATACAAGAGAGTAGAAAAACTATTCTACATTGGATGCATAGATCAAGACCAGTGTTTCTTAAACTCTTCTTCAAGAAAAAAATAAAAGTGCCAAAGGATTGAACTTTAACAGTACCTTATTTCAGTTAATACTGAAATTTGATGCACTTCTCCTTTGTGTTGCTCCAAACGATACCCCTGCTTGGAAACCATGTGAACTCAGTTCTCACACGTGAAGTACATAATAGGAAATGAAATACTAGAACCTCTACAGCTTACATCTACTATAAAACTGATTCCTCCTGAGTTGTGAAATAAAAGAAACTCATATGAGTTTAACATCCTGAAACTAGAAATTGAAGCTCAATGGATCTTCGAGAAGGAAGCACTATAAACTATCCATCAAATCAGTGAGCTATCATTTCATTTAATTCATGAAGAGAAACAAAGTTAACAAAAGGCAGAAGTGGTGAACCGCAAAAGCTAGTATTCAAAAGCACTAGAAAAGGTGGATTTAAATTCTAAAAGAATGATGGACACAACCATCATCGTGGAGATCCTTAGACCCAGTATAATTATACTTCTAAAGGGGATCTTTCCAATTTACCACTTGAAAAATATGGAAATGACTTGTTTTGCCTATTCCTCAATGGTACCAGCATCTGGCAGGAGCCACGGGATTGAGGAATCTACTTTTAGTTAGCAGTCAGATATTAAAGATGTTCTCCTTCATGTATGTTTGAAAGTAGTCTCAATCACCAAAGCCTATATTCTCCAGTAGTGAAGCCTGATCACAGTGGACTGTCGGATTTCATATTTGCCATGTGATACTCAAGATCATCCTCATTATGTCTCTCGGAAAGACTGGCTTGGAGGAGGGAAGCAAGCTTGATGATAGAGGCCCTAATGTCACTTAAATGTAAGCAAAGGACTATAAGATAGCATCTTTTGCTGTCTAAGTCTATAGAAGAGGAACAAGCTACAACCAGTTCCACCTATGAGCGATTAACCAACTGAAGGTGAAGAAATTGCGTGCAGAATGGATACTAAGCCACCTTTTTAAGTTGCAAAATTTGCAAAAATTACAATGTGACCGTACTAGGGAGAGAGAGATTTATACTATTTATGGATGTTTTTACTTCAAAATTCAGTATCATAGAAACCTAAAGAAATAAGCAAACTAAATATTAAAAAACTTCTAAGCCTAACCCAAGCTAATTGCACCAATTCACAGCCATACGCCAGTATGCAAGTTCAGAAGTTTGAGACAGAAAATGCATTTCTTTGACTGTTAAAGAGAACATTCTAAATACTATTCCAGGCAATTTTTACCAGGTCAAGAAACATTAAAAAAATATGTTTAGCACAAAACATATTAAATATTTGTTGTCTCTCCTCTCTAACAACTTAAACTTTTAGATTGATGGTCGTCCAATAGTCACTTACAAACAAAGGGACTTTAATTTCTTTTCAACTGATGGGACAATGTTCTAATAATTAAAAAATAGAATGTTGGAAAACTGATTTATGGGCAGTTGATTTGATTTACCAAGGTACATCTCCACGGGCTAAGACATAAGATCCTAAGTTTCAGCATTTCAGTGGAAAAAACCATATCAAAGCATGTCAAGGGTAGGCATTGCAATTATGTCTCAATGGTAAATACAAATACGTAATGGCCTAAAATATGGGTCAGTTTTGAGACAAGTACCTTCAACGAGCACCACGCATCACTCAATGAGAAGACAGCAAGCTTTACTTGTATCAAAAAATTAAATATCTCAGAGTATATTTTCAATGCAGCAGGAGTCAGAATTATATTGACCGGCCAATCAATTCGGTAACCCAGACCCAAAAAATCAAAGGAGTGGATTCCTGCCAAATGTAAGGTAATCAGTTGAAAGACAAAACAAGCCACAGGGCAAATCACCTTAATTATCATGTGTCAAGCAAAAGGGGGCAAAATGCCATAAAGTCCTAGATGTATCAGATTCTAGTAAGTTTTACTCAAACGTGTTCTAGAGACAGAATGGGCAATCCTCAGACACATTGAGGCAATGTTGGGGAGTGTTTCTCCTATGGAGCACTTGCTAGGTCATTTGCTGTGTACACCTTTTGCCAACAAACAGTACCCAGTCATAGTGTTTGTGCCTGGAAAACTTGTAATTAGAAAGTCTCTTTTTCTTTCAACTTTTTGTGCCCAAATTTCCTAATTCATGAACAGCCCTTTTGAAGTTCAAAAACACTAGACCAACATTTATTCTGAAAATCTCAATTTATTTCATGATTTATGACATCTGTCAACTAATTTTCCTAATTTACTTAATTATTTCAAGAGTTATAAAAGCCCTTATATATCTAGAGCTCTGGTTTCCTTAATCTTCATCACTGAGCTTTATAAATTTTATCTCTTTATTTTCATTATAACACTATTTCTATATATTAAATAAGAAATATCAAGGGGCATATGCTGCAAGCCATGACATGACACCCTCCCCTTCTAAAAGACTGACTCAAATATAAAACCTACCCATGGCAGAAGCGGATAAGTTTCTGATGTCATCACCTTTCACGTACACATATAGCCGATCCTTGTTGGGATCTCCTTCACATGAAGACCTCTGGACTGCCAGCTCAAGAACCCCTTGAATCTCTGGGATCCTTTTATCCACTTCATTGGCATGCCATCTCTGTTTTGCCAAGTGAAATCAGTAAGAGGTCTCATTGAACAGAACATAATTAACTAAGAAAGAGCATACACGGCGCCAAAGAGACATGATAAACAGATCAGCCCAGTCTGCTAGTTCCATGAAATGGTAACACCGTAGCGCCTGCAAATGTTCTTGCAGCTTGAATCCTTCTATGAGCAACTTGATAGTCAGCTTGCTCAGATAATCATATCTAATTATGTCAAGGAAAGAGATAAAAGCAAAATTGCTCAAAAAAATAAGTATAAGACCTTGAGCTGATCAATACTTCATTAGACCAAATGCTTTATAGTAGAACGGAGAAAATATGATGCATAAATTATCCTCCAAGAAAGTGCAAAAACAATTTTACAGGATATTGAAACATTATTGACTTTCCAAACAAATGGTTCAAGAGTATTAGACTAGCACTTCACAATTCTACCCAATATCCCCACCTTCTCCAGAGGGGCTGGACTGTAGACCAGGACATCTGAGATGCACGCAAGACAGTATGAGAAAATAAAATATGAGGACCAGACCTTCAAGTGAAATAAAAGGAGAACCTTTGGCACATACATTATATGCATACAGAAGTACCTCTTTCTGAATACCTAGACAATGACCAAAGCTTTTGCTGATAAGACAAGATTGGCATCAGATGAAAGGTAGACTCCTCTGTGGGACATATTGGTTTCAATTATCCTAGAATATTAACAAACTACACGAAAATAATATTGAAAGTTTGTGCTTTGGAATAGCAGTATCGAGTCAAGTCCATATAAAAGAATTGTATCAATATTTCCAAATTGTAGCCTGTGAGGAGAAAAAAGAATATGGAAAAATTGTGCAAACTCTAGGTTCTTCAATGCAGTGGAAAGGAAAATTTTGTTTGCATTACATGATGTAGTTTCTGTTAGGCACTCAAAACACTCGCAGAATACTAGTTATAATTTAGGTTTCAATTATATGATCCAAATGAAAATTACAAATAAAGGATACTGAAGTAAAATCTCATCCAACACACATTTTTTAATCACAAAATCCAGAGGCATATCAGCTCCAGCCACCAACTTAGTCCTGTGATCTCTTATGGATCTGTTGACAACATTCCCAGATCTACGAAGCAAGCTCTCCCAAGCACTGCCACCAGAAGTATTTGAAAGCGATAAATGTTCTCCATCAATCCCCTTCTCATGCAGAAGTGAATTAACATCACAAGATTTCGTATTGTTCTCTATGATAGTAACATTGAGGTCTTCTTTATCAAGTTGATTGCTAGTACTGATACGAGCTGCAGGAGATTCAGTTTTAACTGAAAGTTCATTCCCGAGTTTAGGTCCACGATTCCCAGTCAATTTGACTGCACATGCATTCAGTGGATCTCTTACAGAAGTAAAGTCAAAGTAGGAATCCACATAATCTGCATGGCCTCGCTCTCCAACCATAGTCCTCGGAATAAAAAAAGAACCTCTGTTCAGTGTTGGGTTCCTACTGAAGAATGTAGAATCATATTTCACGTTTGAAAATTGCACACATGTTTTTGAGGTTGCGCATGCCAGACGTGGATGCTGATCTTCATTGCCATTGACAATGGAGGAGTTTTCAGAGACATTTATGTCAGTACTTAGCAATCCACAATTTCCCATTCTCAGCTCCAATTCGCGATCAGGTGAATGCAACCATGTATCACGATCATGTTCACTGCTTGTAACCCGGGTATCAGAAGTTTGTGAGAGTTTTCTTTCACCACCAAAAAGGTAGGCCTCCTTGTGAGAAGAATGCGTAGCATGACCAGATTTCCAGTTTATGCTCAGTGGAACATCTTCCATAGAGCATGACATCTCACTTCGGTTAAGATTTTGCAAGATGTTTTCAGTGGACAAACTCGAGGAAAAATCCAAAGCAGACAAATAACTTGGCTCAACATTGTGAGATGCGAAAGACAGCTTTTCAGCCTCATTTTGAGCCTCAAAGCTTCCACAAGATGAGCATTCAGATGACTCCAAAAGATCTTCTGCATCAGAATACTCATCCATGATGCTAGAGACCTCAGAATCTACTTTATTGTCAAGCCTGTTAATCAGATAGAGGACGGTAATATCAATGCAACATCAACAAGGGAGATGTAGAACAAGGATCACAATTAATGATTAAGAGCAGGAACAGGGCCTGTTTTGGTTTCACTGAACCTTTTTTCTCTGTTTCTTTTACTCTTTTGTTTTTTTGGATAATTTGGTAACACTGAACCTTAGATTATTTTCTGAACTTATGAAAATATTTCAAGTCGTTCACAAAGAGTATTGGAAAAGGGAGAAAAGGGCGAGAACTCACATATTTTGATTTCTTCTATCATTTAGAGGTATCAAGCTTTCATCTTCAACAGAAGATACTTGGTGGTTAAGGTTCTTCCCAAAAGTATTCCTAAGGCTCAATGACACACTTCGAGAAGCAGCCTGAAATATAGATTGTTCCATGCCCTTACATATTGAGATGAACGGAATACAACTGTTTGAAAAGGTAATAAGAACTAAAATGGCAACAAAATAACCACCGAAAAAAAGCAAACTATCATGTTTTAAAAGAACGAGAAACCTACAAATTTCCAAATCAGCTAAAATCAGAGGACTAGGAGAAAACATTAAGGCAAAAAGGTACGAGAAAACTTTGCCTAGATGCTCGGTCTGTCAAATACTACTTAGCTTTCATTTATACCTCAACTAGACCAGATAATCTCACCATCAATCATCAAGCAGGTTATACTTGGATGCACCCCCTCATAGATTTACTAATACATATAATATAGACATAAATGGGAAGGTGACATGGCATAAACTTTCTAAGAAGGAAAAATCATGTATACAACTGTACATATTACACCAAGATTGACCATCATATATATCGAGATAAGAGAATAAGTATACGAGAGAACGAGAGAACAAACTCCCGTTCATACATAACTAGATAGAAAACTTTGTATCAAAATAACTATGTCTAAGCCATAACTTTGTATTTTGCTACAGTGCTGAACCTAGCAACTGTATTTTTTTTTCTTGCTATGCCAAGTTACCAAATTCCTTGAAACATAAGCCCAAATGCAAACCTTCTATCACCTCTAGAACCAGTATAATTTGTATCAAAATAGCCTTTATCTTCAATTGTCCATGCTTACTAAACAGCAGTCCTTTATGGAAAGCCTTAATGTATTTCAATATTCATAGGGCGGCTTCTTAGTGAATCAATCATGTTCATAAACTGACTAACTTCTCCCACTGCAAACGATATATTAGCCCAGTCACAATCAGGTATATTGACTTACCTACTAGTAGTATGTACTTGGCTCTATCCTCCAAATATAAACTATCATCCTTCCAAAAATAAGGACTTGAATTCATGGGATTGTCAACTAATTTAATGCCAAGTAAACGAGTTTCCTAAATTAGATCAAGAGCATACTTACTTTGCATGAGTGATATCCCTTGCTTGTACCATGTAATCTCAATTCCCAAAAAGTATCTAGAATGCCCCATATCTTTGGTAACAAAATGCTGCTAAAGATAATTGTTCATTGCATCTATAACTTCAATATCACTGCCAAAAATCATAATATCATCAACATACACAACTACAATCACAATACCTGATTGACCAGGTTTTACCAAGACTAAATGATCTGTCTAACATCTATTCAAACTAAAATCATCAATGATACAACTTAACTTATCAAAGCAACCATGAGGACTCTATTTCAGACCATAAATCCCCTTTTTCAATCAGCATACCAATTCCTACTTCCCCCGTTAACGGTAAACCAACATACCCTGGTGGTTGCTCAATAAAGATAGTCTCATTCAGATCACCACACAGGAACGTACTCTTGACATCCACCAAATGCATACGCCAATCTTAATTAATTGCTAAGGAAAAAACCAAAAAATAGAATTGAGATGGGCAACTGGTGAAAGCTTATCAAGGTAGTCAGCACCATACGTCTAGGTAAAACCCTCGGCAACAATACGGTCCTTATAGTTATATAGATCAATTGTCACATCAGGTCAGCGCTTAAGTGTGAAGAGCCATCCACACACAACCAAATCAGCATCAGGAGGAGCGGGTACTAGCTCTTATACTATGTAAGAAGGGAAAATTTTGTATACTTTTGTACATTTTACACCTAGATTAACCACCATATATATAGAGATAAGAGAATAAGTATACAAGAAAACAAACTCCTGTTCAAGCATAACTAGGCAGAAAACTAGGACTCTTAGAGAACAAGAACTCTAACAAACTTCATAGAACAACCATTTTGATGGAAATGATTAACTGGAAGAATCAGAAACTGAAAAGGAAAAAAGAGGGCCTCATTATATAATTATGAAGAAAAAAAAGACGCCGCAATATATAATTACCTGTCGAGAACTAAAATCAAATTTAGTTAAACTGCTATCCATCTTTTCCAGCATTTGCTGGTAATAAGTGGCTCTCACAAGTACCATTGTTTCGATAGTTCCTTTATCAAATGTGAGTGGAAATGAAAACCATGGATATTCACTCGACAAACCAACCAAGCAGGGAAGGATCTCTTCATGAGCATCGCATGTACCAACATTATTGGACAGCTCGAGTAACTTCAATATCACTTGAAGCTGCTGACCAGTCCTGCAAAGTGGAACTAGGCAGTCTTCAAGAAAACAGGGCACAACAGCTCCATCTCGAACCTGGGATAAAAGTAATCCATGTGATCAAAGATGTTCCAGACAATAGGAAAGAAGAATCGCAAGAGAGTTCCCAGATCAAGAATGTATACCCCAATGGTGGGCAAAGGCGAGCCAGAGGCAATGCCAGTGTCATCTGATGCATAAATTGAAAGCTCGTCAATGCATTCTACAACAAATTCATGGTAAGGGTCACTAATTGAGCCATCATAAATCCATGACCTAATAAAATCACAATATGGTTCATAGGACTGGAGAAAGAGGAACTTGAGGAGGGCACAGTGGTCCGGATCAGCAACCTAAAAGAAATTGAGACAAATGTTTATAATACAAAGTGAGCAATTTATGAGAGACAGAATTAATTTTATAACAAGTATATAAAAATAAAAACAAATGCAAATTTATTCAATGCATACCTCACAACAATTAACTTTAGCTCTAACCAAAATTTGAAAGACCATGAGTTTGACCACTGCATGTTCTAGCATTCATATTTAGATCATCTTATGCATTCTAAGAGAGACCATTACATTTTCCAATAAATATTTATTATCACAACCTCTAGCAGAAGTACATTTCCCACTTTCTGGAAGACTTAAGTTGAAAAAGGGCCTCCCAAGCCCATTAGCCAAGGTTTTGAACTCCTTTCAAAGAATACAAAACAAAGATGAAGGTATCAAGACATCAAGAATTTGTCAATTAAGGATATAATATTGGTGCACAAAGCTTGCCAGTTTTATCAGCATAGGCAAATATAATAGCACGACAAAGACATTTTCCAGACATGATAGACTCAATCTAAACATGTGAAGGGCTACTTAGAAATGCAGGCTACTAAAAGGAAAGATGTATGACTAGTAATCATGTCTAGCTTAACACACACAAACTACATAAATAGCCATAGAGAAAGGCCAACCTTTAGTTGAGTATATAGAAAGGAGAGTAAAGCACCACTTCTTGGGAAGGAACTAAACTCTGAGTCTGCTTTACTCCTTAAATCTTCTAAAGTTGATACAGGGAAGTCGACAGTTAGATGATTAACATTACAGATATTTCCAAGGGCTTCAATCTGCGTCCTCAATCCTGTTGTATGAAGGAAAACCTCCAAGAGTGTAATTTCTGAATGCCCAATGCTAGTAAGACAGCCTCCATGCTTGGTCTTTGATAAACGCCTTAAACTAACAGATTCAGATAATGTATCAAGTGCAGATATATAACCATCTATGACCTTTCCAACAGAAATCGCAAATGCCTGGTTGATCAGAGTGTGATTACGCATGAGGCATTTTCCTTCTCTACAGGAACCACTTTTTGGGTCTTCCTGGAGTTCAGCCACTCCACCAAAATCCAGGATTGTGAAATAATTGACAAATCTGCGAAGGAAGAAGACTATGCAGCCAAACTGACCAATAGAAGTAAGTAGATTTCCTACAGCAGCAGTACTTGAAGACCAGGTCCACAAACTCGGAATTCGTTGAGAAGTTCTGTCTGCTGAACTATAACGAAGTAATACTGACAGCTTTTCAATGGATATCAAAGCTGATTCCACACCTTGGAGGGCATTCATTGCCAATCTCACCAAACTTGCCTCCTAAAAACAATGCAGAAAGCTCAAAGAGAAAGACAAACAGATGCGATATAATAGGATGAAAAAACAAAAGAAAAAGAACAATTGCAAGAAAAATAAACCATTGCAAATCAACAAAGCAAGGAAGGGAGTTATCAGAAAAATAACGTGCACTAATCTCCCAGGAGATTTCATACCGACTGCATTCCACTTACTGTATGATAAAAAGGGTGCATATCCAGGATTCATTCGTAAAGTATGGCTAAGTTGATGCTTAACATTAGTAAGATACACCTTTAGAAGTGTAGGACAATCACAAAAGCTTTCACACGCATACTAGGCTGTAATGTGGGTTTCTCATCCATATTTACCCTAGCAAGGAGCCACATTATCTTGAGTGAGGTCAATAAACCCACTCAAGTCTTAAAAATATATAAGTATGCATCAAATATCTGATTCTTTATTTGAGAGTTTAAGTCTTTCCAACTACGACAAAAGCTTGGTTAACAACTATTCAGGGGGAAAAAATAAATAAGAAAATTTTATATCATTGTTTTTATCTGCTTTCTTTGTGCTAAAACTAGCACATTGAAGTTGGATTCCAATTTTATGATTTAGTACCAATAAAAATTCACTCCATAGGGACCTAAAGCCTCTAAAGAAATTCTCATGAATAGAAAACGACATACCACATAAAAGTCCACATTACTTAGAGATCAAAATCCACGCGCATTACAGCAGTAGGCAACTAAATTCCCCCATTTCTCAGCTAGAAAATCATTTAAATCACGTATGCGTAAGTCATTCACAAGTATTCACATTTATGGGCGCCCTTGTACGGGGGGCGAGAGAGAGAGAGAGAGAAAGTACCAAGACAGTTGGAGTAGCATAGCGAGCAGGGGGAGAGCGCGAGGGAGGCTGAGATGACGCGCCGCTGGCTCGAGAAGGAATGGAGTCCCACGATCTGGGTGGGAGCCATGGCTCATCGAGCCTGAGCCTCTCCAACAGAGCATCCATTACGGTGGCCGACGACTCCACCGCCATTAGTGTGCTTCAACTGCCGCCGCTCACGGTGGCTGACGACCGCACTCAACCGGATTAGAGAGGAAGCCGACGATAGAAAGAGGGAAACAAAAATGAAAATTGAAATGGGGGCTACATTGTCTCGATTCTACATATCCGAAGACACAAAATATATCATAGCGATTTTGGTTTCCACTGCTTTTCAAATGCTCGTAAAATCGCCTTTTAAGGTGAGCTCGAATTTGAACCGTTTGGAGCGCGATTTTGAATGTGACGTGGAGTATCAATTTTGAATGAACTTGGTTAACGAATTGTTATCAGCAGTCTTGGGCCTCTTTTGATTCGTGATATTACATCATAATATCAAAAATAATCCATCTATTTTGCAAGGAACTCGACTTCTTTAGCTTCTCTGCTATCCCTAAAAACTCCTGAGTCCGGTCCCTAATCGAAGCATTCCCACTCCTCACCGACATTTTTTTCCAGATCAAATTCTCAAAACCGCGACAAACATAAAGACTTAAACCAAACAATTGCCCCGCCCTAGGTTATAATCAAGGATCGGAGAACAGGAATTTCGCAATTTTTTGCTCGATCTTAAACCCTGAAATCGGTGAAAATGAACGGAAATTGCGAAACCCTAGATCTGCGAGAGAAAGCGATGGGATTCAACTGGAGAAGATTAAAACTGATGATCTGTGTTTGTGTGTATTACTGTGTGTGCTTTTGCATGTATCGATGCATAATAATTGTAGAAATTTAGCACATTTTGCCAGTAATTTGCACAATTTATCTCTCTTTTTTATTTATTGTGATTTTCTGCGCCAAAATTCGTTTTATTAGTCGGACATATTTTCATTCCGCCCCCCCCCCCCCCACCCCCCAACCGATTGAGGGTAAAATCGTAAAACGCAATTTTATTTTCAACTAATTGATCCAATTTCCATTATTTTCATCTATTGTTTTGTTTTTATGGCACATTCGTCATTTTCAATTTTTTAAAAGTGGTTATATTTGGTATTTGTGTCCAAACAAAAATATATTTCGTTTATTTGACCGAAATTCCAATCAGTTCATTGATGGTTGGCAAATATAATGATCCTAATGATGATTCTTCGTATTTTTCATATATTGATATTTGATTTTCTAATTAAATTTTAATCCATAATTATTGTTATGTTTGTCTACTTCCCTGATGTACTTGTTTCTTTGTTATGCTAGATGTGTTAATCTCACTAAAAATTGAAATAATTTAATTTCGAATCTTATAGTAATGTACAATTATGCATGAAAACGAAATCATTTGATATACTAACATACACTTACCCAAGTTTTACCAGTGTTGTATGCGAGTAAAAGTACATTTGATTTAAAATATTTTTCTTTAAGCTTGAGTTTTTAATATGCAATTTTTTCCCCTTATTTTTCAACATAACAAATTGGGAAAATTACATATAACCCCCCTGTGGTTTCAAAATAAAGTTGAAATCCCCCCGTATTTTCTAAAATCTTGTACGAAATCCCTTTTCCATCTAGAGTTAACTAAGAGTGTATCACACGTGTTTGGTCTGCGAAATTAGAACATTTTTCATCTTTAAATGCAAGTATATTAACCATTATACCCCTTTTCTTATAATTTTAAATATAGTTATCTAATATTGCGAATAAGGCCCTTTTTAACACTTTTTTTACAAATACTCCCCCACAACGTTAATTAGTATATCGAGTACACTCAATACGTGTGCAAAATAAAAATAAACTATAATTTAACTAAATAGTTAAATTTTGATGTTAGAATATTATTATTCTATTAAATTTTCTATACAAATATATTTATCTTTTTAACTACTTTTATTATTTATACTATATCTTTATTTTTTTATATCTATTCGTTTTTTACAAGGAGCAAAAAATTTTAATTTAATTTTTTTTAGAAATAAATAAAAAAAAGTAAGAGAAAAAGTTTGAAAAGAGAAATGTAAGAGAGAATAATAGAAACTAAATTTTTTTTAAAAAAGTACACATTGGAGGGAGGAAGGATGAGAGATAAGAATTTAATGTAGTTATTTTATTAAGAATATTTTTGAAATTCCACAATAAAACAGACTACATAAAACATCTAAGGCATCCTCACTTAATTTAACAGTAAAAAAGTATATGTAGTATATGTTGGTTGTTAAATTTCATCCAACAAAAAATTAACAATTGTAAATTAAAATATTAAATATTAACTAAATTTGATATTTATACTTTGGAATTCTTGAATTTAATTCCAATATTAAATAATTAATTTTAATTGATATTGTAATATTTATTTCACCGGCAAATAGGAAGTCGTCGAGCGTCAACATAGAGTGTCTTAGCACAATCAAATCAAGTCGTGCAGTCAAAAAATCCAAAAAACCAATCAAATGGTAACAAGTGACACTCTTGAGAGCATGGGCTAGTCAAATAACGACCCACAAATGATATTTGTCTTAAAAAAAATTATACTAAAGAGATAAATATCAAATAAGTCGGTAGCAATCTGAAGACCCTCTATAGACGCCTATAAAAAGGGTCATTTGGTCTTCAAAAGACATTAAGAAATCTTCTAGAACTAAAGTGATCAAAGAAAGTTCAAGAGTTCTCTCAAGTCAAGTTTAATGAGATTTGCGAAGATTTAGGTGAAATTCCCATTGTTTTTTGTGAAAATCATCTAAATAAGGCGTTTGTTCTGCAATCAAGATGCCAAACAAGCACATCGATGTTTTGTCTGCAAGCTAAATTCAAATCAAATCCACAGCATTCATGGCTTTCTTCGCGGCGTTCATCGAAATTGCTGGCGTTTAATTCGCAATTAAGCTACTTAGCTTACGAATAGCATTATTAAAATATCGAATCAATTTTGGATAAAAGAATCATGGGATTAGTCTTCCAGAAGATTATGTTCCACTAAATTATATTATTTTTCTTTAAATTCAAATATTTTTTATATATTTTTCTTGTCTTGTAATTTGTATTTGCATACTTGAAAATTTTGTGTAAACAAATGTCATAAATGTCACTTAAATTAAGTACTACCCATTTTTTTCTTTTCCTTTCTTTTCTTTTCTTTTATTTTTCTTTTTTCTTTTTTCTTTTTTCTTTTTATGTCCTCGACATTACATAACAATAGCAACTCGGAGCCCAATAATATTAAGTATATCATAAAAATTATTTATAAATTCATTATCATATTTTAAGTGTGACAAAATTTATTTCTAATCTAAATATAGTTTATTTGCCTGACTTGATTTCTGGAGTCGGTTAATGGAGGGTTAGGAAAAGAAATCGGGCCTTAGCAAAATGATCCAAGATTTAGGCCTTATACTTGAATTTATCCCAAACCTGTGGGCCAACCCACTCAAACCGCATAAAGGTGCCTATGATGAATTGGGTAATTCATGAATGTCATGCGTATAAAAATGATGTCATAACTTTAAGGCGGCGAATTAAAAGAATAATGAAATTGAATTAAATGTACGCATTACATTTAACCAGCCACTTGATATAGTAGACCAGCAAGTATGAATGTAGAATATCTACAATATCACTGAACAAATAGCTAAGTTATATAGTTGGTAGACATTCATCTCAATGATCATACATGGGTCAAATTTTGCATGACTAGAATTTTTTTAGCGTTACACACCTAATGTGGATCTAGCTTTCAATAGTTTGCGGAATATAATCCTAAAGTACTCCAAAGACCCAAATAGAGTTAATCAAAAAGGCAGTAAGACCCTTATAGAATTCCCCAACACCAAAGAGCTTGGAAAGCTCGGATTTGGTCAAGATCTGAACAAGGAGCACTAGGAATGCAAACTAGGCGAGCCAAGCCGAACCTTGGCATTTTTTCGAAACTCGAGCTCGAGCTCGAATCAAACACCTCGAGTTAGAGCTCAACGAGCTGGGAAATTTGGGGCTCGAGCTCGGCTCGAACCTATGTTCAGGCTAGACTCGGCTCGATTTGGTTGGTTCGAACTCAACCTATTCGCAAAGCCACCTTCTCAATCCTTTTTTCTCAAACCTACTTTTTCAAGCATTTTTTCAATAATGGCTTAGAGAATTCTTGAGAATCCTTTCAGAATTAAGAGAGTAATTTTATGCTTAGTCAATCCCTCCTTGCCTCTATACGCTCCTGGTTCTTACATAGAGCCAGGGACGTAGCTGACCTTCCCGAGAATCAGGGCGTGCTCCGCGAAATCAGGGTGGTTGGGGCCGCGTTAGTTGCAATTCCTCTAGATTCGGTGGATGCATCCAAACCTCCTTATCCCACGTGCCCTTTGACTCAGGTCTAGGGTTAGCTAGGTAATAGGTGGGCCTAGGGCTTGAGACCTCCCTTCCTGATCTTGGGCTTAGGGGCGTACTCTTCTTGGGCTTTGATCCAGGGTTGATGCCGGGCTTTAGGAACGACCTATCCTTTCCGGGTCTTGGGCTCAAGATTGTATCCTTCTTGGGTTTTGGCCCAGGGCTGTTCTTGGACTTTTATTAGGATTACTTCATAAAAAACCCAATAAAAAATAAGGCCATATCATCACTCCCCCCTACTCTCATAGTTGAGGTGACTCGAATGTGAGAGTAGTCGAAAGAGCCTTCGTCTTGATTTCACCCAATCTCCCTTGACTGCGTTGAGGAGGGTGACCGTGAGTTGGGCTCCCAAGCCAACGCCCCTCCTGAAGGAAAGCAGGATGCGCCCCACTGAGGGAAGGCCAAAGGGAACTCTCCTATATTAGCTGCAGAGGATGGAAACGCTCTTGTGATCCTTGTTGACGAGGGTACTTCCAACGCCCCTCCTGCTAGCGTCTCCACCACTACTTCCGGAGGAGGTACCTTTTGCTCACCCTCTCTTTGCTTTGTTTAATATCCCATACTTGCTTAATTTGATGGAGATTCATTGTTTACCTTTCAGGTCTTGGATCAACCATCCGTCTGCCTGAGGTTCGAGTTAACAAAGGTACAGTGGGCGTCTCGACCACCAGGACGGAGAGTGTTACTGCTTCCAGGATGGACGGCTCCTCCAACAGCGCCACCCCTCCTGACAGCTCCGCTCCTCCTGATGACTCCTCCCTTCCTGAGCAGGGATTGAGGAAGGAGTGACGCACTAGTATAGGATCACCCCTCCCCCCTTTTATCTAGCTTTGTTTTTTTCTTTTTACTTTTTGCTTATGATGTAGTACTCTTACACACGTACCTTCCTACTTTCGTAGGTCGTTATCTACGCATTAATTTTGGATCCTCTATGGATCGATTTTCTTCTTTTGAAATCGTATGGTGAATAATATTGTGTTCTTATGCTTCTCTTCCTTTGATTCTCGTGCATTTTTCTTTTAGTGAGCACCTTCCCTTGATTGCTTTCCTGCGTGATCACAGTCTGAAATTTAAGAAGGAATAATAACAACTGGTCTTGTTAACGAGATACAAGGACATAGCATGCTTACTAGTTTTACTCGTAGTTTGCATAACTCATCGCTTGAGGATGCAAATTTTGAGTTTGTTTTTAATGTTGGGAGAGTTTCTTCCTACTCCAGGAAGATTTCCTCTTTAATTTTAGGACATTCGTCCTTTTGGGTCATTTATTGTTTTCTAGATTGAGGCCATGAATTCTTAGGCCAAAGTCTTGAATTTTTTCATCGTACTGCGAACCCTTCCTCTAGGGTTGCTTCGGGAAGGTCTAGTCTTTTATTTAGGCACGGAGTCCCCCTCATGTCTTAGGGGAGTATCTTGAATTTTTTCACCATATTGCGAACCCTTCCTCTGGGGTTGCTTCGGGAAGGTCTAGCCTTTTATTTAGGCACGGTGTCCCCCTCATGTCTTAGGGGAGTATCTTGAATTTTTTCACCATATTGCGAACCCTTCCTCTGGGGTTGCTTCGGGAAGGTCTAGCCCTTTATTTAGGCGCGGTGTACCCCTCATGTCTTACGGAAGTATCTTGAATTTTTTCACCATATTGCGAACCCTTCCTCTGGGGTTGCTTCGGGAAGGTCTAGCCCTTTATTTAGGCGCAGTGTCCCCCTCATGTCTTAGGGGAGTATGTGCTCCTTTCATTTCTTTTATCCCTCCTTCTTTCTCTTGACTCCTCGCAAGGTTGGGTCATTGCCTCATCTGCATTGATATGCATCTCCACTCATGCCAAGAGTTCATCAAAATTAGTGGGGGGTCTTTTAACTAAAGATCGGTAGACGCTTCCTCTCCGTAGCCCTTGGCAAATGCTGTGGACTTCATTTCATCGCTGATCCCTGGGACTTGTATGATGGCCGCATTGAACCTATCTAAGTAATATCGCAAGGACTCCCTTTCCCCTTGCTTTATGTTGAAAAGGGTCAGTAGGGTTTGCAGCCGTTTCTTGCTACTGGAAAACTGGTGCAGGAACAACTGTCGAAATTCCCCAAAAGTCTGAATGGAGTTTGGAGGTAATTGGTTAAACCACTGTTGTGCACCTATCCTGAAAGTGGTGCGAAAGACCTTACATTTTACTCCATCGGTGTACCCATGGAGCTCAGCCAGACCATCAAATCTGACTAGGTGTTCTTGAGGGTCGTGGGTACCATCATGCTCCGGGAGGTTGGCGGTGTTGGTGAATGGAGGAAGGATGCCCTCTTGTACATTCCTGCAAAATGGGGTCCCTATAGGGACCGGTTCTCGTTCTCCTGTAAGCTTTCTCTCCATTTGTTGCATTCTTTGTTGCAACTCCACTACCCATGTTGGTGGAGAACTCTCTCGAGAATGACCCATAGAGAGATTCCCCCGGGTCCCTATTTGTATCTTTTCTGCATCGCGTGTGTCCCCGTAGATACCATGTGGATTACTGTTGGATTGGATATTGGCATCCTTCGGAGCGAGGCGGACTCCCTTGCTAAGTTTTGCCCTTCTATATGGTCCAGAGGTGTGTTTGTTACTATTGCAGGGTTTCCTCCTTCTTGTGTGGGACGATTAGTCCCATTATGGCCCCTATTCCATCCTGAGGTGTCCCTGAGGGGTACTTCGTTCCATGTTGTTGCATGCCCTGTGGGTAGTGTTTGTGGTGCCACCCCTGCGAGGGCAGCCACTACGACTCCTGTTATCATCTTCGTGAGATTTTCCCATGTTGTTTGTGTGGCTCCTAGTACAACCGGGCTCCTGAATGCTGGACTAGTCTGACCACCATTCATTCTTCCTTGGTTTGTGCCATTTTGCGTTTGTGTCCATCCCATGTTATGTGCCTCCATTGTCCGTCTTTGTGCATGTTGTACACATGGATTCTGCTTGCCTATGGTGTGCAATCCTGGAGATATCGTTCCCGTGGCCTGTGCTCCTCCAGGCATCTCCCCTATGGCATACGTTCCTGGAGCACGTGTTCCCGGAACATGCACCCCTACAGGTGCCTCTCCTGTGGCATACGTCCCTGGAGTATAGGGTCCTGGATTGTGCGTCCCTATAGGAGTTACTCCTGCAACATACGTTCCTGGAGTATAGGGTCCTGGATTGTGCGCCCCTATAGGAGTTACTCCTGCGACATACGTCCCTGGAGCATGGGCTCCTGGAGCGCGTGCCGCTATAGGTGTCACTCCTGTGACACACGACCCTGGAGCTTGAGGTCTTGCAAAGTGCCCTCCTGGAGCGTGCAACCCTGGAGCTTGTACTCCCGCCGCCAACGTCCCTGTAGAGTGCATTCCTGCAGCGTTCTGTCTTGGATGTTGTACTTCCGCAGCCAACGTCGCTGGAAATTGCTCCCCCGTGATTGTTACTTCTCCCGGAACTACTCCCAAAGACTGTGTCCCTGTAGGGGGCACTCCTTGGGTGATAAATGTGGATTGTATATTTCCGCCCTCTAAAGCTTCCCCTCTAGGGGGGGTGTTACCATCCTGCATAGCCATGACAGGGAGGGTGTCACCACCTTGCGAAGTAATGACAGGGGTGTTGTTCCTTCGAACATCAATGGACTCTTCTCCCAAGGTCTTGGGTGTGTCGTTACTGGCAATAGCGATGTGTACTTCGTCAGTTTCGTAGTGAACTCCCTCATGCCTTAACTCAATTTTTCCCACAGACGGCGCCAATGATGCTTCTCGTTTTCCGAGCACCAAGAATTTATAACGCGGGAAAAGAGTTCGGCCTTTTGTGAGTTTAATCGTCTTGATGGGAAAAGAACCTGCAAAAAGGAGATTAACACTCCACTGAATCAAGTCAGTATCTGTTTAGGAATGAGAAAAAGTATGTAAAAAATGATGAAATAAACATAAACGATGCTCGAAATTGTCAAGGTTATGCTTGAAAACGATCAATAATGGCTTAGAGAACTCTTGAGGATTCTTTCAGAACTAAGAGATTAATTTTATGCTTAGCCAATCCCTCCTTGCCTCTGTACGCCCCTGGTCCTTATATAGAGCCAGGGACGTAACTGACCTGTCTCGAGAATCAGGACGTGCTTCTCGAAATCAGGGCGGTTGGGGGCGAGTTAGTTGCGATTCCTCTAGATTCGGTGGATGCATCCAAACCTCCTTATCCCACGTGCCCTTTGACTCAGGTCTAGGGTTAGCTAGGTAATAGGTGGACCTAGGGCTTGAGACCTCCCTTCCTGATTTTTGGCTTAGGGGCGTACACTTCTTGGGCTTTGATCCAGGGTTGATGCCGGGCTTTAGGAACAGCCTATCCTTTCCCAGTCTTCGGCTCAAGATTGTATCCTTCCTGGGTTTTGGCCCAGGGCTGTTCTTGGACTTTTATTAGGATTACTTCATAAAAAACCCAATAAAAAACAAGGCCATATCAGTATATATTATACAAAATTAAAAAATATTAAATATATTAAGGGCTCGCGAGCCTACGAACTAGAACTTTCAGGCTCGAGTTCGCCTCGATAACTAGTCGAGCCAACTCAATTCGTTTGCATCCCTAAGGAACACTCAACTAGTCTAGTCGTTTTTTGATTAGTCTGTGATGCGAACAAACCTTTACTCATGAAATTAGTTGAGTAGGCTTGCATTAGGCATATGTTATAAGATAGGCAGTTTTGAGAATTTCCATATTAAATAGTACTAGTAAGATGCAATTTTACGACGGATTTTTGCAATTGATAAAATCAATCGTAGGTTGTGATTGAATTGTAATGGATATGACAAATTTTGATCAATTTCTACTAGGAATTTTGCACCGAAGAAGTTGGTCGCAAAAGCATCAAAGTCGATCACAAACATGCTCTCATGCTAATATATATTTGATTTGGGCCTTGCGATTTCAAAAATCCATCGCAAAAATGGGGGCTAGAATTTTACGATCACTTTGCAAACTTTACCGCCCGTGTTTGCAATTGATATCTATCGGTCACAGAACTATTATGGTGGTGGACCACTTATGCGACCAATTCTATCGGTTGCAAATCTTTTTCACATGCTTGCAACCACTCTCTGTCCGTTGCAAATTTAAGCGGCATTTTTTTTTGTTTTATTTTATGGCGAAGTGGTAATTAAATATGAATTGAATTTCAAAACAATTGCTGGCGAAGTTTCAAAAGAATGGTTTGAGAATGATTAATTCCGTCGCAATCTTTTTCATATATTTTAATTTTCCCTTGCTTTTCTTTTGGGTGGGGGGGGGGGGGGGGTTAAATGGAGAATTTATAAAATAAAATTCACTTCAACAGTTTTCTTGGTCACAAAACTTGAACATTAATTTTAAATTAATTATTAATCTTTATATTTTGACCTTTGTGTTTTGAAAATAAATGACTTTAAGCTGATTTATTTTTCAAATTTATTTAAAGAATATATATCTAGCGAAATTTATTTGATGTTGAAATCAACATGTTTGATGGATAAATTAATACAATCACCGATATATATATATATATATATATATATACACGTGTGTATGAAATAATTAAATCAATTATTATTGTAATATTGGCCTTATATATGAAAATTAAAAATACCAACCACCTATAGTGAAAAAATGGATCATTAATAATATTAGTTGTTCGAATGAATAAACTCAATTAGCGACACTACTAAAAATTGTCAAATTAAAATTGAAAAAAATATCGTTCCCCTGTAATGATATGTGTATATAGACAAATCGATCATCGACATACATAGTTGGCCTTGTCGATTCTCAGATGGCACAAATGCTTTGTGAATAAAAGAGGGTGCGCTCTGGTGGCTTGTGCCATGCCATGGCTCAATAAGGCCTCGAACCGCGAGTAGTGCTGCAGTGCAACAGATAGGGCTGCGGGTTTTAAAAATAACAATTATAAATAATATTTTGCTATTGATAATGTCAATCGCAAATTCCATCGCAATTGACGTTCGTTGCAAAATAGAACGTCATCTACGACTGACAATGAACGCTGTCTGTCCCAATTTAAGCCATGTAGGCTCCGCATCAATAGTTTTTCCCACTGCTAAAGGCTGTTGCAAAATCGAACATAAAAATTATCGATCGCAAACTTGGTATCAAAATTTACGATCCGATTATTTGTGATCGATACGAATCCATCGCAAAGTTGGTTACAACTCATTTTTGCGATCGATTATCACAAAAAAATCGATTACAAAATACGGCACAAATATGACTTCTTTTTAGTGGTGAAAGTCATTCAATTTGGCTTCGCTATCATCCATGACTTGTTCAAGAAATTTTGCATCTCAGTGTAACACTGTATTTCTATTCTAAAAGTGAAATTCCATTAATAAATTAATCATATCTTTTTAGAATTGTAACATACTATGTTCTAAGATATTAAAACTCAAAAATTTTCATTTTCAAGTGGAAGATACCTACATATAAATTAGTCCATGTTTCTTAGACGGTCAAGGCACTCTAGGCTTTAGATATCGTGATTAAAGTAAGAAAAATAAAAGTAAAACATTAAAATTTAAAAAAAAAAAAGAAAAAGAAAAACAAGGAGAGAGAAAGGTTACAGAAAACCAATATTTTTGCTATTCCTCCTTTTCACCATTTCACACACACACACAATTTTGTTCTTTCCCTCAGTAGGAAGCCACAAAGTAGAAAACTGTAGGTGTAGAAAAGAATAAGCCTCAATGTTCATGAAACAACCAGAAGAAAGTCAAGAAATCCTGCATAGCAATAAAGGTATATCTATTCTCAAAGAAAGCTAAATACTAAATCCCCCAAGCAACATTCTGCAATAACTGAGCAAATATATGGGTATATAAGACACATATCTGTTCACCACCAACCATCTTTCTCTTTCACATTCAACAGATATATATACAGAGAATACATTGCAGAGAAACAGATTACAATTTGACAGAGATATGATTGCAAAGGTTGGAGCTCCAGCAAACGACACCAACATTTTCGAACCACCCTCTGATTGGGTACATGAGGAAGAATGCGACACTCTCAACATATATCTTCCCGGTACGATCACGAACACACACACACACACACACACATATTCGTTTATAGGCTTATATTTCAGCTGAGTCGTAATTTTCAGGCAATTTTTATCTATTTGATCTTAAAAGGAAAAGATTTTGCACGTTGTCATATCTCTAGTTTATGTATTTTCTGTGTTGTTTTACCTATTCCGTTCACTTCTAATAATCCCGTGAACAGTCTACAGGGAATTCCCCCGGAAATCAGTGAAATTATAGACTGCACCCCTCTTTCTTTTGATATTACAATAACCTCCCCTTTAAGTTTACAAAAAATTACATCCCTTAGGAATTTAGATTAAAAAAAATGCTGATTTCAGGGGGATGTAGTAAATGAGTCTAACTTCTAAACATGTCATTTATCAAAAATAAATAATAATAATAATAATAATAATAACTTCCAAGCATGTCTTGTGATTGTGCCCTTTATGCTCACATGCACTACACTACACTTGACTGAATTGGAAACATCATTGACGTTCTTGTTTCAATGAGCAATTTCAGTGAAAAATCCTAATAGATGTAAACTTTGCAAACTCACAAGGGAGGTTTTGGTAAAATTCAGAAGAGAAAAAGGGGTCTATGCTGTAGTTTTAACAAATTTCCAAGGGAGGTCCCTGTAATTAACCCTTTATATAGATATGAAACACAAACTGCACTAAATTTTTTGGCAGGGTACTCAAAAGAACAGCTAAGAGTTCAGCTAGCACGATCAGGAATCCTCAAGATCAGCGGAACAAGGCAACTAGAGGATGGCAAATGGACCAGTTTTGTCAAGGAGTTCACCGTTTCGCCCAACTGCGACACCAACAAAATCAGTGCGAAATTCGAAGGTGGCATACTCTCTGTGAAGCAACCGAAGCTGATCGTTCCAGCAAAGAAAGACCAGCAGGCAATCGCACCACCGGACAAACCAACACAACCTCCTCCAAGGACCGATCAAGAACAAGCTGCCACTCCCGACAAAACCACCCCGAGTGAGGATCAAAAGAGGCACACCACTAGTGAAAAGGAAGAACAAGAATCCACTAAGGAGAAGGAGGAGAAAAAGAGTGAAACAGAGGATGCCAAGAAAGATGCACACGAGAAAACTGACACAGTTGACCCTGGTCGTGCAAAAGTTTTGGATGAGAAGAAGGCACGTAAACGAAAGGACCTTGACGTGACGGCTAAATTAGATTACGCTAAGCTCCTCGGGGAGAGTCCTGCAGCCAAGTTGAAGATGGCGAGGCAGAAGATAACTATGGTTCTTGCTATTGTCTTTGCTTTTGCACTTGGGATTTACATCAGCAATCGGGGTTGGTTTTCCAGGAAGGCTTAGTAGTGATACCTTTTTATTTTGTAAATGTTACATATTTATCAACTGGTATGTATGTTCTCTCAACTGATTGAATTGAATAAAGGATATGAAGTCTTCACTTTCTAGTGAGAAAATATTGCAGTATATATTGTTGAAGGATTTCTAATCGCACACATACATATCAGGGAAAGTTTGGAATGCACAAATAATCCTAAAATTTGAGTTGTGCAGCAACGTACGTGCATTAAAAACGACACTTTTCCAATACGTGTCCAATATACTACTTGATGCTATCATAAATTAAATTAAAATTCAATAAATCTAACACTTATATATTATCGAAGTGTCCGACACTTTATGGTAGGAATGGCAATTGGGTCGAATCTAGTGGGTTCAGACCCAGACCCAACCCATATGGACCCAACCCGACCCACCTTAACGGGTCTTGGGCCATAAACATAAACCCAACCGGAAGTGGGTCGGGCCAGGTCTAACCCGACCTGCCCCAGACCAGCCCGATTTGCCATTTAATTAATTATTTATACATTCTCTCGTTGTATAAAAGTTGACATTTTTAGAATAGGAAATAACAACCCACCTTCCTAGAATATCTTGCTTCGTATTAGGTCATTATTTCTCTATCTTAGATATTTTATTACATTTTTTTTAATATTATTCACCTTATGTTATTTTGAAACTATTACAGTTTTAAAAATGATTATGAGTCTTTATTTTATTTTGAACTTTTTATACCCCTACACGGATTGTCTTCTAACTAATAGTAGTTATGGATTTTTATTATGAGTTGCGTCGCGAATTTTTAACTTTCTTCTAGCCAGATTTTATTTTATCTTAATTATTCACTTGTTTCCATTATTTATTTCAATTGGCCATGATTACATTATCTTAAAGTTTTTTTTTAATTTTATTAAATGATAAATAATCCATAAACATAATTAAAATTAGCATTTAACGAAAATTGGACAACGAGTATGTCTAAAAATAAAAAAATTAGAATGTTCTATAGCTACTTAAAAAATAATTGCTGTTTCATATTTTTCATAAAAATCAAAAATTTCTTGTATCTTTAGAATAAATAGTTCACGTATCACACGAATAAACTTTTGATTAATTTGCTATATTATTGTTATTTTTTGCACTAGTATCAACATGTATGTATGAAAATGTATATTAATACTAAATAGATATAGAAATGTATATGTATATGTATATATATATAGTATCATTAGAATAATATAAAAATATTTGTATAAATAATGCCATGCGAAAAAAGACGTGTCGTGTCTCAAAATTTTTAAAAATTCCATAATATCGGCCTGTTCATATAATATCATGTTTGTATTTGTGCAACATTGATAACAGTACAAATAAGAATAAAAGTAAATAAAAATATCTTAACACTTTCACTTTGGTTGGAGCATATATATATATATATATATATATATATATATATATATATATATCGATTTTATTCAACTTGTATAAAATTCTAGATTTAATTCGTTCCTCCTGTCTTGGTGATACACTCGTTGTGTTGCCAAATTAAATTTTATACATGTTGAGAAAAAAAGAAAGATTTTTACGTGCTTGGACCAAACCACAGTACAAATGCCCCCAAAACTAAAATATATTATAGAGATTAGACTTTATAGACCATCTATTTATATTGGTGAATCCCACAAATGAAGAGCTAACAAATGGAGAAATAAAATGCTGTCATGATTATAAATGGGTTAATTGCATCAGACCCCTGTGAAATTTGAAATGACAAAAAAAAACTATATAAATTTAATTAGCATAAAACAATTGTGTAATTTTATATTTGATACTTTTCCCTTTTTATCCATTTCTTAAGAAAAGATTGAATTCCTTATTTCACCCCTCATAAAATAATACCATTTGCCAAAAGGAAAAAATTATTGTCTCATACAAGTTTACTATTATACACATGAACTATAATATAAATAATATCATGTAAAAAATTCATACCAATAAATAAATTCATATTATTGAAACAAACAATCTTTTAACTATATATAAAATTATTTATTTGATTTTGTAAAAACTGAACAAGAATTCAATTTGTCTCTTTTAAAATATTTAAATAAAGGACGAATTACAAAAATCTCTCATGAAGTTTAGGCGAAATTACAAAAAAAATCCCCCAACTATTGAAAATTACCATTGCCCTCATAATGTTTGCATGAATCATGTAATAGTTAACGAATGATTGAAAATTCCAAAATTGCACTTAGCATTTTATTTACAAACACCTCCCTACGATTTGATAAAATTGCAAAAAACCCTCCTTAGGCATTAGAATTTACAACCACAGTTCTGTTAGCAACGATGGCAGCATCCCACACATCGCAAAATTTGTAAAACACACATTTTAAGAATCACCCAGCTCCCAACTCTAGAGTGATAGCTGGTCAACATCGTTTAACTATTAATCAATGCGCCTTGATTCTCACATTTTCGGCGAACTTCGTCGGAATCCGACGATGCCAACATTACTAGAACTATCTTGCTTCGAGGATTTCGGATTTATAAGAGACAATCACATCCAAGTCTCATCACCATTGGTCAAAGGGGTTCTCTCTCCTTCGATCATTGACTTGCTCACTGGTGGTACTGCTAGTCTAGCATTGACATTATTTTTTAGATCTCGATCATCGCATCAATCATAAAATCCTTGAGAAAAAAAAAACAATAGTTTTCTCCCATCACAGTCCAAAACCCTGATGGTAGGAGTTTTTTGTTGAACAAGCAAGCCTTAAGGGGTGTATAATTGTAAATTTTGATACTTAAAGGATTTATATATATATATATATATATATATATATTAAGCAAACCTTGGGAAAGATGTTTGTTATACACACTACTAGAAAAATGCAAATTTGCGTCGGATTTTGTGATCGACTACAATCGGCTGCAAAAAATCTAGTCACAAATTTTGATACCAATTTTGCAACCGATTATTTTTGCCACCGAAATAGGCGAGTTTGGATGACAACATTTGCGACGGCCTATGTTGGTCGCAAAACTGGTACATTTTTTAGTATTTTGCAACCAATCGCGTTTGTCGCCAAAAAAAAAGAAAAAAAAAGTTGGTTGTGCACCCAACCCCTGCCTGCTCACACCTCGCCTGCCCAACCAAGGCAACTACCTAAAATAAATACTACTCTTTGCACCCAAAGGAGATTTGAACCTTGGACATCAAGGTTATAAGCTTGAGCATAACCATTGCACCACTTAAAGTTTCTATGTATGAATTGTTTTATTAATACTTAACATATATTTATGTGATATTTTAAATTTAAATTATTTAAATATATTCATTAATTTTATTAATTTTTATAATTTGTGAATTTTACTAATTTTTGAAATTTATTCTGCAATTGTTTTAAAAAGTAAAAAAAATTATCTTTGACTTTATCAAAATTAATACCTTAAATGAGCACTATATATATGATCAAGCTTACATCAATATTAGTAGGCATCTCAAAGTATTCAATTCTACAAAGTACAAATTTGATTAATAAATTCAACTATGTATTAGATTTACTTAGTATGCTATTGAATAACTATCTTGGATTGTGTCAATTCAACGTTGTTTTTTTTTCTCCATATTATCTCTCTCTCCTATTTTTTTCTCTAATACTCCAATTCAACATTGTTCTTGTTTTCTCATTTTACCTTCTCAATATATTTTCTTGATTTTATCTCATATCACACTATTTCATATTTTGCAGTTCTCATATTCAATTATTTTTCTATTACCCATCATATAGTTTTTTTTCTTTTAAATAAGTTACTTTACTTTTCACTTATAATAAAATTAATAAATAGTAAAAAGTATTCATATATAAAATTCAAAATATGTATGAAGCAATTTGTTAAAATTTATATATATAATTAAATAATATACATATATATTTATATATATATATATATATATTACTTTTTACACACATCGAGTATGCACAAATAACTAGTACTAATTATGACCACACACGCACACACACACACACACACACATATTTACATCTGTCATTCATTATATTCACTGTATTAGAATGATTGATACTTTTAAATTTATAACATTAGTTATACATACCAATAAACTAACTTTTCAAAAAAAAATCATTAAAATGGGATCTAAAATGATAGGTGGCCAATATTTTTCTAAAAAATTAAAATAAAAATTTTGCGACAGACGAAATTGGTTGCAAATACGGTCAATGATAGATAAGAATTTTGCAACCGAAAGATTCAGTCGCAAAGTGGGTCGCAAAAAATGAAGAAAAACATGGTCGCAAATATGCTCACAAAGTCGGTCACAACCACTTTTGCAACGGATTAGGTTAGTCGCACAATTGCACCATTTTTATTTTTATTTTTGCTTGCTGCGAATTTTGAGACTGCGCTTTTTTGTTTTTGTTTTTGCGACCAAATTAATCCGTCGCAAAAGGCGCCGACTTTTACGGTCGTAAATTTCGTTTTTCTAGTAGTGACATAATTTTCACCAATAATTAATAAAATATTCAATGTGCGTTTTTTTTTGAAAAAAATTCATAATTTTTTGGACGGAAACCTAACGGAACCTAATAGAAAGTGTTTTTTGTTAATTTATACAACATTAGGGGGATAATGGTAATTTTTAATAGTTGGGGGTTTGTTTGTAATTTTGCCAAATTTTAGGGTGGACTTTTGTAATTCGCTCTATAAATAAATTGCGAAAGTAGTTTCTATTACAAATGATTTATTCTTGCTAATTATTTTAATAAATACGTATTTCAAATTTTATTTTGTTTCTTCACTGGAATGAGTTGAAAAACTATATTTCAATATGCCTAGCTATAAAATTTACTCTATTTCAAACTATATTTTGTTTCACTACTAAATTGCAAAATAATTACATATCATTCATCTATTTACTCTGTATATGTATTTAAAAATAGACTTCTTTTCATTTTATTTCTCCTTTCTTCTTCTTCTTATTCTCCCTCTCTCTCTGTAAATCCAGCAGTCCTGATCCCCACCCCTACATAACGGGCTACCAATCCAAGACTCGTGGTGAGGAGCAGAACAAGAAAAACAATCAAGGGTTACCCCTAAAATCAAATAATAATAATAATAATTAAGAATAGAAAAAGAGAAGATAAAAGAATGAAATATGAGGGTAGAAAAGTAATTTCAATGGTAAAAAGCATGACACACACTTGTGCAGTGGAGGGCTTCTTAGGGGTTCTTTATGCTAATTTAATTTTGATAGATTTTTTTAGCCCATTTTAAGTTTCACATACGGTCTGGTGCAATTAACTCGATTATAAATTGACGAGTAAAGTAATTTGAGATTACTTATGGGGGCTTCTGCCTCCTATGCTAAGACGGTGAAGTTTGCAATAATGAAATATTATTTATCTTTATATTGTTTCAATTGCTATTATTCTTGCTCGATATCTTCTTTTCTTTTTTCAACAAACTTTTGTTATGGGGATTAGGAATTTTTTAGATTATAGAGGTAGAGTAACATGATAATGAAGGATGATAGTAGCTTAAAGTAAGGGCATAATATAATTCTTCAAGTCTCTCGTTGACGGAGCAAGGGGTCACAAGGGACAATTGCATCCCCCAATTAATTTCATATCTGAACTGTATTTCATATGTATTTTTATTAAATTTGAAATTTCGTATCTCAAAATGATAAATATATATATATATATATCTTTTATATATTATAAAATTTTAATTTTTTCGTCGAAATTTTTCGTGATTGATTTTTTAATTAATAGTCGAATTTGGATAAAAATCCGCTCGATCGCCTTAATCAAGACCTTATTAATATTATTTTAAATATTGCAAGTTTGCAACAAAAGGCCTGCCAAGTATTCCAAGTCCAACTTCATTGGGTCCCTTACACTCTTAAACTAAAGTTTGGGCTTCATATTTTATTCGGAAAAAGAAGAAAGAAATATATTTCAAAATATAAAGTCAACTATACGACAGGACTAAATTGAAAATTTCTTTTTTGTGGCAACTATACCCTTAAATCTTAATTGAAACTAGCGAACTGAACACACTTATATATATACGCAAAATAAAAATAAAATATAATGTGCTTAAATTTGAATAATATAAATATGAATCTACATTATATCATATAATCAAAAATATTTAATATAAAATTTTAAATTATATGATTAAAAATAAATTAAACTAAAAATAAAATAAACATTAAAGATAGGAATGTGAGAAACAAGAAATTATATTAAATAATTTTACCTTTTAAATCTCTCTTCTCCATCTTCATTATCAGGTGATTTCATTAAATAATTTTTAAATCTCTTATACAATTAGTTTTTGATCACATATATATTTTTTTATCTTATTTTAAATATAGGGCGATTAATGCCACCCTTGATAGGGCCAGTGCCATCATGCCATCATGCTTTTCATTCTCGCTATACTGTCCCGTGGCTGGCTAAACACGAGAGGTGCCCCTCTTGCGGTGCCATTGCCATTAGACTTGGTGCATAGAGAGAGACTCTATCTTATTTTAAAAATTATCAATACTCCCTCGAATGTTGTTCCTTTATTGCTAAAACAGATAAAAAGATTGTAATATCTTTTTTGCTCTTAGATATTTATAAAGGAGAATTACCATCACATCCCATAAGTTTAGGAGAATTACAAATAGCTTCTCTTATTTTGAAAATAAACAATACTCCACACTACCATCATATCGTCACTACCTAGATGAGTTCAAAAGCGATGTCCGATGTGTCTACAACTGCGGGTTGAACAACCACCGAGGGCTACCAATTTTTAAACTTCAAACCCGACAATTTGTTTCCTTATTTTTAAGGGTGAGATGATTTTCAAGACAATTTTAAGATTTAATCAAGATTTGTAAGTGAAACAGTGTGTGTATACGCCTGCACACGTTCTTTTTACAAATAAATGAGATATTATGCGTTGTTCGCACTCTAGCACGTTCTTTTAAAAATATTACATTAATGAACACCCTTTACTTTATAAAATATTACAAGTGCCCCTTTCATTGAAATTTCGTTCATACAATAAAAAAAATACAAAAATGATTCTCACCTAAATTAAGGTATTTTTGGTCTTAGAATATCACATAAAATATCAATGGAACTATAACAACATTTCTTATATGTTAAACAACGTAAATCTCAAAGGGGTTTTCAATGATTTATCGAACGATACGGAAAACATTGTAATTATGTGAAATCTCGTAGATGAAAGTGTAGTTCGCCCTAAAGTTTATATTTTTTTAATCGCTATTTTTCTTGCACGAAATACCACACTCGTCAATTGATCGAACAGTACTCATAGGTCAATTGGATTTTTTATTTTTCTTTTTTAATTGACAAACTTTTGTTGTAGGCATTAGGATCTTAATACGTATATTAGTGTGAGTTTTACGGTAGGACCTTAATACAGTTATCACTTGTCACACGCAATGGTAGTAGTTTAAAAGGCAAAATAACTTGTGTATTTAGATAATGAAAGCTAAGTGTACATTTTCTTCAAGTCTCCAACCCATATTTTATATGTATTCTTATTAAAATTTAAAATTTCGCCTTTCGAAATGATATAATTATATATATATATATATATATATATATATATATTGTAAAAATTTGATTTACCCCCTCCCCCAAATAATTTTCTATTGTCATCCCTGAAACTTTAGTCTCTCATAGCAATTTATAAAAAAATACAACCCAACGAAACATATAAATTATAATAAGAATTGTCTCTCGAAAAAGAAAAAAAATAAATATTAAAACTTAAAATATATACATTTATATATGTGTGTATGTGTGTGTGTGTATATGATGTGTCACGCACCACCTTAGCCAAACACGTCAACATTTGCCAGACAATCAAAAACTCACAAGTGTGAGACTCGATGCCCCCGAACAGACTTACTATCCTTGAAAGTGCGTCCGCGTAAAAGAGGGGGAGCCTCGGATTACAAGTCACGAGAGGGGAAATACCCCCAAGCTCGCCCCTCAATTAAGTTCGTGGCTTTTGGGCCACGAGGGGCCTCTTTGAGCCCTTAAAATCTCTTATGCAAGGCAAGAGAAGCAGGAGAACAAGTAGTTTTAAGGCGCAAAATGCTCTCGAACACTGTCATATCGACAGCACGAGCCCTCAACATGGCCTTTGCCAAATGTGACTATCAAAGGGCAAATCTTAGCTGGTAAAGTTGACAGGTCCTGTACTTACCGCCACCTAACATACATCTACTGCACATGAGTCTATCTCATCAGTCTCATGCATATTTAATGCTCTCTCATAAATACAATCATTGGCCTTAAATGCTCAAGATACGCATTAAATGCAAGGTTAAAGCCTTATTAATGAGAGGTAAGATCGGCCGTCTTTTTGGAGTTTAAGAAGAGACAAAAGACATGTTCACTTGTACTCCATGTGTCAGATCTACTGACCAATCCTCATCAACCACGTCATGTTAGGTGACTTTTCTCATATAAATAATAAAAAAGCTCTCTCCCATAAGGTATCAAACACTTTTTACGTAGTACATGCAAGAATAACAGCTTTGGTATTCATGTTGTTTTCCAAAAAATACCCTAAAGCTAATTTGAGTGTCAGAAAGCCTACATCGGGACAAAATCGGCTAGTATTACATGCTTTCCTCCCTCTTTGACAAGTGAGCTATCAGCATATCAATTGGAGCGTATCAAGCTCCATCACGTGGTCGATCAAAAAGACCCCGCATCAATATATATATATATAAGGAAAAGTCCGCCTTATTAAGCCCACCATTTATGACTTCACTAAATTAGACAATTAGATCAATGCTTCATTAATACTAGCAATTGCACCCTCGATGCATGTATAAAATAAAAATGAGATATATTTTCATTATATATTTAAATTTTGATAATATAAATTGTAAATATTTATTAAATTTAATGGGGGCATATAAGAATTATTTCCAATTTATTTTATTAAATTTATTATAGAAAAATAGTTTAAAATAAATAAATTTATACCACGATTTCAAAAATAAAGTGAAAGTTTGAAAAAAAAAGTTGACAGTGGAAAAAAGTATAAAAATTAATTAATGGGGAGAAAAAAGATGAAAGATATATCAAAGACATTGAAATAGTTCTTAAACCGCTTTATGCTTTCTTTAAGGCTATGTTTGGAACAAGGATTTTGGTGAGGAAAAGTGGGAGGAAAATAGAAAGGATCAAAAATGAAAGCATAAAGTACTATCATTTGAAGCAAAAAAAAAAAAATTCATCCTATTTTCCTTATCAAAATCCTAGAACCAAACGGAGGGTAAAAGTATAAGATATATGATTTTAATTTTTAAATTAGTCGGGTGAGCACACTCGATACATGTGCATACTAAGATAAGATGTATAATTTTTAACTATACATTTAAAATTTGACAAATGAAATCATAAATATTTATTAATTTTTATATGAATAAAAACTATTTAGTGTTTATTAAATTTATGATAAGTGAAAAAAAGTGAAGACTAAAAATATATATTTTTTTTAAAGATAAGAATATATGATTGAAGAATAAGAGTTAAAAATTTATCTAATAGCATGAGAGAGAAGAGGGTGGAGGGAGATTAAAAAAGTAAAACGAAAAATAGGGAATGACAGAGAGAGAGAGAGAGAGAGAGTTAAAAAAGAAAAATGATAAATCAAAATTTTTAAAAGACCAAAGGAATTCGTAAAAGCCCATTGAAAATTACTGAAACTGTCAGATATCGCAACAAAAAGCCTGTCAAATATTCAGAGTCCAATTTTATTGGGCTTGTTACACTCTAAACTGGTGTTTGGGCTTAACATTTTTACTAGGAAAAAGGATCAAAAAGAAAATTAATTCAATATATAAAGTCAAATAACGAATCTTCATTATGTAGCCGCAATAAAATGTCGCCTCCATCGCAAGTTCCCCGCACGACACATTTAATTTTAAATATTGAAATAATAGTTACGTCGAGTTTCGATAATCCACACAAGACTAATTAAAATTCAGTTCGATTCATCTGTTATAAAATAATAATATATATATTTTTTTATTTATTAATATATATTACGTATATTGGTGGATGATTAAAATAAAAAAATAAAAAAATTTATGATATAGAAAATTTTTAAAATTTTTTTTTCTCATTACAACTGTTTATCAATACATATAGCGTATATTGATGAATTGAAAGAAAAAAAAATGCAGTACGAGGATCCAAACTGAATTAAAATTTTATGGATATCCTCGTTTGACACCGTATACGATGTGTTGATTATGTTAATTATCTGTCTCAATCAACCTTAGCCAATTGCTAATGATCAAAAGTCTTGATAAAATCTTCATTTAATTCGATTTCATCACGTGCTTTAAAACTGTACTAGTCATTATCAAACTCTCAAGTGGTCTTAATACATTTATTCGTGTGAGTTTTACCGTCATTTATGTCTGTAATTGCCGTGTTAATACGAGTTAGTTGTTTTCATTACTTTTGTCTCTTGTACCAAAAAACAGAACAAAAAAATTAAAAGAAAAATATATAAATAACAGTTCGACTCAATCGACTGGCCTAGTATCGGGTCATGCAGATCAACGGGTTCATGAGTTTTGTCCTCTTATTATTAAATCAGACAAAAGGATTGCGATACCTTTTTTACCCTTAGATATTTATAAGAGAGAATTACCCTCACATTCACTAAGTTTAGTTAACAAAAAATCCCCTCTTATTTTAAAAATAAACAATACCCCTCGCTACCGTTGTATCGACACCACCTAAATGGTCAAGTTACAAACTAATTTTATTCGTTTACCAAATCTGCCAAAACCCCTCAATAAATTTCGTCAACGCTCCATCTATTTGGATTGAATTGAACAAAAACTAAATCAAATCCTAACCTGCCATTATATCTCATCCGCTCAATTCCTCCACCACTATTGGTCCTATTATAAAATGGGTTTCATGAATGCGTTGCTCATTGCGATTAACTCGAGATCCTTCCAAATACCACCAGAAAAATACGTCGGAGAGCACCACCTATTGTTGTGTTTGTTTCTTTTTTTTCCAAAAATATTACAAAATATACCATTATATAAATAAAAAAACTTACAATAAACACCCTTCAAGTTTTCAAAACCTTATTGTAAAGAAAGGTATTTAGGTAATCAAAAAATGCTAGAGAAATTGATCGAGAACATTTTTAATAATTCACTAATGGTAGGATTTTCTTGTAAATATTGATATATGTCAGGAGGGTATTGGTAATTTTTAAAACAAGAAGGAGTTAATTGTAATTTCGCCTAAACTCAAAGGAAGTGAAGCTAATTGTCCCTGTAATTCATTTGAGAGCTTATATGCTCATTAAAAGTTTTTGATATTTTTTTTAATAAAGGAGTTCATAAGGTCTAAAAATAAGGTATTTGAAACTTATAAGCTCGTAAGGCTCTTTCAACTTATATATAAAAAGCTTATAAATTATTTAATTCTAAATGATAAAATGACAAAAAGATTCTTATTGTTTTTTTTTTCAATTTTACACTTTTACCATCTTAAAAGATATTTATTTACATGAACTTAATTTGATATATTATTTTTCGTCATTATTAACTTACAAATAGCATAAGGTCTTAATTTTACCAATTGTAAGAATAGCTTATAAGCTCTTAAAATATTTTATAAAACATTAAATATTATTTTTCCAAATGCTTTCACAACTTATTTTTAAAATAAAATTTAGGAGTTTATAAATTTCAAAAATATCTCACAAGCTCTAACAATTTATAAGCTCTTAAAAATGAGTTTAGCCAAACACCCTCAAAATTAATTGTAGCTCCAAATTTCCTAATTTCTCTTTGTTGAAAATATGATGATTTAATGTAATCGATATATGTAGATTTACAATAATCATAAAAAATTAATTTTTATTAAGACTAAATAGTTTATGTATCATTTGAAGGATAAGCTGCTCATATTTACTGAAAGTAAATATATATGTGTATATATATATATATATATATATATATATATTTAGATAATTCATTATATTTATTAGGGATAATTACACTAGGGTACCCTAAGATTTACCTAAATTATAAATAAAATCCTCGATTTTGGAAAATTACTTAACAAACCCTGGAATTTGCAAATGTTTTGCAATGTTAACCTTCTGTCTACAAATGTTAAGGTTTGTAATGGAAACCGTCAAATTTTTGTTTCGTTCTTCCTATTTTACCCTTTTGGTCAAAATTTGAACAGATTTGACTAATTTTTTAGGACTAAAATGCCATTTGAGTCAAATCTAATTTTACTGTAACCCTTATTACTATCAAATATTTCTACATATATTAGACCCAGAGGGCATTTTTCCTAAAAAATTAGTCAAATATGTTCAAATTTTGACCAAAAGGGTAAAATAGGAATAACGAAACAAAAATTTAATCGTTTCCATTACAAACCCTAACGTTTGTAGACAGAACGTTGACGTTGTAAAATATTTGCAAATCATATGGTTTGTTAGGTAATTTCCTAAAATCGAAGGTTTTATTTATAATTTAGGTAAACCTCATGGTACCCTAGTGTAATTATACCTATTTATTAATTATGTTATTTTTTAAATTTAATTTAAAATGTTAAGTGCATATTTTTTACTTAAACATGCTCGAAATCCTATTATACTTGTTTTAGAGCCTGCCCTAATGGTTTTTTTTTAGAATAGAACCACTTTTTTTTTTTTTAAAAAAAAAAACACTTTATAGTAAGAAAATTACATTTGGATGGGCTTTTACGAAAAAAAAGTCAGAAAAAAGAAAAAAAGGCTTTTTTTAGAAGCTACTCAGAATGGTTTCAAATAAAAGCATATTTCAAAACACTCTTAATTATTGTATTCAAAAGCAAAACTTTTTAACTTAAAAAAAACTATTATAAAAAATATCGATCAAAAAATATTATTTTTTAAAATTCATCCCAACGGGCCGTTAATCTATTACATATTATTTACCATATAAATATCACCGATTCCGCCACTGTTCGACCTAATTGGCGAACTAGTGACCCGTATACCTAAACGAAGTCAATATCTTGATCCCACGAAAAGTTCAAATTTTAAAACATTACATTTAGAGAGTGTTTGGCTGAGCTTATAAGTTCCTAAAAGCATCTTATAAATTGTTTGGCAGCTTATAAGCTCTTTAAAAGTATTTGGTAATTTTGTTAGTAAAGGAGCTTATAAGCTCCAAAAATAAACTATCTGCTTATAAGCTCCAAAAAAAAAGTAAGCTCCCCCAACTTTTTTTTTCCAAAGAGCTTATAAGTTGTCTAATGCTAAAAGATAAAATAACATAAATATATTTATAATATTGCATTTATACTATCTCAAAAAATATTTATTTACATGAAATTAATTTTACTCAATTTTTTTTTTCAATCATCATCACACTTAAAAAAAATATAAACTATACTTTTTACCAAACAAAATTACAATTTATAAGCTCCAAAAATATTTTATAAGCTACATGATCTTATTTTATCCAAACACTTTACGAACTTGTTTTTACAATAAGATATCGGAACTTATATGTTCTAAAAACATCTTATAATCTCTACGCACTTATAAACTCTTTAAAATAAGTTTAGTCAAACAATCTCTTAGTACTATCCAAAATAAAATTCAATGTGGGAACATAATTTCCATATCCAGCCGGTGGACATGGCCAACTCCACTCAACAAAAGTAGCCCATTCTGTCAATTACTAAGAAAATACTATACAACCACAATGCCCCCACAAGCATCTTTAAATTGATGGGACCATGGAAAAGATCCCATCAATATGAGTAACATTTTGTTAAATTGATTTATTACTCTTAATTATGCTAAATTCCATAAATACTTGCCGGAATATTTTTATTCAAATTCGATTTGATTGCCCTTAACTAATCATAACATTAGTATAATTATGCTTGTTATGTGATCTGTCACTCTCCCTAAATATATACCAATCACATAGCAAATATAATACATTCGTCACATGATTAAGGGCCCATTTGAATATGCTTAAAAAAAAATACTTCTGAAGCGGTGCTGTTTTATAATAGAACTCCTTTTTAAGTCAATTAATTTTGCGTTTGGATACAGTAATTAAAAAGGCTTTGAAAAGTGTTTTATTTGAAGCCATTCCGAATAACTTCTGAAAAAGAGTCATATTTTCTTTTTTTGGCTTTTGGCTATTTTTCTTTTTCTTTTTTTGCATTTCTAAAACTCCATCCACACACAAGTTTTTTGCGCTAAAATACCTTTTATTTTGCTCAAAAAATAAATATTTTTTTTAAAAGAATCCATTCAAATTGACTCTATTTTCAACTTAAAGTATACTTTATTCGAATTAGAATTTCCTGTGCGGTGAGGATTGCAACTTGCAAACCCCACCCCCAAAAAACACCATTTTTGGTCACCATCAAAATGCCAAATGTGCTATTGCAAGCAATTCACTCGTAATTTTCCACAAACATCATAGTTCTTACTACTATATGTGCCACTTGTTGGCCTTGTAGTTTATAGGACAATTCTTGCTTGTTAGCTATTCCACCATTTTCAATATGGGGCCACCTTAATTTTGCACTATATGATGATTTTGTTTGGATGGTGTACAATTCTCATGCTACATGTTCATGTACAGACATTGTTGTGCATATCGTGGCGGAACCAGAATTTCTAAGATTATGAGCAATCTTTAAAGGTAGGTGATGTATTCGTTGATGATTATAGGTAATTAAAAATAAATAAAAATATCATAAACGAAAAGGATTCTTATAAGAATGACTTTATGTCTTTATTGAAGTGAGTAATCAACTTTTTGTATAAAGTGCAAAACGTAAGAAAATGAAAAGATATACACATAAGCAGACATGTACATACAAAAGATGTACACAAGACAAGATATTTACATTGTAACGATAGATATACATTAATGACAATATGGTGGCTAAAAATTGGAGGAAATTATTAAGTTATCTAATCCAGTTCGGATTTTGTGTTACGTGTTACATCTTCTATTATACTCATCAATACACGCCACGTGTATTGGTGAGCGGTTGAGATAAGGAAAGAGAAAAACTGATGATATGGAAAAACATATAAAAATTCTTTCTTCTTATTTCGATCGCTCACCAATACACGTGGCGTGCATTGATAAATATAGCAGAAGAAGATGATACGATTATGTAATAGAAGATCCGAACTGCTTTCTTATAGGCTATATTACAGAAATGACTATCGTATAAGACTCAAATTGCTTATTAACCAAATAACACAGTTTTTTCGATAGCTTTTTACTATGGCTCAACTATGATATTTTTTAACTATCACCAAACAATTGTTATATTATAATTACATTGTGGATTTTGTAAACTTATAAGATATGCAAAACAAATTCGACATCGATTGCATTGATGCTTAAGCACATCTGCTGCAAGTATAGTTGGTTCAATATACATATATATATATATATATATATATTGAAAAGATAAAAAAATATATATATAAAGTCAAACAGAAAATGTTTTGAATAAAGTTATTAAACGCCACCAGCCTAATTTATCAATTTCCTTCGCCGGCGATGAGATCTACAAGGCCGACAAAGGGGAAGAGACAGAAATTTTTATAGCAAAAGTATTTCTTTTTTACTTTTACAAATGGATCAAAGATGATAAGAATAGAGTTTCAATTTATTCAAGTAATTTAAAATAATTTGTTAAATATACAACTGTTGTTTAATTTTACAAATAAAATGAAGAATTTGACATTGTTTTAACAAAGTATACAATGTTAACACGTACTATCAATAAAATAAAATAAAATACAATGTTAACATAAAATATAAACAAACTTACAATTAACCCATGCGCCCACACACACACGCCCCCCCACACACACACACATATATATATATATATATATATATATATATATATATATCACAACCTTACATATAAGCCCAAAGGGTATATTTGTCCAATAAAAAGTGCCAAAAAATGGAGTTGGATTTGCGGAAAATCATTTTATTATTTTAAAGAGAATCATTAAAAGCTCTAATGGTGATCCACGATTGGGTGATTTTGTTTAAGGGGTTAAAATTCTAAAAATGCCATGCTAATTTTTGAAAAAAAATAAATAAATAGAATTTTCAGAGGTAGTAAATATTATTTGCCTAAAACGTATTTGGTTCTAAAAATATCAAGAAATACTGACTCGAATCTTTTGTTGCATTGCGGTGATATATCTTTTAGTACGCTCATCAAGCCACGTGCGTTACGAACGATTAAGATTAAGAAAAAGAATATTTATAATTTTCTCTTTTATCATAATTTTTATATTTTTTATCTTAATAATTCATCAATAGACATAACATTTATTAATAAACATAATAAAAGATATAATATTGTTACGTAACAGAAGATCCAAAATGGCACACACATAGTTACCTGGCCGATTATGTGTCTTAAATGCATCTATAGTTTCTTTTTTTCTTTTTTATTCTTTTACCAATTTGATAAATAAATGCATCTTTACTTGGTATACTAAATAATTAATTTCACTCCAGAAAGTAAAGAATTCATGTAATAAAAATCACAAAATGGTTAAATTCAAACTCCCAAAAAAAATCACTCATCCCCTATCCCCACGTAGAAAATATGCTGCTCCTCTGAATCTGACCATTTTTCACACGCACAAAACGCCATTAAATATCTTAAATATCTTCACACACAACACACACTCACACGCACTGTAATTAATCTTGTTCTTCATTTATCCCTGGGGCTTTGCTTTACCAAGTGCCGACACTTTTCACCTCCCCATATTCCACCCCGATAATAATTTCATATAATTTACATTAAATAAAAAATATATATATATATATATATATATATATATTCTCACAGAACTGTGGCATCATATTCTTTTCCTGGTTGCCTCTCCGTCTTCCTATTTCTGTAGTGGGCTGTCAATTATATCCTGCAAAAGAGGGAAGAGAGTTGGGAAAAAGGCTTTCAGATTAACAGTCTTGAGGTAAAGGCAAACAGAGGAAGCAAGCGAATATTTTCTTGGTTTTTGCCAGTGTTTTTATTGATCTTTTGTGTTTTCAAGATGATTCTTGATCAAAGTTTGGTTCTTTTCGGGATTACATTTTGATTGACTTTGTTTTTGGTTTACATTCTTTGAGTTGGGTCTGCAGCAAGAAGGGGTTTCTGGGGTTATCCTGAATACTCTGCTCATTTAATGTTTGGCTTTACAGAACGTAAACGTCTTGTTCAAAATCTTGACCTTTTCTTTTATTATTGTAGTTTTCTTAAGTTTTTGAATTCTGGGTTGTTGGATTTAGTTCTTCTTGAACAGCAGTTGGATCCAATAACTAAAACTTGATTTTATGGGAATGTTATTGCATTGGTTTCTGTAAGTTTTTTTTTTCCTGGGGTTTTGGATATCTTCTCATGCAAATTGGCTGGAAAATCTGGTTTTAGATTTTCTGGGACAAATTTTTTGGCTTTCTCCATGACCTGATCAGATCTGTTCTTTTTTCTCCATGACAGCTGCTTTTATATATTATCACAGATTTGAGGATCTTTAGTGCTTTCAGAAAAGGGCATCTTTTTCTTTACCTTTTCAGTTAAAGTTCATGTGATTGCTGTGATATGTATTTTCCAGAAAGCTTTATTGTGTACAGAGATGTTGGTTAAAATTTGTGTGATCAAGGTGGTCCTCAAGCTTGTTTTTGCCCCTTGGTTTCTGTATAGTTTGAATTGTATGAGTATATATTCGATTTTATTCTCTTCCTTGGGAATATTTTTCTTGTCGAACTTCTCCATTTGAGACAACAATCTTTCTTGAGATTTTCTTAATTTCCATTATGTCCACCTCTGCAGGCATAAACGCTATGTCATTCCAGTAAATCCCTACTCTCATCTGCTGCTAAACCCGGTATTTGAACAGAGGTTGTGCATAATTCAAGGTTTTGAAGATTTACGATTAGAAGCCAATCTTACCTGATAAGATGATGATGTTTGAGGATATGGGATTTTGTGGCGATCTTGATTTCTTTTCGTCAGCTCCCATAAAGGAAGCTGATGTGTGTCCCCTGCTGTCCGCTGAGCCTGAGCCAGTAGTGGAGGATGATTACACCGATGAGGAGATTGATGAGGATGAACTTGAGAGGAGGGTGTGGAGGTACAAGATGCGCCTGAAAAGGCTCAAGGAAACGAACAAGGGGAAAGACGGTACCACTGTGGATGCTGCAAAAGCAGAGGCAGTCACAAGAGCAGGCTCGGAGGAAGAAGATGTCCAGGGCTCAAGATGGGATCTTGAAATACATGTTGAAGATGATGGAAGTATGCAAAGCTCAGGGGTTTGTGTATGGAATTATTCCCGAAAAGGGCAAGCCGGTGAGCGGGGCATCCGACAATCTCAGGGAGTGGTGGAAGGACAAGGTCCGATTTGACCGAAATGGGCCTGCAGCAATAGCGAAATACCAAGTGGATCATGCGATCCCGGGCTCGAACGAGGGGTCGAACCCTGTGGGTCCCACCCCACACACCTTGCAGGAGCTCCAAGACACGACTCTTGGTTCGCTGTTATCTGCTCTGATGCAGCACTGCGATCCGCCTCAGAGAAGGTTCCCGTTAGAGAAAGGGGTCCCGCCTCCGTGGTGGCCCACGGGGAAGGAAGAGTGGTGGCATCAGTTGGGCCTGCAGAAGGATCAAGGCGCTCCTCCTTACAAGAAGCCCCATGATCTGAAAAAGGCTTGGAAAGTCGGTGTTCTAACCGCCGTCATCAAGCACATGTCTCCTGATATTGCCAAGATTAGGAAGCTTGTGAGGCAGTCGAAGTGCTTGCAGGACAAAATGACGGCTAAGGAGAGCGCGACTTGGCTGGCCATCATCAACCAGGAGGAAGCCTTAGCTCGGGAACTTTATCCCGACTGTTGTCCACCTGTATCCTCATCCGGTGGCAGTGGAACGTTTGTTATGAATGATAGCAGTGAGTATGATGTCGAGGTGACTGATGATCACGATTCTAACTTTGATGTTCAAGAGCAAAAGCCTAATACCCTTGGCTTGTTGAATATGCTTCCGGTTCAGCAACAACAACAATCTCATCATGCCATTAAGGATGAACTTATTAACAGCTTGGACTTTTCCAGGAAGCGAAAACTGGGTGGTGAACTCAACGTGATGATGGATCACAAGATCTACACGTGCGAGTTCCTTCATTGCCCGCATAGTGAACTTTGCCATGGCTTTCAGGACAGAACTTCTAGAGACAATCATCGGCTTTCTTGCCCTTACAAGCACTCCTCCGAGACATTTGGTGTTCAGAACTTCCACATAAATGACATCAAGCCTGTCATCTTTCCTCAATCTTTTGTGCCGCCTAAGCCATCCGCTCCTCTGTCTTTGAACCCTGCACCACAGCCACCAGCTCCACCACAACCGTCCTTTGATCTATCAGGGCTTGGAGTTCCAGAAGACGGGCAAAGGATGATCAACGAGCTTATGTCCCTCTATGATAACAATGTTCAAGGAAACAAGAACTCAAATCCTACAAAGGAGCAGTTTCACAGTCAAGGAATGGTGTTGGAGGGCAACATATTTGAAGACGACAACAACAACAACAACATGGCTAATAACAGTCCATCAATATTCCGTCCGGCTGACCGGTTCGACCAATGCAAGGTTATCAATCCACCTTTCAATCCCAACCCTACTGAAAACTTCCAACTGATGTTTAGTTCTCCGTTCAATATATCGAACGTCGATTATACCGGCGGTTTCCATGGAGTTCCAAGGGATAATAACCATCCCCCCAAGCAGGATGTTACTGCTATATGGTACTAAGGAGATGGCAGCCCATTGTTGTGCTGGATTATTATTATTATTATTTTTTTTTATCTTTTTCACCTATGTTATCTTTAGTTACTATGGTTGGTAATATTCTCTTTACCATGTAGATGTTTGAAGGGCTGGCTAAGGCATGGCTGTAATAACCAAAGTTTGGATAATGCATGCTAATGGTCCCCCCCTACTATAGACATTTTAACATGCTGTGCTAGAATGGATAGACTTGTAGATGTTACATAAATAAGCTTTAGTTTTCATTGTTCTTTGTGGTTCTTAGAGAAAAGTCCATTGTGGTATCCAGTTAATGTCACTTGCTGGCTGTATTTTGTTGACTGAAGAAGTTGTTCTGTCTGTATCATTGATTGGGGTTTGTCTGGTCGTTTATCTTTTCATGTAATTTTGCAAAGAATGCTATAAATATTTTGTAATTGGATGAATCCAGGACGGTTCATGTCCCATCACTTTGGGTTGGGATTGTTGGTGGTGATAGTCTTTTGCCAAACTTGTGAGGAGGTCCACTTTACCCCACTCCCTTTTGTACTCGTTGATTTTATGAATCAAATATATTAATTTTCTCCACATAATTATGTTAGATTCGTTTTCACAAAAAACTTTTTTGCTTTGAGAAATTAGATAAGAGGCTCCTTCTGTGTGGTTTCGTATTACAAATACCCTCTAATTGTACTTGAAATTTGTGATACAAAATCATATGTTTGGGCAGTATTTATAATTTTAAGTACAATAAAGAGTTCTGTGAGCACTGACCGAATATGAAGGGCTTTTTTGTAATCATGCCATTTCTGTACATTAAAATTTTCGCATTTGTATAATGAAAATTAATTAAAAAGATCCGTTCTAAAGGATTTTTCTTTTATTTTTCCATTTGACTTTGTGATAAGCTTCAAGAATCAAAAGAGGTACCCAATTCGACTCCATGTTAATTTGACTGGAGGTCTCGTGTTCAAATTCTACAAATGCAATTATTTTTGGTAGGAGAACTTCACACCTAAAAGATTCTACTCAATTGAAGTCAAATTTAATCGGTGTTTGTTGGTGCTGGACATCGAATGATTAATAAACAATGACAAAAGAAAAGGGTGCTGAATTAAAGAAAACCCTTTAAATATCCACATAAACAAGAGTAATAATGCTTTCTACAGTTCATTTTAATTAATTAGAAGAAGGGTTGAACTCAAAGCCCATGTGTAACCTAATCTTAAATTACAATAAATTAAAATTCATAACTTGTCCAAAGAATATCATTATTAAGAATTACAAGTGGTGGAGGGAGGTGGGTGATCCCAGAGCATATCTTGTCTCCCATGATGCTAGAGTCCAAAAACCCCTTAATTAATATAATGTTTTTTCTTCATTTGGAGGCTTCTGATCTCGAGTCTTCCTTGTAGTTTTCATCCTTTATCTCTCCCTCTCTCTCTCTCGATAAAGTTTGCAGCCGCCCCCTCCACACACAATAGTACCACCAATAATAAACAAAAGAAAAAAAAAGTTCACACAATTAGACAGAAAAAGAAGTGATGGGGCTGGGGTGGGGTGGGGTAATATAAAGAAATAATTTCACTTTGCACCCTTAAATTATTCTATTACATTTGTTTTTTTTACATAATAAATCGATCTAGTATAATGATAAAATATATGACAAGTCAGTTCCTAATATTTATAATTTAGGAATTGAATTACTATGTTTAATAGTTCGGGGGAGTAAACACGATAGATTATATATTTTATGCCTTTAAATCATAGCTTATATCACGTTCGCCTCATAAAATACAATACACAATAAATCAGCCAAATATAATGGTAAAATATATAACAAGTCAGTCCCTGATATTTATAATTCAGGGATTGAATAATTATATTTTGTAGTTTACGGGAGTAAATTGCAATAACAGATTTTGATTATATATATATATATATATATATATATATTTTATGCCCTTAAATTACACTTATACTGCGTTTACTCTCATGAAATACGAAACGTAATAAATCAGCCAATTACAACCGTAGAAATTAAGTATAACAAGTCGGTCCCTAATACCTACAATTCACAGAATGAATAGTTATATATTTTATGGTTTTAGAGAGTAAACACGATACAAGGTGTAGTTAAGGATTAAAATAGTAATTAATCCTTATTTATTAAATTAAACTTAGGGATGCACATCAAGGCAGCATAGTTTTTGCCAAGAAACCAATGCTGTTCATTGGGTCATAGTTTTCTTGATTGCATTTTACTCTTTCTTCACCACTATTTTGTGCACATACATTATCTTGCTTAGATTGATGAATTTAGCCCTGTACTTTTTTTGTTATGGCAGTTTTGCCCTTTTCGTGGAAAAAAAGGACTAGGCGAAGGGAGTAACCATAACTTTACTCAATTTAATTGATCTTTCAAAATTTGACTCTGCCTTTGATTGAAATAAATTTCTTTTTTGAAGAACTAACCTTACAATATTTAAGAAGAATTGGTCTAAACCCTAATTTGATACCCTAACCATTGGGTTCGGATCCGAGTGGTGGGGGTTCGAAAGTGGTATCAAGAAGGTCCTGAGTTCGAACCCTCTTGTCCTATACCCCTTTCCCTTTGAGTGAGTGTGTACGTCTGTGGGGGGGTGTTTTTTGGTTGATATGTATAGGGTGTCCTGAGATGATTGTATAAAAAAAAAATAAAAATTGATACCCTTCATCTCAAAGTAAATTTTTTAAAAAGTAAAACTTTATTTATTTTAAAAATTTTATCCTTAAAAAATTTTGTATAAATTTATTTCTTTTTTTTTCTATTTCCCTTGGGCTAGAAGTCTTGTAACACAAATAGTTGAGATCTCTATCTATATCTTTTTGTTCAAGCCTTCCATGACTTCTAATAATGGCAGTTGACCCCAAAAGCATTAAATAATTTTCTTAAGTTCATAGCTCTTCCAATCAACTAAAGACATGCTGAAAATGACACCTCAATAACATATTATTTGACTCTAGAGAAGGCCAATTCTTTGAACTACCGAAAATAAAAAGAATTAAAAAAAATTATAATTCAAATAGCATACCTAATAATAATAATCCAATTAAAATACAACACAAGGGTGATCCCCACCCCTCTACCCACCAAAAAAAAAAATTCTTCCCATCCACTTATTGTTAGGAACAAATTAAGTAAAGAAGAAAATAATTGATAAACAATCATACGAAACAATATCTTATGTTGTATGGCAAAAATGTCTACATTTACGATAGCACGAAACAAGATCTTATGTAGTATGACAAAAATGTCTACATTTACGATAGCACTCAAGGGTTTATGTTATTGCGCTATTACGTTACATAATCACAAGAGATATATCCTATTTATATAAAAAAAGAGTTTGGAGTACTTGGGACACCAGCTATTTTAAAATAAAATCACTTAACTTATTTAGCGAGACCGTTGTGCTAACTCAACGAAACGCACAATGTAACCAAATTAGGCTCTACATACTTCTATATGTGTTAAATTAGATCATTTTTTCAGCAGAGCGGGAGGGGGTTCTTGTGAAGGGCATTTTGGTCAATCCCTCATGCTCTACCAATTGTTTTTTGGGGGCACATACCCATTGGCGTAGCCACATTGGCTCTAGGGGGTGCAATTGACCCCTTGGACAATTCATGCTCTCCATTTTCCTACATATACATATTGGACAATTTTGCATGTTTTTTTAACAATTTTTTTTTTACTGAAAGGGGTCATGAAATGAAAATATATATATTTATACCTCTTTCAAAATTTGAAAACCTAACAAGGATATTTTGAAAATAAACTTGCAAATCTAAAATTACTTCTTAATTCTTAGTTAAAAAAAAAAACAAATTTAGTCCATCAACTTTTAATATATACTATTTTTTCAGTATTTATAGGAATGACCCCATTGAATAAATCTTTTGACTAGACCACTGCACATACCTACACATTGAAGCAACATTTACCGGCAAGAGAACATGCAGGGCTTCTTGTAACGTGTTCTTCATCACCTATACGTGCTCGTGCATGCACCTGCAGCACTCTCTTGCATAATCCAATAAAACACACACACACACACACACATATATATATATATATATATATCATAATAATATAATAATAATATAATAATACCACCCGATTAACTATAACTGATGCTGCTAAACTTGAATTTAACACTGCACTAATTTCATGACAAATATTAAAGCATTAATTATCCCAAAAGTACCACAGATTAGGAGACAGATGCTTGTGTTGTGCTGTGTAAGAACTGTCTGACACACACAAGACACACACACACACTAATCAAAGAGTTTAGATAACCAATACTTTTAACATTGTTTAATTAAGGTTCTGGCCACTCCACATATTATAATTTCAATTAAATAATTGTACTAATTAAGCCTTAATGACCTAGCTAATCTTATTTTTTTAATGACTTTCGTGGCGATTATCCATTGGTTCATGTGTTTTTTTTTTTTTTTTTTTATGGTTTTTATCCCCGAAATCATGCATAGTTAGGACACAACCAACAGTTTCATGTGACTTTGTTGGTTATTTTTTGAATTTTGTATAACTAATGTACGTTGTTCTGTTACTTCCTGTTGGGGCCAATCATTTATTATGAGATTAATTGTATTGTTATTAATTTTTCGGAAATAAAAGGGGACATAAGATCTACATGTGTAACTATAGAATATAGTGCTATTTTTTATTATATTATTATTATTATTATTATTATTATTTTATTTATTTATAAATCTAAAGTCCAATACTCTAGTGGACATGTAACCTAAGTACTAAATGTGCAAGCACGTAGGCGAGTTGTCAAAGAGCTATTTTCAGCTGGGAGCTATTTTCAGCTGGGAGGATACATATAAAAACATTTAATTCATGATTTAGTTTTTGGAGTCCTAAATTTCTATTTCTATATAATGACATCAATATTATTACATAGTTTTGAACACAAATATTTTTTTCGGACAAAATTTTAGCTTCCAAATGATATTTTAAGTAAACATTTGAAAAATCAATAATTACTTACACAACTAATAAGTATTATATATATTGTCTTCATTTAGCAGAAAATTTCATACTGTCCAGTTGAATATCGCTCAATTTATATTTTTAGCCGTTGAATTTAAATACGATGATATCGAAAAGTGTTACAAATAACGAAATTACGATATTTTTATATTTAATCCAACGATTGAAAAATTCATTTAGAATATTCCTGAAGAGTAGCATCTTATCTGAAAATTTTATTTATTCATTTTCTACGCATGAAAAGGAATTTAGACATGACAAGTCGAAGTCATCCTTTGTTGTGATGTTTTTAAATATAATTTTGATTCCTTTCCAGTATTATTTCACCACGTGTCAGTCCCTTAACTACAACTGAAAAAAATATGAGAACTAAATATATCGCTGGCATGCAATTAAAAAGAAAAAGTCTCATGTCTTTTCAAGGAAACACTATTTGTACCGAATAAAAATCTGTGACACACTTTATCCGCAACAATCGAAAGATATTTGTGATTGAATTTTGAATATAATTTCAATAAAATAAAATTAAAGCAACAACTGATGATAAAAAAAAATTCACATGGCATAGATCCTATTAAATTCAATAATAATATTAGATTGGATTAAATAAATATGATTTAATAAGTAAAATTCAACAATAAAAGAAAGTCTTTGAAGAAGGACGCCACATTCATTATTTAAGGAATTTATTCTTGGAACTTATATGTCCCAAGACTTGCAGCCCCAAGAAGGAGACCTCTTCCACAGGCCCATGTATAAGAGCTCTATAGGCTTGGCAACCACTTCTCCATGACTAACCTAGGAACACCTATCTTTGCGCTTCCCGAAGGCATTCCTCATGTAGATATGAGCGCCAGATATGGAGACTTTCATAAGAGGTTGACACTCGTTCCTAGGGGTGGACATTTCGGGTTGGGTATAAGGTACCCGACCCAACCCAATCGGGTGAGAAGCCCAATTGGGTTCTTCTCAATTTTGGGCTGGGTACTCGATACTCGATAAAAAGATTGAGTTGGGTTTGGGGTAGGCAAAATTCTACCCAAAATATCCGATCAGGTATTCAAAGTTCTTATTAAAAAAAAAATGAAGTTTGACACTCTCTTAAACATTCTCTCTTCACTCGATTTTTTTCTTTCTTTTTAGAAAAACCAATCATGTAGCAAAAAATGCTACTCGACAATTCGAGTACCCAACCTGAACAACCCTAAATCCCAAAACTGGACCCGATGCCCACCCCTACTCGTTTCCCTCGATGCCCACCCCTACTCGTTTCCCTAGTATTACAATAGTCATCCACTCCGAATAAGCTCAGGAGATTCCATCTTAAATATGGGCACATGACTTTATCTCTTACAAGTTACAACTAACCCTTCGAATATATGGAAGTATCCTCATCCAGTCCAAACAACCTCTAAAATTCTTAGATCACGTGCAACAACCACCCAAACGTGATTCTAGGGAGTCCTTCTCGACAAAACTCCAAAAATCTCTCAACAGCCCTTTTACTTAATAGAAACGCTACTACATGAATTCAAGAAAGTTTGTTATGCTCCCTCCATAAATGTATATATCTCATTTGGCAGGAGCTATCTTTTAGACTGATCTAAGTTATTTTTATGCACATTTACTCTCAATTGCTTACGAGGATACTCTCCGAGCTCTCAAACGCACTCACTCCACTTCGCATTTCCACTCATGAAATCTTTACTACTATTAATCACTTATTTACTTACTTATTTATTTATCTTATCAAACACATTCTTACTTAATTTAGTAGAGTTTTAACACTCTTTTGCATGTTAGGTCTCCCAAGATTTACGAGGCGCACCTTCAAGCTCACCAAGGTGCTCTTCCCTAAAGTTGCTATACTTCTACGGAAAAACCTAGCTCCTATCAGGTGCTCCTACAAAATATTCAATTTCTTACCTTAAAGTTCTTCTCATCTAAATTTTCCTGTCGTTCAAATTTTGGTAAACATCGCGTACGTATGTCATTAAATTTGGAAAGAATTGCCGCATTAATGAATAATTATTTTTTTGAAAACAATTAGTTGGTTAACTTTGTTTTACATGTAATACTCACTTTGTACACCAAACCTGCCTAAAAAAAGGCCCAAGCTTTTGAAAATGCATCATATCCAGTGTTCATAAATCATAAGTCATAACCCTCTACTTTTATTTATAAAACAAAGAACGAAAAAAAAGAGGCAGAGGGGGGTGGGGGGGGGGGGGGGTGAAGGAACAACATTCAACTTCTCCTTCTCTCACTCTCCCTCCTTTTTTTAACTTGTAAAAAAAAGTGAAGTCTTAGGTATTTTCTTATATAAAACAATAAGGAAATAATAATTACTACCTCAAGTCCATATTATTTATTGTTTAAGATTTTTTCATACAAGTTAAGAGGAATTAAAAAATGTACCCTATTTGACAAATTTACACCTAATAATGTCTTAATCAAAATATAAGTGGTAGAATAATGAGGGGCACTGTGTGACTATTATAGTGTTATATATGTGAGGGTAGATTTGATAAAAATACATTAAATATTGCCTTGATTTTGTAAAATAATAGATATTTTAACACAAAATAACATACCAAAATGACACATAATATGAAACGAAAGGGCTTTCTTTGAAATTTTATTTCTTTGAGGCTTTGGATTCAATAACATTTAAATATTTACCGCATTAATTAATAGTGTGTTTGGCTAAAGAAAGAAAATAAGAGAAAGAGATAAGACAAGAAAATAAAAGAAAATGGGAGGATTCCGATTTTTTACATGTTTGTTTGGACGATAAGATAATTGAAAAATATTTGTAGTCTTTTCTTTTTATTTTCCGTTAGTTTTGAGAGTTAAAAAATTTGATGGGCCTCATACTAATTGTTGCATTCCTCTCACTTTTCCACATTCAACCAAAAGAAGGAAAATAATTTATTTCCTTTCATTTTTTTTTCGTTCATTCTCATTCCTCCCATTTTTATTCCTGCCACATAAACCATAAAAATTTGTTCTATTTCACTGAAATAAAATGATGCGGTTAACCTGACCCGAACGCCTACCCCTAATTTTCACATGCGGTCCATTCTTAAATCTAGATCTCATAAACCTTTCAATTACAAATTATATCAACGATTAGTTTACACTTAGATATTTGTTCAAACATTAACCTTTTTTACTTTCCTTTAAAGAATTGATTCAATTTCAACTATATTTTCACATTTTCAGATACAGACCCTTAGTATGAATTAAAGAATCCTTCGGATTTGGATCTAATGCGTATATATAAAATCTGTCAGATCTTCAGAAATATAAAGATGATATTTGACTTTTGATTTGCATACGAACATTCGATTCGAATCAGAACTGTCTACATTTGCATACTTAAAATCCGTGGGCCTGAAACTTGGACCAGAGCAAGTTATAGAACAACGAATCACTCTCTCTCCCTCTCTCCCAATGTGTTGATTGAACTGTGATGACCAGTTGTGTACGCGTTCGGTTTGGACAATTTCAATTAAAAAATTCACTTGATCGAACATATTGCGGGTTATCAAAGACATAAATTATAATCATGTAATTATTTTTTTTTTATTTAAATTGAGCAGTTCGAGTCATGCAGGAGCAGTTAATATAGCGGCCGGATGAACGGATTAACGGGTTTTATATATAGTTATCACAATTTCACTTTTTTTTAACTTCTGAATCTAATATAAATGGTAAAACATTAAAATTTATTTGATATTGCAACTTAAAATAAATAATAAAAATAAAGTACAAAAGAGATAGTCGAATATAATATAAACAAATGCTACTCAATAAATTAAATTTTTATAATTATTGTACGAAAATTTGTTATGCATTTATAAAAAGATAGTTTGATAGAAGAAACTTAAAATAAAAATAGATTCTGTATATCTATACCATTTATACTTGAACTATTTATAAAGAGGGAGGGGTATATAGTAATCAACTTTTGGTGTAGTTTGGCATATAATTTCTCTTTTCACCTATTCTCTCTCTCTCTCTCTCTCTCTCTCCTCATGTGTTTTAATTTTCTATACTTTTTTCTCTTTCTTACTTTTTTGCCTCTCTCATATCGCCAATTTTTTTGTCTCCTCTTTTATTATTTATCTTTTTTTCTTCTCTCCCTCTTCTTTTATATTTTTATCTTGAATATTTAATGTACTTGATGTTTTTATTTTTTTAATCATAAAATTCAATTTAATTTTCGATCATTCTTTATGTTTGTTTTTCATAATATATTAAATTATAAATTTATTAAATATGTAATTAAATTATATTTTAATTTTATTTCACATACGTACATAGGGATGGCAATGTGTCCGGATTGGACCCGAACCCGAAGGGGCGGGTTTTTTAATCCCCAACCTGGTCCGGAGCGAGTCCCAGGTCTTCATTTTAAAACCCGAACCCGCCCCATTAGAATTATATATATATATTTATTTATTTATTATTTTATATAAATTTAAAAAATATGTATCGATACTTTATATACAAAAGTATATATTATATAAATAGTCACATAAAAAAAATTAAATATGCTATTCCTATATATCAAAATAATTATCTAACATTAGTAGTTAAGTTATAATTTCAAAATATGTGCAAACAAATATGCGATAACGATATTTAACTTTTCAAAAATTAAAATATAAAAATAATTGGGGAGAAATCTCTCTCAACATATAACCTCCCCCTCGCCACCCCCAGATTTCTGGGCCAGTGGGTGTAATGGTTCCAAGTTGTTCCCATAATTTCTCTGTTTTTTGGCGAGTTTGATCCAAATCGAAACAAGTATTATAAAGGCCCTAGTTTAGTCATTGTTGGACTTGTTGGACTCTTCACTGAGTTGGGCTACAAAATTGCAAACAAAGTGAAGCGATGGTGGTGAACTTGTTTGGAAATAGATTATATAAGCTAGTGACTAGATACACTCGATATGTGTACAAGTATTCATTACCCAAAAAAAAAAAAGAAAAAGGTATGTGTACAAGTATAAGATTCAAAAAATATAATTTAATTATATTTTATATTTTGATAAAATAATATTATAAATATTTATTAAATTTTCTATAAGAATATAACTTTTTGTAGTATATATTCAATATATCATAAATGGAAAGTAAAATAATTCAAAAATATTAATTAGTGTGACATTAAGAGAAAAACAAAAGAGAGGAGAGAGAGAGTAGAAAGTAAAAAAAGACTAAGGAAAAAAAAAATTAGAAGTGAGTAGTGGGAGAGGATAGAGAAAAGAGGAGCCAGAGAGGATGGAAGGCAAAGCGATAAATCAAAATAATTACTATGAAACGTTCTTCTCTTTTTATGGTAATATAAAATTAAAAAAAAGACCCATCACCAAGAGGGAAAGTTGATGATGTAAATCCATTATAGTAACTCAAAATTCTGCCTAAATATAATTATTACTTTTCTGTCAATAACATACGAGCATCGACTCATTTTAAAAGATTATATCTGAATTTTATGAGATATGTTTCAAACTTATAAATTTCTAAGAGCTCGTTTGGATGTGTTTAAAAAAATGTACTTATCGAGACGCACTTTTTATAATAGACACTTTTTTTTTTGGCTTTTGTTTTTTTTTTTAAATTCATCAAAAGACAATTTTTTTTTTTTGCTTTGAAATACCTTTTTTTTCCAAAAAAAAAGTGCGTATTCTCTGAGAAATAGTCCATTCAAATGGACTCTGAATTTTGTTTTAAAGACAAGTTGTTAAAGCGTTCATTTAATAAGTTGTAAAATATTTTAAAAACTTATAAGCCACAGCTATATTTGATAAAGAAAAAAGCTTATAAAACACTTTTAGCTTAACTGTGGCCAAGATACATGGTGTTATTCATATTATGTAAATAAATATTTTTTTGGGAGTATGGAGATTTTATGTTAAAAAATAATTTAAAATGTTTAATACTTTTTGTTACTTAAAATTAAACAAATTTAAAAATATTTAACAAAAGAGGACACTTACTTTTTTATTTTTTATTTTTTATTTTCAAATAGTTAGGGGGTGTTTGGGTTGTTGTTTGTTTGATTAAACTACAAAAAAGTTCCGAAGAAAATTTTTCTAAAATGCATTTTTTTAGTATTTGAAAATGCAAAAAGTTGTTTGGATGGTTGTTTTGAAGAAGTATCATGAAATTAGTATTTATATAATGCATTTAGAAGAAATTGTTTTGAAGTATAAAAACTCAGAAAAGAAAACGTATGGAAGATTAGTTTTTATGATTAAAAAGAATAATTTTTAGAATTTATAATTGCATTGAGACAATTATATATTTTCAAATTAATTTTTATGATTTATAGTATTTTTAACTGCTACAATTATATTAATTTGAAAAATTGAGAGCCATTACATATTATAATTTCTATTTCAATTAAAATAACAATATAAGTTTTTAATAAAAGACAAAATTTATAATTGATAATAAGTAATTATATATTCTTTAATTATACTTTATTATATATTTTCTTATGTTTACTTTAATAGTCAATGTTGATACTATATATTTTCTATTCCATTTTTGGGTTTAATAAAGCATTTTGAATCATTAAGGTCCAATACGGTTCTCGAATTTGGGCTTAGGAAGGGAGACCCTCCTAAAGCCCAGGCCCAGGAAGGAAGACCCTCTTGAAGTCCAAGTCCAGGAAGGAGACCATCCTAAACCTCAAGTTCAGGAAGGAGACCATATTGAAGCCTAAGTTTAGGAAGGAGACCATCCTGAAGCCCAAATCCAGGAAGGAGTTTTCGGAGTCCAAACCCATCCAATCACTTTCGATGAGAATGATTAACCTTAAAGTCGAGGCAAAAGGCACGTGATAAATGAAGAAGCTCATCTAATAAGCATTAATCACAACACCCATGAAAATCTCAATCAACACCCCTAATTTTCAAGAAGGTATCATGATTTTTAGGAAGAGTAAGTTATGCATCTGACTCTATATAAAGCCCAGGGTCTCGTAAGGTGAAGATTACGAAATTTTCAGCATTCTAAAGCGTTTCTTTGCTCTAAATCATTCTTAATCACTTTCACTCACATTCTCTACCATTTTTAGCACCATTTATTCCTTATTTCTTTACTTTTCTACGACTTTTATCCCTTTTGAACGGATTATTCACACAATTTAGTAGAACATTAACCTTCTTTTTGCAGGTTTTCCCTCCTGAAATCAAGGATCCTTACTCGAAGTCATAAAGCTCGTTTTCTTGCATTACAAATTAAGGTGCTCGAAAAAACTGCAAGCATCAAATGTTACCAACTACTAAAATTAATTAATTTGTAAAATTTAGAAAAAAATAATATAAATACAGCTTTATTTTAAAATTTTAAATAAAATAGCATTTTATAATTATATTTATCATTTTATTATATTCATTTTTTATTTATTTTCCAGCACATTATTTATGGAAAGCTTAAGAAAGTTTAAGTGTACAATACACTCGTCCTCATTTGAGTTGAGAACAACATAAAATCATTTGAACCTATTCTAAAAAATGAGGTATTTTTTATAAATATTTTCAAAAACAAGTGAACTGAAACCGATGGTCGTAACACAATTTTCTACTCTTTTTTTTTTTTCGAAAAACAAAAAAAAAACTTGAAAAATGATGGCCAAATAACCTCCCAAGAGCTCTGAAAATCTTAAACTTTCAAAATGAGTCTTTATATAATTAGGCTGCGTTTGCTATCCAGAATTAGGCCTAATTAGGGTCGAAAATCTAGAGTAATTAATAGTTTGGTTGGGCTGATTGGCGCAGCCCGATTGGTGGCGTCTTGCGGGTGACCCGCAATTGCCCCTCCCCAATCTCACGATATGAATCAGAGGGGGGGGGGTGCGATTTTATCGGATGCAGCCCAGATTAATTTACTGCATGTGGCATTTTTACGAATTTGTCCCTAAAGACTCTTTGTTTTTTACTTCAATGTCCCTTCATAAAAACAAATTGGTACAAAGACTTAAGCCCTAACATTGTTTCGTAATCTCATATCTTCTCTTCTCTTCTCCCAATCTCGCCTCCCACCCAAGATCTGGTATTTCTACTTGAGTGAAAATCTTCATTTTGTAGTTGTGAATTCGCAGGTCCTTATGGGGAAGATCACTAATGTTTTGTAACCTGTTGGGTCCTCGTTATGCCATCAAATATCGATTTGGGAATGGATATTTGGTATCGGACCATATCAGGGCTTTACAAGATTTTTTCATTTCTTGTTTTGATGTATTTGTTTATTTGTTATGGATTATTTTGAATTTGCCGTTTCCATGCCAAGTCTTTGCCAAATCGATTATTTCATTTTTTTTCCCCCAAATTTCAGGCTACACTTAAGTCGAGAAGAGGGCAGGGCTGCACAACAACATCCAGATATTTAATCTACGCACAAGACAGGTTCTTTTTTCGCTGAAAATGTCCTGATTCTGATGGATTAAAGCATTAAATTCCAGCAATACAATGTATAGTACAAAAAATTGACAGAAAATTGTCCATTTCCACCACTAACAAATATATGTTGTGAATAAAACAATATTGCTATGCAGGACAAGTTTGGAGTTACATGATAATGTGTGCAAACATCTTTGAATTACTATGATTAATCTCAGCATGCATGATACAGTGTCGAGTGCTTCATTTTCTGATATTTACAATTTTATTAGTGGAGTGCGTTACAACGTTATGTTGCGTCATTGTTCTTTTGGCTTTTATTATCCTTTACTATCTCACCACACATAATTCAAATGTATGAATTGTATGGTATTTGCCAATTTGATATAGAATTCAAAGAGACCTTAGCATTACCTATTGATGTCATTTTCATAATTGTAGTGACTCCGTCTACTAATTTGGGGGTTTGCTATCGGAGTACGCTATGGACACTGATGTACGCGTGTTGTTGTTAATGTGGTGCAATTTGTTCATGTTTATGAACACTGTGTTCTTCTTCTATTTTCTAATTGATCTCCAAGAATGTCGCTTGAGCCGACGTCGTTCAGTACAACAACGTGATCGGTCTTACAGCTTGATACGTAAAATGGCGGACTTACACAAACACCTTAGGTTCATAACCGAGATGAATGATGTTAAATGTATAGATAATCTACGAATGGACCGTCAAGCCTTTGCTAGGCTTTCTTATTTGCTAGAACATATAGGAGGATTAAAGTCAGAAAAATTTGTGAGTGTCCCGGAGAAGGTTGCCATGTTTCTTTCGATTCTAGCCCATCATAAGAAGAACCGAGTAATACAAACTGATTTCAAGCGATCGGGACAGACCATAAGTAAATATTTCAACCAAACTTTGAAATCGTTGCTGCGAATCAGCCAATTATTACTTGTCCATCCTACGCCAATTGAGGAAAATGATGATGATGAAGTCTGGAGGCCATTTAAGGTACATTTTATGGCTAGCTACAGAATGCTATGATGTGTATAATATTTTGTTGTGTTCTACGTTGTTTCTCTTTTCATAGGTGCATCTTTATTTTGTGCAGGGGTGTCTTGGAGCGCTCGATGGAACTTTCATCGAATCACACATTCCATTAAAAGATCAGGCCCCATATCGCAACCGCAAAGGAGACATTGCCGTTAACGTATTAGGTGTGTGCAATAGAGATCTTAATTTCATTTATGTGCTAGCCGGATGGGAAGGTAGTGCCGCTGATAGTCGAGTGCTCCGAGCGGCACTAAGCAAACAAAACGGTCTTAGAGTACCTACAGGTAAGATGAGTTAATCTGGTATGTACTTTTGATTTAACAAATAGAAGAAGTGCTTTTTCTTTTTTAATTTCTACTAATTTGCATGAGTCGTACTTTTACAGGTAATTATTATCTATGTGATTGCGGGTACAGCAACGCAGATGGGTTTTTAACACCATACCGTGGGATGAGATACCACTTGACGGAGTGGCGAGGGAGAGCTCGTCCGCCTCAAAATTACATGGAAAATTATAATTTCAGACATGCCCGAGCTCGGAATGTTATAGAGAGAGCTTTCGGTTTGTTAAAGAAGCGGTGGGCAATACTACGTTCACCTTGTTTTTACCCAATCAAGACACAAAATTGGATCATTTTGGCATGTGCTCTCCTACACAATTTTATTCGTATGGAAATGGATGTCGACCCAATGGAGGAGGAACTTTCGGATGATGAAGCTAATGATCTTGATGATGACGTAATTGATACAATTGAGCCCACACCAGCGTGGACCCAATTTCGTGAGACAATGGCACATAGCATGTGGCACGAACAACATTTGGTTTAAGATATTTGTTGGGATTGAATAGTATACGTGGAGAGAATATATGTTATGTTTCTGAAATTGTGTTCTAGGTTGCGAATTTGTGTTGATTAGCTTACTACAGGGACATTTAAACCTCCACAATATTATCTTTATAGTACTACTCAAGGATGGTGATGTTTGAATTGTCACGTTTGTACTTGCTGCTTCTCTTAGTAAGCATGCATGGACTCATATGTATCCAATCTTTATAGTGCTTTTGGTTGTTGAATGTTGCTTGATGTGTGAAATCGCGTTGGCTATTACAGTATTATTGACCATTCATCTCCTTTTCATATCTTATTGTTTAGTTCCTTTTGAGCATGCTGTTGAAAATATAGTTGAGCACCGAGCACTTAATGTTTTAATGATTGGGCAGGAAATGGACACCCCTTCTGGTTCAATAAGGCGGCATCGTCGAACAGCTGACTCTGCATCCGTCAGTAGGCGCTTTTGGTCGGATTTGGAAGAAGAGACTCTTTTAGCGGCTCTAGAGGATATCCAAGGTCAAGGATGGTGGAGCGATGGCGCTTTTAAAGGAGGCTACATGGGCAAACTTGAAAGTATTATTCAAGAGAGGTTACCGGGATGTGGGCTTCACGAGAAGCATATTAGATCAAAGCTCACTGTGTGGAAAAAATAATTTGGTCATTGTCTAGGCGTCTTGAAGAAGAGCGGTGGCGTAGGTACTTATTGGGACCCTTCTACGTACATGATTATTGCTGAGGATAAAGTATGGGATGAATATTGTGCGGTGAGTAATAGTTTTCCTTATATGTCTTTATTCGCAATTTTCAAATAGCTCATCCAGTTTGATTTGTCTATTTTGTATCCAGAAAAGATTTTTACTTTCAGTTTTTATATGAAATCCATTTAATTCTCATCAGTGAATAAAGTTTTGCTTGGTGAAAGATGTTTTTTTTGTTGTCAAATGATATAGGTTTACAAGGAAGCTAAACTGTTGCGAGGGAAACCACAACCTCATTACGAGAGGTGGGCTAAAATATTTGGTGGACATCGGGCAACCGGTGAACATCAAGTAGATGCTGCTGACTGTTTGAATGAGCTGTTCAACAAAACGTCTGCTACGACATACGATGACAGTGTTGGTGAGAATTCTGCTAAGGAAGTGGATGATATACTCAAGGGTGTAGCTCGAGATCCGATTGAAGAGGGCGTTGCAACTTCTAACGGCCCGCCAAATCGATCCGTGGGAAAATGTAAAGGCAGTATCAGTGGTCACAAAAAAAGAAAGCAAAATCAGAGCGACCTCGATGTAGATGGACTAATGGATCGTTGGATGGATCGGTGCTGTGGTGTTCTAGGGGATTTAGCTGGACGCATGATTGGAGGTGGAGGGACAATAGGATCAAAAGATATGTCCAAGGAAAAGGTGATAAAAACGGACCTATACGAAACACTTAGCGCACTACCAGACCTATCATTGGATCAAATGATTTGGGTTACCCAACATTTTAGCCATAACGAGTCTGATATGCTCGCATTCTGGGCCATGCCTTCACAAGCACGAAAACGATTCGTCGAGTTATTACTTGTTGGGGGGTTGAACAAGCCACCTAGTCCACCAAGCAAGTAATGGTGTTGCTGCTCGCTGGTCTATCAAACAACAATGCTAATGCTGGATAGACTTTTGTAACTGTGCTGCGTCCTAAAAATTGCCATTAAACTTATTGGTTGTTTTGCTGGAAAACAGACACCACAACATATTCATCAATTGTGTTTGCTTGTTAATTGCCATTTGATGGACCTGTGCGTCCTTTTTGTGATTAAACGAACTTTCTTGTAGACTCCAAAGACTACCCCTTTCGTCTGCCGTGCAATCAATGTTTAGAGTAAACGAACTGGTTTGACCATGTGCTACACAGTTTTGTGGAAATTGATCTCTGTATCTATGGTCTGTACCATTACTTACGCAACTGAATTTAATGTGATTTATTATTACTTTGCTACTTTTTGTCAATTAATTTTGACAATGTTCAAGGTGGCAATTGGCTGAACTTATTGTGTGTCGTTGGCAAACGGGTTTGAGCGGGTTTGCACGGGTTGGATGCGGCTGGTTAACGGGTCGAAGCGGATCCAAACGGGTTTAATCGAAAAAAAAATTTACACATACAAATTAAAACTTAAAAAAATAAAACAAGTTTTGCCAAAATCAATGTTCAATATTACATTTTACATAAACTTTCATCTCATGGCAATGAATTATAAGTATAGAAAATAAAGTCGAATAAAAATAAGAAATAACTACATAATCAAAGGGGAAAGTTGATTTCACAAACAAAAAACGAAGAAGAGAAATTCAAGATTTTATGATAACCATTTTATAAATATGAATTTTAATTTTAAATTTCACTGGTTATATGATTATTAATCTGATTTGATATAAATTTGACCCGAACAGGTGTTTGAACCATTTTTCCAATTCAAAAAAACAAAGCAAAAAATCAAGCTCGTAGAGACACTATCTAAATTTGTTTTTTTTTTCCAAATGCCATGTGAAGTAATGACAATTTGACCCAAGAAGTTCTTTTTTTTATCGATCCATAATATTAATCCCCATTGATGAGATGGCCAATAAAAAAGAGGCTAAATTGCCGATAGAAATAAAACAAGGAAAAAACTTGAGAGAGATAGAGAGAGAGACAGACGTTGAAGGGAGAGATAGAGAGAGAGAAAAGAGAGAAAAAGCTTGGAATAGTTTGTTGATGGTTAAATTTTGGTAATAATATAATTCATTATTTCTTTTCATGATTTGAGTTGGACCATCAAAAAAACATTAAGGACTCATTAAGATCCCATTAGCAAACTATTAAAACCAGATGAAAACCATTTAAAAATCATAATCAATTTGATTCATTCTGACCCAACCCATTACGACCCATTTAAGTGTTTCTCAAACCCAACATAACCCAAAATCAATTGAATTGGGTTAGACCCATGGTGTAAAAATCATTTTGCCAGACCTAAGAAATAGTAACCTGTTACAATGAATGTAATATGGAATTCAAATTTGATTTGTCATATATTGCATATTATACACAAGGTCCGTGACCAAATCAAGGGTGTACAGAAACCAATGGATACAAAATCATCTACAATTACATAGAGTACTTTTTTGTTTGGACAGCCTCTTCTGCAAGATTCTTGGTTCAATATATTAATATTGAACTGTACACCTCTTAAACTACAAAAAAGTGATGACTTTTAATAAAATGACATTTTAAAAGCTGAGACCATAAAGACCATAATATCTTCTTCCTCTGCACAAATCCTATAAAGATTTGCCTAGATGCAATAGTTTTGTTTCTTCTTCAGTGTATTGTCATTCAATGCCTTGATGCAAGAAATGGGTTATTGGTCAGTCTTCTTTTTAGAGATGGCGAATAAATTGCATTATCCTTTAGTTCAGTATAACACCTCTGCACAAATCCTATAAAGATTTGTCTAGATGAAAGGGTTTTGTTTCTTCTCCAATGTATGGTCATTCAATGCCTTGATGCAAGAAAAATGTTATTGATCAGTCTTCTTTTCAGAGATGTCGAATAAATTGCATTTTCCTTCAGTACAGTGTAACATTGGCATTTAACCCCAGAGATTCCAGTACTAATATTCAGAGATTCCTATAGTATGTCTTCGAGCAAAGGATTATAGAAGATTTAAATATTTGAGGCATTTATTCACCCGTGATCCTATCGCAAACTTCTTTTTAATATGTATTCTATAAACCATGGCAGTATTAATAATTTCCCGTATAAAATATCTACAAACCAAGCCTTACATATTACTTTCTTTATATATTGGTAGGCATGTGCATGAACCATACACCACAATAGAAACTTCCCTTTAGACCAAACTCAAATTTCTTAATCATCATGAGTAACTCTGTAGCTGAACGAGCACGTGAGCTAACACATGAGAACTTATTCTACAATGCCCAGTGGCCACCGGAGATGGACAAGCGCTTCATAGCCCTACTTATCCGGCGTGCGCGTCGCGGAGAGACACACGAACTAGATATTAGAAGCAACGTAGTTTCGGACTTGTCCGTTATCATGAATCGTGAATTCAATGTTGAATATTGCTGGCATTTCTATCTAGCTAAGGCGCACTTACTAAGGCATAGGTACACAGTTTTCAAGTATGTGATTTCGCTAGACGAAACAGCCTACTTTCGGAAAGACAACACAGTTGCTGGAACAACTAACTCATGGGAGCTTGTTTGGCAGGTATAATATTAATTACATGGATATGGAAAATTTTGGTATTTTTTTTTTTTTTGAATTATTTTAACCGGGAGTAGTGTTGTGGTATCCCCATTGTCTCTTTCGTTGCTAACATTTTTCTTGGCATTACAAATGTGATAAATCTCCCAATTATCATAGATGTATCCCTTCGGTCTCGCTTACTGGCATGCACCTGATCCTGATTGGGATGCGCTGCGCGTAATTTTTGGACGACCAACAGACAGAACCTTCGAATGTATCGACATTGCTTCGGACTAATACCACTTAGTGGTATTCAACTGATTTTGCGATCATGTTGCCCTTCACTACTCCGTCGTGTTGTGGAATAGTGGTTGAACGAATATTATTATGTAGTAATGGTCATATGTAATTTCGTTTCAGTAATATGAGTAAATTGAAAACAAGTTTCTTAATCGTTACATTCCTGTATTTTTTGATCTACCCTTGTATTTAATGGGAACTTTATTTTGTGAACTCAAAATTAATGGGAACCACTTCAAATTTCTGGGTACATAAAAATGTAACAAAACCACTAGTGTAACGATAAGACATTTAAAAGACATTTATATAAATGACCGTTTGGTAATTAGAAGTAAGTATGAAGCACTTTATGAGCATTGTTGTTGCTATACCTCCTTGATTGCAAAAGAGATTTAGACAAAATTAAAGTAATATAAATTCACTAATATATAGTGAGCATGGTAACAATGCTAGTTAAATACAAAATGAAAGATCTACGCTCGCACCATTGTACACCTCATATGGGAACTAATATATGGCCAGGCCAAAATGAAGCAATCTGAAAAATGGTCTTCATCAAGGAAGTACTAGCTACGTAGTTTTATATTTAATAACTAGCAGCAAATAATGTTACCATACTATAGACCGAACGAAAACTGGATATGAAAAAGTAGAAAAATGTGACTATTCCACAACCTATATGACTTAATAATAGAAGAATAAAACAAACACTCTTAGCACAAAGTTGAACTTATCTATTTAAATAAAAAAATAATTAACTCACTAGTTCAAGTATGGTGTTCTCGGGACAACCCATTAGCATGCACCATAATTATGTCTCTACTGCATGCGATATACCATATTCTTTGTTATTTAAAATTAATAAAAAACCAACCCTACTAGCTCGTTATAAATAGCCCGGCATTTTCTTGTGGCATATCCAAACACATCTTGTAGTTAGTCTTCACCATTTGAACCATATCAGAATGGCGCCTCGTTACCCCAGGCCACAAAATCAAGTGTTGTATGATGTTGACTGGCCGAAAGCTGTAGACCATGAATTCATCAAACAACTTGCAAAGTTCGTCGAAGGACGTGATAGTCCGATCAAGGCATCAGACACCAACATCATTGGAGCATCAATTGAAGTAGTTAATCGGAAATTCAAGACGAACTACACTATCCAAGAGGGCCAATATTGGTTCACCAGACTAGAGAAAAGGCATAGAGCTTTTAGCTTCGCAACAACGGTTACCGGTGTTCAATATGATCCTGCCACAAACACGTTAACCGCCGGCGGATGGTTGTGGGACTACATCTATGTGGTGAGTTCTTTAATCTATGAAAGTTACATTATAGTAGTAACACAATAGGGACGACATATATTTTTGAAGATAAATGGTGAAGCAGGTTCGAGAATGTTTAGATACTTGTCCCTTTTGGTGAGAATATTGTGACTTCATGCTATGAGTTTAACATTCATTATGAATATTAGTTAATATTTAATGAGTGAAATTTCATGCTTTAGTACTTTGTTGTAGAAGCACAACATTGCAGAGGCATACATGTTACAGGGAGAGCCTGAATGGGAGAAGCTTCAGATAATACTCGGTCCAGCAGTCCCCGCAAGTCTAGAGAACTTACCTGATGTAATCACAATTTCGGAAGACTCAGTGGAAATTGTGAGTCGCCCTCGTCGACGATTCGGCAGCAACGCGTCATCTCGCCGTCAAATTGAATCAAATCATAGCTCTAACCAGACACTTGGCACTTCGTTCTGGAATTGCCTTGATCCAATTGTTCAACTTACTGACAATGCAAGCCAAGATTCTGTCGCTAATACTGCACGCAGCAGGCAAGGGCTGAGAAACAATGTGAATCGGCCTATGACTTCAATTGACGAAGGGACCAACATTGAAGGGGGTGTTGTGGCGGATTCTCTTCATGGTGAAGAGCAGAATGAAGAACCTTTTGGTTCGCAAGCCTCATCCGCAACTGTGCCGGTGCAAAATCATCCTTGAGATGAATATTTGCATTCATTTGTGTTTGAAAGATTGTTTTACTGCTTTCCCTAAGTATATCATGCACATTAGGCGTATGAGACCATTTACTAATTCTCCACGTTGTGATGTCTGGTATCGTCGTTTGCTATGTGTTGTTATTCGTGATTTACCCCAGGCCTTACATCAAGCCAATTTGATAGTGTGTGGGTGTTAGTTGCTAGCTCAATTGTTTCAGCTTTCTGTAAAACCTTGGACTATAGGCTTTCTTTTTGTTGTGTAATTCATGGTTATACTATGAGATCCAAATTCCAGGGACAAATGTGTGGCCCTTTTGTCTTCTTTTTCAGTCTATCAATTGCACTTAATCCATTCCGATACATACTCGCACAAGTACTGAGTTGTTTGCAAATTTGAGAAATCTTGATAGTTATACTCCTAACCCTTTCCAGTCGTTAACAGTACGTAGAGTTGGGACCAAACAAGAGTTTTTATATGAAGTATTAAAGTCTTGTTGCTAGAAGAGAATTGATATTCTTAACAATAAAATTAACGCACTAACCCATTTTAACATAGTGGTCAAAGTGGATAAACGATGTCAAATATTCGATCTATTAGTCATTATTGTTTGTCATACAGAGTGAACAGGATGACATATTTTCCATTAAACATGGAATTGAGGCCAAGTTACCTTATACAATATATTTATGCTGGAAACAAATTTGTGATCAATAATGTTAAATTTTAGACAAAGTTTGCAATGAGTTTTCAGAAAAATAGAGTACAACTATAAGTGACTACAGTACTTTCCAGAACTAAAAATCCTTTATTGAAAAGCTTAATCAATAAACATTAAACTGGCAACAAAATGTAGCATAAACTCGTTCATGAGATAAAAGCGCATTTCTCATTGAAAGAGGAATACGTCTCACATAAACATAGAAATTTAAAACAACAAAGGTAGCGAAGGCAAAACATTATTAAAACAAGGCATCATGTCCACGACAAACTATTTCTAAGAATTCTGAACAGAGAGGACCAAGTAGGGGTTGAAAATAGGACATGCAGCTAAATACAACCATTATGAGTAGAGGTTACATTGTGCTATGGGTAGCTAACAATGGTGATCCATTTCACATCTCTTCTTCAGATGAGTCCGAATAAATAGTGGGTCAATGTAATTCTCTTCAGGCTCTATCACGAATAGTGCAGCTCGTTATTTTCTGACAATGCAATGTAGTTCATCGTAGCATATGAGCCCATCTCGCCGAAATGTCATATGCTTTCGCGGATCCTGGAATAATTGCTATGTCAACGAAAGGCATGGAAAAAAATATAGTTGTGCTTGATTAAAGTTCCCGCAATCACATATTAGTTAAGGGACACATTTTCGACATTGTACACACTCAAATCCGAACCCAGACAAACAAAAACCATATTACACAAAATAACAATTTGTGTAGCAAAAGAGGGCAAGGACAGCTCTAACTGAAACTTCTTTTACTCTGCATCAGCTAAAGAAAGGAGGATTAATTGCCTAAAATTCTAACTCACTCAAAATTGCAGGGTATAACAGTGCCCGCAACTCATCTTTAAGAAGGGCAAGACAAGAATCAACCTGAATTGGCTCAGCTGTGATATCTGCAGTCCCAAGCACGCAATGAACGATCATAGCCAACTGATACTACAGCTGATGCATACTCATTGAACTTCACTGCGTTCACCTGGTTACGAGGAAGACGAATGTCAGGAAAAACACAGTCTAACCCACATGACAAGCACTGGCATGGGAGAAAATGCAAGCAATTTTTACTTGTCAAATATCTCTAAAAAAAGTATTGATAAGCGCAGAGACTTCAGTGTCCCAAAAGTAGTCGGGATATGTATAAGGATCCTTTTTTTTTAAGACTACAAAAATTAAAATCTCAGAGCCTCTCATTGAGCTCATACATATAAGGCACCATTGGCAGAAGTGTCGAGTAGATTGAGAATCTAAAGTCAGCAGCAGCCCAAATGAAACAAGTAATCCAGCTTAGCAAAGCCACATAATATAAAAAGGGGACAGATTAACATCCCTGATCCAGCGAAGGGTTCTGCACTGATTAATTAAGAAATAAGGAATGACTAACCCTCCATGAGAAAGGACAAATAAATTTCACAATCTCAATGAGCATAACAATGAATTACACCAGCCTACAAGACAAGTTAGAGAAATGTGAAAGCTGCAAGACCTTTGTCTGACAAAGAGGCACCTAATCTAATTCCCCGACACCAAACTGCTAGTTTAGAACTTCTTTCCCAGATTTTCTGCACAAAGAAAGCCATATTCAACTGCTTATAACAACACTTCCGTCTATGTTGAATCATTTCCTGATCTCCAATCCAAACTACAACATTTTGTTGTGTATTGATCTGATTGTTACGTTCCAACAAAACGAAGAAAACAAATTATCTTTACTGGTAGTGTTTTGTCAAAGAAGACAAAAATAGCCATTACATTTACTATGTTAACATTCCCAGCAACTGAAGCCCCAACACTAGATTTTAATTCAGAATCTATTACTTCATAAGTTTCCAAATGTTGCTGTACTTAAAGACACCTATGATCACATATTTCCACCATTTCTTTTCCAAAGCCCCAAGTTGAATGCAACTTAACAAAATCAAATTCAACCAAGAAAGATGCCAATTTGAACTTACATCACTATCATGACCACGAAATTTCCGAATAACGCGACCAGTTGCCATATCCCAATAGAAAACTTGCCGATCACCTCCACACGAACACATCTTAGAATTATCCCTACCCAAAAAATCAAGAAAAAAACATAAATATGAGTAAAAAACAAAACCAGAAAGCCAATTCAAGAGTTAATGAAAAAGGCAGCATGAAATTCATAGGCGCATACGGGGTGACGTGCACATCGCGGACCTCGCGACTGTGTACTTTGTAGGTCATGATGTGCGATCCACGGTGGGGATTCCAGCGGCGTATGGTGCGGTAGTTCTAACATCATAGCACAAGGAAAAGATCCTTGAAGCCAATGCAACTTGATCGACACCAAAAAGGGTTTTGTTGGTCAAAAAGGGTTTTGTTGCTGTTTTTTATTAAAAACAAATGGGGGCTGCAATAAAAACCTACCCCAACAATTCAATTAGCTAATGGGGGTATTTATGTAAATACACACTACACAAAATGATATTTGGATCTAACCTATCCAACCAAACATCAACTTACGATTATAACAAATCTTATCGTACTTCTTCATCAGAAATACCAAACATATGATGAAATCGCACCAAATTGTGTTTAATCATTAATCTCACGACTACACCCGATTACAAAGTCATAACAACCAAACGCAGCCTTAGTCTATGCATTTAGTGAGATTCCATTTTATTTAATGGAGTTGTTGGGGAAGTGAAACGTCCCATACCGCTGCACAAGTTTAAAAAATCTTAATTCTTGTCCTAATAGATTTTGTTTCTTTGTAATAATTGTCATAATATGAGAATAGCTCCCTTTTAGGATCGTATAAAAAATAGGATTTGAATTGTCTTGACTTAATTAAAAAACATTAAAACAACATGGGACAAACGCCCCTTAAATCCTACCCATACACTGCCAGCCCAATTTTTGGTGTCCTGTATCTTGTTGGCACACAATAACAACAGTACCAAAACAAGCACACAGAGAGAAAAAGAGTAGAGTAGAGTAGAGTAGAGAGAGAGAGCGGCGAAGCGTTCACTACACAGAGAACACACTGATACTCTCAACAATGCATCAGCTAGGTATCTTCACAGAAATGAGTCACACACACAACGCACTAGTTTTTTGTTTACTGTTACAATCAATAACTGAACCCACCTACCAAAATTCCAATCTTTCTCATAAAGATTGATTTGTTATGCTATTGACCACTTCCCTTGAGAAGCTGCCCATTCCTATGCTCTTGTCACTTTCATTTTGCTCTTGCCCCTCTGGATCACATTAAATACCACTAACATTGTAGCGACAGCCTCTCTACGGCAAAAGCTTGGATAAGCTTTGTGGAAACCCTTTATGGGTTTTTCCTTTCTTTTAAATCCTACTTCTTTTCACTTTTTTTTTTCTTGATTCTTGGGCAAGAAAAATGTGCCCTTTTTCCTCTCATTAATATAGAATCCTGGGTTTGTTTTGTTTCGGGCTAAAAATTGTCAGTTACTGTTTAGTGAGTTCAGATTGACTCAATAATATTAGTATAATTGTCATTACTTTGAGATGTAGGCCCTTGCCTCTTCATGAGAATGTGGTGCTCCTCCTCATTTGTTGCTTTTGGGGTTAGTTGAAAAGTTGAGTTGCTTTTTGTTGGTGGGATAATTTGTTGGAATGATTGGAATTCTTTAAATTCAGCCATAATGTGCTTTTAATTGGCTGCTGGACTAATTTGTTATCTTTCTTGTTGCCCATTATTGCTCTTGTTTTCTTTCTCTTCTCTTTATGGAAAATTTGGTCCCTAAACTAAATTCTTTTTAGTTGTTTCTTTCCCGCATTTTGCATTTGTTTGCCATTGTAATTGTCTTTTCGTTTCGTTAATCCAGCATTTTCAGTTTTCATACATTTAATTCTTTGTTGTTTTTTTCATCATTACTTCTTTGTCTGTCTCTGCCATTCTCCACCGCAAAAGCCAATTAACACCTCTTGTAGGAGTTAGGGTGTTAGCTAGTGCCAAAAATGCAGTCCTTTTGTTTTGTGTTACTGTTACTATTAGTAGGACTAGCACTAGGAGAATCAGATATTGATGCACTTTTGGAATTCAAAAAGGGTATTCAGAGAGACGCCTCTGGAAAAATTCTTGTTTCATGGGATTCTAAGGCATTGGCATCTAATGGCTGCCCCAAGGATTGGTATGGTGTAAACTGTAGTAATGGCCATGTGACTTCAATCACACTCAATGATTTAGGCCTATTTGGAGAGTTCAGCTTTTTAGCCATATCTAAGCTCCAAATGCTTAGAAATTTATCTATATCCAACAATCAGTTTGGTGGCACTATTACAAAAGAGATTGGTTTGATTGAGTCCTTAGAAAATTTGGATCTTTCCCACAATTTGTTTACTGGATCACTCCCTTCTCCAATAACCAGTTTAAAGAACTTGGTTCTTGTAAACATTTCATCAAACAACATGGATGGGGAAATCCCGTCTGGTTTTTCTAGTCTGAAGCTGTTGAAGTATCTTGATTTGCATTCTAATGGCTTTACGGGAGATGTTATGGGACTTTTGGCCCAATTGGGAGCTTTGGTGCATGTTGATCTCAGCTGCAATGGTTTTTCGGGGTCGTTGGACTTGGGAATAGGAAATCCTGATTTTATTTCTTCGGTTCGGCATCTGAATATTAGTAACAATAAGTTGAGTGGAGAGCTGTTCCCTCATGATGGAATACCGTATTTTGATAGTCTAGAGGTGTTTGATGCGAGCGACAATCATTTTGTTGGAAATGTTCCTTCGTTCAGTTTTGTAGTCTCCCTCAGAGTTATTAAACTTGGCAATAATCACTTGTCGGGATCATTGCCTCAAGGCCTTTTGCAAGAGAGCTCAATGATCTTGTCTGAGTTGGATCTAAGCCATAATCAGCTTGAAGGTATGTAGATTAGTTCAGGCATTGCTAGTAACTTACTTTGGACTTTCCTGATTTGGTTGTTAATAGGTGAAAATTTTCAAGAACTTGATGAAGCTTTTATAGTTTACGGAATAATATTTTACTATCAGCTAATTATCTTGTGTTTTCGCAAAATTTTCTATTGAAAGATAAATTACTAAGTTGGATTTTATGTTGAATCTATAAGTTTAACCAAGAAAATGTATGAAGTTAGTGAGGGCATCTAAGTTACCTCCTTTTATGTATTTGCTTTTCCCTTTTCGCTTTTCCCAGTCATTAGAACACTTCATTATTTCATCATCAAAAGTTGTCCATGTCCTTGCATGTCCTGTCAAGTTTTACATTTGTTCTTGTCTTATCTTACTCCCATGTTCAACCCTCAAACTAAGTTGCCGATATTTGCTTCGTCACAGGTCCTATTGGAAGTATAACTTCAGTCAACCTGAAGTATCTAAATCTATCCTCTAACAGGCTTTCCGGCCCGTTGCCTGCCAGGACAGGACAGTGTGCCATCATAGATTTCAGCAAAAACATGTTCTCTGGAAACCTGTCAAGATCTCAGAGCTGGGGAAATTATGTTGAAGTTATTGAATTAAGCTCTAACAAATTAACGGGATCTTTGCAAAACCAAACATCTCAGTTCTTGAGGCTCACTTCATTAAAAGTTTCGAACAACTCATTAGAAGGCATTCTTCCACCAGTTCTTGGAACATATCCTGAACTACAAGTCATTGATTTTAGCCTCAACAAGTTGAGTGGTTCGCTTCTTCCTGCACTATTTAACTCGACAAAATTGACTGACATTAACCTTTCTTCGAACAACCTTTCTGGGATGATACCCGGTGAGGTGGTTTCCCTTCAAAATTACAGCCTGGTATCTCTCAATCTTGCACATAATGCACTTACAGGCCAATTGCCTCCTGAATTAGGCCGGTTTAGCAGCATTGTAAATCTTGACCTTTCTAACAACTTGCTTGAAGGTGGACTCCCAGATGACCTTCCGGAAACAATGAGGGGATTTAATGTATCCTATAATAATCTCTCTGGAGTCGTTCCTGAAAGCTTGCAGAGATTCCCTTCTTCATCATTCCATCCTGGAAACAACTTGCTCGTCCTTCCAAATGAGGCACCTTCCCCAAACGGTGGTAATAATCTAAGTTTGAGGAGCCATGGTTCACGCATGAAATCTGCAATCAGAACTGCTCTTATTGCTGGCCTGGTTGGTGGTGCGTCCGTCATAGCTATACTGACTTTAGTGATATACTGCAGAGTCCATCAAGAAGGAACCCCAACACAAACCGGTGGAAAGCACGGTAAACTTCATAGGGTTTTTGTGTAGTTCTCTTTTGTCATCTCTTCGGTGAAAAAAGTGTGTAGTTAATAACTTCTTGTTACCAATATTAAATATTTGAAGCGTTTTTTCTCTAACAGTTTAAGCTTTTAGATAAGGTGTTCATTTAATAAGGTATCAGAACCATTCGTTTACAAGAAAGATTTTCACGTACAAGGATTGAAAAAGAATTACAAAACAAAATAAAAGGAAAAAAAGAACACTCCCTACATGTGAGGAGACGTTTTAAAATATTAAATATTTAATGCCTGTCGTCTCTAGTTGCTTAAGCTTTCAAATAAGATGATCATTATATAACTTTTTCAGTTTTTATGCAGTGTTATCTTCTGGTGGAATTGAATCCAGCAATCAGCCTGGAGCTGTCTCATCATCTGTACGCAGCCCCCGAGACGGCGACCTTCCAGAATCAACAAGAAAAACTGAAGTGATATCTTCTTCTATGTCATTGAAGTCCTCTGAAAATCCAAGTGCACTGAAGGTTTGTTCACCAGACAAACTGGCCGGAGATCTACATCTTTTTGATAGCTCCTTGAAGTTCACTCCCGAAGAATTATCTTCCGCACCTGCGGAAGCTGTTGGCATGAGCTGCCATGGAACACTATATAAGGCTGTGCTTTCTTCAGGTCATGTGTTGGCTGTAAAATTGCTAAAAGAAGGTATAGCGAAAGGAAGAAAGGAATTTGCTAGAGAAGCAAAAAAACTTGGAAATATTAGATATCCAAATTTAGTCTCTCTTCAGGGTTTCTATTGGGGTCCCAAAGAGCATGAGAAGCTAATCATATCAAAGTACATTGACGCTCCATGTTTGGCGCTCTATCTTCATGGTAATATTTCGGCTTGTATCTTTCTTTTTGTTTCCGGAGAACAACTATATGCTTTGTTCTATTTGGTTTCAGTATTATAAAATCTCAGAGCTTTTATGGTTTAGTTTTATCACGGGGTATAATGGTTTCTGCTCAATGATCATCTACTGTCTAAATTGGAATTAATACTAATTCTCAAATCATTCATGAAAATGAAACTATTTATATTCTCTTATTATTCTATAAATCAATCGTACAAACTCTCGTGAAAGACATTTGGTTGGATGGTGACGTCTAATGGCCGAGCCACATTGAACTAGGGGTTGCACACACACCCCCTAACTTTGAAATTATCAATATTTACACACATGCACACACGTGTATGATATCTTCAATTTTGAGCGACCCCCTTGCCTATAGTGTGCTTTCCAACCCAATATAATTTATTAAAGTTTTCTTAATTATTTGTAGTGATAATTACCAAAAGCCTAGTATTTGCCTCCACTTAAAAAAAAAAAAAAAAGCTCTATATCTATTGAAATTACAATTACACCCTACACTAACAAATAGAAGGGCTTTTTGTAATTGGGACAACTAATGGTTGGTGTATGAATTCTGTCTTGCTAATAGCACCAGCTGTTGGCCCCAATTAGAAAAAGTCCCTATATCTGTTAGTGTGGGGTGTATTCGTAATTTCAAGAGATTGGGGTTGGTTGGGGGGGGGGGGGGGGGGAGTGTGTTTAGTAATTGGGACAAACAATCCTTTTGCTGTGTATGGTATATGAAATTTTAAGACCCTCAAACATTTGAACTCTTGGTTCCTTGCAAGCATAATGAACTTTTGCTTAATCTTGATTCACGGTGCATGCTTTCCCATGATATGCAGGGACAGATCCCCGAACGCTCCTACCTTTGTCTCTCCAAGACAGGCTGAAGATTGCGACTGAAACGGCTTGCTGTCTTTCTTATCTACACAACGAAAGCGCCATACCTCATGGCAACCTTAAATCCACTAACATTTTGATCCAAAATCATAACAAAGACGTGCTCTTAACAGATTACAGTCTTCATCGGTTACTAACATCAGCAGGGACAGCTGAGCAAGTGCTCAATGCCGGCGCACTGGGCTACCTCCCACCCGAATTCACTAGCACGAGTAAACCCAGCCCGTCTCTGAAAAGCGATGTATATGCATTCGGGGTTATCCTTCTAGAACTTTTGACTGGAAGAAGTTCGGCTGATATTGTTCCGGGGAACCCTGATGTAGTCGAGCTATCAGAATGGGTGAGCTTGATGGCTGCTGAGAATCGTGCTGTCGAGTGCTTTGATTCACAGATTTTGGAAAATCGAACGGCTGAGAGCCTCCCGAAAGGTCTTGATGAAATGCTTCGAATCGCTCTCAAATGTATCCTTCCGGCTGCTGAGCGGCCCGACATGAAAGTGGTTCTCGAAGAGCTTTCTTCTGTAGAACTGTGATAGCATTAGCCTCTGAGAGATTTAGGAAATAAGATTTGATTGTAGAGAATATTTGTGATTAATGAGTGGGATGTTTAATTTGATTTATCATGTTTGTGTAGCTTGATTATAATTTTTTTTTTGTTTAGTTATTTTTTTATTTTTCTTTAGAAGAAAATTCAGATATGGCCTTGGAGTTGGGAGGGAGTTCAAAGATTATTGTACATCTGATCATTCTTTTAGTCCTTATAAAGTTGCACTTCCACTTCATTTGCATTATTACATGATTAATGGTGCAAGTTTGGAATACTATTTATGCTGTGACAAAATCAAGCTCAAAGCTTATTATGCTGTGACAAAATCAAGCTCAAAGCTTATTTGGATGGGTTATTTCTTTCCTTTCTTCTTCTTTTTTTTTTTTATTAAAGCACTTAAGTGAAAAAATATTGTGTTCGACTGGGCTTTTCAGAAAAGCATTAAAAGTTATTCAGTGTAATTTTGAATAAAAATATTTTTTAAAATACTTTTAATTATTGCATCGATAAGCAAAAAAGCTTGACTTAAAAAAACACTCTATCACAAAAAATAAGGTTCATAAAATACTTTTTTAAACCCGTTCAAACAGGCCCTCAAACTTGCTAATTATTGAGTGTATTGTACTTGAGTTTGGTTGGTAATAATAGTACCAAAATTAAAAGTAGGATGTGAAAATTTAATTTTCGTACAAACTCCTATCTGAAAAAATTCTTATATGAACTCACCGATTGGGCCTCAAACTGTGTGCAAAGATGAATAAGAATTTTCCAACTAACTCAAAGCTAGAAATCATCAATCCAAGTGGATACAACAGAAGTAGTCCCAGACCCCTACATGAGGACATTGTCTCAAAAATTGACAAGCTGGAATATTGAATCTTTAATGCAGAGGAACATCTCTCTCTCTCTCTCTCTCTCTAGATATCTCTCTCTCTCTCTCTCACTTTAATTTCACAATTTTGTTGCTTACCAAAGTCGACATTTAAGAATATTAAGACTTGTGCATTTGATGTCTTTTATTTACTGACCAATCTAAAAGACTGACACCCAAATTACTTGTATCCATTAACAATGGATATCAACCGGCTAACTCCCAGTTCAGTATTCTTGAAAATTATCAAGAATTAATACGATTTTATAATTTTAATTTAAATAAGAGATTGGGTTAAAAAGGAAGGAAGGGTATTCTTTTCTTTGGATGGGTCGTCTACGATCTAATATAGCCACTACACTCGTGTTTATTTAATAACTTTCCAGTTTAAAATTTTAAATTACTAAAGAAAGATATTATTTATTCATGATTACACTTCTCATTTTTAGCTCCCAAAATGTGTTAATTTTACTTATTTTTCGATTTTTTTGATACTTTTTTAAGAAATGTAACCTTTGTCCTATAATATAGGATATGGTCCCAAGTTAATTGGATATGATCCTCTATTCCAAAATGGTGTTTCATCTCCTATTCTATAATTCACATTCATGCCATGTGTATAAAATTATTTTCTTAATTATACACTTGGTCTAGGATCTTTACATTTGGCGTATATCCATAGATGAGAATAGGAGATGAAACACGGTTTAGAATAAAAGATCTCGTGTGCAAGTTAATTATGGTCCCATACTTTGTACATTAAAAATTTAATTAATTCCCTTCGGGAACCAAAATTCCCAAAAAAAAAAGAAAAAAAAAAGAAAGAAAGACGGATGATAGGATCTTGTAAAGTTGGGACTCAAACTAAAACAGACTATTTATAAAGCAAAAAGTGCAATTTACCCCCTCATTATTATTATTATTATTATTATTATTATTTACTTTTTTATTGTTTATTTTTAATTTTTTTTTGAGAAAAAAAGGCCAGGTTAAAGAGATAATATGACTTCTTTAACTAAGGAAATCTATTCACCACAAAATATTTCGTTCACCAAAGCTTGTTGAGACTAAACCCAACTTGGTCACTGCAGCGCCACCAACAAACAAGTGAATCAAGTTATACCCCTCATTGGACTAGATATTATAGACCGGCCATTATCAACTCACAATATCTTTAAAAAACATGTTCTACGTTTTCCGTAAGGTTTCGTACCTAGATATTCAAGATGAATGTAGTGAAATTTAATTATTAGACTACCATATTGGTGGTTTACTGGCTTATATAACGAATATAACATGTCCAATTCATTGAATCCGAAATTGAGTCCAAGACGGTATCAGTTTTCGACGAACCCTCCCATTGCCATCCCTAGATTATATTGAGCAAAGGAGTAAACTGCTTTGATCGTGTTTGGCGAATGGCGATTAACCATTTTGATCATGTTCATAATAATATGCTAGAAACACTCAATTAAGACAAGAAGAAAGAAATTTGTGTGCCAGTTTTATTCATAAAATTTGTACCAACTATTATAGTTTATACATAATACTAGCAAACATTTGAGTACACCAAAGCACGAACCGGCTCAAACCTTTGTGATTGTACTATACTGTTAATTAAATACATTGGTGCATGATAATCCAAAAGAATCAAGAATAATTTGGCCTTGTACCTGCCTTATTTTTATTTCTAATTAAAAAAAACTAGTTATAATTATTTTTTCAAAGATTGAGTTGAGGCCTCCTAACAAGTGGCAGCACTTGAGGAGAAATAAACATAAAAAAAAATATGATTTATAGTAATTTGGGACATAAATCTTGGAAATGGTTCGCCGGAGTCGTAGAATGAATCAACAAAATTAAATAACTACACTGATAAATTAATTAATTAGTACGAGACACAAAATACTATAAGTTCAATAATTAAAAACAAAAACAAAACAAAAACGAACAAATGAGTTTTTTCTTTCTTCTTTTTTTGTCCCCGAAATGAATAATGTGTTATATATATATATATACACATATACTTACACAGCCATTATATGTTTGTGAAATGGTTTAAGAAGTATTCAACCAAAATCTTTTCAATGTGATGTCATGGCTCAATTATATGTTGTGAATGCTTAATATTTGAATCTGTCCATATTATTTATTTTGACAAACTTGTATGAAATATTACCACTATTTGTAGTTTCAATAATACGTAGTTCTCATTGGGGTTATAGGTTAGTGGTAAGGGTTTGAATCAAATATTATTGAAGTTGTGAGTTTGAACTTTCTTGTCATTTTCTTTTTCCCGTTGGGTGAGTGTGTGTTTGTAGCGTTTCGATTAACATTTATAAGTTATCTCGATTTGATTGTATAACAATAATAATAATAACACGTAGTCGCCAAATTTTATCCCCTCAACATCATCAGGAGAACAAGTCATGCTTTCTTGCTGCCTTTCTTATTTATTTTCTGACTTGATCATGTTTCAATTAATAAAAGATACTTATTTTCCAATAGCCTATACAAGTCTTGAATTTCATTTCATATTTTTTGACTTTCTATGACAAGTTGAGCTATGACCAAATACCCGTTTTTATTTTTAAATTTTTTTATTGAAAATGATAAAATATATTTTATTCAGTTATTAATTATTATACCAATACCTGATCAATAGATACAAGTCAAACTATTATATTATATTATAATTTTAAAGAGATAATTACCATCACTTTTCATGAGTTTAGGTGAAATTATAAATAATTTTTTTTATTTTAAAAATTACAAATACCCCATTGATATATATCAATATTTACAAAAAATACCCTGTCATTAGTGAATGGCCAAAAATGTCCCCAATCAATTTCTCCACCATTTTTTAAGGATTGAAATACCCTTATTTATTGTAAAGTTTTGAAACTTGAAGGGTGGTTATCATAAGTTTTCAAATTATGTAAGAATATATCTGTAATATTTTTGAAAAAAAGATACCCAACGATGGGCCGCACTCTTCGACGGGTTTTTTCGGCGGGATTTGGAAGGGTCTTGAGTAGGGGTGTAAACAGATATTAAATAGAGCGGATATGCAATATCTAAATCAATATCCGATTAAATTTTTCCATGTCCGTATCTAAATCCGACGGATATTCAAAATCTCATATCCAAATTTTAGTTTGATGGATATTTTGCGAATTCATATATATTCGTTTTTGTTTAATATTTTTGAAAATCAGATAAAATTATAGACATCTGGATATCCGAATACCCATTTTTGCTTACAATTATATAAATATCCGAATATCTAAATATGTTTATATAAATAAAAAAAAAATAAAACTTATATAACTTATCTAATTGAAATTTTTGTATTTGTATATAAGCATAGAATATACTCATTAATATAAGTAAAGTTAATATATTTATTTATATTTTTATTTTGTTGTAAATTATGAAGTTATGAGTCAATTAGAATTTTTTTTTTTATCTATTTTACTTATAAGAAGAGATTAATATATGTATATTCATACACACACACACACACACACACACACAGAGGACTACTACTACTACTGCTACTACTGCTGCTGCTGCTGCTACTACTACTACTACTGCTGCTGCTGCTACTACTACTACTACTACTAATAATAATAATAATAATAATAATAATAATAATAATAATGTTATTTATCGGATATGGATAACGAAATATATCTGACGGATACACATTCAGAGCGGATATTAAACGGAGCCGATATGTAAGTACAATATCCATATCCATTTATTATTCGGATACGGATAAATCCACTTTATACGGATACGAATAATATACACTATAAACAAATACGGATGCGAATGGTAATTAAATGAATTTTCAGTTATCCATTTATATCTCTAGTTTTGAGCTAATAGCAATGAGCAATGCATTGGTGAAGTCCATTTTGGGATATGGCCGATAGTGGTAGAGAAATTGGGCGGAGGATATGTAATGGCGGATCAAGGTATGATGCAGTTTTTGTTCAATTAAATCCAAACATATGGAACGTTGACATAATTTATTAAGGAGCTTTGATAGGCTTTGGGGAGACAAAAAAATCGGTGTGTAGCTTCATCATATAATTGGTGGCAATACGGTAGCGGCGTGGGTATTGTATACGTTCAAAATAAGAGGAAATTCTTTGTAATTTTGCATAAACTTAGGGAAAGTGAGGAAAATTCTCTTTTACAAGTATCTAGAGGCAAAAAGAGCATTATAGTCTCTTTGTTCGATTTAGCAATAAGGGGGTGCAGGGGGCATAACTTAGGGGGTATTGGTAATTTTTGAAATAAGATGAAATTATAATTTCACCTAAATTCAAGGAAAGTGATGGCAATTATTCCTAATTTAAATGGCAAAACAAATCGTTTAATCATAAAGAAAGAAACTACTAATAAAGACTCTATATCCACAGACCAAAAATTTAAACTCGAAACCGAATAATTTTGGAACCTCAATTTGCTCGTTGCGCTATAACTCGTATAAAATTTCGCAGCTAATTATCATTTTATCCTTTCATACTTGCACAGTCCACACCCTCAAAGATATATTTATTTCGATAATTAGGTAAATAATATTCATAAATAGTCAATTAATAAATTAATAAATCTCAAAATTCCCTTAGCCGGACCCGCAAATAACAAGAAGAATCTTTAATCAACCTTTTCTTTTAATCCTATGATTAAATTTGTTTTCCTTCTCCGAGTCCAAAATTCAGACATTAAAAACAAAATAAAATAAAGTTAATTCACATCAATGACATACAACAACTGAAAACAATTCAAAAAACTTTCGAGGCAGGTGGTTTTGTCTTGATAAACAGGCAAACCTGTCATGTTCAAACATTTGGTAAATTAGTTAGGTACGTATTTTTTTGAAAATAAATTTTGTCGAGTGATTTAAGTTTTTAACCACTGCATTCTTCAACTAAGACAAGAAGAAAGCCTTTTGCCTTGACTCCTTCCACACTTAATTAGATATATAGCATAATACATACATACATATATATATATATATAATACATACTTAAATTTTCTTTTCAATTAATAACTTAATCTAAAGGAAATGTATATATTATTTGAAAATGCTAGAAACCCACACATGTACAAACACACACACACACACACACACAAAGAAAAAAAAAGATATGTTATGTCATGATATAAGACTCATTCTTCTCAAGCCTATATTATGAAGACAAAGTTGGCATTTGTAATTTGAACATATCAAAATTATTAATATCAAAAGGGAGTCTCCTCTGCGCTTCTGGCTTTCTCTCAAAACACTATCGCTCCAATTTTTCATCAGGTACTTGGGTTAATTTTGCCTCTAAATTACATATTTAATTAAGCGTGATTTCTTTCTTCTTCTTCTTTTTTTCTCGCGGCAAATACCCCCAACTTATGGGGGGGGTTTAGCAGTACTTTGCCCCCTCAATCGTTGCGACGTAATAAAATTGTCTTGTAATCGTTTTAGATGTGTAAAATAACCTTTTTAAACTTTTTTCCGACGCATATTTTGGGAATAGTCGGTCTGGTTGAACCGTACGAGCTCCGTGCGTTCTAATGAGGAGGTCATTTTCGTCTATTTAGGGGTAAAGTGCTAAATGACTTTTTCTTTAATGTGGAAAAACGGAGATATTAATTATTACTGAAAATAAAGTGATCTTAATTTTGCTTCTTTTCATACATACAGGATGGTAAAAATTAGTAGTATTTCATTTATATTTAACTACATACAAATAGCATAAGAACCTTGAAGGGTAATAAGAGACAACGAACTGGATAAATAAGTAGTAATATTAAATTTTGTTTTGCAGAGGGAGTCCAAAGTATCTTGCATTTATTATTTTACCCCTCCACTATTCAATTGTCTTTGTATTTAATTTTCTTACCTCTTCTATCCACCATTAAACTTATTTTTTTTGTATTTCCTCTTTCTTATTTATTACTTAATTAATTGAATTTATTTCTTATTATTTTTGAAAAAAAAAAATATAATTGTATTCTTTTGATTTAAATAAAATATAATTAAATGATGAAAAAAATAAAAATGAGAATTATTACAATATCGCCTCAGCTTGCCATTTGGCTGGTTTCAAACGGGAACAATGAATAAAAGGACAAAATATTAATACTAGTATAAAGTTCTATTTAATATATATTTAAAAAAAATATTCAAATTAAACATTCTTTGATGTTTTGGTATTTGTTTACCCCATAGAGAAACCCTTGAACTGTTCTATTGTATATTTTTGTAGCATTATTATAGCTAAATATACTTTTCTTTGTCATAATATGGAGTAATATTTTCATTTGATATTCTTGATTTATTTATTCTTTTTTATCTATATATATATATATGTATATATATGTATAATTCAGAAGTCTTTGGGACTATCCAATTAAGCACATATGTGGATAGTTTCATTTAATTCTATTTTTTCATGTATGAAATTCTAATAATTTTTTTTATGAATTTAAATAAGTATATTTGTTTTTAATGTGTATCCAGAACAATTCAACAATTATCAAGTATTTAAACTAAGTTGGATTAAAATTTAATTCAAATAAAATAACAAAATTAATATCTTATTTAAAATATTTATTATTTACTTTAATAATAATTTTAAAAAATGATTCTATATAAATTTTTAAAAAACTTCCTTGCCTTTATTATCCAAAATTAATATTGAAATCGAACATATTCTACTATTATATGATTTTTTTTAATATATTTATGTATTGATTTATTTTTAAAAAAATTAATTTATTTTTATCAAATTATTTTTTACGATAGAAATTATAAAAAAGTATACACAAAACTCTATTTCATGTGCCTTGGCACGTGGCTAAATACAAGTTAATTAGAAATTTGAAACCATTGAAATAAGCGTCACTTATGTGCTTTAATGTGATAAGTGTAAAATTACAATAACTTCGAATTTTTATTTGCATAAATATATTATTGTGCTTAATTATTTGAAAGAATCCACACTTATCCAAAATTTTAGATAACATTGTTACATTTTAATTCAAATTAAATGAAAAAACATTTTTATTTAATCATACTGTCCTAATTACAATATTTTGCAATTACTTTAATTTTAAAACATTAGAATTGTCTAGAAATTATTTGTGAATATTGGTTTACAAAATCTTATCATAAATATATCACAATCTATATTGAAATTGAATGTATCACGTGATCAATTGAATTCAGAATATATTAACTTATCAATTACCATTTTATAGTATATTTTTAGAATTTATATTTTATAAACAATTGATTTATTTATTTTTATCTGATAGAATCTATTATTATAATATACGCTAAATATTTATACTATTAATAAAGCGTTTGAGGGATCTAGTGAGCACCTTGATCTTTTCTAGTGTCTCCACTCTCATTTATATTGTCTCTTCTCCCTCTTCTCCTGCTATTAATGTAACGTGCATTTAGTTTATTTATTTTCTTATTCTATATTTCTATCTCCTCTATTAATACGTGCATCTATCTTTAATTATATTTTAAAATTTTATTTTGCATGCTTATCGAGTGTGTCCACCGACAAGCATAAATAAAAACAGTAGTTCATGTCCCTTGGCACAGTCTAAATACTAGTTATTAAAAGAATACGTTATAGATGTCTGGATCCAATTAGTGAGATTTCCCCCATTCAAGGCATTTATTGACGCAAATCGACCATATTTTCTGTTTGAAATATGAAATTAAAGATTTTATTTTAACAACTGTATAGCATTCACTCACTCACGCGGCGCCTAATTCATTTTCACCGATTACGCGTTTCGCAAAACCCATCCACACACACTTCCCGTTTAAATTCACACACAACACGCGCACACACACACACATATATATATATATACGCGCGCACACACACACACACAATCTGTGTCTATATCTTGAGCATATTCTGCTCCGTTTTCATGCTCTGATTTCTAGCTTCTTTACAGAACAATGGCCGATTCACGAGTTCACCCAGCCACCGCCGATGCCCCTCCGCCTCCATCTCCGCCGTCATCCGAATCGTCGGCGGCGGCATCCCCCAAGCAGTCCGTCGATCAACCCAAGCCCCCGAACCCGCAGCCGTCGAAACCGGTCCCTCCACCGGCCACTTACATTGTCCAGCTCCCCAGGGAGCAAATACTCCGCTACCCGCCGCCGGAGAACGCCAGGAAATTTGAAGCCCTCACACGTCGCAGAAACCGCCGGAGCTGCTGCCGCCGCTGCTGCTGCTTCACCCTCTGCCTGCTCGTTCTCCTCGTGATCGCTGCCGCCGTCTCGGCCGGAGTCCTCTACCTCGTCTTCCGATTCAAATCGCCCAAGTACACCGTCACCGACCTCGCGATCAAGGGGATGAACCTTACGTCAGCCGCCCCCGTCTCGCCGGGATTTGACGTCACCATCAGGGCGGAGAACCCTAACGGTAAAGTCGGCATCTATTATCTGAACGGCAGCGCCGTTAACGTCTTCTATAACGGCGTCAGGCTGAGCAACGGCGTTTTGCCCGCTTTTTACCAGCCGAGGAAGAACGTAACGGTGATACAAACGGAGTTGAGGGGATCAAACGTCGTCGTAGGGGGCGGCGTCAAGGCGGCGTTAAGGGACGCACAGAATCAAGGGAATATTCCGTTTGTGGTGCGGACAAAGGTCCCCGTTAAAATCGAGATTGGGTCCCTTAAGACGTGGGAGATTACCGTTAAGGTCAAATGCGACGTCGTAGTGGACGCTTTGAATGAGAGGGCAAAGATTGTGTCTAGGGACTGTGATTATAGTGTGAGATTGTGGTAAAAAGGATTTTGTTACTCAATTTAGTTGGGTAGTTTTGAGTGTATAATTTTGGGTGTTAGATAATTTTATTTTATTTGTTTATATTCCCAAATATTATAGACTTGGTAACCAGACATAATTATTAATTTATTATTTATACTATCTATATTATTATATAAAGATGAAACGTTGCTTAATAACTATTTTTGGTATTTCAATATTTTTTGTCTGTTATTTTTTTCTATTTTTTTTAGGGCAAAATACACTTTGCCCTCTTGTACTATGTCACTTGTAACCCTTACCTCCGATACTATCTAAAACATCACTTATCCCCTTGAAATTGATTATCCTGATTTATAGTGACAAAATTACCCTTTATTTCCTTATACATATATTTTATTTAATTATGTTTATATCAATATTTTTGTAAATAATTATTAATTTATAATTTTCTTCTTATGTAGTATCATTTAAAAATATTATATAACTCTCAATTTATAAATTTTCATTTCTCAAGTAAAGCATGTATTTATTTATATTTTTAATTAAAATTAAATGATTAAAATAAAATATAAATAAATTATTTTTAAAATAACTTATATTAATTAGTTGTGCATAATTGATTAATGGGGTATTTTACTATCAATATTTTGAAAATAAAGCACTTTAAACAATTTTAATTAATTAGTTAATATTAATTATTTATAAAAATTAATTATATTGTACTATATTTTAATTATTTATTATTCTTTATGATATACATGTTTTTATTGATGAATGAACATTTATAATTGAGAAAATTATTTGACATTCTCAAAATATATTTTACTAAGAACAAATGGAAACCAATTATTTCCACCAATATTAATATAAAGATAATAAGATAAAGCACATGTATGATATAATAAGGTAATTTTGTCATTAATATTTAGGGCTATGATGCACGGACACGGACACGACGACATAGAAAATCTCAAAATTTTAAAATACGATACGGCTTCAACACGGTTATTAAAAAATATTTTATATTATATTATATATTTATACTTTATTAAATTAAAGTATGCGATAGATAAATAGTAATATTCATTAATATTCATTATTAAAACAAACACCTCTTAATTGGATTATAAGATTTAAAGATTAAAAAAATTATTTGTTATTTTCAGTATTTCCACTAAATTTTTTAAAATTTTAAAAAAGACCTCATTTAAACTTTGTAATATATCAAAAAAGCCCCAATCATGTCTTGCCCCACACCATGTCGATTTTTTTTCTTTTTTTTAATTTTCAGACAATTTTTTGCCGTGTCCAACATGTGTCGGGGCCGTGTCTGTGCATTGTTGATTTAGGGTAATAAATGATGTTTTTTAGAATACAGGGGGGTAAATGTTACAAATAACATAATACAAGGGGGTAAAGTGTATTTTGCACTTTTTTTTTATTTTCTCTATCCTCATCTCTTATCTTTCATGTTATTTTATTCTCTTTCTTCCTTCTTTATCATCTTTTATCCCACTCTTCAATATCTTTTATTATTTTTTATATATATTTTTTCTTAATTTTATTTTATTTTAAATTATTTTATTTTTTCTTATCATTAATTTAATTAATAAATGTATTAAAAAGACTTAAAAATGATATTTATATAACAAATAATGATAAATATCTATAATTTTATACTAATCAAACCTAACAATGTAATTAAATTATAATTTTATTTTGCACACACATCGAGTGTGTCAAAACTGCTAATTATAATAATAATAATAATAATAATTAATTATTATTATTATTATTATTATTATTTCTTGCTCACTAGCATTCATATTCTTAGATTTAGTTTTCATATTTTTTTTCTTACAAAGGTCATCGTTCAAGATGATCCAAGATACGAGGAGCGAAGCAACGATTCGTCGATGAGATTTTCTTTCTTTTCTCTTCAGATTATTGTATCGTTAAACTTATTTGATTTTGTGATGTTTTCTTCTAGTATCTCTTACTAAACATCCTATCATGATTACAATGGAACTTATTATGTGAATCTTTGTACAATTCCCCATTTTTATGAATGTTTGCATGATTTGCTCCGATTATTCAATTTGGCTTATCACTCTCAATTGTCTAGCCAACAATTGCTCTTTAGAATCCCTGGTTAGGCCTCAACCATGATTGTAAATAGATAGTCGAAAATTTGTTTACCGTTCATATCTATATCCATTTATAGTGTATGTTATTTGTATTCGTATAAAATAGATATTATCCGTATCCGGTTATAGATATTCGAATAATAAATGGGTACGGATATGGCAATTATATATCCATTCCAAATGTATATCCGTCGGATATATTCGTTTAATTATATCAATTACCCTATTCAATAAATAACATTTAAAAATTATTATTATTATTATTATTATTATTATTATTATTATTATTATTAGCAATAGCAGCAGCAACAGCAGTAGTAGTAGTAGTAGTCATGGTGGTGGTGTGGTGATGGTTGTAGTATATGTATATATCTTCTTACAAGTAAAATGGATTAAAAAAAAATTAATTGACTCATATCTTTATAATTTAGTTGTAATTGTAGTATATGTATATATCTTCCTATAAGTAAATAGATTAAAAAAAATTAATTGACTCATATCTCTATAATTTACAACAAAACAAAAGTATAAGTAAATATATTAACTTTACTTATATTAACGAGCATGTACTATACTTATATATATATATATATATACACACACAAAAATTTCAATTTAATAAGTTATATAAGTTTTATTTGATTTTTTTATTTATATAAACATATTCGGATATTCAATCGGATATTTGGATAATTGAGGTTTTGAACATCCATCGAATTAGGAAACAAATACGGATATCAAAAAACTTAATCAGATACAGATTTGAATACTGCATATCAACTCTGTCTAATATCCGTTTACACCCCTAGCTATAGACATATATGATAGTAATTTATACGAATAGAATTGTGACATTTCGATAGAAACCTACAATTACATAGGTTCTCTAAAGAATCGAAATAGCTCGTAAATTGAATAAAATATGGAGAAAAAGACGGGGCACCGGTTTGATTTTAGGAAACGGAGCACCGTGCGGCTAGTAATCGCTAGGTACGATTACGTACGCCTGGAAATTACGAAACTAACACGAGTTCTAACTGGGCGTCGCACTCACGGCCACGTAGGCACGCTTTAGAGGACCAGCAACACAAAATTAATTGAAAGTCGATTCCATTGATTGCAGAAACATGATTACAATATGGCTGCAAGAATGATTACAATGGGTTGGACCGAGAGGGGGAAATCCAACGCTCGACTATGCTTGAGAAGGCTTCACTTCAATAACTATCCCCTCCCTATAATAGGTTAAAAAAAATAAATCCTAGTGACAGCAGTAGATAATAAAAGGGCTAAACAACGCGCCCGAAAAGCAGTAAAACTGTACAATGTAAGAACAAAAGATAAAAGGGCCTAACACCTATGACACAACAAAATGTTCCTTGTGGTCCGGCATCGGTGAAGGCTGGTGTGGAAATAATAGGAGATAGAGGATTATAATAGGGGAAATTGCAATTCTAGCCATTTAACCATTGAATTTAATCCTTGCATATTTAAGTTCTTTAGTTTAGTCGCTTTTAATTTTTGGTAGTTAATTATCTTTCATTAACTCTCTTAATTTACTGCTACGATTAAATTAAGAAATGCAATTTCAGTACTTAGTAACTTTGATTAATCAAGTTTCTACAGGATACGATGCTCTTTCTCATTGCTAATTACTTGATGGGAACACGTATACTTGCATGGGAATTTCAACAAATGATTCAATGTATAAAATTCGTCCAATCTCAACCCAACCACGATATATGTACATATATAAGATGTATATATATTAGATATACATATAAGAAATATATTTATGCAATATATATATATATTGATGCAGGCTGGATATTTTACACGTATCCAACTGGACCATTGCTCGGCTGCCATGTGTCATCCCGGGCCACATGGACCTCGACCCTCCATATGGCAACGCTCTCCTCAACTACGTCCTTTGTATTGAGGAGAGCTCCCATCTCAATGAGACATTATACTCCAGAGGACAGCTCCTCAATTGTTCATTTGGTGCCCCGATGATGGTACATCGAGCAGCGAGTACAATACCATACCCTGTCACTGTCACCTCTAACACACAACACTGACTCTTGTAGGGGATATGCCTACCCTGTAATCACCAGGTATGACCAGGATGTTTCTTTTGAACATTGGCTTTGGTGTCCTAAAAATCCATAGGTTTACCAACTCAACTCTAATCCCAAGGAGCGGACTAAAATCTCCTTTCACCTATAAATATCTTGGACAAATTCTTCAAAAAGGTAACACACTTTTATATACTGAAACTATGCTTGATTCTCTGTAGAAATCTTTATACTTTCATACCTTATGCTGATTTAAGTATCAGAGGGTTTTTGCTGGAGACACTTCCGGCTAGACTTATATGTTTTTCATTTTAGTAGGGCAAGGAGTCACCAACAACTGTTGGACCGCCTTTCCATGTCAACTCGAAGAGAAGACCAAGTCCGACACATCATACACATATATATATATATATATATATATATAATATGATGCATTTTTATATTAATTTTTTTTATCAAGTTATCTTCCTATAAGCACATAACAACTTTTCAATACAAGAATCACAAGTATTTAGTTTATTGAGTAACATTCATTCGCATTATATTTTCCATTCTATTTTATTTTTATTTTCTATTTTATCAAAATAAAATTTATTTTTTTCTTGCCATTTCCATTGAATTCATAAATAAAAATAAATCAAGTTGTGATAAATGTATATAAAACTTGTCCACCTAACAGTTATATAAACCGTACTCGCACAACTTGATCTGTTCGGGTTATAAAAAAAATAATTGTATGTTTATTATTTATATTTTTGACAATTCATTTATATTGAGTTGGGTTAAATTTTTTTATTGCAATCGCCCGAACCCAACCACATGCACCCTTAAATTTATAGCCTTTCTTTTTGTCTTCTTTTGAATTTTTTTGTAATGCCCACAAGCGAATCGAATCAATGCAAATTGGTTTTGCAGCCATGGCATTCTCTCAATCTCTCTGTCTGCCTGTTACCATATCTGATCTGCACCTATTTGTGATTTCTATTTTAGTTCGGGAAAAAGATAGATAATTAGTGAATGGCTTAATTACACTTTTGGTCCTATAAGTGAGACCCTTTTTTTAAATTTCGTCCTATAAATTTGATGGTTGCACATTTAGTCCTATATGTTGATTCAATTTGACACATTTAGTCCTAAATTGACATATTTGGTCATATATATTGGTTCAATTTGACAATTTGACACATTTAGTACTAAATTGACATATTTAGTTATGTATGTTGGTTCAATTTGACACATTTGGTACTGAATTGACACATTTGGTCCCAAATGGGGTATGACTACATTTGAAAATTTAGAACCAAATATGTCAATTCAGGACCAAATGTGTCAAATTGAACCAACATACAGGATTAAATGCACAACCATCAAACTTATAGGATGAAATTTAAAAAGAGAGTCTCACTTACAGGACAAAAAATATAATTAAGCCTTAGTGAATTTAATGTGAAGAAGAGCCGTTGAAGAAGAATGAGAAGAAAAAACATACATTTTCTTATTCTTAGGCTGTTACTTCAGATTGACGAAAAAGCCCTTAAAAAACCCATATGAAAGATATATGAGAGAAAAGAATAACCAAAATTTGAACGGAAATGGGTAACTGTAAAGGCCAAAAAAACCAAAAAAAAAAAAAATCTTCAGATGGCAAAGTCTACTTGTTTGGAGGCAATACGTTTTTATCCATATTATTTATTACATTATTATGATATCATTAATTTGATCACAGTTCGCTCAATAATTGAACCTAAAACCCTTAACTGATTTTTTTACAATTTTAGTGAATAGTTCGGTTTTAGAACATGGGTAAGCATTTGACAAGCATTACGATTTATTAATCCACTTGTGATGAATCAAACCAGGCGAATTTCAAGTCCTAACTGCGTTTGATCGAGCTCAAACTAAGTACATAACTATTTTTCTTACTTTCTTAAGAGTATTTTCTCCATCAAACGCCATTTTACCTAAAGGATAAATTTCTTGAGGAATGGATTAAGATTAATTCTTCACACACTAGTGGTGTGACAGGATATGAAACAGACTTATAACTAATACAAGAATTTGACCTGTTATGCATCACATTTTTAAATCCACAAGTAACTATCTGATTCTGAGGTGCCCTTAGTTGACACATTCTAATATTGTGCTATCCCTGAATTTTGACTTCATCCATATCACCCTCTTTATTTATTTATTTATTTTTGAATACAATCAATCAAAATGCCACACACATAGTCACTCACTCACTTAAAGGGAAAGATAAGAAGAAAAGAGGGTTCGAACCTAAAACCTCAATGGTATGAGATTTGAACCCCCCACTACTGAACTACAACCTCACCATCCATATAAACCTCAACAATATCTTTCATTGTTGGCAAATGTATTTTGCATAATTACCAAAAATCCATTGAGGCTTGACTTGATTAAGAGAAAGACCCTTTATCTGTTGAAATTACAAGTACCTCCTTTCGCATTGATTAAGAGAAAAACCCTTCGTCCATTGAAATTACAAGTACCTCCTTTCACGTCTGCTTCCATCTTACAAATAACACCACCAACTATTAGTCGCCCCTAGAAAGCCTCTCTATCTATTAGTGTCAGGAAGGTAATTGTGATTTCAATAAATAGACGGGTTTTTTTTTTACTGTAATTTAGCAAACTTCAAGGGGTTTTTCGTAATTATCCCAAAACATCAACTTCCTCTGCACTCTGATTCCTATCAAATGAGAATCTCTCTTGAAAAATCAATATGCACCTCCGTTCTTCAAACTCAAAACAAAAACACTATGGCATATTATCAAAGTATACTTCAGTTCAAAATCTGATACACATGCATATTTTGAAGCTTTACACAAGGCCCTATTCATATTATCAAAGTATACTTCAGTTCAAAATCTGACACACCTGCATATTTTGAAGCATTACACAAGGCCCTATTCATCATAAGTCCCACACACCTATAACTCTAGAACCATCCTATATGAACTATAATGTATACAGAGTATCTGCTTTATTTCGACTTCGGTTCGATCAAATAATTTTACGCAGTTTTATTCGATACCCCCATGTACAAAATGCCCCCTATCAAATCTGCCATTGAATTCCTATGTACGATTCCTTATATTTTTCATTGGTGTATCTATACCTGCTGAGACAACGTCTAGGATTGTTCGTAGTTGTCCTTCGCGTCCTGGATAGACTTCTGGAGATCAATAAACATATTCACAGACGACTCGGCAAAGCTGTTCAACTGACCAAGAAAACCAGCCAAACATGTCCTAAAATGATCCATAACGGTTATCCAATCCTCAGAAACCTCGTCTCTTAAAACGTGAGTATGATTCTCAGCCTTCCCCTGGTTCTTCTCCTGACGTGGCAGAAAATGAGCCACTTCGGCTGCCAAGTCGTTGATGGAATCGACGACTGCTTTGGATGGCAATTTGTCGATCATCTCCAACCATGCACCGCATATCATGTATATTGGCGGGCCCATGTTTCGTATAGGTGGAGGTTTGGCCCTTTTATTCCTCTTGGTTGAGTTCTGTTGGAGCACAACGCACTTGTACAGCCACTTGTCGATGGATTCCACGTATAGTTTCTGAGCACTGATCCACTTTGTGAAGCTGGATGATAAACCGCTCAGCTCGTTTGCAAGATGGACGGTGATCTGTCTTCGTGAATCCGATTGTATGGTGATTTTAGTGCCTCCGGGGGTGTGGGATATTGATATGATATGAAGTTGAAGCTTGTGGTAATCCAACATCATTTCCCACATTTTCCTTAACCTAAACAAAGGCAAGCATCTGGTTAAACACACATACACACACACAACGAAAAGATTTAACAAAAGAGGCATACCCGTCGATTAACTCCTCGAGTTGTGGCTGAAGTTCTTTATCTCTAATTTCTTCGATTTTCTTTGAGATGGAGTCAATTCTATGGATAGCAACCCTAATTCTTGAATGCAGATCTTTGACTACAGCACGCGTCTTGTCAGTACTCTCTCCTTGTGATTCTTGCTGCCGAAGGAGTTTGCACTTCTGATCAAAATTACTTCGAAGGACCTGGCCAGCCTGAAATAAGGAGGATTGCTCGGTATCGGATCAAGTAGTTCCGGAAGATATTGAAAGATATTCACTCAAAAACTACATGACAACTAAAAACGCAACTTGATGGATGCCAGAAGAAAAGGGAACAATTGGCTTCTCATCCAATTATAAATCTAACGATTTCCGGTTTTCTCTTCAATAAACATGTTTTGATATCATAAAACGTAGATAAAGGTGTTGAAGATGCTGTTTTTCTAGAGTTGGATTATTAATTCAATAGGTAATATATTAGACTTTAATTCTTTAACAAACTAGTTTTCATATAGAAGATCAAACAAAGAAAAATGAACCAAAATGGCTCTAAAGAAAGCTCTAAAGTTATGGACTCGAAATAGGACCAGTAATATCACAACCATATCAGAACATCTATACACTTGGGCAGATATGGATTTATGTTACTAAGAATTTATGTAAGGATTATCTGCCAGAAAAGCAATATCACAACCATATCCTAAAATGGGAAATTTATAATTAGGGTTAGTTACGGAAAACAAGCAGAGGTTGGGTCTGTTTTCACAAAACTCCGGGTTGTAGGAAAAATTACAAATACCCCCCTAATTTTGGTTCCACGTTACAAATACTCCCCTAACTGCAGGTGGGATTTGTAATTTTTATACAACAGGGGGTTTTTCAAGAACAGTCCAAACCTCAGCCCATGTTTATACACAAAAACAGCAGTAAAATTGTAATAATAATTCTCAAACAATAGCAATTCTAAACATAAATATTGATCTGTAAGCTGATGTAAACTCTAAATATTTACCTTAACTTCATCGTAGAGCTTCTTCTCCCATGCATAAAGCCTATCTAAGGTTGAGGCATGACTTCCGGAGACCATACAGAAGTTATCAAACAGATTGTTACTAACATCATCGACACCATCAACAGAGTTCGCACCTAGAAGATTGCGAGATGAAGCCGAACGAGACGACGTCGTCCGATGCCATGTTAAGTACTTCACCGAATTTTGAGGCGGCTCTGGAAGAGAATAGAAATCAAATGACTGATCCATAACTGTAATACAATGACTTAAGTAATCAAACCATGAGATGAACAGATAATTCCAAAAGTTGAATACTTATTAGAAAGAAATATGAAAGATCCTTAAATTGAACTAAGGATTCTCACATACAGCTTTCATAAAGTTAAATCAGAGAAAATTAATGGAAACCAACCAAAGCAAGACGCATGAAAATTCTGATTAAAACTAAATTAATTTTAACAGTTACACTTAATAAAAGCCTTCAACTTCAAAATGGCAGTCAAGTCTAAGACAATAAGGATAAAATCTTAACAAGATAACAAATATGATATACTATATTTTCCTTGGTTAATTTAGTCTAAATGGAAAACAATTGAGAGATAACCAAATCCAGCTATCAGCATTTATCCATAAATATTGAGCTCATTTCAGCTAACTACTTTTTTATGGTTGAACTACAAAAAATTCATACACAAATTATCAGAATCTCAAGATCCACAACAAGCTCATGTCAATTTATGACAAGTGGCACCAATGACGTATGCTTGCAAGTTGTGAGGTTTTTTCTGATTCTCAGACTAGGCTTAATTGTACACATGAATGAGCATGTGACTCTCAGCCAAACATGCTTGCTGGACGAGCAATGAATATGAAACTTGTTCTCGCAAAAAGCATTCCTTCAGTTAAATTATCAATGATGTGACACCACTAACTCTAAACTATTGGTTTCAAGAGAAGGCATGAGAAAATACAACAAACTTTACTTTTTCGACTATCATCTAAAGCTTGTTGCCAAGTCAAACTAGATTCTTCATTTTGGAATAGACGGAGCAATAAACTATCTGTACACAATTATATACTTTAATCATCATTCACATATTTATTATCACATGTTATATTAGTTTATAACTTCATGATTTGACACCATTAAATTCACATCTACAAGTAATTTGATACTACTTGCAACTATAAGTAAACTACATCATCACCAGATCATTTTAAAGAAAGGCAAAAGCTCATCCAGATATGTCATTCTAGAAACAAATAGCAAGAGAATCTTTTCTACAAGGAATAAAAATATATGAAATAACACATATAAGGGAATCATTTCATTATATGCTAGACAAATTTCGTAAAACAACTCATTCGAGAAAGTACAACATGAGACAATAAATATGGGAAGGAAGTGAGTAAACATCTCTTGTGTCCAATCTTTCATAATGATACTACCTTTTTTTGCGTGTCACATTACAATTCTCGTCACTTCTAACTTTCATCTCAAGTTGCCCTGAGATTCACATAACAGGCCTAGTTCTGTTCAACGAGAGGAAAGAAATAACTCAAGCCTGACTTTGTACATGAGGAAAACCTAATGAATAGGTGAGAGGGTTAAGGAGTCAAGAACTGCTGCCATTTTTTTTATTTTATATATATACATAAACACATTAATTTTAATTTCATTTATTTTACCTGTTTTACTCTTGATATGTGACTGAGCATTTTTTCCCAATTTCAATCTATCATGTACTTAAAAGTTTTTTGTATATCAATTACAGCACGACACGAATACACTAAGTTGATTGATTTTGTTCACAAGTGTTTCCACATAATGTTTGCAGTCACACTATTATAATAAAGAGTAAATCATTCCTTCAGTGGAAATGGAAACTGCCTTTAAACTAACTTCAAAACTTGAAGGTTGTCACTGATTGGAATGCAGAACATCTACTGACACCATAACTGCAACACCTTTAATTTATCTTCTCCAGTTTTTCGCCTAATGCACTATGGTGGAAGCCTATCATGCATAGGAAGCCTAAAACAGTTGCCAACTGACAAATTCAAGTAATTTCCAGACCATTTTCACTATGAAAACATCCTTGGCCCCACAATTTCTCAGTACAGAGATCTATAAAGTCGAGAACAACAAAATGTTATTAGTTATATTTGTGCTCACTAGTAAAGCTCATGCTGGTTTCACTTTAGAGGTTCAAGCCTCTAGCAGGAAAGAACAAGGAACAACTTGTCTAGCTTAAAAAGAAATGTGAAAACGTGTCCATTTTTTAAGCTCTAAACTGAAACATACTAACGGTCATCTTTCCATTTGTTTCCCATTTCCTCTTTACCCCACAAATGCATGCATGTTACTCATTGCTGCTGCATTCATCATCATGCATAAAAAAATGATTATTACCCAACTTATAACTGCATGAAAATCAGGCCAAGGAAATAGTGATATACTTTTGGAATTTGACAACCATAAAATTTGGGTGTGATTTGTTTGATCATTAATGTTTTTTAAATTAAAGAGAAAGAAGCCTAAACTTTGGCTTGTCCTGCATGGGTTCCTGATCTATTCCTCTAAATATAGTAAGATAGATAGATCTACCTTGCGGAACCTCACTTGGATCCTCCCCACAGGAAAAACAAGATTTCAGTAATGATGAGGTAACTGATCCACCTGCCAAAGAAAAATCCTTCATTAAATTTCACTCTTTTAAGTTTTACACAAGAAAAAGACAATAATATTAAGAAAGTGAAAGATCAAAAGAGAATGAAACTCCACATTTTCAACTACGTCAGAGGTCTTCGATTCATATTTGATACTTTGATCCTACTTGAATGTTATTAATAAGGCTATACAACTGTAACTTTAAGAGTAACATTGCCTTTCTTTCTGTTCCACTTCCTTAATGGCTAGAAACACTGTCATAGCTAAATCATTGAACAGGACAAAGAACTAAGGCCTCTCTACTAGGCATCCAGTAAATGCCAAATCATTCCACTGTTCAAAATTTTCTTTTGAAGTTTAATTTTGAAGGCACCCCAACTGCTAACTTACAGCTGGGCAGTGTGTGTGTGTGAGAGAGATAGATAGATAGATAGATAGAGCTAGAGAGAGAGAGAGAGATTACGTTTTCTTCCAGGGAAAACTGGACGGAAATGGAATTTATTAGCTTCAAGCATCCGGGGAACTTCTTTTCCTGACTCGGATGCTTTAAAAAAAAGTTGTTCAATATCTTTCATACTAGAAAAGAAGTCCTTAGGTACAACCTTATCTTCAACCTCACTTTGTTTTGTTGGTGTTACGTACACATCATCTTCGAATTCACTATATTTCATTGGCGTTATCTTCACCTCACTTTGTTTTGTTGGTGTTACGTACACATCATCTTCGACTTCACTATATTTCATTGGCGTTATCTTCACATCATTCAAATGCACAAATCTTGAAGATGTAGCTCGTAGAGGTGATAGATCAGGAGAGTTGTTTTTCCTCGCATTCGCAATCTTGGTTTCTGATATTATACTTTCTGATGACCTAGTGGGTGAAACTCTATTGATTAGATTTTCTTTTACCTCATTCACGTTATCTTTACCTTCCAAAGATATTAAAGGAGAATCACCATTGACATTTTCTTTAGCCCTGTTGACATTTTTAAAACTCCTAACGAGTGTAGCTGATGAGGGCTCGTCAAATTCATCTTCTGATACCTGAGATTCTTGTATTCCAACTGAGGACAATTTATCCTCTACATCTTCTATTTCATGAGCCCTGTTCTCCCCTGTATGATGCCTTGCCTCATCAAAATCCTCTAAACCCTGATCAAATCCCCTCCCTTCTTGTGAAGAAAACTGATTGTCAATCTGATGAAAAAGACCAAAATAATCCCACGGTGCAGTTTCTTGCGGATCAGGAGTTTCAAATGAAGATGCTGCCTGTGCCTCAGTGGAGCGAGGTGTATTGCTTGGAGGTGTAACTGAAGAAATTGATACCTCAACAGGCACAGGAGGCTTTTCTTCAACTTTTCTTGAAAACATCGCATTAAATTTCATATGATGGGAGTGATGCTGAGTTGAGAAGGGAGTTGAAGGAGATGGAGATATATTTGTAGCTGTATCCACATTTTGTGATAGAGATCGAGAGGAAGAAGATAACCGGGAGGCAGACTTCTCTATCAGAGCACGTGGCTCCGAAGTTGGGCTTCTAGTAGGATGGACAAAAGGTTCTACTTGGGAATCTGTTTCCACAAATCTCCTTAGAGCAGCTCCTATAATTTTCAGTTCCTCAATATATGCAATATGAGCTGCTGCAAGAGAACACCTGCCATTCAGTGCCTGCTTGATAAATTTCTTCCTTGCACGACAAAGCTGCAGGCCTTTGTCTTCTTCATATCTAGAATTTGAGCCTCCCATTTGTCCTGCTTTTTCAGTTGCCAAATCCACATACAGACTTCTTTTTCATTGAGTTAGAAAAGTCCTGAGAGCACGTAATAGAAAAACAACACGTGTCAATTAAATCTAAACCAACACCAGAAATCAATAAATATAGCATGATGTGATTAAACAAATAAACATCTATAAATTTTTATGAACAAAACGTGCCATATAACCAACTAATGAGAACTACTTGCTTCTCGTAACACCTTTCTGTTGCTTCGAAATATATTAATGTTGACAAAATGGGAATCACACAAGTAAAGATGCAGGGGAAAAGGAAGTTATTCATCAAGACAGTCAAGAAGGTTAAGCACACACAACCGATTTGTACAAGCCGACGAATGAATAAAGGAGCATATGGTTAAACTAGAAATCGAGAATTACTAGTTCATGTAACGAAGTCTTCAAATTTTCTGATACTGAAAATATCATACCTAATCTAACAATTAAGAACGGTACGGGGGTATATTAAGCATCTTTTCTTTTAAACCAAAAGCTTCTGAAATCAGAGAAACTACCTTAATTAAAATTTTAAGTAACTCTAGGAAATCAAAGATAGGAATTACCCCGCTATTCTATTAAAGTTAACCAAAATCGTACAATACCAATTCCCTCAAGCAAAAGGAAACAAAAATAAATCCATCTGAAAACATAACAAGCCAATCAAGTAAGGGGAAACACAGAACACAGTTCTTTAAAACTACAAACACAACAGAAAAAGGGGGAAAGATAGAGCAACTCAAAACCCGAAAACCAATCAAAATCCAGAAGTAAATCAACCCTCCAAAACCATTCAACATCAATCAGAAAACTCAAAATTCTCAACAACCCGTCAATAGAAAATCAAACAAGATCGCAACTCTAGTCCACACAAGTCGAACAAGATTCAGAAACACCATAAACCTACAGTCCAAAGTCCAAATCCCGGAAAGATTGAAACTTTACCCAACACAACCCCACATCAAGAAAAACCAAGAATCGCCCAAACTCAAAATAACTTAGATTCAAATTTATAATTAAAAAAAAAATCTGGGCCATCATGGTTTTCCTTTTTCTCACCTGATAAAGGCTTATCAAGAACAGCAAGTCCCGATTGGCGGCTATCAAAAACTCCTGGACTTCAGTGCAGAGATTTAACGATACAAGAACCTTTTCACACACAGCGAGAAACCCTTTTAGGGGATTGATGCAAGTGCTTTACGTTCCAAATCAGGAATGAAAAACGAAAAGGTTCGACGGGGGTTGGGGGTGTGTGTGTACCAAGTTTTGCATGCAATGGTCATGAAAAGGGGATTTGGGGGCAGAGGGCGACAAGAGAGTTGTGTGCGGACTGTGGGGGCCCCGCTGACTTAGCATGGAATTTGTACTCTTTCTACGGCAGTGCTAGAAAATTTTTAGTGTTGGTTTAAAAAGGTTAAATCTTTATTGGTCGTGCTGTCCAATTTTTGTGTGCAGAAGTTTATGTACTATTCTTGTGTTTTTTAGAGGGCTTTTCTGATATGTGAAAAGACATTAAGAATAATGGAGAAAAAGGCGTGACCTTTACACGGTGGATCCAGGTTTTTCAGAGTGTTCTTTCTGTGTAAGTAAAATGAGAGAGGGAGAGAGAGGGAGAGCGAGAGTGACTGGCATGTGGAGTAATTCAAAGGCGTTACAACATTGCAAGTCCTCGTTTGGATGTAAAAATACAGACCCCTTCAAACATAATGGTTTTATTTATTTATTTTATTTTTTTGGGGAGTTACTATTGGGTCTTGTATCTTGGGAAAGAAAATGCATATAAATATTGTTTGATTTAAAAATGAGCACGACGGGAAGGCCTATATATATATATATATATATATATATATACATATATATATATAGCAATGATTAAGTATTCATATTCTATGTCAGTTTTCATGATATCCAATCACATTAATTTCAATTAAGAGGAGTCTTTTTTTATGGTCTTCTTTCACAAGAGAAGTATTTATTTTTTAAAAATAAAAAATAATTCGTGAAAAAAATTAGTATTTGGCTTGGCATTTTTAAGTAAGCAAAAGCTAAAAAAAAAAAAAATTGAAGATAGTATTTTTTTTTTTTACAAAAGGTTTTTGAGAATAACTTCTAACGATAAATACTTTTTAAAATATTTTTAAGTTACCATATCTCAACGCAAAATAACTTGATTTCAAAATGAAACACGCACACAGACACAACTTTACCGCAAAGCTCAACAATCATTTTGTTCTTTAATCTATCCAAATGGAATCTTAATTTTTTTTTAATCTAATCATAACAAAGCTTGTTAGTTCCTCTCCATTTACTAAATAAATAAAATAACTACGTACTTATCATACCGTCCACTTAAAATGATATATTAAGATGTCACAAGTCGTGTCCATTTTAATATATGTTTTTTTAATTAATTGATGTATTTGATTAGAATAGATGTCTCTTTCTCTATAGTCATAATTCTTTTTTTAAAATGACCCTATAGCTGTAATGGAAATTTTTTATATAACCCCATATATGAACCAAATAATTGAAATTATATTATATTTTATTTGTTGATTTTTTTGTAAGTGGATAAATAATATTGTAAAATTTGAATTGTGTAATACATACATAGGACCCCGAGAATTTCCCTTATCATAATTCATTATTTGATATTTGCCCTCCTAATGTTCAACATATTAATTACTTCTCCATAATGCGGAACATCACACCTCATTATAAAGACCCTTTCGCCAAGAAAGCTCCAGAAAGTTTAAAAAAAATTAAAAAAAGAATCATAAATAATTAATTAATTGGTAACTTGTCTGTAAAGGACAATCAAGAAACTTTTAAAGATTCTTCTGTTCTAAAATATATTTTTAATGAGAGCAGTAAATATTTTTTTAATATCAGAAAACTTATTAATTACAGATAACCAATGTACGAATTAAATGGACTTTATCCAACATGCAACAGCACATGTTACGGTCGAGCAAAATAAATAACTTATGTGTAGAGAGATTCTTTTATTTATTTAATTTGATGAGCATTGCTTCAGCAATTAATTAAATGAAATCCAAATGGGCAAAAAGTATCCAAAGAATGGAAGCATCCAGGGAAAGTGTGTAAAAACCCTCCAAGTGTGTGTTTTTTGTATGTGGGATTTATATAATAATAATTATTATTATGGAATCAAATAAATTTGACGAATCTTTAATGAAGTCACTGAACTAAAGCATGCTGTGTGTGTCGCACTTCTCATGACAGATCATATTTTTTTTGGATACAATCATTTCAGGACATCTTATAGATGTCAATTGTAAAACATCCCTACACACACGCACACACTCACTCACTCGAAGAAAAAGGAGTAGATGACAAGAGGATTCGAATTCAAAACCTTCCTGATACCCCTTTCGAACCCCCACCACTCGACTCTAAGCCCAGTGGCATCTCATGAGAGATTGTTGGCTAATAAAATCACAACACAAATATATTAATTAAGAGATAACAGAAGATTAGTATTAATTATAAAAGACTAAATTGTGACTTTGGTCCTGTAACTCAGCCACTTTCGCAATTTTGTCATGTCGGAATTGAAATTTGCAGTTATACACGGTATGTTTCCGAAATTATCACAATCGGTCCAATTTTAGCCGGAGATTGAAAAAGTCACCGGAAAATGTCATATGCCGGCTACATGACTTTTCAATTTGGGGATTTGCTCACACAAGAAATTGTTCTTGTATTAATATTCAGGAAAGCTTTAAATACTCAATGAGTGTGCTCCTGCATCTTCAACTTCAAACATGTCTATGTGTGCATATATATATGCTTGTCTATGCATGCATATATGTGTATGTAAATTAACACATTAGGAATTCAAGATTTCATATCATAATAACAAATTATTGAACAGAGAGCAAGGTGTAGTGAGAATGCTCTCTGCTAGCACGAGCGATGCATTACAGCAAACCAAATCGACTCTTCTTTCTCAAGAGGAGGTGGACTTGATTCACTGTAGCACCTAGAAGATTACGACAAATCTTTCCCAAGATGAAGACATGGCTGAGGTGGGCATAGGTAAGGCAACAAAAGATCAACCAAATCGGTCCTACTTGGATTCCTTGTTGGGTAGGTACAGAGGGAAATCTGTAAGATTTATCAGAAATAGCCGCACAGACTTAAACAAGATCAAGATCCTTCCTCCATATGAGGAGTACCCGTTCCCCAAACTCATTCTAGAGCTAGAATACGAGCAGCAAATTCAAGCTCCAAGGAAGGAAACTATAATACTCAAAATGCTAGGAAGGTCTATTAATTTCAACGTACTTTCAGCCAAGATCAACAACATGTGGTACCTTCAAGAAGAATATGAACTCATCGACCTTGGTTCTAGTTGTTTTGTGCTAAAAATTAATGATCTAGCAAAAGCTGAGTTTATTTTGATGGAAGGGCCATGGGTCATTTTTAACTACTACCTTGTCACTCGGAAGTGGAGTCCGAACCTCATCTCCTCCAACGACAAGCTCAGCACAACAATCACATGGGTAAGGGTGCCGGAGCTGCCCATTGAGTACTACGAGGAGGATACCATTTTTTTTTGATAGCATCCAGCATCGGCTCGCCAATTAAAATAGACCACAATACTTTTTGGGCATCAAGAGGCAAAGTTGTCCGGTTATGTGTGCAAGTCAATTTACAAAAACCCTTGCTAAGTGTTGTTGATATCAAAGAGAGATTACTACCCATAGAATATGAAAACTTCCCTTCAATATCTTCACTTGTGGGTTAGTAGGCCACCGAGTACCGGACTGTCCTAAAAATGCAGAAAACTCCGACAACGAAGAGGTGAACATCGACAACCTAGAACCGGTGGCTGAAGATTTTTCCCAAAGGGCAAAGCAGGAAAAATTCGGTGATTGGATGCTAGCTAGGCGAAAAAGGGAAAAAATACCCCCAACAAAAAAGACGACAGACCTGAAGGGCATAGTGGCGACCAGCAACAAGTTTTCCATATTGTTGGAAGAGGAGCACCCACTTAGCATGCAGGAGGAGAGTGCCGCTACAATTAATGGGCCATAATACCAAATCGTAGGTCACATGGGTCATGTAAAAGAAAAAAGTCTAGAATACCCTTAGAAAAAACCAATGCTAACTAAAAAGAAAGTTACCAACCCTAACCCTAGTCTAAACCATGCAGAAAAGTTACACAACCATAGTAACCTGGTGCTCGCTTCAGAAACAAAAAAGATAGCTAATCAGGTTTTTGATTTAGGAAAAGCATTTGAAATAAGAGAGAAAATGGTTCACCTAGATGTACAATTGGTTGAAATCCCGATAGAGGTTGGCTCGGCATCAATCCAAATCCCATTGGAATCCCCATGACAAAATAACTCCTTTACTCTCTAAATCTGTCGAGACTTAGCTAACGAGAGACCATGGCAGACCTCCCGACACAGGGCCTTCCGACATTGGAGTCCCATTCCGATGTACCATGATGAATTCACCGGCCATAAAGCAATATTAGATCTCAAAATCTCATGAGTCAGAATATCACGATCCACCCGTTGTATTGGTAAATCGAGATTAGGATACAAATGATCCTGCAAGAGATATGACCATGGACGACATGCATCTTGGAGGCGAGTCTCAGTGCTATGGAGGATTTCAGAGAACTATCGACAGTCCTAATTATGGTGCAATAGGTCCTACAAGACCTATTTGGTGACCCGCCTGAGTTCCCGGTCACACTAAATCACCTTCAGTGTTTGCCAACAAGGTACTAGCATGGAATTGTCAAGAGGCCGAAAATCACGATTTTCGATGCTACTTCATAGAAATTATTCTACACGCGATCCTGAGGTAGTCTTTCTCCTTGAAACAAAAGTTTTAAAATCACAAGCAGAAAGAATCTCGAGGAATTTGGATTTTAAAAATACTTGTTGGGCGCCTACTACGGGTTAACAATGAGGTATATGGATGCTGTGGAATTTTGATAGAATACAGGAAAATATTTTAGCCATCTTTGAATAAGCCCTACATGCCATTATCGAACTGAGATTTAAGGATGGTTGGATATGCTCTGGTATATATGTACAGCCTAATAGGCAGAATAAGGAAAAACTATGGCAGGAGCTAACAGAGTTACATTCCCGTTGTACCAAGCCATGGTTATTGACTGGGGACTTTAATGACATTTTGACAATTAATGAAAAGGGGGGGAAGGTTCGAATGGATGGAACTGAGGCACAAGATTGGTGGAAAGAATGGATAAGTGCGAATTCATGGATCTAGGGGCACAAGGACCACAATTTACATGGAATAACCAAAGAAGTGGGTCGGATATCATTAGGGAAAGGCTCAATAGGTCAATGGCAAATGTGGAATAGAGGCTAAAATTCCCGAAAGCAACAATTCTAACTCTCCCTAGGACTCACTTCAATCATAACCCCATTCTCACGATCTGTTATGGACTGGAACATACACGAAATAATCACCCATTCCAGTTCGAGCTAGCGTGGACCAAAAACCCAGGGTGCACCAAGGTGCTCAAGAAAATTTGGGCAAAAGAAACTGATTTCTTGAATGCTCTTAAAAAGATACCCAGACGCATGCAAGATTGGAATAGGAAAGAGTTTGAAAATATCTTCTATAATAGAAGACAACTTCTAGCAAAGATTGATGGAGTACAATATGCACTAGCCATAGGGAAAGAGGGCCTTTAAGATCACTAGAGAAAACATTGATACAAGAGTACAATCTAAAGCTTCATCAAGAAGAGATCTTGTGGTATCAAAATTCCTGTATCAAATAGCTGGCCTTTGGTGACAAAAACACTAAGTTTTTTCACATTTCAACTATTTACCGAAGAAGGAGAAGCAGAATTGACACTCTTAAAATTGACAGGACTTGGTAGCAGGATCAAGGGTTGATCAAAGCACATGTACTTGAATACTTCAAGAATCTTTTTAGTGGCGATATAGGGGCTCTCAACGTCAACCTAGCTCGAAGTAGCCTCCAACGAGAGTTATCAGCCGAATGCATCTCAAGCCTACAAAGGGAGTTATCTAACGAAGAAATACATTGGGTGTTCCTAATCATGCATCCCCATAAAGCGTCGGGCTTGGACGAAGGCCAGACCGTCGTTTATCAACAGTTTTGGGAAGTAGTAGAGAGCTTAGTTTCTGATTTCATCCAAGATTGTTTTTGGAAACAACATGTACCGTAAGCTATTGGGCAGTCTTATATTGTGTTGATCCCCAAAGCATTGTGTCTATCCATGATTGCCAAATTCAAACAATTACGCTAGACAACGCGGTGCTTGAAGCCATTACAAAATCCTTGGTTTTGAGGCTTAAACCATACATGAACGAGCTCATTGGTCCGTAGTAGAGTAGCTTCATTTCGGGATGTGGCACCCAAAATAACATTTTAGTTGTCTAAGAGCTATTTCATTCCATGCACAATTCAAGAGCAAATCTGAGGGGATGCTAATCAAATTGGACTTGGAGAAAGCGTACAACAAAATCCAGTGGGAATTTGTGCAAGAAACCTTGATCTTTTTCAGAGTTTCCTTTACACATTGTTAACATTATAATGAGTTGTGTCATGTGCATTACTCCTTTCATTTTATGGAATGGAGAACCCCTTGAGCTATTTTCCACGTATTGCAGCCTTCGTTAAGGTGATCCAATCTCACCATAACTTTTTTTGTATTGTGTATGGAAAGGTTGACGTATCTTATTGAAGAAACAATATAAAGCAAAAAAATGGTTACCGATCAAATTATGCCACGGGGGACCATGAGTGTCACATGTGTTGTTTGCCGACGACATTGTCTTGGCCGTTAAGTCAATGGTGAGAAATGCTCGAGTGATTAAAAAGGTCATTGACCAATTTTGCACCACATCAGTCTTGAAAGTTAGTTTGAGGAAGTCGAAAGTGTTCATAGCTCCACGGACTGATGGTGGTGTGAAGAGAGAGGTGTACGAAGTGATTGGAATCGATCGTACAAATAATCTGGAAAAGTATTTGGGAATTACAATTGACATGGTAAAAAATATGGCAACCTCCTTGGAATTGGTAGACCGGGTTCAAAGCAAGTTATCCGCTTGGAAGGCAACCACTCTCAATATAGCGAGCCGCGTGACACTCATCTTGTCGATAACCTCAGTCATTCCAATTTATTTAATGCATACCAATTGGATTCCTTCCAAAGTATGTAATCGCTTAGATAGAATAAATCAATCCTTTTTGTGGGGAGGTATGAAAACAACACGGAAATTGCATTTGGTGGGGTGGAATAAAATGCTATGGATAAAGATGGAAAGGGGCTTGATGATTTAGGAGATCCATAAGATGAACATTGCCTTATTAGCCAAGGTCGGACGAAGAGTGATGAAGGATGACTCCAGCGCCTAGGTTAAAATGTTCAAAAGCAAGTACCTCAAAGGTGCATAAATATTGGAACACATGCCCAAAACGCATGCATCTCAGACATGGAAAGGTGTAGTTAGGAGCATTAAAGATGTAGAAGGAAAATTACATGGCACGTCGGGAGGGACAAGGGGTTTCATTCTGGTGTGATAGGTGGCTACAAAATGGAAACATATGCAATTTAATCAACCAACAAGTGGATGAACATGAGGCAACACTCATGGTGGCAGATGTGTACTGTTTGACATCTAATATTTGGAAGCTAGAGAACATCCAAACACCTATTCCGGAAGACGTTCAGGTCAAGATAAGGAGTACTCCGATGCCTTTGAATAATGATGTCAAAGATACACACATATGGCAAGGATCGGTGGATGGGGAATTTACATGCAAATCGGAGTACTTGTTGTCACAATCATCACCCACCATTAGACTTCCAAAGAAATGGAGTTGGATATGGCAAACTAAGCATCCCTAGAAGATCAAAATGTTAATTTGGCTTTACCAACATGACAGTCTACACACGAATGCACTCCGTGTTCGTAGAAACCTCTCAAGCACAGGTTTATGCCCAAGATGCTCACAAAATCAGAAAACAGAACTCCACTGTCTTTAAGGAGTGTGCCGAAGTCTTGAGAGTTTGGGAACATATTATTGCCCCAACTCAATTTCTGGAATTCATAAATATCCACAAAGAAGACTAGATCCGAGCAAATTTGAAGGCAAACTTCAATAATAGTATCGCGCCGCAATGTCAATGGCGGCACATATTCATTGCCACCATATGGTTCTTCTGGATCCTAGGAACTAAAGCTACTTTCAAGGGCAATGGGAGAGTTTTAGTGAGATGATATACGGGATAACCCAATTGGCTATGCATATTGACAGTGCTTTCCCACAAAGTACGACTAACACATTGCCGGAGTGCCTCGTCTGTTGGAAACGACCAACATTAGGATAGGTTAAGATCCATACAGATGGAAAGTTCATTCAAAATATCATCTCTGGTGCAGTGGGCGGGCTAGTGAGGAATTATCTTGGCAAATGGATCATGGGATTCTCTTTACAGCTGGGAGAAGTAACAATAACAGTAGCAGAGTTATTAGGGGTGAAAGAGGGACTCGAAATTGTTTGGGAGAGATGATTCGCAAAGGTGGAAGTGGAAGTTGATTTGGAGGTCGTTTGTCGAATGCTTGAAACGACTGACATAACAAAACATCCTCTAGGCCTAATTATTGATAATTGTAAAAAGATAATGCAGCTACCATGGGAGGTTAGGCAAATGCGCACAAAAAGAGCGGGGAACAAGTGCACAGATGCACTAGCTAAGCTTGGGCACTCTATAGATCAACAGAGGTTGATATGGGAAACCCCACTTGGGGAAGAATTATGTAATCTGCTAGCTAAAGACTTGAATTAAGTTGTTGTACAAGTCTTCTTAACCAAAAAGAAAAAAAAAAACAAATTATTGAGCTTGTTGGAAAATTATATGGTAGCATGAACATGCAACACACATTCTCCAAATTAAAAATTCTTGTAACTCTCCATATTCACCATTTTGTGTGGTGACAATTTTAGCTAGGTATACAATAAGTTACATTCAAAATCCCTAACTGAGAAAAAATTGAAAACATAATTAGAGACAGTCATTTCCTGCTCAATAAGAAGACCATCAATTTAGGTAAAAAAATTGAAGAAGTACTAGACAAAACAATTCATTTAGAGAATATCATAATGATTTCTCATACACCTAATATATATGGGATTATAATCTGCAATTGTTATTTTATGTCTTCAAGACAAACTTATTCCTTTTAATGGTTTCAACCCCACAATAGCATTTTACATATTTATTAGCGATAATTACGTCTACACCCTTTGAGGTTTACTGTAATTATCGATACAACCCCCCTCCACATTTGACTATTTACAATTAGACCCCCTATAACATGATAATTTTTGAAACCTTGATGATTTTTATGAAATTACTTTTTTACCCTAATGTTTCAACCTCCAAGAATAGCCAAACTTAATATTTTTGTGTTGTACCAAAAATACCCCCAATTGAATATAAATTTATACTTAAAATATATAATATTAAAAAAATTATAAATTAAATAACATATTACATAAATATATATATGCACATAATAACACACACATACACAACACATAGACGCACACATTTCACAGACTCACACACACAAAAGACATACATACTCACACACACACACACACACACACACACAGAAGGATGAAGGAGAAGGTGCGCGGAGGCCAAATCTGACTAGGATCGACCATTGAGGAGAAAAAAAACTTCAAAAGAAAAAAATGCGATCTTTACATTGTTGAGGAATTTGAGGTGAGATTTGAAGGTGGGGGAAAGAAGAAGGCAAAGATGGGGCTTGGATTTGGGTTTCGGGCCAGATCTAATGGGTAATCAGCAGCGGCGGCATGGCGGCGATGAAGGAAGAATGAGTGAAGAAGAAGAAGGTGGATGGGTGGGGGCGGCAAGAAGAGGATGATGGAGAAGGTGGGTGGTTGGTAGGGGAGGAGAGAATGAATGTGATTATTGGGGGTGAGGAAAAAAAATTAATTATTTTGATATTTTTTAATTATTTGTAAGGAATAGGGGAAAAAATGAAAAAAAAAAAGTAGAAAGAATGAAAATTCAGAAAAATAATTTTTTTTATTATAAAGAAGTATAGAAAAATAATAACATAACTTATATTTATATTTTAATATAAGATAAAATTTATTTTATACAAATTATTTGATTGTTTTGTTGATTTTTTTTTTTCGAAACTTATACTTACACCTCTCAAAATTTTTGAAAATTACATTGTACCTGCAAGGACATTATGGTTGTGCAAAAAAGTCAAAAAAAACTTGCCAATTAATTTTCCGTCCACGGAGGGATATTTTCGAAAGTTTATAAATAAAAACTAACGTCCGCAACCAAAAATCCTAACGGCCACTAACGGAGGAGGGTGTTTGTTAATGGTGCTAAAGTAGAGGGGTCTAATTTATAAATAGTTAAATGTAAAGAGGCTCTAGATAATTAATTACACTAAACCTAAGGGGGTATAGATATAATTATCTCTATTTATTATATTTTAACTACACCAATATTATTGTTATACTTTCTAAAAGTTTCAAAAATTAGGGTATTTTAATTAGAACGATAAGATAAATGCATCAGACTAAAGGTGAAATAAAAAATTTACATCAAATTCTTTTAATATTAGTTTTTTCATCAAAAATTTAGGACGGTTTTGATAAACAATGTAAAGTTAGCTGGTAGCAATTGACAATTACGAAAAGCTTGAGGATCGGAGTTGGTATTATGAACGTGGTCTCACTGTAATTAAACCCTTCACTGGCTCTATCATTCTCCCCAAATCCCCAATTTCGGAGGAAGCTTCAATTCTCAAATCCGGGTAGGGCTCAGCTTCGAAATTCTTGGTGAAACTATAACAATCTTGTTTTTGATGCTATTGATCGATTATTGTACGAAAGTTAATGCTGAGATGAAATTTTCACAGCTGTCGATGAACTAGGGTTTTAGGTTGCGATGATTGATTTATCATGCTAATTATCTGATTGGGCTTTGTTTTTGGTGTTTTTATAGATCATTAGTTCTGCCAGTTTCGCGTTGTGTTCTTCGAATAGTTGATTTTTTTCAAGATCTTATTTTTTGTCTATCGGGGCTATATTTTCAAATTCAAAATTTCTGTTTAATTATCAAAACCAAACCATTTGAACGGTTTGTATGTATGATTTCGGTGCTAAATTAATGTATGTGTATTTATTATATGGTGAAATTTTAAGTTTTGCTGTTTAATTATCCAAATCCTTTACTGTGTGAATTTTTTCTTCCCATTTGTGGACTAATGCATGCGGAAATATGTTCCCTGTTACAGTTCCATCTTGACCTTTGAACATTTCGTTACAATGTTTACGTGACCACTTCTTGTACTCTGGGTTTTTCATTGATAAGTATTTTACTTTGTTTTTCATGTCCGTTTATGAATATGTATTAGTTTGAATGCTTAAAGAAATAGTCTTTCTATTTGTATTATTTTACAGCTTTGAGAGACTAGCAGTGACTTCAGCACAAAAATTATGGCAAGATCATTGGCCAATATAATTTGTAAACGCATTTCGGCATTTCCAGCTGCTGGTTTGAATGTAAGTCTCTCTGCTCTTACTTGATATAATTGAATAATTTTTGTCTCATATTCATTTGATGCTGTGTTTCATTGGTGATAGGCATCTGGATCCTTGTACCAGGGCATGCTGCGTTTTTCCTCTTCTGCATCTGATGATCCTGATACTCATGAAGATTTTAAACCCACTAGTAAAATTGAAAATTCCGGTGTCTCCTTGAAAGAAATGGTTGAGCAGGTAAGTACCCTTGTTATGTTTAGAAATTCTGCAGAATATTCTTCATCTGGTTCGGAAAAATTTTCCGACTTTCTTGTCCAAAAATTTCAGATTGCTATTAGATTTTCTTTTTAGTCTCAATTCTTTAAGTAAAATATTGACTCATCATTACAGGATGTGAAGGAAAACCCTGTGATGATTTACATGAAAGGGGTACCTACTCTTCCTCGATGTGGTTTCAGTGCATTAGCAGTGAGGGTCTTGAAAGAATATGGTAAGTTCTGCAGAACTTCTATACGTTATTCATGTTTATACGTTATTGATTGTTGTTATATATCAAATCAGTGTTTTATATCAAAACAAAACTTCTGTTGCTAGTCTAGGGTTTCTTGGATGTGGGGTAGGAGGGTGGGATTGCTCATTAACAAATTGGAGCAAACTCGCCGCTATAAAAGTCGATTTTCATTTTGACCGGTACATATCATGCTTTATTTGTTTTGCTGATCGTTCTTGGCAACAACATTTGAAGACTTGCTACTGAACTTGGTTTATAAACCAGAAAAAAATGCACTTAGTACAGATCTCTGAAAGTGATTGGTCAAAAGTTAGGGTAAGGTAGTTCATGGAATATGTATCTTTTACACACACATAATATATAGAATTTGTTTGTGTATGTTGTTTTACAGATGTTCCTCTAAGTTCGAGAAATATTTTGGAAGACCTTGAGGTAAAGAATGCAGTAAAATCTTTCAGGTAAATTTTTCCTTTTTGTCTCTTATAGTGAATAATGAATAACTAATAATAGGTAGTTGATGATGTTATATGCAGTAAAATCCTTCAGTTCAATTGTTCTTTTATGTCTCTTACAATGAATGATGAATAATTAAGAACATGTAATAATTGATGATAATAAGTTGGGTGGAAAGAGAGAATTCCTGGGAGTATCATGTGATATGCACTTTCAGGTGATTTATCCAATAATGGTGAATCTTCAATTGAAATGTTGCCATAGTATTCATATAAATGCTAGAACACAATTATTTTAGACAATTCCTTTTTTTTTTTTTTTTAATTTAATGCAATATCATTTCCCCATAGATGATGAACGCAATTATGAATCATCTTATAAGCCTGGCAGGCTGGTTCAAAGAACTGTCTGTGACCATTAGGTATCGATTTGGCCAAGTGGTTTGGAGTTAAAAGTGCAGTTGCACTTCGTGGTCATAGAGCTATTCTCTTATCCAAGGGGCTTGTGAATCCCAGACACGTCATTGGTTATAGTCTGTGTGGTAAGGAGCTGAGATATTAAAAAAGGGTATTGGAAGTAGTTTTGTTCACAATGAAGGGAAGTCTTGCTAATTTTAGTTCTAAATGAGTTGAACTCAAGCATCCAAATAAAGTTCTAGTTGTTGATGTGCTTTGTAGGAAAATAATGGTGTTCGTTACAAGCTCCATACAAAAAGTTTTTGATTGAATAATCTAATGTAACATCTCAACCTATTTCAAATTCCAACTCTGCAAACGTTCACTGAATCACCTGAAAGGTAGCAGTTGTTTTACCCGAAAAAGAAGATGACAGCATAAATGGAAGAGTTAGCACCAAGCATTGCCTTGGATTGAGTGCAGTGTCATCATCCATCTCTTAGAATAAAAGCGATGGTTTCAAGACTTTTCCTGCATTTAGTTAATAACTTAACTTTCACTTTGGGGTCAATTTTTTTTTTTTTTTTTTTTGGTCAGGACTTTGGGGTCAATTGACCAAGCCAAGCTGTTGCTCGAGTTCAGGTTATCTATTAACTTAGTATTAAAACTCTGTGTTGCTTCAGTAGCTGTCAGTGATTGCATTTGAGTGAGAGTATGATAGGGATTATATTATCTTTAGGAGTCATTAGTACCTCATGATCAGGCACTACGATTCTCTATCTGGTCTTATTCAACACACAGGATATATCTATTGAGCAGCTAACTAGGCGTTGGTTCAGACATATGATGCTTATGCCTTGGTCAATATGTACATATGATGAAATAGAAGAAAATTGATTTTCAGAAGCTGTCTTTGGCATTAACATGTTTTGATTTGCTGCAGCCACTGGCCCACATTCCCCCAAATATTCATCAATGGGGAGTTCATTGGAGGATCTGACATCATTCTTAACATGCATCAGGTTTTCTCTTTTACATCCACTCTGCTTCGCTTTTTCTGCTAGATTGTTCATTAGTCTGTCTTGCTTTTGTTTGGGTATAGAGCTCTAAACTCTAGTTCGCCATGCAGACTGGCGAATTAAAGGAAAAACTGAAAGAGATTGCAGAGAAACGAAATAAGCAGAGTCTGGCTTGATGACAAGATGATACGGAGAATCTCTCTCGCTCAAAGTTATTCGCTTTTCATGACTTGAGGGCCTTTCCTATCGAGGAGAGAGCAAGTAATTCTAATATAGGTTGGTAAAATAGATGTCTGTGTTTTCTCCATTGATGTATAGTCAAATTGTTTGTGATTGGTTTCCAACAAATTTGCATGAATATGAAATAAGCAATCGGCCATTTAGTTTCAGAAGTAATTGTCAGCCCTTCTGTTTTTGCGGGATGGTCTCGTGATATGTTGTGCTCGATGCTCAGGGTGGTCTGAAAGATGCTAGGTGCTGGAAATCTGCTAGGGTGCTGAAAACCCTACCGATTATATGCGTATATGTAACCGAATTCATGACTGGGCATGAAAAGGATCTCTCTTTTCCGATGGAATTTGTTCCTTTTGAGGGTTAAATTTTCAATGGAATTGATTGTCATGAAAGAATGACTGAGCTTCTCCAGCAGAATTGAATGTCATGAAAAAAGGAACGAAATATATGTATAAATTGCTAAAACTTTTTAATACGAGGCATCTTGGTGTACAGAATTTGATGAAAATGATAAGGAAAAGCGAAGTAAGAAAATATAAGAAAATTTTCAAGTTTGTTCCGTTGTTTTAAGAAAAAAGATGAGGAATTTGGAAACGAAAGATTATGGATGCATCTTTCTCCAAAAAGAAAAGATGTTTTTCGGGGTTCCCTTGGGTTATTTTGGATTTTTTGTTATATAATGGTGTTATATTTTTTAGGATTAATTATATCTACTATCTTTCTAAAGTTATGAAATTACAGTTGGTCTTCCAAAAATGTTTAATATTACCAACTTATATCTTGAAGAATTTCAAAATCACAAATACCCCTTTGGGTAGTCGTTTTCCGGTCATATTCTTATGACGTCATCAAAATTTTTTATGAAATTTTAAAAATATCCTTGTCGTTTTCGGTCCAAAATTTTTTTAAAATTGGAAAATATAGAGGTAAAACTAGAAGTTCAAAAAAATATGATCAGGAATCGGCTGATTAGGGGGGTATTTGTAATTTTGAAATTCTTCAGAGTATGGGTTGGTAATATTGAAAATTTTTGGGAGACTAACTGTAGTTTTGTAATTTTAGAGGGGTAGTAGATGTAATTAATTCTATTTTTTTATTATACTTATCAGAACAAAATCAATGTATTGGATGGTTAAAATAAGAAATGAGAATTTTATGTTTATATATATATATATATATATCATAAGTTTTTCACATCATATCTCAATCGGACGGTTATGCGAAGGGAATAGAATATATCCTTTGCCCACCATCGCTAGCAGTCTAGACGTCCACAAAAATTGCAGCATCGGTAGCATGCGAACCCCTCGCAATACAAGATAGCATAGATTACATCTGACAATCAACGGGAGATTTTCGTCAATTAACAAACGAATCCACTAGAAATTATACCATAAGAAATTATTGAGCTTGTTAAAAAATTATATTCCCCCAATTAAAATTGCTTGTGACTCTCCATATTCACTATTTTGTGTGGTGACAACCACTTGAATCTAGTGGTAGTATACTTGAAATCTAACCAAAAATGCAGACAAGTAACAAGATCGATCATTTTGATTTTGAGAGTTACTACGCGGTCAATAAACAAATTAGCAAACCAACCCACCCGAAATTATTCATGTATAAGTACTCAAGAAATCTTAAGATACATCTTCAACTTCAAACCTGTCAATGTGTCGTGTGTGTATACATATACACGTTATACAAGTCTGTGTGGGTGTATATATGTATTCGAATTAACCCACTAGGATATGTATACAAAAAAAAAATTCACAAAACGAATATAAGATAATTCTAATCTATGAATATGAGAACATGTAAGTATGTAACACTCATCAGCCTCATCAATCTACTAATATTCTGAAGAATGTGATGTGTTGTAAATGCCATCAAGTCCAACGAATAGAATTAAGCAAGGAAAGCATTGCAAAGAATCAACTTATCCTTTGTCAAAACATTATGCAGAGCTGTTAGATAGCCATCACTTCAGCCCATATATTAACAAACAAATCCATGAGAAGTAATGCATGTATGAATATTCAAGAAATCTTAAGATACTACTTGATGAATTTGCTCCAACGTTTTCAACTTCAAACCTGCCTCTCTGTGTGTATGTACGTGTACGATATGTATTTAAATTAACCCATCACGTATAAAGGATTTCATATCATGACAACAACCGATTGGGCTTATTGAAATCTTATATAATAGCTTGAACGTGCAACACCCAATTTATTAGTAGAGCAAATTGAGCTTCGAGGGTATACAATGAATATTGGCCACACTCATCTTTATTAGTAGAGCTTTGATCTGCAATTATGTATGTACATTATGAATATTTACATCAAATGATTTTATTCCTCCAGCTTCTTCTTTCTTGTAATCCACTTAAATTTCACTGTGAGGCTTTCACGAATAATATAATAATTATGAGACCAAAGCATTTTGTGAACAATCTAACTTCAAGAATGATAATCACTTGTACCAAAATTCCCTTTCTTGCTCATTCCTCGTAATTTTCCAGATGAAATTTAAGTTTACACAAAAACAGTGAGATCCTAATCCAAATTTTTCTGTTCCAAAAGTCGGCAAAACAAAGAGAAGAATCATAACGTGCACTAGCCACGAATATTATCTTACAAATTTACAACATATAAGCCACAAGAGTGATCATCACCGTCCAGGAGTTCAGGGTAAAGGCCAACAGCAAGAAAACGACAGGGCGTCACAAGGATCAGACAAGAAACCGAAGTTTTAGCAGTACATAGTACTATGTAACTTTGATGCGACCTCGATACATCATAACCTAAATATCATCGTAAGGTCATTCTTATGGAACAATAATTTTCCTATGCAAATGCTGTCCGACTGAACTCACATGTCCATCGTGATCATGATCATGATCGTGGAATATAAGGGTCAAAACTCCAACTAAACATAAAACCGAACCCACAAGGAGCTTGTCATAGCGTTCCACCCAGTGGAACTTGAGCTGACTTGCACCATAGAACGAGAGAGCCACTAAGGAGGTCATTACAGTGATCGTGCTGCAGATGCAATGTCAAAGCATGTAAGTTCCAAGTATTTCTTTAACATATTACGTGAAATGTAAGCAAACTAGTACAATATCGAAAGTAAATTGTGACAAAATATAGAAGGCTAGTGTAGGTTTCAATAACAAGTAGCACCAATATCCTTTAGTCAAAAACATATCATCTGCAACATAGTTAGTTAGGCTTATCCCCATACTCAAAACTATTGCTAAAAACTCAGAAACTGTTTTTTTGGCACGAAAATGTTTGGTGGACAGATGACAGTATAACTTCCAGTACTGCAGAACTTCTCTGACCCTTCTATAATAGAAAGAAAATCAAAATGGAAGGCTATGCCAGGCCATACATCACATTCATGGCAACCATCAAGGATCTATTTGAGTAAATACTAACCAGTAGACAAGATGTGATTGTGTGATTATGAGGAAGCTCAATAGTGAAATAAGCGACGGTTCCCAATTCAACAACAAAATGATACCTGAACAACAAAACTATGATAGCAAGGACCATCATGGAGGATGAGTTTCCAACAGCAAGAAATACTGGAAGGGTGGTTGCACATGGTGATAATGCAGGGACAAGAACAAGACCAGCAACGGCCATTTTTTCCATAGGTTTGTTGTGGGAGTGGCTGTGACCACCCTTTCCAGACAGAAATAATACGACATAACTACCACCGAGGAAAATGAGCAATAGAGATGCAAGTTTATTTACTGTTTCCTCTCCTGCTATAGTGTTTGTTATCGTGATTGCTGTTATGCCAAGTAGCGAAGTTGATAATACATGCAATACTGCTCCAAGTGCAGCTGCAAGAAGATGGTAAATTAGCACTGAATACTGATGATCACTGCATGTTGGCAACTTAGAATTGATAAAACATTTGTTCATGAAAAGGAGTTGAATATGCTATGGCCATTTCAGAAAGCCTTGAGGAAAGCAACAGCCAGTCAAATTTTAAATGGCACCAAAATTCAGAATGCAAGCCTGCTCCTAATAACAAGTTTATCACTGTATTGTTTGGCAAATTGCAAAATGTTATAGCATCAAGCTACTCATTTCTCTCAGAATGCTATCTCAGAGAAAATGCCGGTTCAATGATGTTCCTATCAGTCAGCCTATGCTAGAAAGAGTTATGAATAGTAGCATTAGATTATGATAAAAGATATATTTACTGGTCCAAGCAACTTCAGCCTAACTGCTTGGTTAGGTGATTTGGAACACTGTACGACATACTAAACAACACGATCTAGGTCGCATTTGTATAAGATCCAACTAGTCAAAATATTGTACAACTGCGCTTGAATATTGCATAAAAAATAGCATTATTTCAGAAATGTACTGCAACTAGACAAGGAAAAGTGGGAGTTCCATTTAATAACCCATCCCAAATGTCAAATAATAAGAAAAAACTTACTCAAAAACGGCAGCTATCATTGCAATTTGTGAGGAATAAATTGTCATTGAAACGTTAAAATTAGAGCGATTGAGCAACAAGTTAGTAAACCTGTACAAGCACCATAATAAGATAAGAAAATGGGATGCAGTTAAAATATTTGCCTCCTTGCAACAGAAAAGCAATTCCAATTAGACCATAAAATTGTTCCCTCATAAGATAAACACCGTTTTAGACGTAGTAAAGAATGTTGTTCTTGTACCCAAGAGAAGTTCACAGTCAACTAAAACATATATAACCATGCTAGCGGAGATTACAAGCACACTTCGACCACATAATGCTGCAGTTTATCCCTATGATAGCATCAACAAACTTTTCCCAGCAAGCATCAATACCTCACTCAGGAAAAGTACTTAGCATGAGATGAACCAACATCGGCTCCATACAGGATAAATGCACCTAAAAGACAATCATTACACATGATTTATGGTCTTATATACCGAGATTGTTCATGGATTTGGCAAGAGGCATGCAATAGACAACCCATCATACAAAGACTATCAAGATTGCTTTTTTAAGTCAACTTTGAACCCAAAATTAATCACCATAATATTTATATTGCTGAGAACCCCATATACCGAAATACTCTCAATCTTCATAATCAAACATGCGAATTTCTTTCTGGTGCATAAACAATTGCAGCCACACAAACGGCTGATCCCCCTCACCTGCACTAAACTCAACCACTCATAATTTCTTTTGCCTCCCCAAAACCAAGCAACGCACAGCAAGATCTCAACAAATAAACAAAAACCCAGAAAACCTTTTTCCTTTCCACTACAAAATCACATTTTTTCTTCATATTTTTTCCACAAAACCGAATATAAACAGCCAAGCACACGAGTATCACTTACTGACGAGGAGAGTACGCGAGAGCGTCCATTTCTGAGCCCTGCCGACAATGGAGAACGGCAGCCAGTGCGTGGGTATGAAAGAGTGCAAAACGGATACAGTCGCTATACCTCCGATTGTCGATAGGTCCTTCGCAGTTATGCTGAAATTTCCACCCTCCATTTTTCCTTCCTCTTTTCTTGTTTTTTTCCTGATCTTTATATCGTTTTCAGATATCAAATTCAATCAATTCCGAACTTTTACTGGCTGCTTTTACATTATTATATAATCAAAGGTTTCTCAGTGGAGATTAGGCTCAGGTTGAAAAGCGAGGGTTTTTTTTCTAGAGAGAAAAAAAGAGGGGGTTTTGGGTATTGAGATTTATGAGATGTTTTTCTGTTGTAAAATCAGGCGAAGCAAACCCTCACCGCAAAAGACATTGATGCCCTTCGAGAGTCACGGGTTTTTGCCAACGTTTTGATGTTCAATTTCACTCTAAACAAATTTTTTATGTGAGAGGGTAAACAAATAAAATAATTTATTTATTTTTTACAAATAACGATTTCATGTACAACTGATAATATTTCTTTGAAATCTCTGAAAATTAGATCCTATTTTTAAAGGTGAAAACAATAGAGATGAACAAAGTGGAGTAGTACTTGATCTTGGATTTATTATTATTTTTTTTTATCAAGATTAAATTAAATTTGAGTATAAATAGCACTCCTACCATCCCAAATTTATTTATAATATATTTAATTGACATTTTTAAATACGATTCAATTTCTTAAAATAGAACTTTGATGTCTAAAATGTTCGATGATGGCAGAAATAAAATCCTCAAACACATACAACACAAAAGATGAACCTAAAGTGCTACGTCCATCAAAGTACATGAAAAAAGAAGATTAAAAGAGTGTTTGGCTAAATTTATAAGTTCTTAAAGGCATCTTATAAGTTGTTTGGGAATTTATAACTTCTTTAAAAGTGTTTGATCATTTCTTTTAGTAAATGAGTTTATAAACTCAAAAAATAAGCTATTAGAAGCTTGTAGGCAAAAAAAAAATTTAAGCTCTCCCAACTTTTTTTTCAAACAGTTTATAAGTTGCCTAATGCTAATAGATAAAATAACATAAATTTATTTATTTTTTTCTAATATCACATCTGTACTATCTCAAAAAATATTTATTTATATGAAATTAATTTTACTTTATTTTTTTAATCATCATTACACTTAAAAAAAAACATATAAATTCTAATTTTTATCAAACAAAATTACAATTCATAAACTCAAAAAATATGTTATAAGTTACAGGATCTTATTTTATCTAAACACTTTAGAAACTTATTTTTAAATTAAGATGTAGGAGCTTATAAGCTCTTTAAAATAAGTTTACTCAAACATTCTCCAAATGACAAAATACATAGTCGAAAAAGACGCTTACAACATAGACTGTTGTCGTGCGTGAGACTTAATGTTGTTCTTCCTCTAATATTTTTGGGATGGGGGAGCAATAAGTAGAAGTTTTTAACTTCTTTGTCTTATCATTTATTTTTTTTCTATTTTCATATATTCTTAGTAGAGACATAAGTGAAATGAGTTTGCCCTTAAGCTTGCTGAGTGAGCTCCACTAGAGTATGGATTCGAGTTTGAAAAATTCAAGCTCGAGCACAAGTTTATATAAAATTTGGGTCCAACTCGATCCACAATTATGATTGTAGGCCTGCGAACCAATTTTTTATATTTATTTTTGTATTTATTAGAAATAATAAATTAATTTTTAAACTTAAGATTGCAATTCGAACATAATAAAATACAAAAACTTTGAACTCGTGAGTTCAAATTTGGGCCTATAATTAATTTATGAATAATTCAAATGAGTGAATTTAGCTTGAATAAGACTAAAATTGAGATCCAACCTCATTTTTTCTCGAGTTCATGCCTAAAACAACACAGAAACTTGGCTCAACTTGCTCGTTTATATCCCTATTTACGAGAATGTAATAAATACAATTTATCAATTTTTTTTTGTGTCCAAATTGAACTATAATAGTATTATAATAAAGAAAGGATAAATTACAATGCGTTCTCATGCATTATGGCATACATAGCAATTTCATTTGTATTTTGAAAAACCTCATTCACTGACCCCTCTTAAATCGATTAATCCAAATAATATTCTTCAAATTTGAGCAAAACACCCCTTATGATAATATGTATATATTTTATATTATTATCTCAACATCATGTTTCTTTTTTCATAAAAATTATTTTAACTTTCCTTAACGTCAAATAATTTTGTAATTTATAGATATTCATTTTTCAAGCCTAAACCTTATGAGTATAATACAATTGAATAATAATTAATTAAAAACGACCAGTAGTGCTATATAGTAAGAAAAAAAAGGGACTAAATTAGGAGGGTATTTACGTAATTTACATATTTCTTAATTTCACTTACTTTCGTCCCATTCTTGAATCTTCTCTCACCTCATTTTCTCACTCCAACCTCACGTTCTCCCTCTCAATCAACGCTCCGAAGCAATTTAGGGTTTCGCCGCAAATCTCAGGCCGCCGATGGCCGAAGTTTTGAACGCCACCGTCGATAACCTCGACCGTCGCCGGGACCGGAACACCAACGCCGACACAAATAACGACGATAAGCCATCCACCACCGCCCCCGCCCCCGCCCCCGCCCCCGCCGATGCCGGCCCCGGCTCCACGTCATCACCACATTCCCCTCCTCCGCCGCCAAGACGGGGAATCCGAGACCGGGACCGCGACTCCAGGGAGCGGCGTGATGACCGTGACTTTGACCGCCCACCTCGGCGTGAATACTACGATCGGAATCGCTCGCCTCCGCCTCCACTTCCGCCACGTGAAAGAGATTATCATAAGCGGGGGAGGCTGAGTCCCAGCCCTCCTCCACCGCCATATCGTGAACGTCGAGGAGGGGGGCCGCATTCTCCTCCCCGCAGACGGTCGCCCCCGTTTCCACCTTATAAGAGAAGGAGAGACGATGCCTATGACGGACGAAGAGGGAGCCCTAGAGGAGGATATGGACCAGGGGACCGAAGGTGATCCTTGCATTTAGTTCATTCCGCTGCAACTGTTCTATGATTCGTGCGAACAGTAGCTCAGTCATGTTAATTTACCAATTTAGAAAAGAAAAGAACAACTTGTAGCAGGCTTAGTGGGGTTCTCCCCAAACAAGAGTTTTAAGTATTTGGGTTGATTAGATACTGGGTTCCTGGGTTGACTACAGTTATTTGGGTTGATTAGATGCTGGGTTCTCACCAAACAACTTGTAGCAGACTGTTATATATGTGATTATATATGCATGTATGTATATTTATAATTTAGCATTTTATATTTTAGCTTTATGTGTGCATGTATGTATATTTTGTAATTTGGTTCGTGCTATAGAATTCTTCATGCTTGCACACAATTTGAAGATGATAGAGAATACAAGGACTGTCGCTATGGATTTAGGCATTCACGCAAAGACATACACATCTCGTACACTGAATGTTAACCTCAAATATGATGCTTATAGCATCCATCACCTTTTACAGGAGATAGTTTTTATTGATATCTGAAGAGTCGAATTAGTCTCAAGCTGAGCTTAAATGACAATAATCTACCATCTTTGAATGTCATGGTGCACCATTTTAGTTATTGAACTTAACTAAGCCCAACAGAAGGAGATAACTAGATGTTATGCAAGCTCAACTTTAAGTATCATAGTCTATTGGTTGATTGGAATAATATTTGCATGTTCCTTTTGCTAAATCTCATGTTCTCTAATGGGATGTGAATTCCTTTATGTAGCAACTCGTGGTCTCTGGTTGTGAACTTGTGATTTGCAATTAACAACATTGGTTTTCTGTTCAGGTTTATGCATGATCATCCTGGTGGATATGAGCGTGACATGGGCGGTAGGCCTGGGTATCCGGATCGAAGGCCTCACGGTAGGTATATGGGCCGGCCCTCTGGTGGCTATCAAGGTGATCTATCTTGTTACCTTTCTTTCATTGCTTTTACTGATCCATCTTTCTTAATAGTTTAGCATTTGTTTGTTCTCGAGGTTGTTCACATAACATACTTTGATCAAACTATTGTTAGAATGTGCTTTTTCTGGGGGATATACTGTTCCAATTTAGTTTCATCTGTCTACTGCTGTCGTTCATTTATAAGTTTGAGCAGAACTTTTGAAACAAATACCATGCCTGATAATCAAACATCAATATATATTTTAGTCGCACATTAGTAACCAATCTCCTCATTCCTAAAGACAATCTGATCAGATCCTGATTGTGTTTTAGTACATCCTTTTGTTATTAATTAAATGTAACAAATAGAATCTATTGTTTTTGAGGTGTAAAGAATTTCCGAGGTGGCTGATTAGGATTTAGCTCTTCAAAATCTTTTTGAGGCTGGGGATTATCAGGAAATATAATTACTTGAGCACTATGTACTGAGCTATGATATAGTGACTTCACTGTCAAAACAGTGTTATTTGCTTTGAAAGTCAAGTGTCTCTTGAAATTATTAATTTTTTTGTTTCTTTAGCGAGTATTTCTATCTTTGCCAACTTTATATTGGATTGGTACAATTGAACTTTGTTCTTAGATGATAGCATGACAAGGGCAAAGAGGTAATATGGTAGAAATGGAAAGGAGTTGACATAAGAAACTGGGTCTTGTGATGATTAGTTTGGTCTTCAAAATTACTTCCAAAGCTTGTGAATGACAATATTGACCAAATTGAACACAGGGGTGATTAGTTTTCTAGTTTTTTATAGTTCTGTTGCAGCATGGGACCATGTATGAGCTATAGACAAGTTGGCATTAGTATAAGAAGTTACTGTTGGTAATGGCGTGTGAGGATGTCACTGGAAATGTTAGAAGTCCTGTTCTGTATAATTTCACCTTATCGTCTCTGTGCCTGTTGAATCAATTGCGTCAAGATATCATGGATAGCTTGATAATGTCAGTCCTGGTGGTGTGGATTAGAGGACAATGATAGAAACATGGTGTGAGTTTAGAAAGGAACTGGGTTGCCTGATAAGTCTGATTGATGTGGGATGTCCCTTTTTGTGTTGTTCTTTTGCTGTTTTAGAATTTTATTGGTCTAGGTTTTATAACCTGTCATTAAAGATTTCCAATAAACAGGATGTGCTCTGAAATTGAGAAACAGAGCCAAAACCCGTCAGGTCTAGGGCATAAATAACTAATAAGTTGTGGCATGGTTGGTTCCTCCGGAAGACAGAAGTAAAGGGATGTTCTGCGTTTTCCACAAGGGTAATAGTACCTGAAAAAATTTTCTGGTCGGTTTTTCCCTAGAGATTCCAGCTAACGGGGAAGTGTCCTACCATAATTTTCTATAGAATTTGTCCAAAAGGTTGAATTCTTCATGAATTTTATGTTGGGCCTTCTGGAGCTGAAAAATTTTAGTACAGTACATAGGAATTCATAGGTTTTTACAGACCCCAACGTAGCAATGATTTGTGAGAAGCTTTTCTGGCTCCTTTGCGTATTGTGTTGTACAATCAATTATGCAATCAATGAAGTTAGGATATATTTGACAACTTCAAGGCTTTATTGGAAATGGGTTTCCTGCAATACCAAATGTATTGGATACCTGCACTCATCTAACTTGTCAAAAGAGAGTTAAAACTGGCTCTATCTGATCGTGCAGTTCTCAAAAGTAACAATTGTCATATCTAATTTTGATGTAGAGTTCTGATTACAGTGAGCCGTTCTATGCTGATTTGCTTACTTTCGTTTTTTTTTAAAATTTATTTTCTTGTTGATTACTGGTGCGTAGACTGGCTTCCTTCTTTTCCTCTCATGAGGATGTAAATATTTCTGACATATTGTATTCTATAGCTCTAGTACTTGTTTTCTGACTTCAGATTTTTCATTTCTGCATTGTGATTCTTCATAGAGAAGCTTTGATTTTTTTTCACTTAACTAAGTAGGTATAGCCTTTTGTGTTGGCATCTGTTGTAACCTTTGTCTTGTTGCCTTTCCTTATGCAGATTGGGATTCTGGTCGTGCTGGTTTTGCTGATTCTTTTGGTGTGGGGAGAACTCAAAGGTATGTCTCAAGCAATTTCTATTTTTGATGTGGGCTGTGGAGGTAGATTTTTTGACAAAATCCAGTGAACTCAATTCGGTTCTTCCATCCCCTTCACTTGAAATCTACTTCTCTTTCTTAAGTCTTCCAGCTTCACTGTAGATCCAAATGTATGTTCTCCACGTAATTCCCTACTTATGATAAATTGTCTGCTTGTGCTGCTTAATATTTCTTAAGTTTTAAATGCTATGTAGCTTGATGAGACTGTTGAACTTATGTATTAAAATATATAATATGGGAGAGTTATTGTGGATTATGGTATGTTATCCTCAATTTATTATTGTTGTTATCACCAACAGTGATATGCTCTTTCTTGTTTTATATTAAGACATACTGTTTCCTTCATCTTATGCTCGCCTCATGTTGATTTGTGCTGGTGAACTTCAAAGATGTCAATAACTTTTGGCTTGTTTTTGTGACATAATTGCAATAAAATAGATTTAATAGTGTTGTTTGTTTACATTTTTCTAGGGAAGGGATGATGTCATATAAGCAGTTTATTCAGGAGCTTGAAGATGATATCCTACCTGCTGAAGCAGAGCGCAGGTTAGATTGGGAATGTTTTAGAGTTATGGTTGTTTAATCTAACATGGTTGGAACCTTTTTCTTGTAATGCTTGTCCTTGCTCCTTGGTGTTAATATTTTGGTTGTGTTTCTTTGCTAATTTGTCTAATTGGCTGAGCAATTATTAGGTATCAAGAATACAGGACAGAGTACATATCAACTCAGAAAAGAACTTATTTCAATGCACATAAAGATGAAGAATGGTACTGTTCATCTATTCATTGTTTACTATGCTTACCGCTCTTTTTGGCACCTTATATGATTTATGTTTGTTTGTTTGTTTGTTCAGGCTAAAAGACAAGTATCATCCAACGAACCTGCTTGCTGTCATAGAACGGTGAGCATGTTGCTTAAGGCTAAACTAACCCTGTGAAATGTCTGTGAAATGCCCATTTGTTAGATGCATTGTGTTTATGGCTTGTATTTGGTCATTTTGAACTATCTTATTTATTTTTCAGGAGGAACGAAGCTGCAAGGAAACTGGCAAAGGATTTTCTGCTTGATCTGCAAAGTGGGACTTTGGATTTGTAAGATCCAGTCCTAATGTTTCTGGCTTTCTACTTAGGTATGTTAACAATATTCGTGTGGTTATATTAATTGGAGCGAGTTTTGTATGTGATTCAGAGGTGCTGGGGTTACTCCGTCCTCTTCAAAGAAAGAAGAACAGAGCAACAAGCCTAGTTCTGATGATGAAGCAGATGTTGGAGGCAAAAGAAAGCAGCCTGATCGAGGTGGCCCCAAAGAGTCTGATCCTTCCTCTGCCCCAAAGGCTCATCCAGTCTTCTCTGAGCTTAGACGGATCCAGGTTGACATTGAACAAGCACAGGCTCTTGTACAGAAGCTGGACTTAGAAAAAGGAATTGAGGAAAATGTTTTATGTCGCTCTGATGATGATAGAATGAGCAGAGATAAGTCTCATGGAAGTTCAGGTGGTACAGTTATTATCATACGGGGTTTAACTACAATCAAGGGACTTGAGGGGATTGAGCTACTGGACACCCTTCTTACTTATCTCTGGCGCATTCATGGGGTTGATTATTATGGGTTGGTTGAATCAAATGAAGCTAAAGGTCTCAGGCACGTTAGAGTAGATGGCAAGAACTCTAGTGGAATGGGTAATGCCAATGAGTGGGAAAACAAGTTGGACTCTCATTGGCAAAAGAGGCTTAAGGGTTCAGATCCCCTGGAAGTAATGACTGCAAAGGAGAAGATAGATGCTACTGCTGCTGAAGGTTTGGATCCCTATGTCCGCAAAATTAGGGATGAAAAATATGGCTGGAAGTATGGATGTGGAGCCAAAGGTTGTACTAAGCTCTTTCATGCCGCAGAGTTTGTCCACAAACATCTAAAATTGAAACACCCAGAACTTGTGATGGAGCTGACATCAAAAGTCCGCGAAGAGTTGTACTTCGAGAACTACATGAAGTAAGTGCTGCCATTGAGTAATTGTATGATTCCTATGTTGTATCTTTGTCAGCAAGGTTTGTTGTAACTACCATTTAATTACAGTGATGAAAATGCACCTGGAGGGACACCTGTCATGCAGCCATCTTTTCTGGTACGTTTTATTTACACTTTTCTCATGATACTTTTTTTCCACAATACTTTTTGTGCTTAATTGGCATGTCTTTCTTTCGTAGAAGGAGAAGCCACTGAGGAGTAGGCCTGGCCCAGATAATAGAATGAAAGACGAAAGAGGAAACCATAGGGAACGAGACGCCCGTGTCAATGGCAATGAACGATATGATAGATCTGAAAACCCCCAATCAGGGGAATTTCCACCCAGTAACGATGGTGCTACTGGAGATGATCTGGGTGAACCAATGTTTGATACTTTTGCTACACAAGGCATTCCTGTTGGTCCTTTCGCTTCAGATATACATCCTCCCGTGCTGATGCCTGTTCCTGGGGCTGGGTAAGTTCAGTTCTCCTCTCCCTGTTTCCCAATTTTCCATAGAGCATGTTTTTCACCCCTTGTTTCTCTAATAATGTAGTAATGTAATCACTTTTTATCACTTTCTCTGCAAATTTGTTTATATTCTTTATTTGAATATAAGATCATTTCTTGTAGTCCACTTGGGCCTTTCGTGCCTGCCCCTCCTGAAGTTGCTATGCAAATGTTCCGAGACCAACTAGGATCTACCCCATTTGAAGGTGGCAGAAATGGAAGGTCAGGTTCCCAGTTAAGTGGACCTGCCCCGATAATTGCCTTGCCCCCTACATTTCAACAGGATCCTCGGCGCTTGCGAAGGTCAGTTGCTTTTTCTTTGCTTACACAGGACATCTTCTTGGTTGAGGCTTGAAAATATTAGTCATGAACTTTTCGCTAATGTTAAAGTTAGGCACCCCTTGCTTTTGGCTTAATTAAAGCATGGAATGAATGTCTTATATGCTTTCTTTTGCTTCTTCATCTCTGAAAATGAGCCATGTAAGCTAGAAATAGAAGCACCAGCTGTCTCTTTTCCAGCTTCAGTAATTATTTATCTGTGTGAGTTTATTTGGAAAGTCGTACCCTCAATCAAAATTTTAAAGGAAAAAAAAAGGAAACTATAGATGACTTCCTGGCCTTCCATCGCATGAGTAAGATGGAGTGAGACGAAAAAAAGGACAGGAAAGTCCCAGCAATTGCAGGTGAAGGAAACTAAACAATGGTTCTTTGTGGTCATACGGTTGAAAAAGAGAAAAAAGAAAAAGGCGGTGGGGACGAGGATGAAGCAAATTGGAGGGAAAAGAAGAAAAGAAAGGGGAGAAAAAACTGCTGGTTTTTGGCCAAATGATCATTGCTGGGTTGCTTGGGAAGAAAATAAAACGGAGGTAGAAGTTGGGAAAAGAAGTAGGTAAAATGGTGAAAGATATATATGTATATAATAATGGAAATTTTGTCAGCAAGTTGTTAGCAATTAAGAAGAATCTGTTATGCTCCGTGAGTTGTTATATACTTGAATTAGTCCTAAGGTGAGACAGTTTATAGACAAATTCCAGTTTTATTATTGAAGAAGTCATTCCCTGAAAAGTATGATTCCTATATGAAAATGTTTAACTAATCCATATAGGTATGGATTCAGTTATTACGATTATTACCATAACTGTTATTACTTTTGTTAATAATTAATTAATAAATTAGTTTATAACTTTATTCACTAAACTAAACAATAAAGAATTTTATTAGAAATAGGGGTTCAGAAGAAGCAGAGCTACAAAGATAAACAGAACAATTGATTGTTATCAATATTAAGATAATAAATGTTAAGGTTCAGTATTTTTTGTAATTGTTGTATATTAAATGTACAAGTGAAGTGGGACAACTGGGAGATAATTGTTGGAGGGAAATTGCTGATACTCAGCAAATGAATGGCTGGCACCCCATGGCATTAGTGGAACTAGGATTCAATTTTAGGGGCTGTAATCTGTATGCAATGCCCGAACAAAAATGGGATAAAAAATGGAAAAAGATAAAACTAGGAGGGGCAATTTTTCAGTTTCTAAAATTGCAACCTTTTGGGCGAGGGCTTCCAGCTTGCTTGCTTGTAGGATGGGCATGTTTAATGGAAGATGGTAGGTCCACGAAGAAATTTTGCATGAACCTTGATGACTGAATCACTAGCTATATGAGTGGACTGGCTAAAATATCTGATTTAGTTAATTAGGAAACAACATTCTTCGGAGACTTTTGTGATGAAAATAAAGTGAGCAACGGAGTACTTGCATGTGAACTATATTTGTTGTTGGAACTTATTGAGGAGGGATTTCCAAACTTCAACCGTATATGTATATGTACTAGAACCTGAAGTCGTAATGTGTCCATGCTAAGTGGTACTGGCCACATTATCCTTTTTGTTCCATTGCCCCCTACATGAGTCTTACCTGGAGTTATAAATTTTGCAGCTATAATGACCTGGATGCACCGGATGATGAAGTTACAGTTATAGATTACAGGAGTTTATAGGTTTACAAGGCAAGGAATAGTAAATTGCATAATCTTTCATCTGGAAGATCAGCTGCGAAGCTCCTCCGGTTCTTCTGTCATCCTGGTATAAAAAAAGCAGCAACATTTCGGGTCTAATGGCTTGTAGAACTGCAATCTGCCCTGCCAGTCTTAATAATCGAACTAGATACGTCAAGGTTTGCGTAAGTTGGTGGCATTGCTGAAAATTTTCTGGAAAATTCTTTCTTCCACCGAGCTATGGTAAATTCGCTGAGAGGCCTTGCTCAAGAGGAGAGAGTTATTATAAACAACACATAAAGCGCCATGTAATTTATTTTGTAGACATCTATTTGTTATAAGGTTTTTTGTTTGTTTGATTTAATCTTCTAAACCCTGATATGGCAGTTTTCCTGTTATTAATGTACTGTTTGTTCACTAACCTTTGCTGAGCTGATTCTCTGCATTTCATGTTTATTTTGGTTGTTGAGAAATTATTGGCAATCTATGTTTTCTCCATGTACTGTCGATTAGTTTGTAGCCGCTGCGATGGCATAAAAAAAAAGCTGTCCGACTAAGTGATGATACGTTTGGTGTGTAATGAAAAATTCTTGATTGGCATCTTATTTAGTCTTTCACTGTCGTGTTATATGCATCGATGAATGTCGTGTGTATGTATATTGGTTGGTGGTCAAGAGGAAAGGTAGATATATGATATCTTATTTACATTTAGCAGCCTTAAATTGTGGAGGATTACCGTTGGCATTAGCAGAACACATTTTTTTTTTATTCAAAATTTAGCATATATTTGCATTTTATTTTACATTGTACTATTGTTTGACCTATTAAAATAGTGTAAAATAGCATGATTAATAAATAGTCGAGTCGACGCGAGCCAATTCACCATCGTTGTAAACCGGCTCAGCTCGTGAGCAGTTTCTTTGTTTTTTTTAAATCTTTTTCGTATCACATATATATATATATATATATATATATTAGGTAATATTGAATAAGTTTATATTATAAGATGGTAGTCTTTTTGTTTTTTAACTTTTAGTTTAAGATATTGTGTAATTGGACATTTAACACTAAAAAGGTTATGTAATGAATTTTCAAGATTACGAAATAATTTCGTGGTCTTTTTGTTTTCATTTGCAAGAGTTCTTTTAGTTATTTTTCCAAAAAATAATCTTCATAAATAGTTTCTTTAACTCTTCTTATTACTATATTGTACTTATGATTTTATGTAATTTATATGTAAACACAGATTATTTCATATTTTGAGATTTTCCTTGTTATAATTTACGCTAATACCAAATATTCAAACACAAAAAAGGATCAAACCCTCTTTGTTTCTTGAGTGGGGTTAGCATGGGGTGGGTGGTGGGGTTGCAAAAGAGTCGAGTTAAAATTTTGAGTGCGAAACACGTATTTTGAGTTTGAACTCAAGTTTGCAAACTCTTTTTTGATGAAATTTGTTGTCAATAATTTCAATCAATAAATATTTTTCTTAGTGTTAGCTCGATTGAACTCAGTCATTCTTGAATTTTCAAATGAGCTTAGTTACTCTCGAGTTCAGGTTTGAAATTTTAAAATAATAAAATGATAAATTTTCATCTTTTTTAATTTTTACGTAGAATTAGAAATACAAAATAATATGTATGTTACTAATTTAATATATATAAGTAATAATATATATTAATAATATAAAAACAATTAATATTATATTCTGGTTCGGAGTCTCAAACTTGACTCGCGGGATTTGTGGGTTAGCCCAATTGATTCGCCGTCAAGCTCATGCGCGGGCTGAGGGTCGGTGGGGTTAATGGGGTAGCTCCTAATTATACACACACACACACACATATATCTGATAATTGTACAAGATTTGATTTGATACTACATATATTCGACCGAGGAACCGAATCTTATTATTTTATAAATATGTTTAAAGGCAAACACATGAACCCACTTAAACCCATCCACGAACAGATGGACAGAAAACCATTAATTAAGCATAATAAACAATTACAATTTGACTCATAAAAAATCTTGCAAACTAACTACTCCCTCCGTCCCATATTATTTGTCATTTTGGGATTATGCACAAGAATTAAAAAAATGAATTAAAAATATTAATTATAAATTATTTTGATCAAAATAACCTTTTAATAAATACCACTAATCTCTCTTTCATCAATCATTTATCTCTTTTCAATGATTTTCATAATGAAAATAACCATTAATATGGAAAATTGAAAGATAATTAGTATTGTTGGGAGATTTTTTAGGAATTGAGTCACCCATAATTAATAAATTATTGATTTTTTTTTTAAAAATTTACATAAGATATTAAATAAAGTCTAAGGGTATATTAGGAAAAAAATAATTAATTTTTTCTTGATATGTGAGAACGACATATATTACGGGACAAAAAAAAATTCCTTAAATGATAATTAATATGGGACGGAGAGAGTATTTTTTTTTTTATATCATTGGATCTATAGCTCAGTGTTGAATTTGAGTTTGGCATTAGGAAAAAGTGTTGGTTTTGAGTTCTCTCTTCGTTTTTTTCTTATTTTTTCTTGGATGAGTGAGTGTATGTGTGCGTGCGCGCTCATGTTTATCGTTCTGATTAACATTTATACATTGTGGTGGTTAATAGATTGTATTAAAAAACAAAAAACAAAAAACAAAAAACTATTGTGCCTTGTCAATGGGTTATGAGGGTTTTCTTCATAACCTTACATCATTTTGCACTTTAAAGCCACCACCAAGAACCGGCCTCAGCAACAGCACTCAGCCTATTGCAATCATGGGACACAATACGGTGAACCCAGAAACAAGACGGTAAGCCCAGATGAACAAATCGATTTTAGACAACATTGTAATGATTTTGAGCTATTTTTTTGGTGTGATTTTCGCATAGGTATGCAGTGGTCACCGGAGCAAACAAGGGCATTGGTCTGGAGACAGTCCGGCAGCTCGCTAAGGCAGGCGTCAACGTTGTCTTGACGGCAAGAAATGAGATGAGGGGCATCGAGGCCACCAGATTGCTGCAAGAATCGGGCCTATCCAACGTTGTTTTTCACCAGCTTGATGTTCGAGATGCGCTGAGCATAGAGTCTTTGGCCAAGTTTGTCGATACAGAGTTCCAGAGGCTCGATATTTTGGTAAGGAGATAATGATTTTTCTCGATGTCATGATGCTCAACATTTGATTCATCCAGAATGGATTGGTGAAAAATTCTGGGCGGAAGCCAATTACTTACACTGCATTTGCTGGATAAATTGACTATTGACAGTGACAGCGCTGGAGGGTGCGGTCCGTCCTCAAGTTCATATAGAGTCGAATTTTATATGTAAAACTTTGCTGGTCCTAAATAATATAATAGAAATACCTTTAATATTTCATAGAAACTTGATATCACAAATCAAAGAAAAGTTTTTGGCGCCGTCCCTGGTAGCTGATTTTTCGATTCCTGCAGGTAAACAATGCCGGAGCTTCTGGGGTAATAGTTGATGACGAGGCCTTAAGGGCTTTAAATATAGACCCAGCAACATGGGTAAGATGTATAGTCACTCGATCAGCATGATCCATATTTTTCAACTTAGATGATATATAATGAATTGTTATCTCTTTGCTTTATCACGAACAATGCAGCTAGCGGGGAAGGCAGTGAACTTGGTTCAAGATGTTATGAAAACAACCTACGACAGTGCAAAAGAATGCATAGACACAAATTACTATGGTGTCAAGAATGTAACCGAAGCCCTTCTTCCTCTGCTGCAGCGTTCCACTACCGGAGCAAGAATCGTGAACGTAACTTCCCTGAGGAGTGAATTAAGAGTAAGCACATGCTCTCCAGTCTCCACAGTTAATGATAAGTTTAGACTATGGTATTGGACAATTAGAACTGATAGGTTTCTGTTTGATATTATGCAGCGTGTCCCGAATGAGGAGATAAGAAAAGAACTCGCAGATGTGGACACTCTAACGGAAGAGAAAATCGACAGAATACTGCACAAGTTTCTGCATGATGTGTGGCAAGATGCAATCGAAGCTAACGGGTGGCAAAAGATGCTACCAGCTTACAGCATATCGAAGGCCACCCTTAATGCGTATACCAGAGTTCTTGCCAAGAAGTATCCCGATATGTGTATAAATTGTGTGCACCCGGGATATGTCAACACGGATATTAATTGGCATACTGGGACGATGACGGTGGAAGAGGGGGCCCAAGGGTCTGTGATGTTGGCTCTGCTGCCCGAGGGAGGCCCAAATGGCTGCTATTTCGACCGCACACAAGTCGCTGAGTTTTGATTTGCCTCTTTGCTCATTCGAATTTACTTGAAATGGATCTATCTTGTGCATGGTTGGTAAGGGAGCTGAATGTAATTTGGATTCGTCTGTTGGAGTTATGAATTAATAGAAGCGTGTGTGTGTTTCTGTTATTAAGAGTTGTCTGCTCGAATTATGACTTCAGGAGTGTTTTATTTCACAACTTAGGCTTGTGAAGTGGTTAGAAATAGCCAAAAAAAAAAAAAAAAAGAAAAAAGGAATACAAAATCTGAAAGCACCTCTACTTATAGTGATTTTCAAGAAGCTGATGCTTTTGTAAACACTCCCTCACTTCCATCTCTGATACTGTGTCATGAACTGTCTGATTTGTAGATACACAGATGTATGTGTTGCTTGTGTTGTCAAAATAAGATCCACATCTTATAAGACGTTTGATATAAGTGTAGCATAACCATCAACGGCAAGATGACAATAGAAAAGCTTCACAGGCAGAGGAAAGAAGCAAAACAACTCCAGTAATGGACCCATTTTAAACATGGAAGAGAATGTGCAAAGACAAGACAACAAGTGGAGGAACAAATAATTTGGATGGTCATGTTTTCTTCAATATTAACTAGCCGCGTATTCCCACTGGGTTCAGAACCGGTGGTGGGGGTTCGAAAGTGGTATCAGGGAGGTCCTGAGTTTGAACCCTTAGGTCCTGTACCCCTTCCCCTTTGAGCGAGTGTGTGTGTGTGAGGGTATTTTTCAATTGATATCTATAGGGTGTCTCGAAATGATTATACCCAAAAAAAAAAAAAAAAAAAACTAGCTCTGTATCTCTTAGTTAGACGAGATTTGATGAAATGGAAATCTCTTGCATAATTAAAAATTAAAAAATAATTAATCTTGTCACTTGTTTGTATTTTTAGTTAATATTTATTATATATATATATATGTATATATCAGGTTCAAGTAGCTGTCGGCACACAAAATAATCGAACTTGTCACTTAATTGTTCGCATTTCTGGTTTAACATATGTTGTGTGCTGGGCTCAAATTGCTGTCAGCACATACACAAGATGGTTTCAAGATGGAATGAAGTGAACAAGGAAAATCATAAGAATTTTTTCTATTGGAGAAACATTGTGTTACGCGTTCGAGCTCTAATATAACTATTCAACAAGCATAATAATATGAAATCCTTAATTTCTACTGGGTTAATTTTCACAAGACCCATAAGCTTGAAGTTGAAACGTGAATGGGACCCATAAGTGGTTTAAGATTGTTTGAATAGCAATAGATGGATAATTTCTTGTGGAGTTGTTTGTTCATTTGTATATTAACTGTGTATTGCAGTTTTAAATATATACTTAGTTGGAAGAAAATTTTCAATTAATCGAGAGGGTTTCCATAGCCTGGCAGAGCTCCAGAGTTTGATCAAAGTTAAGATTCCTCACCTTCCAAATAACGGAAATACATTTAACAGTTTTAAAAGATTTGATGTCGCCCCCCAAAATAAAAATTTCGTTTCAAAAAATTTGATATCGCTCTTTAAATAAAAATTTCTAACTCTGTCTCTAATCCTGGTAAATTAGGTAGGAGGTTTCAAGCTTGAGCTTTTTAAGTGAACATTTCATCATTTCATAATAACAACAAGAAGAAGATGACAAATCTATGAAAATAAAGATAATTGGCTAAAAAATAGTTGTCTGACAGATTAACATTAGGGAAAATTAACCTCACCTTCGTTGAATTTAAATGAAATCACAAATAACCCTTCTTATTTTGAAAATTACTGATACCCTTGAGTTTTGTCCCTTTATTGGTAAATCAGATAAAAATATTATAATATCCATTTTGCTTCTAGATATTTGCAAGGGAGAAATACCCTTAACTCTCATAAGTTTAGGCAAAATTACAAACAATCCATTCTTATTTTAAAAATGAATAATACCTTGCACTACTGTTGTATCGCTAACACCTAGATGGTCAATTACACACCAATTTTGCATATCCTCAAGTCCGTCAATACCCTCCAATAAATTTTGTCAATGCTCCATCTGTTTGAATTTAATTGAACAAAAACCACATCAAACCTTAACCCACAATTACATCTCCTCTGCCCAATTCTTCCACCACTATCGGCCTTATCCAAAAATAGAATTAATTAATGTGTTGTTCATTGCGATTAGCTTAAGTGTTAAAACCTTTCCAAACCGTGTTGGAAAAACCCATCGGAGAGCGCCACCCATCACTGCGTGTGGTTTTTTTTCCAAAAATATTACAAATATGCCTTTATGTAATTCGAAAACTTACAATAAACACTTTTCGAGTTTTTAAATCTTACAATAAATAAGGGAATTTCGATCCTTAAAAATTGATGGAGACATTGACTGAGGACATTTTCGACAATTCACTAACGATGAAGTAATTATCGTAAAAGTTGATATATATATATATATATATATATCAAGGGATATTGGTATCTTTCAAAAGAAAAGAATATTATTTGTAATTTTACCTAAATTCAGGGGAGGTGACGATAATTATCCTTAACATTATTGATTAATAGTTTGAGATATATTTTCTATATGCGGATGCTAAAATAATTTTGCTGCATAAAATGATTTAAGGATATGGATGAAAATTTTCGACACAACACAATAACATAATATGAAATGAAAAAGTATTATTGGATTTGAAATAGGAGTTATTGGGTCGGAACAAATAACGGGTCGACATGAGGAAGAAAATGAAAATTCTTGGTGGATTTGGACTGAATTGTGCATTGCAAGATAAATACAACAAATTTTATCGTGTAAACCCATCGACTATACGCAACCCAAATCAATACCGGTGGAAGTCATAAACAAAATTGCGAGCTAGCTTGAGTTACCTTACTAGTTTTGAACATTCGTAAATTGCGGGAGCGAGGGGTTGGCAGCCGCCCCACTCAATTTTTAAAAAATCTATTTTTTAGTATATATATTTATTAAATTTTAAAATTTTGCTCATCCTAAAATAAAATTTTGATTTTTATGTAAGTTATATAATAAAAATTTAAATTTCTTCACTTTATTTTATTTTTGATGATTTATTTTTACTCAATCTCATTTGTCATAATTAATTAAATCCACTCTCTTTCTCATTCAGTCATTCTTCTTTTCAAATTAAAATATTAAAATTTCTATTAGATTTTCTCATTCAGTCATTCTTCTCTTCAAATTAAAATATTAAAATTTCTATTAGATTTTACTTCTTTTCCATATTCCAATTAAAACACCAAAATCATATTAGAAATTTTCTTCTATCTTTCTCTTGAAATAAGAACCTAAAAATAAACAAACCCCATAATATCTGACTTTTTTTTTCCTTTCAAAAGCCATGTACTAGAAGGTATTGTATATTAATTTTTGCATTTTATTTTGTAATTGATTTTTGTATAGAGATTTGAATCATAGGATTGTTGATATGAATCGTGATAGTCGTTCAATATTAAACTTAATGAATCTTGATATTTATTTGTCGGGCTATTGAAATTGAGTGAATCTTACTAATTTCAAACTTCATTTATTTATTTATTTATTTTGATGTGAGAAACTTAATATTTAATTGAGAGTGATTTGGGAATGTGATGGTGGAGAAAAAGAAAAAGATATTTTTTGATTGTGAGAAAACAAAGAGATAGAACAAAAATGTATTATAGCACTTTTTGAATTTCGATTATATATTTTTATGTTGGATTATGTCAATTTAGTTGAATATTGTTAAAAAATTATTTGTCGAGTATTTTTTCAAAGTAATTTGTTACCCACTATATTTGCTTCTTTTTAAACAGAACTTTCAGTATACTCATAAATATGATAATTTTTGTTATTTTATATATCAATATTATATATAACCATTATATTTATACGATTTAATAACTAATAATCTCGAAAAAATTTCGTTCCCCTAATTAAATTCCTGGTTATATTCCTAAGTTAGGAACCTCAAATATATACTAACGTAAGTCTATATTTTGGTGAAAAGCGATATTTAAACTAATATTATTTGAGCAACCAACGAAAAAGAAAAAAGAAAAAAGAAGCATATATTCGTTATGCATGCAAGCCAAAATAAATAATTCTTTGGTGGTGGATATATTGGAATATCTATTTCTTATAAAATATCTTCTAATATAGACAAAAATTGTATGTTATTTAGAAGACCAAATTGGTATATAATAACAAAACATTGACATAAAGAACCTAAAATAACCATCACAATAGTAGACATAGGTCTTTAGAAAGATAGCGGTGCATAATTGACACTAGTTTTTCAAAGAATTTTGCCCCATTCACACCATTGTTTTTTAGGACTTTCTGTATTTAAGAGCAAATTACCGTTTTGCCCTCAAGATAAAATTTTGTTGTACCAAAGATATTTCTGGTTTTTCTTTTTTTTTTTTTTTGGAGGGAGAAAGCAAGAACTCTAAGTCTTAGAGACTTAGACAATAGCATATTTTTCTAATAAAAAAACGATAATCACTACAAGAAAACACAGTTTTTTCGGCGAAATTTTCGGCGGATTCAATCTCCCGAAAAAACCTTCGTCGATAGTGATTTTTCGGCGGAAAATATATATATATATATTTATAATTAAATAAATTTTCGGCGAAATTTCCCATCGAAATTATTATTTATTTATTAATTTTTTAATTAAAGCGAAATTTTTTCAAATTTTCGGCGGAATTTCGGTGGGAAATTCCGCCGAAATTTAATTTTTATTTTTTGAAAATATAAAATTTCAATTGCCCAACCTAGGAGTCGAACCCGGGACCTCGCCTCAGCTCGCGCGCGCGTGCGTACACGCGCCCGATATTATCCCAGCTTTTGGGGCCGCTGGGAGTCGAACCTTCGACCTCTCAGTTGGCAAACAACTCCCTTACCGTTGAGCTATGTTCACTTGGTTGTCATAATTTCATACATTATATATTTATAATAATAATAATACGTTTTTTATTTATTGAAAATTTTAATAATTTTTAATTTTTAAAAAATTTATATATATAATACATAATATTGTATACATATATATAGCATACAAAAATTCATTTCATAATAATAATAATAATAATAATAATAATAATAATAATAATTCAAATAAAAATCAAAATTCTAAATTTTAATATATTCTAAAAATATATAAATTTTTTTTTATTTAAAAAATATTTATTTTTAATTTTTTAAATTTTTCGGTGGGATTTTCCGCCGAAAATCCGCCGAAAAATTTAAAAATTATTATTATTTATTTATTTTTAATTTAAAAAATATTATTTTTAATTTATTTTTAATTTTTAAAATTTTTTGGCCGAAATTCCGCCGAAAATCCGCCTAAAAATTTTAAAAATATTATTATTTATTTTTTTTTAATTTAAAAAATATTAATTTTTATTTATTTTTAATTTAAAAATATTAATTTTTATTTATTTTTAATTTTTAAAATTTTTCGGCAGAAATTCCGCCGAAATTCCACCGAAAAATTTAAAAAATATTATTATTTATTTTTTTTAATTTTAAAAATATTAATTTTTATTTATTTTTAATTTTTTAAATTTTTCGGCGGATTTTCCGCCAAAAATCAGCCGAAAAATTTAAAAAATATTAATTTTTATTTATTTTTAATTTTTTAAAATTTTCGGTGGAAATTCCGCCGAAAATCCGCCGAAAAATTTAAAAAATATTATTATTTATTTTTTTTAATTTGAATAATATTAATTTTTATTTATTTTTATTTTTTTTTAATTTTCCGCCGAAAATTGAGCATTTTCTTGTAGTGAATTACATTATTATATTTTAAATCGTTCAATACATTCAATTAAAAATTACCAGTAATAACTAATAAACTATAACAAGCCATATATAACGAATTCAATAACGTCCAACAACAATTTCTCTATTCAACGAGATTCAAACCCAAAATTAATAGCAATGGTAACGGCTGGGATTGGTAAACCTGAGACCCACTACGTCAGAATGTTATAAGACCTAAATATATGTCGAACTAAAATTTTTCCATATTAACAAGTCGAGTGCCTTTTACGTTTATCCCTTGAATTTACCTTTCCCAGCAAAAACACCTTCATTGCAAATTTTCATTTTCTCAATTATTTTCAAAATTTGTTTGATTTCAACTATCATTATTTTCCCTTCGGGTATTGTTGAATGTTACCACCGAACTCAATTAATACGGTACGAAATGTAGCATACAAAAACAGGGACAGCTCTCGTGTAGACATGTTACATTTATTTGCCCAAGGTTAAACAATTAAAATTGGAGACTTTAATAAATAATAACTCACCACCCCCCCTTTAATTTCCATCTACCCATCAATAAATGATTTTCTTTATTATCTTCAATTTCCCAACAAAACCCTAATTTTGCGTCACACTTTCTGTTCACATTTGTGGACGAGACTATATTGGTCCACACATTATCACACATTCACATGGGCCAAGAATATGTAGTTGCGCATCTTATATCACTTTATATTCAATTTGGTATATAATGTTATACCAAAAACAAAGCAATTTAAGAAAGTCAGTCAAAAGTTTTTCTCTTTGTGCATGAAGATGATGACCATTGATGAAGATTTAATTCCCAATCGGTTGAGAATGAGATGTTGTGTGATCAATCACGTTTTTAATTCATCGAGTAAAAAGTAGGAAAAATCGACCACGAGTAGAGAGGGAATTAGAATTTGTTGTTTGGGGACGACATCAAATTTTTATAAAATATTGTAAGTATTTCTATGATTTAGAGGGACGGGCGGAAGGGGGGAGAAATTTCAAAAATTATATATATAAATTTTAATTCGACATATATTTAAGTTTAAATGGGAGTAAAAGGGTCATTTTCCGCATCAAAAACCAATAATCAAGTTCACATGATTCACAACGTCAGCAATAACACCATGATAAAATTTTTTCATAATATCTAAATATTACCCAAAAGATGTTAGGCCCCAAAATGCTTATGTACAAATTTCTAGATGAATTTTCAATTGTATTTACATATACGAGCACTTGAAATCTTCTATGATGAATCATACTTCAGTTCTCATTCCATTGTATGGATGCACGCAAATCGTAAAAATTTCAGATCAAATGTATAATTAAAGAAATAATTTTATACATACACTTTGAATATTTATCATAAAATATGAAATGAAACATCATTTTTAAATAAGTGGAGACACGGGATTTGGAAATTCGTTGATTCCATTTGATGCGATGAAAATTAAGTAAAAAGAGAAATTTTTTGCTCAAACTCGGTTTGGCTACACCCAACTAATCATGTAGTAAGTGTTAATACACTTGTTATGTGATTGATCACTCTCCTTAAACTGTACGCCAATCACATGACAAGTGTAAAATACTCGCTATATAATTAAACCTAATATAATCGAATCTGATGCGGGTAAGAATTTCTCAATAAGAAGGATGTAACCCAATGCCGAAAAATAATAAAGAAAACACAACACCAAAAAGAAATTCCCTTAATTGTGTGAAAGAATGAAATGCCGTCAAATATCGGCACAGCACATTAAACACAGTTTGGTAGCGGGTGCCTTAATTGGGCAATAAATAATTCAATTTTCTCTTTGTCCTCACTGCTAGCTGTTTCCACCTAAAAAAAAAACTTTTATATGCACTTCATTTCATTTTGAAATAATTACGCTTAGATTTTTTGACAAAATTTGATGTAATTATACTCAGATTCCTGTAGTTTGTACAATTACACTTATCTCTTCTAAAATTAATATTGATCAATTACAAAAATCCATTCGTTATGAAATTTGGTGCAATTACACCCACACCCCTTATAATTCGCGTAAATTACACTCACACCCCTAAAATTAATGATGGTAAATAAAAAACGCAGCTGGTAGTGCTAATTCAAGTGGTGAGCTGGTGATGGAGTTGTAGCTGAATTTAATGAAGTTTTTTTATGCAGTGTTGACTCTTTTGTAATTTAAAAGATATTGACTTTATTTTAATCAGCATTCCTTTATTTCGTTTATTTGTTGTTCATATTGTTTGGGGCAGTGTTTTTATATCCGGAATGGACTGGCCAGTTCAATCGGGAACCAGAGGTCTGTCCGATCCGATTGATCCCAAAAAATCAATTCTTAATTGACGCAGTGCGAACCGGCTAATAACCGGTTGAACCGGTTCCGGTTCGACCAATCCGAATTAGCAGGCAGCATTTAAAAATAAAAAACTCATATTATTTTAGGGTTGTTTGTCGGCCAACACTCAGCAGCAGCCTCTTTAATTTCTTTTCTTATTATTTTTCTTCTTTTGTCTTCTCACAAAAAAAACAAAATTAACCTTTCCTTTTTTAATTTTCGAATCATGAATAGTAGAGAAAAATAGAACATTCAAGATCAACAACCTTAGTTATGTTTTCCCACTATTTTTTTTTTCGATTTATTGTGTTGGGAGAAATATATAGGCCCTTAATAATCTTCCAAAAAGTTATTAGTTGTTGAAATTTTAGCCATTTACTTTTTCCCAAAATTGCAATTTAACAACCAAAATTCAATCTTGGTCTATGTCAAAACAAAATAACGTGGAAATGATGTTATTTTTGCATTTTACTGATGGTGCATCTGATTTATTTAAGTGGAGCATTATTTCTATGGTGATTAAATATTGATGGAATTTTTGGCTTTAAGCAAACTAGATTTGCTTCTTATTAGATACAAATAATAAATTATTTGCTTCCATATGATTAATATTTTCTGAATTTGGTTGAGTATTGGTGTGAAATGATATTTTTTTAGTAGCAATTAAAAGAATTATAAAAATGGTAGAAAATTTTTTAATATATTTTTTATATTTTAATTGCACTATTTTTATATTTTTTGATTAATATTTACAACATCATATATATAACTATTTTATAATTTATTAGTATGTCACACTGGTCGAATCGATAGTTGAACCTATCGAACTGATTGAACAGATAACTAGTAAGACGGTCGGTTTTATGTCCGATCCGATTTTCAGAACATTGGTTTGGGGGGATTTGATTTCAACGTGCATTCTCTCATTAAGGCGTGTGAAAAAATGAATCGATATTTTTTGTGTTATTTTGCATTAAGGCAAAGTGGTACAAATTTTTCTTTGATTCTTACTGTGTTAAAGGGGCATTTTCAATTAAAAAAAATTAAAAAAATTAAACTTGTTTTAGCAAAAATCGTTCAAAAAGTAATAATCAGATTTTCTAACAGATCAATATTAACTTGAGAGAAGGGTAAGCGCAGACTTGTAGTTATGCGAAATTACGGGGGATTTTAGGTGTGATTATCTCTTAACTTTTTATCGCAATCCCACTTGTAAAATACACACACACACACACAGCACATATATATATATATATATTATAAATTAATTCAAAATCTGCGCATCCTCAATCCAAAGAAAAGCTTTATATACTACAAAACTCATATTCGTACATCACACATTGTTATACGCTACACAAAAAACCCACACTACCCATAACCAAAAACCAAAAACCAAAAACCAAAGATATTGTAACACCACCACCGCCATGGCAAGGCCCAAAACCACCGCCGCGGCAGCCTACCCACTCATCCTCGCCGCCATCTTCGCGGCGGCGCTTCCACCCCTCGTAGCTCAATTAGCACCGGCCGGCGGCCCCGATGTATCCGGCGGCGGCGGCTCCGTCTCCGGGAGTGGACTGCTTCGCGTATCTAATAAACCTTTCGGATTGCCTGACATTTGTGGAGGGTGGTAGCAACCTGACCAAACCGGACCCGGGTTGCTGCCCGGAGCTGGCTAAACTGGTCGACACCCAACCGATTTGCTTGTGCAAGATGCTTGGTGACCCGAGTCTGACCGGGATCACGGTCGATGTCAAACGGGCACTTAAGCTGCCCGGTGTGTGCAATGTCACCACCCCTCCGGTTAGCTTGTGTGCAGGTACATGCTTTTCCATGCCTCTCTCTCTCTCTATCTCTCTCTCTCTCTCTTCGATCACAATTATGATGAGAATACTCCCTTCACTATCCAACAAGTCAACAACGCATCACGTATTTAATAAAATCCTACGTTTTGTGATGTATTTTGCTCGTCCCGAAACCATTTGTTAGATATTTGGTCAATGACTGTCGTCTTGATCTTGTGTTAATGTGATTATGTTCTAAATTCATCACGATTGTTTTATATTTGTGACTAAATCTATTTATTATAAATTACTGTTTGATTCAATTTTTGGACTGTTAGTTGAGTTCGCTGGTGGTATTTTATTCTTAGATTGCCTTTTGATTAGTACTCTTTCTTGGAAATTGATTAATAACACCATTTGTTTTTTATTTGAAACATGCTGATATTTGATACTAATCTTGACTGAATGTGACATCAGTTTAAAAAAGAATTATTATTTTTTGTTACTTTTATATTTGAACTGTCCGATATGAACGGTAATGTAGTTAGCAACACCCGAGAAATGTACAAACATTTAAATATTTAAACAAAATCATCATTCAAGAGTCAAGACCCACCATTGCTCAAATAGGGGGGGTTTAAAATCAGTTTCGATATTTTATTATACTTTTGTATAATTTTTTTTTAGGGTTAAACTACAGTTAGTCCCCTAAAAATTTTCAATATTACCAATTCATGTCCTGAGAAATTTAAAATTACAAATACCCTCCCCTGATTAGTCGGTTCTCGGTCATAATTTGTTGAAGCCATCAAATTTTTTTTTATGAAATTCCAAAAATACTCTTGTTTTTCCCGGTCCAAAATTTTTTTAAATTGGAAAATATAAGGGTAAAATCGAAAGTTCAAAGAAATATGATCGGGAACCGGCTGATCAGGGGAGTATTTGTAATTTTGAAATTTCTCAAGGTATGAGTTGGTAATATTAAAAATTTTTGAGGGACCAATTGTAGTTTCGTAACTTTAGTAGATGCTATTAACCCAATTTTTTATTACACTTATTATTATTGGTGATCAATAATTCAAAAATTAAAAGGTAAGAATGGAGGGGGGGGGGGTCATCTTCTTTTGATTTATTTGTTTTTTTTTTTTTTTTTAATATGATAAAATTGACGGTTTTCTTTAATAATATGCATAGACACCACTGCACACATACTCTGTTAGAAATCGAACCCTAATATTACTTTTCCATGCCTCTAAAGATGGGTGTTTCCATTAAGAAAGAGGCCTAAACAGATCAAGTGGATGATTTTCAAGAAGATCTTTAATGATTTCTAGACTCCTCCTTTTCATTTATTCATACAAAGTTTGAAAATTCAATTTTCAAATTCTAGAGATCTTTCATCTAAATTATTCTATCCCGGCCCACAGACGTATTTTATTGACATTTATTTTGCCTGAAATTGCGGGCCAACAGACCATGTGAACTATTTAATTTGTTGCCCAACTCTATTACCCTCTTTAGTAGGTAATTTATTAGACATTTAATAAAATTTTAATTGAATTCACCAAACATTTTTTTGTGGTAATCTCAATTTTTTTTTGCTTCTTAGTCTTGAGAGTTATAAATTTTCACCGGGGTAGTTTGTATTATGTCATTTTCATAATTAATAAAAGGGCAAAAAATTTTAAACAATCTACCAATCTAGGCGAGGCCTATTTATTGTGTCTTAAATACTCTCTCTAATAAATGATTTTTTAATTTTAATTTTAATTTTTATGAATGGGCCCATGTCTCTTAAATTCTCTCCAAAAATGTTACTCCCTCCATCTCATAATAATTGTCGCTTTCAAAATTTTGTTTTTGTCTCATAATATATGTCATTCTCACATGTCAAGAAGGAATTTATTAATTTTTTTTTCTAATATACCCTTAGGAGAGAGAGATTAATAGCTGATGAGAGAAATTAATAGCTTAATTTATTAAAAGGGTATTTTAATTAAAATAATTTATCTTTAATGTCTTTAATCTATTTTCTTAATTCTTGTGCATAACCTTAAAGCGATCAATATTATGGAACAGATGGAGTATTTTTTTTTTTTTGAAGTTAAAGAAAACTATTAAAAGTTAAAGCAACAAAATTTGAAAAGAAAAAATGAAAAATAGTGGTTGGGCGTTAACTAAATCTCCACAAACATTTTTCTTAATTGAATGCAAAACACCCCTTAATAATCTTGATTGGAGACTGTGGTACAGCCGCGTTTAGCTAATTGTTATGATTTTACTTTTCACTTATGGTAAATTAAAACAAATTTTATTAAGTTCAAGATTAAATACTAACACTTATTTTGGAATCAATTTTTTGGTAGAATCAATTTTTCATGTGACAGTCTACTTTGCTTTATACCAGCTTCTTGCTTTTACTATCAAATTATCAAACATAAAATTTTTATTATTCTTACTAATGAGTAATTTATTTTATGCCATGCAGCTATTGGTATCCCAGTTGGAGCTCTAACACCAAGTGAAGCCCCTTCGGGTGGTATGTCCTTATTTCCCCCCAGAATTTGTTATTATAATATTATTCCCCACCATACATATACATATACATATACATATACATATACATATATATATATATATATTCTAGGGTTAATTCATTTTACATTCTTAAATTATCCCTTATATTGTGGTTACATTTCGGCCTCCAAAATGTATCAAATCAACCTCTTTCCTCGAAAAGTAGCACTGTAGCAAGAGTTGTTTTGTCGGAATTTTCTTCCATGGACCGAGTGTTTACATCCTGTGGTTCAGATTAAGCCACGTGTTATATGTATTTTTAATCTGGACTGCAGGGTGCATGGGTGGAGCCTATACACCTGGTCCATATATGAATTTTTCTGTATTGTCTAAGCATATAACGGAGGATCGATTGAAGTCATAGTCAAAAAAAAAAAAGAAAAAAAAAAACAAATTAGACCCTTATATCTATAGTTTAGGGTCTAATTTATTATATTATATAATTAAAGAAAGTAAACACGACACATGGTATAATTAAAGTGTCCACACTATAGCTAATCGTATATTTTTTTCTTAAATTTTCGAGAATAGTTAAAACGCGAAAAGTTTTTTTAACTAAGTGATAATTTATAGTTATAAAAATTTAAAAAATAAAAAAAGGAAACGAGAAGATTAACATTATTAGAGCCCGTGTAGATGGATTTTCTTAAAAGAAAAACACTTATTTTTCAAAAAGAAAAAAAGAAAAGAAATATTTTAGTGAAAATAATTGTGTTTGACTCGACTTTTTAAAAAAAGCAAAATCCAAAAAAAAGGCACAAAAGTGGCTTTTTTGGAAGATATCTATAATAGCTTCAAAGAAAAATATCTTTTAAAATATTTTTAATTATTGTATTCAAACAATTAAATTATTTGGTTTAAAAAAAAAATTCTACTATAAAAAGAATCTCTGAAAAAGTACTTTTTTTTAAATATTTTTTCAATATCTATCCTAACGGGCTCTTAATGGTAATTTTTTTGGAAGCTAACTAATTTCTTAATCATGTTTTGCAGGTGGACCACCGGCAGCCGAGCCCATCTCCTATGAATGGGGGTAATGGTAATGGTAATGGAAATGGAAGTGGAAGTTCAAGCAATTTAGTCTCTAACAACAATTTCCTCATTGGATTAGCAGCTGTTTTATTTACATATTTCGTTTAAGAGTATTTTCTGAAATTCATTGTGATTGATATCTTCATTATATATCATTTATATATGTTGTAGCTAGATATTCTATCCTCAGTTGTATCTTCAATAATATTCACACTCTGATTCGTGTATTCAAATTTATTTTACTTCGATTTTCACTTCAAGAATTTTGATTTTGCATTCGCAATAGAATATTGATCGGTTAAAAAAACACAGAATTTGTGCATTTAACTGCAGAAACCAACGCTGTGTTTCGTCATTGGATTTCAGTAAGGAAAACAGAAAGAAAATACTCTTTTAGCTCTCCAAGTGATTGAACTCTACGCTATATTTTTCGATACTTTTCACTGTCCTTTGACTTTTCCTTGTCGAAATGGAGGGTCCAAACAGAGCATAGACAACTTAGAACAGAGGAATATGTATGAAATAGATTGGGCACAATGCACTATATCAGAGTGTGTGTGTGTGTGTGTGTGTGTGTGAGAGAGATAGAGAGAGAGAGAGAGAGAGAGAGAGAGAGAGAGTTTTATGGTGGAGAGGAGATCAGCTGTTGAAGAGTAATAGGCCTGCAAATGGAAGAGAAAGGCTTGCCAGACCAGGCTGAATCTGCCAGCAGTGAGTTGACAGCAGGAGTGGGATTGTATAAATCCCACCACAAGTGCCTTGCGACGTCGCTGCATGCCATTTCTATCGACAAACACCCACTCTCCCCACCGTACTTACCAACTCCACAGCACGCACTCCTCACCTCCTCTATCCCTGCACAAAAAATGCATCATGTCCTCATTAAAAACCACTAAGATCAAGAAAACATATATACCTCTAATCATACATACCGTAGGCCTTAGGATTGTTGATCAACTCCATCATGCCACGGTAAACATCACAGAAGATCACGTGGGCCCCGACCAACTCTGCCCTAACGGCAACGATACTCTGCTCCAACCTGTTGTTATACTCCAAAACGAGCGTGTTGATCTCATCCGAGCAACCTCTTTTAACGCCATCAGATGAGGAGAGTATACGGGGTGCACATCCTAAGGGTAGGACGCTTGCGCAGACAATCTTCCTCACGTTTGTGGTGTAAAGGTTTCTCACAGCATTTGTTATCTGGTTCACTAAAATGTTGCTGAAATTTCGGGTGCTGATACCGGATGATGAGTTATCAAGTAAGTAATGGATCAAATCATCTTTACCGAATGAGAGGTAGAAAAGGGAGGATTTGATGAAATTGTTTGCAGTTTCTTGGCCGAGTTGAAGCTGTAGTAGCTGAAAAGTCTCGAATGCTTGGCGTAATTGCTGGTTGAGGGACTGATAGCTTCTGGCAGTAGGGTATAGTATGGTAGCTTCTGCTGATCCGAAGTTCACTCCACCTAAAATCACATCAATCGATCCGTTTTGGCTGTAGAATGGTATCATATTTGGCAACCCCATCGTCTTTGCTGCATCAATGAATGGGCGTAATTGTAATTATGCAAACCATAGGGGTTCCTTAGTGTATTTACACCGAAACCTCAGGGGGTCTAGGTGTAATTATCCCTATATTTGAAATTACAATCTTTCACAATTTTGGGACCTCGGATTTATATGTTATTTTAAACATGAAAAGGGCAAACTACACGCCATAGCCCAATATCAACTCCACGAATCTAATCTGCCAATTTGTGGTAAACAGAAACTCAACCAGCACTAAACTAACTATTATCAAGAAATTATCAACTCAAATCAGAGGGATTTAAAATTATCAAGAAATCCCATGTCCGCATTTCTTGAAATTCTTATACTACTCGTTGCGTGAGCTTTTGGGGGTGTGCGTGTGTGTGTTGGGGGGGAGAGAGGGGTAGAGAGAGTACCAAGAAGATGAGGAAGAAGAGTTGCATCGGAGCCATTGCATGGAAATAACGAGAGGTTTCGATGAGAGAGACCGTAGAACGGAGTGTTGTCTCCGCAATCAACAGAAGAGTCTCCCAACACGTAAATTGCAGGAACTGGTGACTTCATCAACTGACTCGAAAGCCCTTTATCCATGGCCGTGGCATGGCAATGTCCTATACTGACCATCAGAAATATCAGAGAACTCAGACCAAGATTAACCAACTCTCTGCTAGCCATTTTCTTGCACGTTTAGTCCCTTGTTTCAAGAGTTTATTGGTTGCTTTCTATCTTCTTACAGGTCAGTGATAATGGATAAGAAACGAGTATTGGTTTCCCCATAAAAGGGATTAAAAAGATTTATATCACACATACATAATTAGTGATTAAAAGGTTAGGCAATGCCGTTTTTTGGGTTGTGAACTTGTGACCCTTTTTCTTTGTATGGTTAGCTCATAAGTTCTGTGCTTGACATACCAACATTGGACTACTCACAATGACAATATATAAATATATATATATATATATATATATATATGTATAATTTGTTCTGTTTTCGTTCACTGCCTCATTCAGCTTTTTTTTTTTTTTTTTTGTGTTGGTTGTGTGGGTTAGGGGTATGGGCGGTTGAAGAATATGAACTCATAAAATTAGCAAGACTGCAGTTTCAAGTTTTTCATTACAGGCAGTATTATGGCATAATAGCTAAATGATGCTAACATTTTTGCTAGCTCCCTTTCACTGTTATTTGAGTTTATGAGACATTAACAATTCTCTAAATCTCTGTGAAGCACTTTCTGGCAAGCATATGCAGAGCACCATTGCTCCACTTGGTTCACCCTCTCCCCCCTCAGGCAAGAAAACACACACTTGTGGTGTCTGAGTCAGGTCGATTGGGCCCGCATACATAGGTTTCCCCCAACCAAAATCAGCAGACTCATACATCGAAAGCCGAGTCCATTGAGTTATTGTCAGCTTCCCACCAAACTCCAGCCTCTTAGGCCTATCCACATCAATATAGTCGATCGTAGACCTCAAATACTCCTCCGACACCCCTAATCGGGCGTCATGCACCAAACGGGCTGTTTCCCACAAACATCCATCAACAAGGCTCTCCACGGTGCTTGTGGCACATGCCACGCACAACGCATTCCCATAGAACCCGTCTCTCAGAGGTGGATTCTTCATCTTCCCACGTGCGTTGACAGAAAAAGTAAGGCGAAGCTCATAGTCGAGAGGCTTAATGTCCAGGGCTTTCACCCATGATCTCCACACATGAGCTGCAATTGCATCAAATGTCGTGCAAGAAAATCCTCCATCTGCTTGCGCTGATATCTTCAAACGGGCTTGGTACTCTCGGCTTATCCGGTAGCATTTCTGAACGGGCTTGCATTGCCGCAGGCTCTTTGTCAGGCTTGAGCCGTCATCAATTCTCTTGAACTCATTGTGTGGGAATTCAATCTTGGGAGGATTGCGGGGCAGAAAGATTTCCCGGTCCCAGCAAGGCTTAGGGTTCACCACCAACGAGCCCGCTTTTGCTGTCTCGGCCCATGCACTCAAAAACTGCATAGCTCCAAGCCCGTCACAGAGGCAATGGCAGATTCTCAAACCGATGCTGAAGCCACCACAACTGAATTTAGTCACTTGGGCTATCACCAGTGGCATGTTCACAACTTTGTACTGCTCTTCATCAGGGAAACTGTAGTTCAGCTTTATCCAGGTGGGATTCGGTACTGATAAATCTCCAAGATCTGCTAAGCTCACGTCCGAATGTGCCTCAACGAGCAGAGTGCCTTGATCAGGGCCAAAGAAAACTTCCAGCTTCCCGTTTGTTGTCTCTCTCAGTCGACCCGTAAAAGGATAATAAGGCACTAAGACCTTCCCAAGAGCATCTTTAAGTATTCGTACTACAGGTTCATCATGGGATACCAAACCTTTGGATTGGTAAAAATACACCGTTGGAGTGAAAACACGCACCCCAATCATGTCATCAAGATTGGAGAGGTAAAGGGTGTCTTGTTTATCATCTGCTGTGCAGTAACAATTAGACAAGATGGGATCTATCCTGTCAATGGTTATAGGGATGTCTAGTTGAGGAAAATTAAGTTCTTGAACCCAATGAGCCATGTAAAAGATTACAACAGATTCCACAGAGAGAATGTGATGTATAGAAGATTCAGTAAAAATTTCCTTTTCTGTGACTCTGTCAGATTACCAAGATGTCAGGCTACTAAAATATCCATTTGGTATTAAACTGTCTAGGCAACAACTAATTAAATTAAATTTATGTGTATATACATATATATACATATATGCATGTATATTATCCTTTTGCTTCTTTTGTAGGTAAAGTTCGGTTGGTACGCAGATAATCAAGTTAGACAGAATAATCACTCTGATTGAATGACTCAAAGTAAAGAAGATATGTAAGTTTAAGCACCAGCAATCTTGACATTCTTAAGGTTTAAAGAAAAAGAAGACTTGATTAAAGAATTAGAGAGAAGATGTGATCGAGTTGGTTCATATCTGACAGTCAATCTTCGTCCATGATCACTCTCATACAAAAAGGTCTACCAAATGTGGTCCTAACAGAAAGTTAGAAACTCACCTGTGCAGGTAGTACTCAATTTTTTTCTTCACATAAAGTAAACAGAGAGAGAGAGACAAAATGCACCTCTCGGGGCACTAGAATGGAGTCTCTGTTCAGATCACTTTCATTTTCTCATTGAGTTTAGACCTCTACTAGGTGGTTAACTTTATCAGCACATTTGTATACTGGACATGAACTGCCCACCTCAGTAGCCTTAAGAAGAAAAAGAAGAAAGAAAGAAAATAAAAAATAAATAAATATACGAATGAATGTTCAGGGCATCAAATACCAGAAACATGGAATTAAGAAATCAGGATGCCTAATGCAAATCAGAATAGCATGGATTGCAGTGTTGGATCGTGACCTTTTGACCCCATATTGTATGAAATCTTAATCAACATGGAAGGTGTACCTGTGGCAGTGGGAGTTTTCTCTTTCTTCTTTTCATGGGGGTCGGGGTGGAGTGGGTTGGGGGTTGTGCAGGCAACATCAGATTCACCCAATGCCTATCAAGTGTGCCTCTTTAAACTTGCTTCCCAAGCCGGAACCACTATGACTTTACAGAAAAGAAGATGATATGTAGAATGCGGATCACAATGAAACTACCGGCTATCAGACATTTTATGGACATTAACTTTCAATTCCTCAATCCAAGACACTAGCTTTCAATACCTCAACCCAAATCATACAAAAATAGGCCACGAGGTACACGCATTCAAAGATGAGTAAACATTGAGATCCAAGAGAAAAGATATCCAGAAGTGTAAATGCTTATTAAAGGAATAACAAAAAAGAGAAATATGTAAGCCAACTCAATCATTTTGTTAAAAAGCTGAACATCCATGTAAACACTGTCGTGAAAACTACAAGTGGTAGTTATTCTATGCTTTCATACATACCTAGACAATTCATACTAAAATGATAGGGTATAGAAACTATCAGAAACTAGAATCTAAGACTATGACTTCACTTTCCCACTAACTCTACGCTTGTTATGCCAGCCATTCTTTTCACTGTTCATCTGGTTCTTCTTTGCAGCAGCCGAGCATTGCTCACCTTGACTACCTTTCCCACTCATTTCTATTTGGAGCTTGCGGCGCCTCATCCGGTTTTCAAGCCTTATACCCCTCAAACTCTGCACTCTCTGCTCAATCTCCAGAGCTTGTGAAAAGTTCCAGATCCTGACAACACCATCTTCACCACCACATACAATCCGATCAGAACCAATGCCCAATGAGAACAAGTTGCACCCAAATCCATGTAGCATTCTCTGTGGGGGTTCCACATTCTTTTGATCCAAATAGTTAAAGGTATTTTCAGTTGAAGAATGTTTGCTTGTCTTCAACAACTTTCTAACATCAATAAGTGAAATCTTCCCATCACTGGAAGCTGAAACCAGCCAAGGGAATTCAAATGCAAGAGAAAAAACAGACCCAGTGTGAGGAACCCAAGTTGCAATCCTCCGCACATTGCACTTAACATTTCTAGTGATCTCAAACATGTGTATCGAACCATCTTCTCCTCCAGTGAACAACAGCTTCCCCGTGTGACTCCGTGCCAAAGAATACGTGTTACCATCATGAGCACTGCTAATAAAAGCAAGCTGAATTCCCGAATTGGTGTCCCAAATGTAAACGCCTGAACCTGCTGTGCTCCCAATTGTAGTATCATGAGGGACAAGGCTCCAAACCCAGTCATTATGCACGAGGACCTTCAAACATTTCAGAGAAGAGCGATCCCAAACACGTATAGTCATGTCCCAAGAACCACTATACATCTTACCAAAATCCAATGCAAGACAAGTTATAGGCCCCTCGTGTTCCCAAACTCGGAATTCCGTATTCTGATTATGAGGTGACCTAAGATCAAACAAGTAAGGGTTTCCATCCTCCACCTTCCAACCATGTATAAAACCATCCGTACCCCCAGCAATCAAAAGCTTCGTATCAGCTGCAACTGCACGGATAGTGCAGCCAAGAGGTCTGGATGATGCAATTGACAAGCCTTCTTCAAGGTCCCACATTCTTACTACCTGATCATATCCCGAAGTGAATACAAGCTTTTTGGAAACTAACACAAAAACAGTCCTCACAGCTTCTTTGTGCCCATACAGTGTCTCGAGGCTATAACGTCCCATGAGTGTCTTGCTCCGAAACTCCCTCTCCACAAACAGTTTCTTCCATGAATTCTCATCCAAATATCCTGGTCCCCAAATTGACTGCAGTTGCCGGATGTCCCCATCTTTCATAATAGAACTCCTTCCACACATGGTGCTCAGAGGCGAGTTTATACAAAGATGTATTGACACAAGACACAGTACCAAGTCCTTTTGGGTCAAGGCAATTAAGAATTTCAGATATCAATGCTGGAGGAAGATCAGTAAAAGACTGGCAATTATTAGGCAAAGGGCCAGTGGAAGGTATACCGGTTTCAGAATTAGATTTTGAAACACACTGTGGATTTTCGGTCCCTAATAGTTCAACTTGCCCTTTATTAATCAAAATGACTTGATTCGAATTGAGTTTCTGTGTATCCCAGCAAATTTTTGCAGCGTCTTTTAAGCCAATATCTGTACCCCGTTGGCATTCAAATGCCATAAAATCCTATTCTTTGGTCAGATATTCAAGCCCAAAACCGACCTCTAGAACAGAACTTAAGAATTATCAGAAAATTCTACAATGAACAATTCAGAAACAAACTGAAGTAAAATTGTGGGGGGGGGGGGGGGGGGACCCAAGTAAAAACGTGTAAAAAACCCAACTCAATCACACCCGAATAACCAGAAAAGTCAGCCTATTACTCAAGCACTAGATCCAAGAAAAGTATAAAAAGCAAGAACTTGAGTGCCTTAAGCAACAAAGAGCAGATGAAAACGGAAACAAAATCAGATGCCTCAAAATCCCAAAACTTCAGAGAAATCAAGAACAGAAGCAAAAAGAAGAAGTCAAACAAAACAAGATACCGGGAAGAACACAAAAAAATTCAAGGGGTGTGATTGAGATTGAGCGGAGAAATACCTCAAAATTGGAAAATCAACGAGCTGCAGAACACTAAATTTAAGGAAAAATAGATGCGTGAGAAGAAAAAAAACTGAACTAAATAACGAATACTATTTAGTTTTTCCAGTTAATTTTGTTTTACGATTTTCCTAGGGTTCAAAAAAGGGGGTAATTTAGGGCAGTCTATTTCTTGTGGTTGGTCGGCTTTGTTGTGTCAACCTTTGTTCATTTTGTAATTTTGTTTAGGCCCTTTTAGTCTCTCATAATTATACATATTCCCCATTTTGCAATGGGTCTTGTGGAGTTATTCTGTCATTATTTGGCTGAAATTATATTGACCTCATATTTGAAATTTTGGTCAATTATGATAGTTTTTGTAGTATTAATACTTGCTACCCTAGTTAGTTAAATATAAGATGATACGTATTTGTTATTTGTTAGAGGTGACAAATGGGCGGGTCGGGTCGAAATTGGATCGGGTTGTAAACGGGTCGGGTTCATGATGGATTTTTGATAGAGGGTTGAAAATGGGTCGGGTGGTAAACGGGTTTGAACGGGTTGTAAGCGGGTTGAGTGTGGGTTGTAAATGGGTCGGAGCGGGTCAAAACGGGTTTAATAGAATTTTTTTTATACTCATACAAATTAAAACTTAAAAAAATAAAATAACTTTTGACAAAACAAAATCAATGTTCAATATTACATTTTACATAAACTTCCATGTCATGACAATAAATTATAAGTCTAGAAAATAAAGTTGAATAAAAAAAAAAATAATTACACAAGCAAAGAGGAAAGTTGATTCCACAAAAAAATAAAAAACAAACCGGAGTGAAGATTTCAACAAAAGCCCTTCAATATCTTGTGTTTGAGATTTCAATATTCTCAACAAAGGCACTTCAGTCTCTTGTATTTGAGATTTCAATATTTTCCGCTAATCATCTATTTCCACAAAAAAAAAAAAATGTTACACAAAATTATATGAAGTTTTACCAATTTAATTGTAAAAAATTTATAATTTCACAATAAAGTATATACCTGCAACTTGAAAAGAGGTACTATCAACTTGTGCAATCAACTTCTCAATATCAGTCGAGAGGTCATTTTCATCTTCATCATCAGTTTCATAAGCTGTGGTATGGAAAAAATATAATTATATCCAAATATCAAATAAATTTATATAAAAAGTTAAAAATAGTAGAAAAGGATATTTAAAATTTGAACCTTCAAGCCAATCTCGACCACACAAAATTGCTTCTGCATTCTTTGGTAAAATTGAACTACGAAACTTCTCAATAACTCTACCACCATGACTAAATGCAGATTCAGATGCAACTGTGGTGATCGGAACACTCAAAATATCACGAGCCATCATTGCAAGTTCAGGATACCTAGCACTATTTCCTCTCCAATACTCAAGCACATCTAGGTTCGGAAATTGTTTTCTGTCAATTAAAGTCTCAACTAAATATGATTCTAATTGTGACTGGCTTCTAACATTTGCACATTGACTCTTGTACGAGTCAAACTCCTACAAAAAAGTGAAACAAAGAGAAATATTAGTTTAAACAAAAATTATAAAGAAACTAACAAAAAAATAGTGAAATGAATTTACCTTCATCATAATGTCCACATCATCGTCCACCCCCACTAGTGGCTCTAGCAACTGAATACTGTTCTGCTCTTGACGGGGATGCATGCAAATACTCATCAAACAACAACCCCATTTGCTCTTTTAAAAGATCAACTTTATCAGATTCTGTGCCCGGACTGAGTTTCTTATAGCAAAACTTAACAAATTCAAATTTATATCGAGGATCGAGAACAATGGCGAACGTCAATATAGTACTATATGACTCCCAATATTTGTCGAATTTGGGTTTCATATTTTTTGCCATATCACTCATAATACTATTGACGTGGCGTTATTCCGACCGGTAATCCGATCCCTCCCTCCAGACGGCCTTTGAATTGCTATCCCCTCGGACCTTCGATCGACTCGCTCATGGCCGATCACTCGGCGCCGCTCTCCTCTCAGTCGACCCGTTAGCTGAGGCGTGCCGCCAGGATCGCCCGTCGGTTTTCCCGGTCGACTATGTTCTCGACCGGGACCGTACCCGGTCCAACGGCTCCCTGCTGGCATTTAATGCCCCGTCAGTCCGGGTATGGGGCACCGCCTAATCCCATACCTGATTAATGGGGTGCCAGCTATAGCCTATGGACCCTACCCCTTGGCCTACCAGATGCCCACGTCGGTCCTCGACAACCCGCCTGGCTTGAGGGGCCCACGGGACCCGGTCTACTTGGACATGGTATAAATACCCTCTCATTTATGGTAAGAAACACGCATTTATTATTCCACATACCCATACTCTGCTCGAATTCCTACTCAACCGATCCACTGACTTAGGCATCGGAGGGCCTTAGCCGAGACCCCCCTCGGCTAGCTCACGTTGCCATTCCCTTTTTGCAGGACGTCTTTCCCCTCGAATACCAACATACACCGAACCGACCAGAAAATTCGATCGGAGTCGACCTGAACCATATTCGACCCGCATCATTTAGCGCCGTCTGTGGGAACACCACTGCAACTAAGGTAGAAGAGATGGTGACAACTAGAAGAAACCCCTCCGGAGCACGAAGTACGCCAGCCGTTGGCGAGGATCAACATTCGGTCCATGACATTCCCCCACCTCCACCACCGGCGGTCAACCTTCCGGCTGCCCAAACGGACTTGGCGGGCTCCTCCCGGGCACAGGCGAATGCCCCGCTCGCGACTGCCAATACCGACTACAGGAGCCGGGCACCGCTTCCACCGGCGGGGGCAACCGCGCAAGCTCCCAACACGGAGGAAATGATAACTATCCCTCTCGAGAGTTTGAGGGATTTCGTGGGCCAATGCAACCTACAAGCTTTTGAAAAACTCAAGGAGAGCGTCGTTCGCGCCGACCTCGGGCCTAATAGAGCATCACTGCCGACCGACCGGATAGTTCCATCCCGTCAGACCTCTGGTCGGGAAACGAGTTTTCGGTCATCCCGGGAAGAAGAGGAAGACGCCGAGTCAAGCCGCCACGATCGGGTTCCCCGTCGCCAGTACCCGGATTTGGGGCGTCCTTACAGGGCCCCCGCTCTAGGGAATTCGAGGGTTGATCCTGCCCTCGGGGAGCTCGAGCAGATGAGGAGTCAGCTCTACCACCTTACTCAAAAGATAACCGGTCTCGAACGTCCAGACATCGGGACGGAACCATTCGACGGGCAAGGATCCTCCTCTGATCGGTATCACGGCCGAAGGCAAAGGGCCTTTGCCCACCATATAAGAGAAGAGAAGGTCGGTCTCCACGACCGAGTGCCGGTCAACCTCCCTCACTACGACGGGAGTTCCGACCCAGACGATCACCTGTTACAGTTCGAGAACACCATCGATGTTTACCGTTTGTCGAACGGAATGATGGCCAAGTTCTTCGCCACCACCCTCTTCGGGGTGGCTCGACAATGGTTCGCACGGCTCGAGCCAGAGTCGATTCATTCCTTCGAGGAGCTGGCCGACCGTTTCTTACACCACTTCGCGGCCAAGAAAGATACCAAGCTCCCCCACACTCACTTTCATGGGGTCCGACAACAAGAAGGGGAGTCCCTACGGGACTTCATGACCCGCTTCAACAATGAGGTCTTGCGGGTCGATGACCCCCGGATCGATTTTGTAAATTTCGCTCTATACATCGCTCTCAGACATAAAGACTGCGCTAAAGCAATCGTCCTCAAACCACCTCGATCGATGAGGGAACTACAAACACTGACCTCCAGTTTCATGATCTCCGAGGAAATGCACCATATCAAACATGGGGACAAAAAGGATAAAGACCAGAAGGAGAAAAAGGAAAAAGGGGGTAACAAAAAGGACAAAGACCAACAGGAAAGGAAAGACTCCCCGATCAAACGGTACTCTGATCTCACCCCTCTGAACTCCACCCGAGGCCATATCTTCTCGGTCGCGAATCAGAAGCTGTTCAAAAAACCGAACAGGATAGCCGAGGGGAAGGGGGCTAAAAAGTCAGGTAAGTATTGCGCCTTCCATAAGCAATACGGGCATGTCACGGATGACTGTTATGCCCTCCAGAATGAGATCGAGCGCCTCGTTCGAAAGGGCCTTCTCAAGGAATTCGTGGCTGCCCACATGGAGGCGCCGACCCAGCGAGAGAGGTCCCGATCTCCATGATCCTCTCCAGCAAGCAACAAAGGATCACCATCCCGGAGAAGTGGGAAGGATCCGGATCGATCACAACCTTCCGACCAGAGGGTTCATCAACACGATCGCCGGCGGTCCGAACGGCGGCGACTCCCAATCAAGGCGGAAGCGCGTGAAGAGAAAACTGGAGCAAGGAAGGTCGAGCTCATCGGTTCCGGATCAAGCCCACCATATCAACCACATCGAGTCCAACACTATTGTGTTTAGCGATAGGGATATGGATGTAAGTCGCCCTATCGGGAGAGGGTGAGTCACCCGATGTCCCGATGGTCGTTACTACCGACGTGTCGAATTTTGCTGTGCCACGCACTTTAGTTGATAATGGAAGCTCAACCAACGTTCTTTTTTATTCCACTTTGCAAAAAATGAACCTAGGGAAAATAGACATGCAGCCGGTCCACACCCCCCTGGTCGGATTTGGAGGTTCGGAAATCGTTCCGATCGGCATAGTTCGGATGCCAACATCATTGGGTGAGGCACCCCGAAGGCAAACACTTCTCGTAGACTACCTCATCGTCGACGCACCGTTCGCATATAACTTGATATTGGGACGGCCGGCATTGAATCAATTTCGAGCAGTGGTGTCGATCTACCACCTCAAAATCAAGTTCCCCACCCCAGCAGGGGTCGGGGAAGTCAAATGCAACGTACGGGACGCTTGGAGGTGCTACACAGTCTCGTTGGAGAAGGAAAAGAAAGTCACACAAACTTCTCCATCGATTTCTCCATCGATCAACATCGACCTCGATCCCCCAGAAGGATCCCCTTCGCGAAAGCGAAAGAACGAGGAGACCAGGATCTAGCCGATCGGGGACCCAAAAATCATCGAGCTGGTTCCCGGCAATCCTGAGAAGGTTACCCGGATCGGCTCACACTTAGGGGAGGCAAGGGAGGTTATGCTGATCGACTTTTTTAGAGAGAATGTTGACGTTTTCGCATGGAGCCCCTCGGATTTTCCAGGGATCGACCCTGAGGTGATTGTACATCGCCTGAACGTTGACCCGACCGCCAAACCGATCCAACAAAAGAAGCGGACCTTCGGAGAGGAAAGGAATAAGATAATGGCCGAAGAGGTCAACAAGCTCCTCGAAGCGGGATACATTGTGGAAATTCAATATCCCGAATGGCTGTGCAACGTTGTCGTGGTCCCCAAGTCGCTCGAGAAATGGCGTATGTGCAACGATTTCACCGATCTGAATAAGGCTTGCCCAAAAGATCCCTACCCGCTGCCCCGTATCGACCTACTGGTCGATTCGACCGCGGGTGCGAGATGTTGAGCATGATGGACGCTTTCCAAGGGTACTATCAGATTTACATGGCGCCCGAAGATAGGTCGAAAACATCGTTTGTGGTCGAGCAGGGAGTGTACTGTTTCATGGTCATGCCGTTCGGACTGAAGAACGCAGGGGCTACTTACCAAAGGCTCGTGAACAAAATGTTCAAGGGGCTGATCGGTGAGACCATGGAGGTCTATGTGGATGACATGATCGTCAAGAGCAGCAAGGAGGCCGACCACCTAAAGGACACTTTCGCCGTGCTTCGGCAGTACGGCATGAAATTGAACCCCTCGAAATGCACTTTCGGGGTCCCGGGGGGGAAATTTCTGGGGTACATGGTCAGCCAACGTGGGATCGAGGCGAACCCCGCCAAGATCGAGGCCATCCAAGAAATCGCGACACCCCAAACCGTCCGGGATGTGCAACGCCTTTGCGGTCGCATCATCGCGTTGAACAGGTTCATATCCAGGTCGGCCGATCGAAACCTCCCCTTCTTCAAAACACTCCGAGGGGCGACTAGTCGATCGGTCGAGAAAGCACAGCCCCTGATCGAAAAAGGGCCGGTCGACGGAAAAGAAAAGGGGAAGAAGAAACCTGCCTTTAAATGGCCCGAAGAGTGCAATCGGGCCCTCGTCAAGTTGAAGGCCTATCTGTCCTCCCCTCCCATGCTCGCAAAGCTGATCGACGGCGAGCCCCTGTACTTTTACATGGCCGTGTCCGACGAAGCGATCAGCTCGGTTATAGTAACCGTCGCGGACAGGGTTCACCGGCCAGTGTACTACGTAAGCAAAATTCTGCAAGGCGCGGAGAAGAATTACCTGGAGATCGAAAAATTCGCCCTCGCTCTCGTCATCACGGCTCGAAAACTGCGACACTACTTCCAGTCGCATTCAGTAGTGGTCCTGACGAATCAACCATTGAAACAAGTCTTAGCCAAGCCTGATATCTCAGGGAGGTTAACTAAGTGGGCCATCGTATTAGGAGAATTCGACATCTCTTTCCAGCCCCGCACGGCCATCCAGGCTCAGGTTTTGGCCGACTTCTTGCTCGAAATGGTGGGGACTTCGGTCGAATCGGGCGAGCCGACCGGCCCGTGGGTCATGCACACTGATGGCTTCTCAACCTCCCAAGGGGGCGGAGCCGGCGTATATTTGAGAGGCCCTGAAGGCCTAGAGCTCGAGTTCGCCATACGATTGGACTTTAATGTGACCAACAATGAGGCGGAGTACGAAGCGTTGATCGCAGGAATGAAGATCGCCGTCGGCCAGGGAATCGATCGCCGTCAAGCACTGGTCGACTCCCAGCTGGTCGCAAGCCAAGTGTCGGGGGCATACGACGCTCGAGAAACGTCCATGGTCAAATACTTGGATAGGGTGAAGGCACTGAGGAACTGTTTCACCTCCTTCACCCTCGACCAAGTGCCTCGAGAAGAAAACGAGCGAGCAGACGCCCTCTCGAAGTTCGCAAGTTCCCTAAGGGGGACAAGGAGCCGGTCGGTCACATTCTTGTCCGCAGAAAAATCAGAGATCGATCAGGAGACGGCCGAGCAGGTCCTTCCCGTCGGGTTCCGAGAGCCCTCGTGGCAAGACGAGATCAAGGGTTACCCGTCGAGCGGAACCCTACCTAATGACGCTTTGGCAGCTCGAAGGCTCAGAAATCGGGCGGTCCGTTTCTCGCTCGACCGATCCGGTCGACTCTTCAAAAAGTCCTTCACGGGGCTGCCTCTTCGTTGTCTCGACCAGCAGGAATCAGATGAGATGATGAGTTCTATCCATGGCGGGTGTTGCGGGAACCATTCGGGAGGTCGATCGTTGGCCCAGAAAATCACACGGAGTGGGTTCTTTTGGCCCACTCTGGTCGACGATGCCAAACGTTTCGTCCAAAAGTGCCCAAACTGCCAAGTACCATTCAAATTTGAACCACCGGCCCCCCATGGAAATGGTAAGTGTGGATGTATCATGGCCCTTTGATCAGTGGGGCATCGATATTGTAGGGCCATTTCCCCAAGCATCTGGTCAAAGGAAGTACGCGATCGTTGCGGTCGAGTATTTCACTAAGTGGGTCGAGGCGGAGGCCGTCGCAAAGATCACGGACGCCTCTGTCCGATCGTTCATATGGAAAAACATCATATGTCGTTTTGGGGTCCCACGGGTGCTGATATCCGATAATGGAATCCAATTCCAGAGCCAGGAGGACGATCGAGTGGTGTAAAGAGCACGGAATCGAACAACGCTTCACATCGGTCGGGAATCCCCAATCGAACGGCCAGGCCGAAGTGACCAATCGAATACTGGTGCAAAACCTAAAGACCGTGCTCGGAGCACATAAGGGTGAGTGGGCTGACGAGCTCCCGAGCGTGCTATGGGCATACCGAACGACCCCCCGATCGGCCACTGGGCAAACGCCGTATGCCCTGGTCTATGGGTCGGAAGCCGTTATATCTGCCGAGATATTGCACGCGACGGCTCGAGTTGCTCACTTCGATGCCGACAATAACCGTTCAACACGGGAGCACGAGATCGAGGTCATTCAAGAATTGCGCGACCGAGCCTGGGCAAAGATGCAAAACTACAAGGCTGCCGTCGCAAGAGCGTACAACAAGGGAGTGGCCCCTCGATCCTTTCAGGTCGGGGATCTCGTCCTCAAAAAGGTTGAGGTCTCATGAAACGTTGGCAAGCTCGACCCGAACTGGGAGGGGCCGTACAAAGTCATAAAGGTCTCAAAAAATAATGCATATCGACTGGAGGATGTGACCGGTCGAGAATTACCCCGACCATGGGGGGCGGGGAACTTACGAAAGTTCTTCATTTGAACAAGCTTCTCCGCCGATCGGGTTGCTCGCACCCAATGGAGATCGAACCGAGTCAGTTGGTCTTAACTTGTTTATCATGATTTCCCGTTCGTTCCGTTTGTACTTCGAATGTTATGTTTCTTAAATAAAGCAATTGTTCGGACAATCCGTTCGACCTGTTTTGAGCAGAATTATAAAAACTACATTTGAAAGTGCAAATTCGACGGGAAAGATAACATTCATTGTATTAATAAGGGGTTCGATTACAAAACGCGGGGAGGGGTGCCTAGTATATTACATTGACTTCATCCTCCCGGTAGATAGGATTCTCGACCCCTTCCTCGACCACAGCTTGGTCCTCTCGATCGGGACCTTCGACCTCCATCGGGCTCTCGCCGCCCTGGCCTTCTTCTTCGTCCTCGCCCAGCCTCTGGGCAATGTCGTCGAGCGCCTGCTTCTGCACGAGCTTGGCTGCGAACGCAAACTCGCTGTCCGCAAACGCCGGCGCGGGCTGATCGCCTTCCCCGGCGGGCTCGCCGATCGGCTGACAGGACTTGTCCCTGTCAAGCCCGATGTCCTCCCGGTTGAATCCTTCGGGAAGGCCTCCGAGGTGCTCGATCTGGCGAACGGCTAGATCGAACACCTCACTGAGACGGGGAAAGGCCTTCACCGAGCAGACGGCATCCAACACGTCGCTCTGGAGGAACCGCTCGACCGCGGCCTTCGAAAACGCCCGTTCGTGTTCGTCTAGCTTGGCAAGCTCCTCCCGAACGCCGACTTCATGGCCCTTGGCGTAGCCGCGTTCGAAGGAAGCCTTCTCCTCTTTGTGGGCCAGGTCGCGGGCCCGTTCGGCCTCGCTGATTTCTGCGACCTTCTCCTCGAGTGACTTCTCGAGGGACTCATTCAGGGCATTCTGCTCTTCGAGTTTCTTCTCGGCCAACTCCCGCTCCGATCGGGCCACGGCGAGGAGTGTTTCGAGCTCCTCGATCTTACTTTTCAGTTGGCCGGGCTCGTTTTTTGCTGCGAGCCGGTACATCCTCTTGTACCGGTCCTTGCCCTCCTTGTACACCACCGCCCGACGGTATACGTGGTAAAACGCTTGCGGCGCCATCTGCCGATCGAAAGAAGGTCAGCATACAAGAAACAACAGCTCGAAAGTAAATCCGATCGGAAAGCTTACCCCGATTGCTCCTCTGTCGAACCAGCGGCGCACCTGGTTGAGACTCTGGCCGAGGAGAAAGCGGTGGTCCTCATCGAATTGGCACCCATGTGATAGGTGCTCGATCGGGAGCTGGTCGCGCCCTCGGAAGGTGCTGATCGATTTTCCTTCCGTCCGGGGAAGCGCCCTCTCCGATGGGCAGTCGAAATTCATTATCCTCTCCTCCTCATCGGAGTCGGAGGATTCAGATAAATCTTCCTGATCGGCGACTTGCTTCCCCTTCCCTTTGCCGACGTGGTCGGGCCCCCTCTTTCTTTTCATGCCGGAGACGAGGGCGCCTCCTTCCCTTATCACGACCCCCCTTTCGACCGGCCTTGACGGGGTCAACTCCACTGGCGAGGCGATTGCGGTCCCCGACCGCTCGCCTGTTACCTCCACTGTCGGATCGAAATCCGGCACTGCGGCCTGACCTCCGCCTTAGCGGGGTTATGCTGGGGGTGGCCCGAGGGGCGGTTGATGGGATGCTCGATGGGGCCCTCAGCGCCCCTGGATGACGAGCCCCTCTGGCTCGACGACCGACCCGCCGCCTTCTCAGCCTTTTTCCTCTGAGCGGCCGCCAGTTTAGCGAGCATAGCTCTTTGGGCTTCCATGAGCACGTCTACGTCTGCAAGAAAAACCGATCGTTAGAAACTATAACACTGACGATCGAAAAACACACTCGAAGGGAAATTAACATACCGAGTACTGTATCGGGTGGTGATTCGACCAGGGAGATGCCGGCGCGGTACAAAAACTCCTCTTGTAAGAGGTACCCGCTCCACATCACCCCCCGTTCGATCTGGCGGGTACGAAATAAGGGGTCCTCCCAGGTTGGATTACCAACTCCGCCGAACTCGATCTTCTCGATCTCATCGTTCCATTTCCTCAGAACGGGGAAACCCAAGGAGTGGTAAACGAAGAAAAACTTCGCCTTCCACTTCTCCCCGTACGAAGATTGGCGGGTTTGTATTATTCTTGACCCGGTCCGGGCCGGGCCATTATATAAAAGAAGCCGCCTCGATCGCCCGGACCATACCGAGCAGAATTTTGTACTTTAAAAAATGAGGCAAAATTCTCGATTGATGGGGCCTGGCCTAGAGCCCTCATCATTACTATGAAGCTATAAATTATACAATGGGAGTTCGGAGAAAGTTGAGCAGGAGGTAAGTCCAAAAAATTATAAATAGCCGCCGCATCGTCCGAGATATGGAACCGGAACCCGTTCCACAATGCCTCCAAGTGGATGGCGATAGTGTTACGGGGCGGTCGACCCATCTGCGAGCTGACGGGCGGCGCGAAGGCTTGGAAATCCGACGGGATATGGTACTTGGTCACAGCGTTGGCGACCTCGGTCGGAGTCATCGTCGATGGGATATCGTCATGGCCACGTTCAGTTCTGAACGAACGTGGAGCATCGACGTCCTCATCAACATCCTCCACCTCATCGGTCGCATAATGCTCGACCTCCCCCTCGGCTCCACTCCCGGTCGGGTTCTGGCCAGAGGAAGTCGAGCCGCTGCTCGAAGTACTCCCCTCGGAGCTACCCTCCGGGGAGCCTCCTAATCCGGCCTCTCGAATCAAACTACGGCTAGCCATTGACGAGCAAACAAAAAGAAAAGATCGGGAGAGAAGAGTTACCTAGTGAGAGAGTCGGATCGACCTAAGTAGGGATTTTCGAACGGCTGGGAAGACAAACGATCGGCACAGCGCAATAATTCTCGCAGGAATGGTGAAGTCAACGCGCGGTCCGCCTTTTCTATTTATAGGCTGATAAAAACCCGCCTCGGGAATGCCAAAAGGCGCCATAATTACAGCTGTGACTTTTCAAGTTCCCGGCGGTTATAACCCGGTCGATTCAACCTCCCCGGTCGATCGTACAATCGACCCGCGGAGTGGGGGGGCTAATGACGTGGCGTTATTCCGACCGGTAATCCGATCCCTCCCTCCAGACAGCCTTTGAATTGCTATCCCCTCGGACCTTCAATCGACTCGCTCATGGCCGATCAGTCGGCGCCGCTCTCCTCTCAATCGACCCGTTAGCTGAGGCGTGCCGCCAGGATCGCCCGTCGGTTTTCCCGATCGACTATGTTCTCGACCGGGACCGTACCCGGTCCAACGGCTCCCTGCTGGCATTTAATGCCCCGTCAGTCCGGGTATAGGGCACCACCTAATCCCATACCTCATTAATGGGGCGCCAGCTATAGCCTATGGACCCTACCCCTTGGCCTACCAGACGCCCACGTCGGTCCTCAACAACCCGCCTGGCTTGAGGGGCCCACAGGGACCCGGTCTACTTGGACATGGTATAAATACCCCCTCATTTATGGTAAGAAACACGCATTTATTATTCCACATACCCATACTCTGCTCGAATTCCTACTCAACCGATCCACTGACTTAGGCATCGGAGGGCCTTAGCCGAGACCCCCCTCGGCTAGCTCACGTTGCCATTCCCTTTTTGCAGGACGTCTTTCCCCTCGAATACCAGTATACACCGAACCGACCAGAAAACTCGACCGGAGTCGACCAGAAAAAAGCTCAGTCATATCATAGAAAGGCCTCAAAAATCTCATGATTTTTTCTACTCTGCTCCACTCTTCAAGCGTTGGGCACCATTTATAATTAGGGTCAACAAGTTTCAACTGACAAAATGCAACTGAATACAACATAGCACTATCCAACATCAAATAAGTAGAATTCCACCTCACAGGCATATCTTGTTTCAGTTTCTTACTCGTTTTAAGACCTAACTGCTTCACGCACTCTGCAAATCTTATGGTCCTCATTTCAGACCCTCTCACATACTTCACACTATCACGAATTTTTTCTATGCATGTATCAATGTTCTTTAAACCAGCTTGCACGATCAAATTCAAGATATGAGCACCACATCTCACATGTAAAAATTCCCCATCACATATTGAAGAATTCATCAAAGAAAGATGGTTTCTCAGCAAATCAACCACACCTTCATTATACTTCGCATTATCCAAAGTTAAAGTAAAAACTTTTTTCTCGATCCCCCATTCTTGTAAAAAGCCAATTAGTTTCTCCCCAATATTTTGACCATCATGTGGAGGTGGTAAATGTCGAAAAATAAGCACTTTTTTTTGCAATAACCAATCATTGTCAACATAATGTGCAGTAACTGCCATATACCCATTCGACACAAGTGAAGTCCACAAATCAGACGTCAAGCATATTCTACTATTTATAGAATCCAAGGTTCCTTTGAGCTTTTCCTTTTCAATTTGATAAATTTTCAAAATATCTGCTTTTACTGTGTTTCGTGACACATGAACAATCTTAGGATTTAAATAAGAAAAAACTTCTCTGATCCCTTCATGCTCAACAAATCGAAAGGGATAGTTATGCTTGATCATTGCTTTAGCTAACTTTTCTCTAAACACAAGTTGATCAAATTCTTCAGATTGACCCTCACGAAATGGACAATTCTCTATCATGTGCCTTTTTAAGTTAGTCGTCCCACATTGACCACTAATATAGACTTGTCCACACCTTTTGCACTTAGCTTTCGATTTCCCATCCTCAATTATTCTGTCAAATGTTTTCCACACAATTGAAGAAGATCTTCTAGATCTCCTCAATCCAACCGACGAACTACCTTCACTAAATATGCGTTCTTCTTCTTCACCATCCATCATAAAACTCCCCTTAAAATCATGTAAAATGCCACAACCGTCAATCATAATTAAATTTTGTAATTGCAAACATATATATTTAACTCACTACGTGCACATATACTATGGCATGTACATATATACCTATGGATGAAGTAATCAATGGACATGATCCAAAGGTTCATGTTAATTCCACCAAGAGTACGGGCTTTAAAATATCATACACTAGCTTGTTCCTATGTTATGCATTGAAAACAAGGAAAAAGAAAGATGGTTGTAACACATCACATAATACGCAAAAAAAGCATGCCCTATGCATAAAAACTGGCACATCCTTAGGCAGAAACTAGATGGCGCAGTATCCTTGGGCATATAAAACAATTTATTTTAAAAAAGCACTCAGTTAATTTAGTTACGAGTTATCCGAAATAATTTTGTAATTTCATTTTAAAATGTAGATATCTCACTGACTAACCGTCAAAAAAAGAAAAAGTAGTACACAGGGCAGAACATATCTCGTATTCCAGAGCAAGATGGTAAATACTTGCAACCGTAACAACTTCCTTTCTTGTTTAGCAAAAGAGGAAACAAATTGATGGATTTTGTTGGTGATGCAAATTTGTGAAGCAATGAAAACGCAGCTGCGAGAACAAACTAACAAATTCATACAACCCCTCAAGTGCATATAATCTCATTAACATTTGCAAATCCCAATTAATTTAAGAAATGATACATAGTGTGTTACACCACTCGCATTAATGTTTGTTGAGAGACATTAGGGCCCACAAAACTCTTTTTCACTTGTGCAAGTCAAGGACCCCCAAAATATCTTTTAGGACTTTGATTTGGCTAAATAATTCTAATATAGAGATAATCCACAGGAAATATAAAAAGCAATTGATGCAGCACAGGCACAGAATTGCATCAAAATAACCAGCTGTTCATTTCTTTTTGGCTGCATTTTTGAAGAAATTAAGCTTGACGCCATCACAGATCACTACCAGAATAAACACAAGACTGGAGATACCGCAAAAATCTAGCAGCCGCTCCAAATTATTTATCTAATCACAACATTCATCCATTTCAGAAACACAACACTAGAAAGAAATTATCACAGCTTTGCAGAAATGAAAAATAATAACAAAAACAATCTCCCAAAATCATAAACAAAGAAATAACAAAAAATCAAGAAATTACAAGAGCCCCAGAAGCTAAAATCAACAATAAGCACAAAAAGATCGAAACTGGATCAAGAAAAAACTAGAGAAAATCATTACCAGGAAGTCAGGAACAATCTGAAAAAGGGATTGAGGAGGAGCACAGTTGAGATGTAGAGAGAGAGACGCGTTGAGAGAGAGAGAGAGAGAGAGAGAAAGCCGTATAGAGAGAGAGAGAGAGAAAGAGAAAAGAGAAAAACTTTTGGATCAGTAAAATTCTTTTTTTTTTTTATGGTTTGGGTTGACCCATTTAAAACCCATTAACAAACCCATTAACAACCCATCAAAAAATCATTTAAAAATCATAATTAATTGGACCCATTTGGACCCAACCCATTTAAGAATTTCTCAAACCCAACCCAACCCAAAATTAATTGGGTTGGGTTAGACCCATCATATAGGATCCATTTTGCCAGGTCTATTATTTGTAGTTATTTATCTAAAAAGATCAGTTATTAAAGATAATTAAATATTCAATATCTTTAATGGGACTTGAATACTAATTAATTATTTTGCACATCACATAATTAAATGGAATGGTATCATGTATTCATTTCATTCCGCATCTTTTTTTGTCTCTCCTTATTTTTCTTACTAAAGTTATAGCATTACTATTTAAAACATGGCATTCAGTAAAGCACATATAGTATGATATACACCTTCATTTTGCAACAACAAACCTTACAAGTTGGATCTTTTTATAAGTAGAATATTTTTGAAAAAAAAATTAAAAATAAAAATAATCATGTTACATAATCATGTCTATTAAATTTAGTGGTAACATACTGATGTTGCTGATTCTGGTAATCGATCGAATTGAGGGGACTAGGTTCACTCTTACAAGTGACTTTAAAAGAGAAGTTGGGTTTTCCTATATAAGACGATAAACATGTTAGTTGGTAAAGGGGATTTTTTTGACTGAAAATCTCTAATGCTTAAGTCGGATATTGAGGACTGAGAATATCAACTTAGGGTAAGATTAGAGATTTGAGCTATTTAACAAAGTTTATCTACCCCAATAAATTAGGAGTTATTTATAACAAGAAGTCTTAACCTTGGGAGGGTTGTAAAAGTTATTTATTTAAATGACTCCTAAATTTCTCTAGTTCGTCATGAGTCTACATAGGTTAAGCGAACGTCCCTAGTAGGGTGCTTACACAACATTTAGGATGGATGCATTAATTAAGATCCGATGTCAAGGTGACTTAATTGATCTCCATAGCTCATCATTGAGTTGGCAGCACATTAAATGCCTACATGACTTAATTTGACTTGCATCAATTGCTTAATATATCAATAAAATTACATATCTTGTCATGGGGATATGCAACTTAGGGGATTCGAACATGTCTTCTCGAATACAAATTCAAGAGGCTCCCTAGGTCTTTTTGACCCAAGCCCCAGGATTGTTGGCTTGATGGATGATCTTCTCAAAAATGGCCCTGAACCATAATATGAGGGGTGATGGGTAAGTGGGCTCCTCTCGTGTAGGTGCTCAATAATAATCCAAGCGCATCATGCCGAGCCCCTTTTTTCGTGCTCAGGGATGCAGGTGTACATGATGTGTGGGAATCATGCTATGCAAAGTGTTTCAAAATATACCACGCCACATACCTTATTGTCTGTATACCTTAATAAAATTACAAACACAATTGCTTTGCGATTCACTAATCAATAAATTTTAAATAATTATTCGAATTTTTATTTTATCAAACAAAATGAAGATATGTGATAGTAGTTGTTATGCATATTAAGCGTCAAGGAAGCTTTGGTTTTCTTATGCGAATACCTTAATACAATAACAAACTACATCAAACCCATAAAACGACTACAAACCAAATTTACATTTCGGAGGAAATTAAAAGGGCATGAATCATTTCTTACATTTGGGGCAAAATCAATTTTTCTTTAATTTATGTGAAAAGAAAAGTATTTATATTCAATTAATTTATAGGGAACAAAATATTAATTTTCTTAAGTTACATATAAAAGTTATATGAATGCGTATCTAAGGAGTAGCTATCTAAGCTATGCATTCAAAGCAAAGTTCACTCAGCCATTGGCATTAATTAATTCCCAATATTTTTTTGTATATTAAAAAGAGTAACAACAATTCTCTAATGGCTCTTGAGAGAGAGGACTCTGCCTCCCATCTCCTCTAAAGAACAAGATTTGTTGCAACAAAGCTCTGAGAAAGTTAAGATAGGTAACATGGGAGGCGACAAACACATGATGAACTCTGAATACCATGAACAGGTGGAAAATCACAACTGGAAGCACTCATACCTCAACTCACTTGTAGGCAATAGCTCACGAAAGGGGGCAATGAAATTTTCAGCACAAGGTATGCTCAATCTAAAGAAGGTTCACATTATCAAGCCTTCTAAAACTAACCCCTATCCCAAGATAGTATTGGATCAGGACAATAAGGAGGAAATTAAAACTTCGTGGAAGGAAGCCCTCATCCTATGAATACTAGGTAAATCTATAAGTTTCTCCCTCTTATCGGCCAAGATCAACGCAATGTGGAAACTACAAGGTGAGTATGAACTCATTGATTTAGACTATAGTTGATCCATCCTCAAACTCAATGATCGAGCGAAGGCTGAGTTTGTGCTTACAGAGGGGTCGTGGGTCATAGGAGGACACTACTTAATTGTTCGGAAATGGTTTTCGAATTTTCAACCCTCCAAAGACAAACTCACCACGGCAGTGACTTGGGTAAGAATTCCAAAACTCTCCGTCGAATATTATGAGGAAGAAATTATCTACTCTATTGCTGCAAGCTTAGGAGAACCCATTAAGGTGGATCACAACACGTATTGGGCATCAGGGGCAAATTCACTCATTTTTGCCTTCAAATCAACCTTGAGTAGCCGTTGTTGAGTAGCGATTGACGTGAACAACAATGTATTCCCCGTCGAATACCAGAACATTCTCGTTATTTGCTTTGAATGTGGCGAGGTCGGCCATCGGAGTTCAAACTGCCCCATGAGTGCGCCACCGAAATCAGCCGAAAACTTTAATCCATCCCAAACAACTATAAAGGACAATTTTCAGGTAAAGCTGCAACAATCCAAATATGGGGATTGGATGCTAAAAAAGGTAGGACCAAGACTCCAAACAAAGAGAACTATACTCACGTTAGCTAAAAAAAAGAATGGCAACAGATTTGTCATGTTAGGTGAAGACCATGCATACCATGCAAAAAGTCTGATAAACTAGTTAAATAACACAAGAAATTCACAAATAAATGACTCTTTGTCCTCTGACGCAGAACATGAATAACACTCTGGGAAGTCTAGTCGAAGCTAGCCACCAACATTTGATAGCCCTCAGCTACCTTTTGGCCAAAACCACACTGACAAGTACCTTACATTTCTGGAAAATAACCTAATTTCGACTACAGCCACACAAAAGCCTTCATTCTCTCTAGGGCATGGATATCCTAAAATATCCTAAAACCATTACTGTCCATCATTTTGAATCGCCAAAAGTCAACCCCACCATCGATAATCTCTTGACCATCGAAAATAGATCAACAACCACCCAAATCAACCCTAATCACCACTGTGAGAGCCGAAATAGTATAAATGCAATGAAGCAGTATAAATCTAAAAATCATCTCAGCCTAGCTCGAGACATGATCCCAACAACCTTATGGACCTCCCGGACCCTTTCACCGTGGCTTCCCTAGGATGTGGTATCGTTATCAACTGGAAATGATGGCTACACCAAGATTGGAGTCCAGCCTAGATACGAGACTAAACGTAGTGAGAATCACGAAAATAAAGTCAAAATATTAGTAAGTGGAAGCAACCATCTGATATCCTCAATGGGGGGGGGCAACTTTTTCTCAATTGCAGCATGGATTGGAGCCTAAACAAGCCATAGAATGCTCGTAATGTAGGTTGATGAGGATATTATTGGACCAGCTGAGGAAGGCGGCAACTAGGATCACAGTGGAATACCCTAGCCTCCTTCATCATCTTGAAAATCGTCCAATGAAGATCCTATCTTGGAACTATCAATGTGTAGGTGGTAGAACTTTTAGAAGACATTTTTGTGAATTAATGAACGAACACAATTCCGATATTGTATTTTTAATGGAGACTAAAGTGAGTGAAAAAAGGGCAGCGGCTATCTCCGTGAATCTTGACTTCCCGAGTGTGTGTAGGGCACCGATGGTAGGCAGAGAGGGCGGCATTTGGATGCTTTGGGATGCCGCGAGAATCCAAGTACAGGTTGTACAAGCACTTCCACAAGTAATCCACGTGGTTATTGGCCCGTGACTTGACGAAGTATGGTATTACAGTGGAATTTATGCGAGTCCGAACTCGGGACGGAGAGACGTATTATGGAATAAGTTGGAATCTATGAGCGTACTCATAAATAAGTCTTGGTTACTCACCGAGGACTTCAATGATATTGCAAGTGTTTATGAGAAAAGTGGAGGCAAACTGACTACTTGGGGGCACTGCATGAAGTTTCAAGAGATGATGGAGAGGTGCGAAATCATGGATATAGGATTCTAGGGGCCTAAGCTAACGTGGACAAACAAACGGTGCAATGGTTTTCTTGTATGGGAAAGATTGGATCGATCACTTGCAAACTCGGCATGGAGAATGCGTTTTCTAGGAGGTATTGTTCATACTCTACCTCGTATTCATTTGGACAACTGTCCTATTTTGACTTGTTGTTTCAATCCGAATTTAATCTCTATGCAGAAGCCCTTTAGATTTGAGTTAGCTTGGACCACCCATCCGAATTGCGAAAGCATCATCCACCAAGTTTGGGCGAAAGAGGGCAATATTTTGAATTCCTTATCCATATTACCTCGAGCAATGAAAGAGAGGAATACTAGTGAATTTGTAAACATTTTTTTGCAAAAAAAAAGAAAGTTGTTAGCACAGACTAGAGGTATTCAATAGAATAAAAATAGTGTGCACAACACCCTTCTTAATGATCTTGAAACTAGACTTATAGCTAAGTACAGTCTTATACTTCACCAGGAGGAATTACTTTGGTATAAAAAATCTAGAGTTAATTCGCTCCACTATGGTGATAAAAACACCTAGGTTTTTCCATCTGTTTACTATTTGTAGAAGAAGGCGAAATAAAGTCGAGGCCTTAAAAGTTGATAGGAATTGGCTTACGGATAGGCAGTTACTAAAGGCTCATGTTCTTAATTTTTTCACCGGGCTATTTTTGAGGCCTACCGTCCCTACTAACAGGCCCCTCGTAGCTAGCCCCTTCCAACGAACACTCACTTCGGAAGCGGTTAGGGCCCTGGAGAGTAGGGTGTCCATGGAGGAATTATTTAGTGTTATCAAAAGCATGGACCCCCTATAAAGCCTCCGGGCCAAATGGATGTTATGCTTTTTTTCTATCAAAAATACTGGAGTACAGTAGGTGAGTCAGTTTTTGAGTTCATCAAGAGTTGCTTCCTTAAAAGGAAAATCCCTATGGAACTTGATCATTCGTATATAGTTCTCATCCCCAAAATTTCCACTCCTAATTTGGTTTCCCAGTTTCGGCCCATAGCTTTTTGCATTGTTCTTTTTAAAATTATTAATAAAACCATTGTGCTTAGGCTAAAGCATTTCTTTAGCTCTCTTATCAACCCAAGCCAAAGCAGCTTCATCCCGGGTAGGAGCACCCACGATAACATCTTAGTGTTGCAAGAGCTTGTCCATACCATGAGAAACTTAAAGAGTATGAGGGGAGATATGATTATCAAAATTGACCTTGAAAAGGCCTATGACAAGGTCAATTGGGGCTTTTTTGAACAAACCCTCTGTTTCCTGGAACCTATAATTGAACTCATTATGAGTTGTGTCTCTAGTGCACATCTATCTATTCTTTGGAACGGCGAACCCCTTGAACCACTTATTTACCCGAATTGCGGGCTTAATCAAGGGGACTCGTTATCGCCATATCATTTCGTGCTATGCATGGAAAGATTGGCGTACATAACTGAGAAAGCAGTGGCCAACAAAACTTGGAAGCCCATTGCTAGCTGTTAGAGTGGACCTAGAATCTCCCACCTCCTATTCGTGGATGATATCATCTTGATGAGCCATGTGACTCATAATTGTGCACTCACTATCACTAAAATCCTCACGACGTTTAGTGAAGCTTCGGGCCTCAAGATTAACCTCTCCAAGTCTAAAGTCTTTTTCTCCCCTAAGACTCACCCTAACATCAAAAGGGACGTCGTCACCACTCTTGGGTTAAGCGTTACCTCGGATATGGTAAATACTTGGGTGTTAAGATTACCAACTGGCGTAGTATGATTGCTAACTATTCTAACATGATTGATAGGGTTCAAGACAATCTCTCGACGTGGAAGGCCAAAAACCTTAACCTCGCCAGCAGAATGACCTCGATCCAATCGGTTACCTGGGCAATTCCCGTTTACACCATGTACACGAGTTGGTCACCCACTAAGGTATGTAACCAACTTGATAAAATCAACCACAGTTTCCTTTAGGCCATAGATGGCAACCTAAGGAGGATTTATCTTGTGGGGTGGGATAAAGTCACGAAAAAGAAGCCTAAAGGGGGATTGGGATTGAGGGAAACTCGTAGAGTGAATATGGCCTTGTTAGCCTAAAGTTGGGTGGAGGCTTTTGAGAGGGAAAAATACTCTTTAGGGGAAGATCTTCGAATAGAAGTACCTTAAAGGGAGTGACATACACACCACACCAAGCCTCAAGCCTCATCCCTTTGGAGAGGAATTGTCAAGAGTGTTAAGACAGTGGAGGGCATGATAAGTAGAAGATTGACAATGGGATGAACATCTCCCTATGGTACGATAGATGGGTAGGGGGGGGGGGATAGAATCTCTAACCTTCTTCATTCTAACATGCACTAGAATGAGATGAATCTTAAAGTGTCTCATATCATCGATGCGTCGGGCCAATAGGATCTTTCAAAGCTTCGAACCACCATCCCGAATGACATGGCAACCTCTATTCATAGCATGTCAATTCCCTACAACAAGCTAAAGGAGGACATTCTCGTATGGAGTGTAATGAGCAATGGTTCTTTCACATGTAGGTCGGCTTATGACTTTCTGGCCTCTCAAGATAACACCAACAACACTCATGCACAAAAGTGGATGTGGCTCTAGAAGTTACAGTGCCCACAAAAACTTAGGTTGTTCCTTTGGCTTTGCATGCACAACGCACTCCTCACAAATGTGGTTAGGATGGATAGGCACTTTGCTCAATCTGATAGATGCACTAGATGTAACTTGGCCAGGGAGGACATTTTGCATTCTCTTTCACTACCCTGAGGCGATGCAAATTTGCGAATTCTTGATTATGCCCACTGAGCTCTCATGATTCTTTACCACTCACTTGATAATTGGTTTGAATGCAACCTGTTCGCTTCTTTCCATAGCATCATTCTACCCGAGTGTGAATGGAAACTCATGTTCCTTGCCACAATTGGACCTTGAGGAAAACGAGAAACAACTTTGTCATTGATAACTATCCTGCCCCAGTCTTAGAAACTATTTTCTCCATCAAAAGGCTAGCAGTTGATATGATCCAATCTTTTCCATCCCACGCGAGTAAACATGTTAAAACCCCTTATCGATCACGATGGCACAAACCTATGTTCGGATGGTCCAAGCTAAACACGGATGGGAGCTACTACGAAAGGACAAGAACAACGGCAGCGGGTGGCTTAGTTAGAGACATGTGGGGGACCTGGCTTTTTGGGTACGCATGCAAGCTAGGGAAAATCACTAACACTGCTGCAGAACTGCTGAGGCTATAAGAAAGGCTGAAGTTAGCTTAGGATAGGAGAATCCAGAAAGTAGCAGTGGGAGTCGACTCCAAGGTCATTTGGAACATGGTTAGGAAGGCGGACACAACTACACATCCCTTGGGAAACATCACTAAGGATTGTAGGGACCTACTTCGGAAGCCATGGGATATCACCTTCGAGCACCCTAGTTGTGATGGCAACAAATGTATAGACTTCTTGGCCAAGTTGGGGCATCACCTAATGCAGGATAGCTTTGTTTGGGATTGCCCGATCAAAGAGATGGACGATTTGCTCATGGAGGATAGCCTTGAAGAGGGCTAGAGGTCCATTATCTCCCTTTAGTAACCCCCAAAAAGAGAGAGAGAGAGAGACAGAGAGATAGAGTAACAATAAATAATATTTGGGCTTCATTGTTTGTGGGCTTGTCAAAAGTAAAGGAAAACACTTTCGATACAGTAAAGGTCGAAGTAGTCTAGCATTCGCTTCATTATACAACAATTTAGTGAGACAAATTCTCTCTCTCTCTCTCTCTTTTTTTTTGAAAGAGACCAAAGCATATTGAAAATTATAATTAAATCCGTTTGGATTGAAAAACCATACATGCAAGGACATTAGCCAAGTAGTTAATCGTGTAATGAATTTTTTGTTTACCCGACCACTGGGAAACCATTATATGAACTCAATGTTCAAATCCCTTATATGAATCAAATAATTCAAATTATATTATATCTTGTATGTTGATATTTTTTTTACATGAATTAATAATACGGCATAATTTGAATGGAGAATTCAGATTGGGTGAATAGAAAAATCCCCTCCCAAATAGCTTTGACTGGAGATACCTGCAACCATAAGGTACACCAAAGTGATGGTAATAAGGTACATAAAAATAGGGAGACGAATTCAATGGTTGTACCACTTTCAACTTTCCAATTTTGCATGTCCCGCTATGTATCCCACCTTGGAACAGGGTCAATTTAATGATTCGAACTTTCCAGTTTCAATCACAGATCATTTCTTCATTTTCTTTGTTGTGTTTCTATGAATAAATTATTGTTAACTTGAATGCCCATATTAGATTATTTATAATATCACTTAGGTTTGCACATCTGAAATATATTTCATGTTGAGTTTATTTTCTTAAATTAAAAAATTAATAAATCAACCTCTTATAATGATAAAATTACGAAACAAATTAGTCTCGCAACTATTAGGAATTATTTTTTTATATTTTATTATTTAGGGGATTAATACAATAAAATTACTTCTGCAATCAATCATAGCAACACGGTTATTGTTTCAATAGAAAAAAATATAAATAATTTAAAAGTTTTGCTTGATTTGAAGGACATTGGAACTTAGAATGTACAAAAATCCCTAGTAATAAATATGTGTTTTTTTGGAAAATTTTCATAAACTGTATATTTCAAAATCTTAAGCACTCAAAGTTTAATCATTTTGTTTTTGTCTTGCGGTGTATAATTTTGCTAGTTTTTACTACTACACACTGTTGCTATTTTGTATTCAAATCTGAAAAGTACACTATGCTAAAAACTTTGGACTTTGCTATTCCTTCCCTCTCTCTCTCTCTCTATATATATATATACATATATATATATGTACGTATACGTCAGAGTTTTGGGCTGGTGGGTTTCTACTTGATCTTCTCTCTCTTCTGTCCCTCACATAGCACACGCACTTTATGAAGAAACATGCAAAAATTGCTATAAAAGAAATGAAGGTGGGGGGAAATAAAGTTGTGTTTGTGTTTATTTTCTCTACTTTAAATGATGAATCTAAAAATAGGTGTTGATGAGCCCTCATTTTTCTCCTCCATTTCCCTCTTCTCTTGCCATCTAATCCTCTACTTTGGCCATTTTTTTTTCTTTCTTTTCTTTTCTTTTCTTTTTCTTTTTTGGCTTTTCAAATTTCACATCCCAACAGCTGATTGATTTCACTCACAATCTCTCACTCTCTGTATATATCACTGCTCTGTTTCTCTCTCTCTCTCTCTCTCTCTCTCTCTCTCTCTCTCTCTCTCTATTTATATATCTAAATAAGTGGATCTTGGCTTCATCTATTATTCACTGATCACACAATAGGGCTTCTGGGATTTTCTAGATTTTTCTTTCTGATTTTTTCTGCAATCGTAAAAAGGAAAAGAAAAAAAAAAGATTTAAGCTTTTTCGGATTTTCCATTTCACATTGTTCTGATTTGCCTGCCCTTTTAAAGACTTTCAGCTGGTTTTGTTTAGTTGTGTTTCCAGTATAATTTGGGATCAGATTTGGATTTGAATTTCTTTCCCCTTAATTCCTTAGTTTTCTCTTCTTTTGGAAAAAAAAGATAAAAGGAAATCTGGGCTGATCATTTGCTGCTGCAGTGCTTCGGACTCTTTTGTGTGGTGGTTAATAAAAATGAGTCAATATTGATCAAGTACATTACTGTTACTTTTCATTTCAGTTAATGCTTTTGCATGCGCATGCTCTGTTGAATGCCTGAATAAATGCCCTTTTCCTGAATGCAGATACGATTACTGTTTATTAAATAACCCGAAATTATTGAACCGACTTGTACTGCTGTGAATTTAAGATTCTGGGCTCCACTGATCTTAAGTTTCGAAGTTGTTTATTACATGTTGCATACCCTACATATTTGTTTAGTACATGTTGCATACTCTACATGTCTCCTTTCTTGGCAAGTTCGAATTGTGTTAAATCTGTTTTATTTAGAGAATTTAGAATTCTAGGTTCTGAGCCATTTGATAATGTTGTGTTTTTTAACAAACTTATGAAGCTTTGGTACTGCATGCATTAGCCTTGAGGATTCTTTTCCGGGATGCGGAAATTTAGTGGTGTTGTGTATAATTATTTGCCAAATCTTGATGAACATTCCATGTTTAGTGTTCAGCGTAGCTGTAATTCAAACTCATTGATGGTGAACTTTTATCATTTTGAAAGAAGCTGTTGCCTGTATAATCGGTCATTCGAAAATTGGTGGCTCGTAAGTGTGGGTTCCGCAGAACATTATTTAGTTTCTTTGTTTGAGTTTGATGACATGACTCATGTAATGGTTTAGAGGTTTTATAGACTTGGAATATGGTTGGTCTTTCAAAGAATTGTTGTTTCCTGTCTTCTTTATCTTGTCAATCCTAGAGGCTATATATGTTATGGTATATATAGATAAGCTCCTTGTCATCGGTTACTAATACTGTAGCTTTCTCAAATTTGTCATTTTCTTCCACCTTGATAATGGGCTCTTTTATTTTAATTGACATAACGTAATTTCACTTTGGAAGTATTGCTGTATCTGTAATCTGTATATAGGCTTATGCATTTTGTTCTTTTGGAATGTCATATGCTATTATTGATTTTCCTTTATTTATTAACATATTAGGAAAGATGAGCGTGACAAGTGAAAGTGACGAGAGGGTGATGTCTAAGCATGGCATAGGCTCACCTGCAGCTGCTGATGCCAACAGTGGAGGAAATGTGGGAGGGAATGGACGGCTGAAGAAAGGTCCATGGACTTCGGCAGAAGATGCCATTTTAGTCGAATATGTCACCAAGCATGGAGAGGGGAACTGGAATGCAGTTCAGAAGCACTCAGGACTTGCCCGTTGTGGGAAAAGTTGTCGTCTGAGGTGGGCAAATCACCTCAGACCAGATCTTAAAAAAGGGGCATTTAGTCCAGAAGAGGAGCGGCTTATCATTGAACTGCATGCAAAGATGGGAAATAAATGGGCTCGTATGGCTGCTGAGGTGCGTGTCTCTCTCGCTTTGCCTGTCTCATTTACTAAGAGTGGTTGTTTTTTTTTTTTTTTAAAATTGTATTGTGTCCTATTGTTGCATTTGAGCTGTCCATTTCTTAAATTTTTGTCACATGTACCTCGAAAAAAATTGTTAGAAACATAGTCTACATTGTAGTGGATGAATATTGTCTTACTGAAATCTATGTAGGAAGGAATCCTGTGCTGATGCTTGACATAACGGCACTATTGATGTTTTAGATGGTTGAATTTTGTCCCCATTAAAAAATTGATGGTCAATTTGGAAAACCAACTCTTTTCATGCCACCTTGAAATGATGATAGCAACTAATGCACTTAGAGGGTGTTTGTTAAAGCTTATTCCAAGTGCTAATGAGATTATAAGATGTTTTTGGAGTTCATAAGTTGCTAATCTTTATTTTCAAAATAAGTTGTCGAAGTATTTAGATAACAGTTTATGAAATGTTCTAAGAGCTTATACGTTGTAAGTTGTGGTTGTGTTTGATAAGAATGAGAATTTACAAGCTCCTTTGTGGGGAAATAATGACGAAAAAAGATATAGTAAAATTAATATCACGTAAATAAATAATTATTTAGAGTGGAAAAACTACTAAGGATATATATTTATATATATATATATATTGCGGCTTATAAGCTCTTTTGCCAGAAAATTACCACACACTATTGAAAAGCTTATGAGCTCTCAAACATTTTATTAGATACTTTGAGAAACTTAGAAACTCTTAAACCATCTTATACAATGTTTGGAGAAGCTTGTAAACACATCATATTGGTTAGTACTTCAGGTACATACTTCTGATCAAGAGTTCTCTGGTCCGAAAATGTGCATCAAGTGGGATTGGCTATGTTTTCTGGATTGGAATATCTAAAGATGTTACACGTGCAAAATGCGTTCTATTCTATTTAGATTTGTTATGTGTTCACGAGAATAACATGGCCATTCTAAGGCTTAAAACAATTTCTTCATGCTTCATACTTTGTCCTCCAGATTCCTTGGTGCATAAATAAATGCCACTTTTATATTTGTTTGCTTCATATTTCTACAAGAGCTGTAGTGCTTATTAAACTTCTGGTTGATGAACTTGTTCTCATCCTGTCTTTTTATTATTTTTCATGCAGTTGCCTGGTCGCACCGATAATGAGATTAAAAACTTCTGGAATACTAGAATCAAGAGAAGGCAACGTGCTGGCTTACCAATCTATCCACCGGATATCTGTGTACGGGCATTAAACGAGAACCAACAAAGCAACAATATGAATCCTTTCTCGTCTGGAGATGCACATTATCCAGATTTCATGCCTGTTAACAACTTTGATATTCCAGCTGTGGAATTCAAGAACCTGGAATTAAATCAGCAGCTGTATCCATCAGCACTTCTTGATATTCCTGCAAGCAGCCTGCTTGAACAAGGGCTCCACTCTTCTTACCCGAACGAGTCCTTGCTCTCGACAGTGCATCATCCATCTAAGCGCCTTCGCGGATCATCGTCTTTATTCTCTGGGTTAACGGGCAATTCTATCCAATACCAAAACGATGGTTCTCTGCCTTTTATATACACTTCTTCAGCATATGATCATAATTCGTCATCATCCTCATGTGGCAGCCATACTGGTTTAAATGGCAAGCCTTCTCCTTCTTCTTCAGAGCCCTGTTGGGCGATGAAGATGGAGCTCCCTTCACTCCAAACTCAAGTGGGTAGTTGGGACTCACCCTCTTCCCCATTGCCTTCGCTTGAGTCCGTTGATACTTTAATCCAAACCCCTCCTACCCAACAGTGTAATCTTTCGCCCCGAAACAGTGGTCTGTTGGATGCAGTACTCTATCAATCGCAAACTATGAAGTACTTGAATAACAACCAAACTACACATGCTTCCAATATGATGGATAACTCATCTCAACATCTACACGAGACAGAATGGGAAGCTTATGGCCAATCAATATCCCCTGTGGGTCATTCTTGTACGTCAGTGTTCAGTGAGAGTACCCCTGCCAGTGCCAATTCATTTGATGAACCCGAATCTGTAGAGACAATGCAAGGTTTGAATATATCCACGACTTATTTACTTTACATTCTTTTTTGCTTTTTCTTTTATTTTGTTAAGTTTTAGTTTGCTTTGTCTGGTTGAAGGATGTAAAGTTAAAGACGAACGGAACTCCTTGATTCCAATGCAATACGACTACCAGATTGAGACGACAAACCAAATGATTTTCAGCAGGCCCGATATGTTGCTTGCCTCAGACTGTTTCAGTCCTAAGAAAGAGCCTGGCAACGACCATTCCTTTCTAAAAGATGCTATAGGGGACAATTGTTGGTGATGATTTGAGCAGGGGCTGCAAGCAAACGGACAGATCTGCTACTTCATCAGCTCAGGGCTACAGGCACGATACTTGTGGTTGGAATGCTATGCCTACTGCCTAATCATCTGCACTTGAGATCGAACTTCAAAATGCCTTTGGACACTTTTTCTAGTTTCCATTGTCACGTAAAGATTTCTTTGCGCTGTCTGGAATTCCGGGGATGTAACGGGCATAATAAATAGCTAACGATACCGTGATGCTTGGTTGAGATGTCTTGGCAGGTTTCAAAACTTCGAATTTCTGCACATTTTGTATGCGTCGTGTGACAATTGCTTGCATTTTGTTATCCACCAATAAAATTTTTGATTTCTAATTTTATTTCAGTTATCTCTAATATAAGTATGCCACCTTTGTATCTACATTTCTAGGTGATTTCGCAATCATTTTTGCTAAAAATTTGAATTAAAAACTTAAAAAAAAAATACCCCATACTGATACATTCTTGAGATTGTGGTGGTTGGATAACAATTAAAATTGCAGATACTAGTACAGGCAAACAGCACAAAATAGCAGCTTGTAATAAATTTTCTGGGGCTGACCCTCTTCAATAGATGCCCATGCCCCCACAATATGCCATTTTACACTTCTGTACAGTGCCATTGATGACAATAACATGCAACCAAGTATGAGAAAAACTAGAAAACAGGCTAATATATGAACTGAAGATTAGCAGCCTCGGACTAATGTTGATGATTGTCATTGGCAAATGTCGAGAGAGAGGTAGAGAGAGAGTCACCACCAAACAATTTCATTGTGAAGCAAGATAAAAACAACTCAAGAGTCTAATAACAGCTTAGGAACAGAGTCATGCAGGACAAGTTTCATATCAAATTGGCCCCTACTAGATAGAATACAGCTAATCACAAAACAGAATCAACCTAAAACACAACAATTTTCCTTACACTGCCAGCACTATCATTCATTAAAGAAATTTCGATACTATGAAACACTTACTTTTTAAGTACAAATTACACGATATTCATCACACAAGAACCAATATCAAGTCCGTTGCCTAACCCTCCTGCCACTAGTATCACCACCATCAGAGAGCTGGGCCCAAACACTTCGAGACTTGCCACCACCGCTGCTACAATCCTCATCACAGCCAGCCACCGTTTTCAGAAGCTCCGACTGCAGAGCTGGGCAATTTTCTTTAAGGTATTCAAAGCCATCGGACCGCATAACAGCTGCCACAGAATCATAAACGAGAGATGACATACAGGATAAAATAAAAAGACCTCTCAGCACCCAAAAAAAAAACAAAAAACAAAAAACACCAAAATCCTAACATGCTAGCTGAAGCACTTTGGCCCGCTCTTCTTAATTGATGACCTTATAGAATTCTTATTCCTAACCTTTTTTCTAAATAGTGGAGCAGACACCTGCATCCCAATTAACAACACTTCAAGGTTCTATACATTCCATTGGAACTCTAGGGATGTCCCCACCTTCAAAGATATGGTGAAGAGCACTTCAAGTTACAAAACTGTAAAACATACTCTTTTTTCAAACTTTGTTGAAAAGCAATATCTTGCTGGAGCTTATAAACAAAAACAATTCTATTAGTACATTTGAGGGTAAATCATTAGGAATGAAGTCTCACATGTTCCTGATCATGTGTACAATGTTACCAAAAACCTTCTCGAATGGCTTGTTCTCCAAAGGGTAAAAGAAATGAAATTTTAAACCAAGCACATAATTTCCAGATCACCTGTGATTCCATCATTACAATCAGAAAAGTGCTAATAGAGTCGATGACATTGGTCTGATAAATTAAAAATCTACACCAGGAACATTGTAGCAAAGCATCAATAAAATCTGAAAATTTTGCCAAGTCAGGACCAGAGAGTCAAGTCCCTTTTAGATGATACATGGCACTAGAAAGTGCATTTCAGTAAGTGAGAAAGACAAGAATATACAAAATGATCTTTCTACTGCCCTTTTCCATTTTCATGTAGAGATCAAAAGGTGAGATCGAAAGCAATAGAAACAAAATGTTGTCTTCATAAGTTTGTACAAGATGCTACATTGTGCTCCTCCCTTGGAAACATTGGGAGGTCCATTATGGCATCATACATTTTACGGAGTAACACAATCAAGCATTACGCACATAGTTTTGCATTCTTTAAAGCTAAGTTAAACTAAACAATCTATATTCTGAAATTACTCCATTGTATGTTCGATTTGGGATTTTAAGAAATAAAATGCGTAAAACTCAATAAGGATATTCCCATGTGCACTGCAACTTCCATTTTTGTTTTCTTCAGAAAATATCAAATGTAAAATAATAAGCACTCTCTTCATTGCTACATATATCTCAAAACTGTAATTTCCAGCAAGAAGCATCCTGAGATGTTATGAGCAGGACAGACATATGCATCCATCGGATCAGCTCTAACAAAATAGTGGCGAAATATCTTATGATTTTCAATAATGTTAATTTTGTGAAAAGTTCTAAAAGTCTTCAGGCTGCATTAACTAAGGAAGTGAGTCGGACATCTCAGCCTGAATATGCAAAAAAAGTGTACAGAGAGTAATTTGAGCCATAAATGCCATAATTTCATCCAGAGAACAGGGCAAGTTATGTTGCATGCAGAACCATGATCACATTTGAAAACGCCATGAAAGAGTTTGGGCACCCAAAGCAGAATATCTTCTTCTAACACACAAAAAAACACATATGTTTACTGATACAGGAGCAAAGAACACATAAAGGCCACAAGTCATATACCTGCCAGGTTCTCAGCAGCAAATTTAAGGCAAACAGCTTTCAATTCTGCAGCATGAAAACGTTCTGCCAGTGCCAGTATTTGTGAAACAGAATTTACAGATATGTCCTTGCAGAGATGCGATTCGCACATCCGTCTTAGTCTTCCTAAATCATAACGATCTGCTGCAGCGAGCAACTTTGCAGGTTAACGTGTCCGTTATCAAAGGAGATGAACTAAAGCTAGATGCTATAAGCTCATCTTCAACTAAGGTATCTCTGTATATAAAGTGCAGCATCGCCTGCAACACATTTAGCAACTTTAGTATGCCATTCCAATTACAGGAAAGAAAAAATTATTCAATAATAACTCATTTCGTCAATCTTAAGGGATAATGTAGAACTAAGAGCAGATCAAAACATGAAATCAACTAACCTTAAAAACTTTAGGTTCCATGTCTGATACTGTAACCTCTTGCTCATCACTATCCAGACCTTCAAAAATTTCAGACCGAAATATAGGGGATCGGGCAGCTAATACCAACTTGTGGGCAAGGAATTTCTGCCCAGCCACATTAAAAATAATATCAGAACCTTCCATATTTTCCAGCAGCATTCCAAAATCTGACCCAATATCAGAGTCCGGAACCTGTATTGAATGTAACCTTGAACAATCAATAGCAGAAACAACCACCCCAACAGTACAGTTGATCTTCAAGCAATCATCTTTTAAATAATCCGAAGTTTCAAGCATGGCTCTCCTGAAAAATCGCTTGTATCCCCTGCATAAAAGTTTTTGATAAAAAACAAAACGTAGAGAACTTAGTTTTTGGCAGAGAATTGGAAAAACGCTCATTGTAAACTATCTAAAGCGTATTTGATGGAGTTGCAAATATGAAAAGAGAAAAGACATAAGGTACAAAAAAATTCTCTTTTTTCTCTTCCATACCCATACATTTGTAACTCCTAAAAGAACCAGCTTAAGCCAATAGTCAGAAATCAGAATCCCAGGAGGTTTGTCCAAGTTAGCCATCTAGAAACCATTTGCACAAACTACAAACTTAATTTCTTCTTCAATTAGTTTCTTTTTTAAGACTTTCCCTTGCAGATTAAAATATAAGCTTCATAAAATAAAAGATCAACCGTACCAAATTCTCAGACAAATAATACTAGCCTAATTGCATTATATGCACTAACAAACTTTCTTGCCAGATCTTAATTACAGGTTTTATCGTGCATCGAGGCACTTCATTGATAGCAGTGATAAGGTGTTACATAAGTAGTTAAAAAAATAAAAAAGGAAGAAGAGGGTTAACAGAAACCACTTCCATTACCCCAAGACACAATTGTTTTTAAAGTTAAGTTCAACTTCCCTGCAGTGATCATGATCGACTCCAAACACAAGAAAGAGATAATGAAGTATCAATCAAAACCTCCTGTACTAAAGAAATGTCTCCATGGTAGATTTTCAACATTAGACAACACTACCTTCCAGATTTGCTCGTGCTCATTAATTTTAATTAGAATGATTTCTGAGCTCAGGTCCAACAACAACCACAAACTATTTGTGATTTTACATAAGGATAGTTAATTATCCAAAATAAGCAGCGGCATCTCCTAACAGAATTAGCATCTAAATCCAATCTACTGCACAAGTACTTAAAGAGAATAGCTGCAAGCACAATATATTTACTTGTTTTATTTTAATAAGATAATGTTATGCGTACTTCCACAGGAAAAAAGAACATGTTCTTAACACGCATGCCAAATTGAAAGAGACCTACAACAAAATCAAATCATCTACAAACTTCATATTTTCAATACAAGTTGCACACATGAACAGCCTTTCAATTATCAACACTCTTTTTAAATCTATACTTAAGGAGTTAATTCTCATCATCACAAAGCAAAGCAACAAATAACAACCAATTGCACTGGTCACTTAAACCCTATATAAAACTGCCACATATAATAATGAGTATTCAACTTTCATATTCCCTAGTGCAATAACTCCAACAGCAATGAAATATCTACAATTATTTCCTCCAGCTTATTTAAAATTCCTTTCTCCTCCAATCTCTCCTTCCTCTGTGAGTGGTAGAAACAGCCTAACATTATCCCGAATATTATCGACCAAACAATATGCAAAGATAAAGATAATAGGAAAATGAAATTAGAAGTAAAAATTAAATTTCAGGGACGTGTCACCACAATGAAAATCCGTCTATTTATGTTTGGAAATTGTGTATGACATGCAATCCTAAAGAACTATCTCGGGCACCGATATGAAATTATGAATAGCATATTGATAAGATACTGATTGAACTGACCCAAAAAAGGCTAAACACAAAACAAGTATAAACATGGAATTCAGGTATGAAGAGTTCAATGATCTTCAATTTCATGTTTGACCAACAAAGAAAACGCAAACCATGAGAATTCACTGATTTTATAATCATAAATTTCCTGCTCATGAAATTTTCCACATAACCCAGCAAATGTAAAAAAAGCCCTCCCTGACAGCCAAGTGTCACAAAGAAGCATCAACATTCACCTGGAAAGGTCATTTGTTCCTCATCACCATCAAAGTAAAGCAAGGCATCAAGCCATGTTCTCATCACCAACTTAAACCACCCAGCCCAAGGTCTAATCACCGAACCAGCTGATATACAATCTAGAATGTGACCCATTTTCAAAATTTGACACATCTACCCTGAACCTGCTGAATGCCATTACACTTCGCCATCCCCATCCCCATCACAAGAATAAAGATTCAGTTTACATAACATGAAAAATAGAGCTAACAAGAGTGGAAATTATCTCAAAGAACCCTTAGGCAATCCAAGAAATGGGAACCTTCCCTCACACAAAGATACAAATGCCTCAAAAACAACAAATAGGACACGAAAATAAAGAACATTACCACATGCTGCCACGATATTTAAGCGTATACGGCCCGCTCTCAAGCGACCTATCGAAATGGCTATGCACTTTATGCTTCCCTTTCCCGCTCTGGTCAACAAGAGTCAACTCGAACAACGCCCGCACGTCCGTACCCTCGCTCGCCAACGCGATAAAAACTGACACGTAAGTCGAATTGTCCTCCGGATTCTTGCCGTCGGGATAGAAGTAAATCGCCCATTTGTACCCTCCTACGGTGAAATCATCGCTAGCTATGTGTTTCCCGATTCCCATGCCTTTGGCCAGAGAGTAACCCTGGATCACGAACCGGTGTGACCCATTTATCGTCTCGGTTACGGAGCGCGAGCTCGTCGGCGAAATCAACGAATTCTGATTCGGGGTTTTCTCCGGCGTCTCCGACATTCTTCGATATCCGTCAATTTTCCGATTTTAGGGAAAACGCATAGGGATTTGGAAAGGTAACGAATAAAACAACTCGGGGAAATTGGGATTTTTTACACACAGAGAGAGAGAGAGAGAGAGAAACAGCTCGGATTAGGGATTTTTTTGTTCAATTTCTGGTGAAATTATATGATGATCGGAATTATTGGTGGCGGAGAGGAGGGGAATTGGATTTGGGGGATCGCCGGATTGGAGGCGACGCGGAGGACTTTGGCTTCGGGAGCGCCTCTTTAGCTTATTGCGATTTAAATAGAAGTTAAAGTTACAACTATGTCCTTGCTTGTATTTTATACTTTTCTCTTTTCCTCAACGAGTCGAGAATCTGAGATATTTCAAAGTATTTTAAATTATCATATTCATTTTATAAAAAAAAAATTGAATTTTGTATTCAACTATTTAGATTTAAAATATATGTTAATAATGTATTTCACTTTTTAAATATATTATGAATTTAAATAGCGAATACAATGTTAAGTATAAAAAAATAAAATAGAATATCTGGTCCATATGAACTGACTTCACACGATGTCTTTAATGTTTGTAATTAGTTAACCTAATCAGCAATTATTTAATCTAATGTACTTTTCCTTTTAGTTTGTTAGTTAGCTTGTAGTTCACATTTCCTTTCTATATTTCTTTAAAATTTTACACAATAAGAATGAAAGATATTTTCTCTGTGATCTATTCACATTATTTAGAGCCATAAATGATTGGGTGAAGAATCCTTAAAAGATATATCATAGATTTGTTGCTTGATTACAAATTCGACGGGGAGGAGATTGCTATTCATCAAGAAGTTAAATAGGAATATGAATACTATTAATGCAGATCCATGTTGTCTTCAGTCTTGGATAATCCAAGTATGATACTTGTTATTACTCTCTTAAATAGAAGCAACTAGGATTTTTTTTCAAAAATAACCCGAAAAAGTGTACTATTTAATATTATGACACACTTTTTTAATTATTTTAAAAAATAACATGAGTTTACATTGATAATGTCGACTTCTAAAGAAATCGACATTGTCAATGTCGAGTATTAATAAAATATTATTTTTAATCAATTTGTATTATATTTAAAAAAAAAAGAAAATTCAAGGGAAGTCGACTTCTTTAGAAGTCGACATTATCAATGTAAACTCATGTTATTTTTTAAAATAATTAAAAAAAATGTGTCATAATATTAAATAGTACACTTTTTTGGGTTATTTTTGAAAAAAATCCAAGCAACTATCTTACTTGGAGTAGGTATATGAAAATCGTTTTGGGTGTACGATGAAAGTCGATTTAATTAATGGAAGATTTATGAAACTAATAAAGAATCAAATGAATTTAAGCAGTGGAATAGAGTTGAATGTATGATTCGATCTTGAATTTGAAAATCAATCTCTAAAGATATTGTAGATGTATTTTTATACGCCTCTTCTGTTAAACTGGAATAACAAGGGAAAAAAAGGTTTGTTTATAAATACTGGAATTATCCACGGATTCCAAAAAGAAAAAAGAACAAGATTGAAACTAATTACAAGTTCCAGGTTATAGTAAAACGGAGCTTAAAACTAAGCTGTAGAACTACCAGAGATGGTGTAATATATAAGTTGTTTTTACACACACTAACAATCTAACTACTCAGAGTTGAATGAACACAATATACTAAGGCACTCTCCTAATCACACTGATTAGCACTCGAACACATACTATGCTTGATACACACACTGATCAACACTTGATGATTCTGCTGGTACTTTCTGAGTCAATATTTAGGAGTCTGTTGGAAGATTGAATGGAAAGTTCCAAAGGCCACTTTCCTTTTTTTCATCACCAACGGCTTCTTTTCTTTTGGTGTTGTGATCTTTAATTTCGAACGGTATCTTTCCTTCTGAGTGAGGTTCCTTGACTTTCCTTCTCTTCATCACCAACAGCTTCTTTCCTTTTGGTGTTGGGATCTTTAATTTCAAATTGCTTTTTTCCTTCTGAGTGAGCTTCCTTGATCAGCCGAAATCCTTGCGAGATTCCTTCCTTTTATTTGGTTCTTGCAAGATTGTCATCATCAAATATGGCAACATCTTGTATTAAGGAGTTATGCAAGAAATTAGAAGAGACATTTAGTGAGTGCAATGGTTCTTTACTATAACTATTGCAAAGAGAAATTAGTTTAATTTCACAAGAAAATGTTATTGTAACACAATACTTTGCCAAATTCAAAAAGCTTTGGGATGATCTAAAATTCTTAACATCTCTTCCACAATGCACAAGTAGAGCAATAAACCAAATAGCATACTATAATTCTTCAAAAAGATTTGTATAGTTCTTAACGAGGCTAGGAGCTGCTCTCTTTGCTGCAATAAGAACTGCACTTTGTTACCAACCTCATATTCTATGAACATGCCAAACATCTTGACATTGATTGTCATCTCGACAAACACCTGTTAAAACAAAACTTCGACGCTCCCAAACATATACGTCTTTTGGACATCTTAGTTCCACCAAATTTTTGGGTTTGTCTTACTTCCACCAATTTTTTGGGTTCTCTCAAATCTTCTTCTCTTATGTCCAAGTTGTGCTTGGTTAATCTTCACTAACCTCCAACTTTTTTTTCGGGGGGGGGGGGGGGGGGGGGGTGGGGTGGGTTGTTGAGCAACAATAACCAACTTAGAGCCCATTTGACAACACTTATATTTTAAAAAACGGCACTTTGGTGAAAATTTTTGATTGGGCTTCTTTGGAAAAACAAAAGGCCAAAAAAAAATCTCTAATTATTTTTTTAGAAGTTATCCAAAATAGTTTCAAATAAAAGTATAATTTAATTATTGTATCCAAATGCAAAATTATTTTATTTAAAACAAACAAAAAAATCTATTATAAAACGCACGGTTCGAGAAGATTTTTTTTAAACAACCTATCCAAACAATGAAAAAAACTTATATGGAGTGGGTGCATGGGTGTATGGGCCCCACCTATATACTATGCGGTCCAGATTCAATCATATATTATATATATTTTACAAAAATATTAATATATAACATTTGGTTGAATTTGGATCATATGATACATACACCCGGTCCATGGAAGAATTTTCCCTAAACAACGACCCCTTAATACATTGCATTTCACTTTTTTCATTAATTACCCTAGTCAGCAGGCAGTTAGTAAATCTGATTGCTTTTCTTTTCAGTTTCTTAGTTAGCTTGTAGTTCATGTTTGCTTTTTATAAATTGACCTTGTCTTCACCTATCTTTATTTGGTAGATTGTAGATTTTTAATCGATGAGAATTAGAGATATTTTTCTCTGTGATATGTGCAATCCAATTCTTTAAGGGATAGAGCAAATAAAATTTAGAGTAAAAAAGAAATTAAATAGCAATCTAAAATAAGAAAAGGGTGTAACTAAGCTCGTTCTGTGTACCAAAAAATTAGCATATCGGCGGGGGGAGGGGGGGGGATTTTTTAATTACCCTATTTTGAAAACATTTTTTTCAAACTAGCCTAGTTTCCAAAAGTTTTTTCTTTTTACCCTAGTTTGAACAGTAATCTTATTATTATATTATTTCTTCTTATTTTGTGATAATTGCTTTATAGTCCCTATCTTTTTTTATAATTTCTGTTTAGACGATCACGTAAGTTTTAAAATTAGTTTTTAAGCCAAGAGACTTGTAGTGTTGAAGATTAGGTCTTGCATTGTAGTCTATCTTTGTCTTAAAATGCGTAATTAGACATAGCAAGACTAAATTGAAGCTAGAAGGTGAGGTCCTTTATGGATAAAAAATTAAAGACTAAGATTGACACTCCTAAATTGATCAATATAGGAGAGGCTGAAAACAAAGGAAATTATAGACACGTTACTCACATTCAAGAAGAAGATATTAATAGTCATAATATGGCTAGAATTTTAAATTACATAGTAGATGTAGTTGGTAATATATATAATTTGACAGGTAATATTCATAGTGATCTACAAAAAATAGGTAGAATCAAAATATTGATCTACCTGAAAAAATAAAAAAAATGATGGAAGACTTAGTCAAAACAGATATAAATATAGGAAACAAAAATATTGTCCTTGAGAAAGAAAAAAAATAACTCATGTTGAAGTTAAAACAACTATGTTCAAAGGAGCTAAAAAATTTCAAGAGCATATCTTAATAATAGTTATTGCAAACGAAAAAAGACATGAAGATTTTTTAGCTTATAAAGAAATTATTGAACATTGGAGAGAAAGATATAAGGAAGTTGACAATGTAGATGAAAGAAACCAGTATCTAAATCAGATACAATCCTTATATGGAGAATATGAAAATATTTTCAAAGAATTTGAATATGTCTTAAACATAGACACATACAATGAAACTTCAGAAATTGGAGAATTTTACACAACAAGCAAGGCGAATTCTGATTTTGAAGAAAATGATTGTGAAAAAGAATAATGATGAATATATGGTTCTTGATTCTAATCCAGAAAAGAAACCTATGTTTGAAGAAGAATCTTCAAATTTAGAGGAAATTAAAGTTAAAGAGGAAACACCTAGCACTTTTTCTAATAAAGAAGATCAATAGAAAAATGACATTGCTACTCATGGAACTTATTTAGATTTTAAAGATAATCACCCTAAGGATTATGAAAAAATCATAGATGAATGGGCATAATCTTTAACCTTTGTAGTAAACAATTATGAGTAAACAATTATGAAGGGTCCTAGTCTAAAGAAAAATGTTTAGACTACATTACCGGAACCATCCAAGGTGATGTGTTAAATTGGCTTAGGGCTTGGGAAGAATCTAAAGAGGGCCAATAAGGAAAAATACAGTTATTGAAACAATCGGATTTAAGAATATTTTTACACGATTTTGCTACATTAATAAAAGAGCAATTTATTGGAATAAAAAATTCTGATACTCATTTTAAAGAAGTAAAATATGCTTTAACTAAGATGAAGTTGTGCAAGATCCTTAAATACACAGATTTGTAAAGCTTTATCAAAAATATTTATGAATGCTTAAATATAGTGATATGGCACATTGGCCTAATCAATTTTTTCATAAACTCCCTTCTCCATGGGATGAATTATGTGTGATGCGGTTGGTTTTTGGTTCGACACGAGTCGGGGTCCGAAGAGCTCCTGATGATAATGTTGGTAGCCCACCTATCAAAGAGGGAGGAACGCACGTAAGACTAGCTGGTTTTGCCCCGGCGTAGGCTATCCGACGCTCAAGTCAGTGGTAGGGTATTTGGAGAAGATGATGAATAGTGAATGAAAAGTTCTCTTGCTTATCAAGAATGTAAGAATCTTGTGTTTTTTCCTTACCCTTGGGTGGAGAGCCGATTTAGTATATATGTGAGAGTGAGACACCCGGATGTGACATATTTGGTAGGAGCCGGTCAATTTCCTGACGTCAGTCGTACCAGCATGTGCTTTTTGTCCCCTTGGTGATTCCCATTGGCGGCTGCTCTCACATCTCATTAATAGGGGGCCTTGTTAGCATTTAATGTGTATCTTCAGCATTTATGACCAAGTATTGCATTTATGACTTGGCATTTAAGGCGCTGGAGACTGATGGGATGGGCCTATGCGCCATTGGGGCATGTTAGATGGCGGTAGGTAGGACATGCCATAGGTCGCCAGCTGGGTTCAACCTTGTTAGGCAGCAAGCTGTGCAATGGCCAAGTATGAGATTTCGCCCTCGACACGGACGCGTTCGAGGGCCTCTTACGCCAACAAGCTCCTCATGCCCTCAAAATAGGGCTGGACATTTTTCAAGGGCCGTGGGTTGTTTCGAGGATCCCTCGGGTAGCGTACTTGTGCCTCGAGGCCACTTTCCAGAGCCGCCATCTTAAGAGCTCCCTCGAGGACATCCCATCACATCGACGGCTTCAGCTTCCCTACTTAGGCTGTTTGGGGGCACCTGCTGACGCGGCGTGATGAGGTGGCACCTGGCTCATCAATGTGAAAAACAATACCCTGAGTATCTTGAAAACTCACAAGCTAAAGATACTTTGGGATGTAGAATTTAGTTTAGTTATAAAATAATAACTAAACAGTGTTTGCAAAGAAAGCACAAAACAAGTAAAAACACAACTGTCTAAAACTAGTGAAGGGCAAAAATATTGCGATAAGGTCCTTAACGAACCTTGGAAATTTGGATGTACAACTAGTACATTCTACAAAAAGAAAGATAAGCGTTATAGGTTTAAAAAGTGGAAGAAGAATAGCTTTTTCTCAAATAAGAGGTAATAAAAGGAAATCCACTAAGTTTAAAAAAGCATACACTTGCCTTTTCTGCAAAGAAAGTGGGCATATAACTCTAGAACATCCTAAACAAAATCCTAGGGTAATAAAAATTTTAGAAGAAAATGAATTAAAAGTATGTCTAGGAGAAGAAATATCAGCAGATGATGATAGATTTATGAAATTGAGGTTGTATCCTTTGGAGAAGAAGAAGAGGAACAAATGTTCATGATGAACACTAAAACTCAAGAAGAGAGTTTCGAGTATGTCCCTAATGAAGAACTAAGCCAAATAAGGCTTGGTGATGTAATAAAAGAAGAATTAGCATTAGATAGTAACAAACTGAAAAGATATAAGCATTTGAAAATTGAAGACTGACATAAAAAAATCTACGTTTAATCCTTGGCAAGCAGAACATTTTGAAATGTGTGAATGAATTACTAGTCAAATAGAAATCCAGATATTTGACAAAAATAAAATCAAAAAGACTTAAGGAAAAATATCATAAAGTCAACTTCATTCATATTGGGATAATACAAATAAGTATTACTCCTTTATTCAGACTTGGAATTGATTCTCTAATTCTTTGCATTGTTCAAGATAAAAGGATTCATGATCATATCTAATTACTGATAGGAGGAATTCAATCTAATTTGGTCTCTGGAGAAATAATGTTCAAAGTAAAACCAAATTATTTTATATCAATACAAGATAAAGGTATTCAAAATACCATAGTTTTGAGAGTTCAAACACAAAACATCAAGATTGGAGGAATTCATAATAATTTAAGAATCTCATGAAAAAGTTGTTCACCAGCTTACGAGGGCTACTTCTGTAAAAATCAAAAATATTGACTCAAATAGAATTGAGTTGTATGAACCAATACCTTTTGGTATAGAGATCCAACCAAAACTCATAAATTGGAAAGATCTAAGTCTATTAAAAGACTGGTTATTTGAAAATTTCACTGATGAAAAGTTTTAAAAATAGCATAACTAAATAGAATTTCAAGCTTCAAGAAACATCCTTTATTTTAGAGATAATAGAATTAGAGTAAGTAGGAAATCATTTAAGTATGATTTCAAAGAATAAGCAAGCACTTCTAAAGAAAAAGAGCCTATAAGGATAAAAACTGTCCAATTTCCTATTTTTCCTGGTAGTAGGAGGCTTGAAGAACAAAAATCAATCATGTTTGAACAAATAGATCTTGATTCTGAAACAATCCTCTTTTCTTATAACCAAAATAAGAGAAGATATTGTTATATAGAAATAATTGTTGATTTCTTAGACTATAAACGATATAGTTTACATGCCCTTATAAATACCAGAACACCATCTTCTGTATATCAACCAAATGCCATATCTAATGAATTATGATAAAGGATGAAAAATTCAATTACCTCTAGAAATGCGAATAACACTACCAATCTAATGGAATATCAAACCAAAAATATTCCATTTATAGTGATGACTACTAAAGGTAAAAGAACCTTTAGAATTCCTAAACTATTATGCTTTTCTCAAATGCATGGTGACACAATTTTAGGAAATAACTTCTTATCTCAATACTTTCCAATAAGTAGATCTAATGAAAACTTTTTAATCATGGATAAGAAAAAATCTTATACAATTTCGTGCTTACAATCTCATCTCTTTATATGAAATAAAGGATTTGCACCAGTCAAGCATGGTGAGACAAGTCCAATTCTAGATTAAGAACCTATAGAAATAAATGAGTTAGAAAAATCATATTGGATTTATAAAACATTAAATCCTAACTTCTTAGAAAATCTACTATTGCTATGGGAAAAATCTCCCAGGTATTGTGAGCTAAAATTGAAAGACAGTGAAAAAATTGTTAGAGTTAAACCAATGATCTATACTAAACAATATATAGATAAGTTTCAAAAACAGATAAAATAATTACTAGAAAAAGGATTAATAAAAGAACCTAAAAGTCCTCATTCTAGTCCTGCATTTTTAGTAATGAAACATAGTGAGGTAAAAAGAGGTAAAGCCAGAATGGTAATCAACTATAAAAAAATTCAATGAAAATCTAGAGTTTGATGGATACTTCATCCCTAGGAAAGATGTTCTAGTTAACCAAACTAGAGGAGCCAAAGTGTTTCGTAAATTTTATTGTAAACCAGGACATTTGCAAACAAAACTAACAAATGAGTCAAAATCATTGACTGCTTTCTCAGCTCCTTATAGTCATTACCATGGACTGTGTTACCATTTGAAATATGTAATGCTCCACAAATATTCCAAAGATGGATGGACGGAATCTTTCAAAACCTTAAAGATTTTTGTCTAGTTTATGTCGATGATATTCTTATTTTCTCAAAAACACTAGAAATAGATAAGCAACATCTAGAAATTGTTTGCAGAAAGTCTAAAGATAATGAGATAATGAGATAATTCTAAGTCCCAATAAGATAAAGTTAGAGAAAAGTGAAATAGATTACTTAGGAATAATCCTAAGTTCTACATGAATAGTTCTTCAACCTCATATTACTACTAAAATCAAAGAGTTTCTAGAAAAATTGAAAAAATTAATAGAGTTACAAAGTCTTTTAGGTTTCCTTAATTATGGCAGATAATTTGTTAGGAATCTTTTTAAATTGGAAAATCCATTTTTAGAAAAATTAAAAAATGCTCAGAAAAATCAGAAAAATATCAATATTAGAATTGATTAGTCTGAGGAAGATACAAAAAGGTTACAAGAAATAAAAGAGTTTTTTAAACCAAATTTGAAAGTTTGTTTCCCAAAAGAAACAGATTTACTGGTCTTAGAAACTGATGCTTCAGATATATTTTGGGGAGTAGTACTCAAAGTTGTGAATGTATCCCAACGGGATATTCAAAAAGAAGATGACTTACTACAAGTACTCAAAGAACAAAAAGATTATGATGAGTTAATTTGTGGACGTAATTATGGTAATTTAAAACCTAGTGAATTGAACTATATCATTTTCAAAAAAGAACTTTTAGCCATAAAAAATAGTATTAAAAGATTTCAAATATACTTAGCACCAGTTAAGTTCCTTATTAGAACTGATAATAAAGCTGACCAAGATTTTCTAAAAAAGAAAAAGGTTGAGGATAATCCTAGAAGAGTGAGATGGTCAAATTATATCTCTCAGTTTTTTTTTGAAGTTGTTCATATTAATTCTAGTAAAACTGTTCTTGTGGATTATCTTAGCAGACACCCAAATGGATATGAATCTAATATATCCTTTTGCATTGTTATAGAATCAGGGAAAAAAACATGTTGCCTCTAACTTAAAAGAAGTAAGAAACTCTGTACTCAAAGGAGCACCAAACATGATGCCAACTAATCAATATTGGTACCTTCAAACCATCAATATCAATATATCCCTCACAACTAGTCTTGGTTCACCCTTTACAATTATGCTAATGCTGTTAATAATCAAGCTCCTCAAAAATTTGAAAAGCCAAAAGATTTTTATAATCCTAGAATTGATGAAAAATTTTATGAGTCTTTGAACGAAGTATGGAAAACCCATATAATGTGAAAAAGAGCTGATTTCAAAAGAGTTATGACTGAATTATCACAAGAACTAAAAAAGTCTTGTGACAAACTTTGGTTAATAAGATAGATTGCAACAGGAATGGTTCTAAGCATGAACTTTGCAGAAGTAAACCATGATTCTGATCTAGTTAACCTAACTAGAAATTTCTTGGCTGCCTTAGAAATTGAGGTACGCAATCCTCATTTAAACAGATTAGGAAGAATTGCATTGTTTGAAGAAGCAAAAAGAAAATTGCCAACAGAAGTCTTTGAAAAAATCAATGGCATGATTCGTGAATCAAGGATTAAACCAATTCTTGCAAAAGAAACTTTTTTTGACATATTTTCAAAAATGTCATATCAAATGGATCAATTATGATATGCAATTATATCCCTTTTCACTTGAATCTAATAAATGGGGATTAGTTTGTCAAATTTCATTCAATCCCATGGAATCCATGTAAATTTGGGAGTTTCCTGCCATGATCAAACACATAATCTATGAAATTTCTAAAGAATATAAGAGAATCCCTCTTACATTCAAAATTATAGTTCTGTTGGATAGAAAGAAAAATAAATTTTTTTCCAACCATACCAAGTTTGAACTTTGAAAAAATACCAATACCAAAATGAACCTGAAGAGGAAACATATCTTGAAGAAGCAATGACTACAGAAGAAATTCTTGTTTGTTCCTAGATCAGATTGTATGATATTTGTCCAAGTATTCAAAAAGAATTTGAAGATACTCTTGTTAAAGAAAACAATTCAAAATCAACTTGTGTCATTGATGGAAGGAAGCTATTCAAGACCTTATAATTTACTCCATTTAAACAAAATTGTGGCGAAGTTAGAAAGTTCTTGTTTGACATACCCACACTTCAAGTTCACGACCTAAATTGTAACTGAAAAATTTAATGAATATTGGGAACAATATGAAATTGAGCAGGCATCCGGTGCCCACGAGGATATGGATGGGAGTGACTATTGGAACACACTGGATTCTCCAACAAGGCATAATATTGAAAATATGATGGAAGGGTAAAACTACAAAATCATGGTGATCCCATTAAAAAAAAAGTTAGAAAACATAAAGCTTCACCTGAAATCTGCAAACTCCACTACAAAAAGACGAAGGAATCTACATTGTAATAGCACAGTAAGATCTCAAGCTCTCCACTTATTTCTTATTCAAGCAAATCGAAAGGAGGCTTTAGAATCTGAAATTTGCCTATAAAAGGAGGCATCCTCATATGGAGAAGTCATCAAAGAAAAACACATCTCTCTGCACTCTCTTGAGAATCAACAAAGTTTCCCTTAGTTTCCATTTCCATTTCCTTTGTAATATTTTTAGCTTTGTATAAGAACATAAAAAAGTGTTCTATCATTCCTTTTTAAATTATTCAAAAAAAAAAGTTAATTCTGTTAACCACTCTATAGCTCTGGTATTAGAGCCTCGTTAGAGGCCTAATCCAAGAGTCCACTCATGTATTCAACTTGTGTTTAAGCTCTTGTAACCATGTCTAGTGTATGTTAATTTAGGTCATTAATATATTTTATGCGTTTCTTTAAAATATTTGTGTAATTTGTATCTTTTTGCCACTTCTTTAAAAATATTGGGGTTCTTGTGCAATTATTGATTTTATATGTACTAGACCTAACGTTAAAGTTTGATTGTAATATTAAGGTCGCAATTGGAAATTACAACCAAGGGTAGAAAAGAAAACCTTATCAAAACCAAGGCATTTTGAAAATAAATGGTGCAAAAGAAGGTATCTTAAAAAGTATTTCTTTTTTTTGGGGGGGAGGGGGGGTGGCAACCTCTTAATTAAAACTAGTCAGGTAGGCACACTTGATGCGAATGTAAAAAAACAAAATATGAAACTTTTTATTTTATATTTAAATTTTAATAAATTAAGACATTTATTAATTTTTTTTTATGTGAATAAAAACTTTTTAACATTTATTAAATTTAATATAAATGAAAATTAAAGTAAGATAGAACTATATGATTGAAAATAATTATATAAAATAATTGAAAATTATTTAACTGGTAGGACATGAGAGAGAAGAGAGAGGAGAGATGGCAGATTAAAAAAAGTAAAAGTTTAAAAAAAACCATATAGAAGAAGGGATTAGGGGAGAGAAATATGAGATATAAAGCGTAAAAAAAATAACACATAAAAGGAGAGATCAAAGTAGTTATTAAAAAGTTCTCTTTCTTGTGATAAAAAAAAAATACTTTCTTTTATATAATAGTATAGATACTATTAATACTACCATATGATTTGCGTTGAAATTTGGAGATATGATGAATACTTTGTTATGAATATACTTGGAAGTGTCTCTCTTTTTTTTTTTCCGTGTGTGTGTGTGTGCAGCAGCCCTTATTTGGAAGTTTCTCTTTTTCTTTGTGTGTGTGTTTCCTTCCTTTTTATTAGTAGGCTCATCATTATTTCAATCTTTCCAAAAAGGAAAGCTTGTATAGCAGAGCTGGGTAAAAAAATGAGGCTACTCGATATTTGGTCCAAAATCGATCAGTGAAGGATCGTTCAAACTTAATTTATTAAATAAAACCAAATAAATTTGAACATTCTATTTTGTTTTTCAATAAGATTTGAAAGGTCGACTAAACTTTAGCTCAATCTAGGTTGGAACATTAAAAGTTTTTGTTCAAACGAGGGTTGTTTGATAATCAAACTAAATTCAAATATGATCTCAAAATTAAACCTCAAGCTCCTCATGCTCCCACTAGCCCCGTTGCCCCCACAACTCGCATCAAACCAAAGGAATCGTCCTAAAAAGAAGAAACGAATGAACCAATGCGGGAAACTTAGAGAGGGGTCTTCACTACTCCAAATTCCATATGCTTAACAGAGGGGATAAAAACGAAAAATAAAAGTGGTGAAGGAGGATTTCTTTTTTTTTTTTTGGGGGGGGGGGGGGTGATGGAGAATGACAAAGGAAATAAAAATAAAAAGTTAACAGCTTAATGGGAGGGTCATAAGGCATCATTAAGCATACAACTATATAATTGTTACTTGTAATAATGAGGGAGAGAGAGAGAGAGAGAGGAGGAGAGTTAACAATGGTATGTGTATAAGCATAGACATCAGAGGCACAAAATGCTTGACATAATATTGGTTTGTAATGAGATCAACTATATGGAGTTTCAAAGTAAATTTCAAAGTCTATTTGAAAAGTTGGTAGAATCCACTGGAACAAACAGAACAAGTTGCTGTTTCAATACATGATTTTACTGTAAGTATGCAGTAAAAATTTGCCAGACCGTCGTACAACAGTTCAATCCTCAGAAAATTCAAGCCGAGACAATGAGATCATGACAGGCAAATGATCTCAAACTGAAAAACTGATTGGTTGTATTGCAACAATCTCAGACTGCAAGAAGGCTTTTTGCTGGAGGAAACAAAGCAACAGCACCCCTCTCTGGGTTGGAGTATTTTCGGGAAACAGATTTCAGCTTGTTTTCCGCAACTCCACGATGGAAGCTCGCCAAAAGCTTTGCGCACTCCCTATATATATTATTACATCGAAACAATGTTAGATTTTCATAAAAACAACCACTTAGAAATGTCGAGTTTCGCAGTTAGAAAGACTCTACAAATACGGGACATACATGAGCTGATCTTCAGAGTAGCCGGTGTGATGCTTCAGAGTTTCGGTCCATAAGGGGCTCCTATTAAGAGTGCAACGTGCAGCGTATACTGCAGAAGCAGCCAGCACCGAGGGGCAATATGTTATCACCATCAAGTAGTTCACTAAACCAAGCTCAGCAAAGAAAAATGTCATGCTCTCCATCTGCATGATAAACAAATTTGTCAGCGACTACAATCAAGAAAAGTGATATATAAATATGTGAAGATTATGTACAATACCTCCTTATCAGCTAGAATTGAAGCTTTAATGTATCGAACGAGAAAGACATACGGAGTTGGCACCGTTAGATACCACTCCAATTTCCCAAGAATTGCTTTCTCCATGAGAAGCACTTGCTCTCTAACATAAGCATTGTCCGATATGGCTATGAAGTCGCTCACCTGAAAACGCATTTAAAGAAAGTTATTTCAAATTTAGTCAGAAAAAGAGCTTCTGTTTTCGCATTTGATTGAGCAAATTAACAGTGTTATAGTTATACCTCCGGCGCCCATATCTCTTCATACTTGCAAGCAATTAGCATCGAGCTAACGCCGACCAATTGAAGCTCCCTTCTTGGGACAGTCTTCACAGAAAGAAACCGGTCGACTATGTTTATCGTAAGGTAGAGACTCTCAGGCATCAGCTCAAACTTTTTGTGGACTTCAATCAACCAGTCCACTAGAATAGCCCTCATCTTAGAGTTGATTTCGGGCTGTGAATCCATGTAATCATGAACGCAACCATCATCCTGAACAACACAAGAAACATTGTAACAAACACACATCAGATGTCTTTAAAAACAGGTGGATAAAACGAGCTTAATCAAGCAGAGGACCAAACAGCAGACCTCAGTGAGCTTATAAAAGTTGTAAATATCTTCAACATACTCAACAGCTGCCAATTCATTACCAACATCCTCTGCATCGATATCTACTATCAGATCCTTGGGCTTCTTGGTAATCCCACAAGCAGCCTGGAAAAGTCAATTACAAATGTAAGAAAATCAACACATACACAACTAGAATAACAATATGGAGTGAACATAGGATAGTTCTTGGAATTATTTCTTAAGTACTATGAAGAAAAAAAAAACCTTGCTTCGAGCACTAAGGATTGAGGTGAGACTTTTGTTGGGCTTCTTTGGAGATCCTTGTTTCGCTTTTCTTACACTTTTGTGGCTTTCTCGTTGTTCATCAGGACTAATTACAATTACAGCCTCCTTCTTTGGCTTCACCGCCTCATTCTTTGGCTTCAGAGCTTCCTTCTTTTGAGGTATTATGGCGGCTTTTCCAGCGCCTTCTTTTCCAACCAAGGCATTCACATTTTCCACCAGTGGTTTCTGCAAAATTAGAAATGTTATGTTAAAAATTATCAAAAGGGCGCACATGCATTCTTATACATTATACAAAATCTTGAAAAAGTATGATTCTTTTGCTGAAAGATCAGACTTTTCTACCTTGCAGATGTTTTTCTCTGCTGCTGCTTGGGCATTTGCCAATAACTGTGCCCCAAAACTCCTGAAATCAGAATAATGATCAGTTATTTTTGTAGAGTGAACTATACATTTAACAAAGCCAAGGAGACAAAGTCAGTGTGTGTGTGTGTGTGTGTCTGTTTAGAGAGAGATGGAGAACCTTGTTATGGGGCGAGTGATCTGATTTTGGGGCTTCCCCTCAACAGCCGGAATGGTGACTAAGTTCCCGATATCTCTCAGAACGCGACGGTTTCTGCCTTCAGCTTGTCCATTCTTTTGCTTCCCTACTGCTACTAATGAACCCAAGAAAAAAGAACATGTTCAAAAAATTTATGATCTAATCAGAATTCTGTGACAAGAAGTCAAGATAACAAACAAAAAAGATCAAGAAAAGGGGATCCTTTATAGGGCCAGACAAAAATCTTAATGTCTTTTCAAACGCCTTGCAGATTCTTAAGAACGTAGATCCTTCATATAAAATCATTGATATATAAGAATGAGATGAAGGTTCTTGATTATTGTACATATAGTAGCCAGAAGATCAAAACAGCAAGGACAAACAAAATTAATCAGATAAAATTCAATCATAAGATATATTACTTAAGGATCCACTAACCAAGAATCCATCTTTTAAGGATCAAGTGAGAAGACATACCCAGAAAACCCAACTATTATTTCATAGAATGCCCAATAAGAACAACAGAAAAAACTACAGACTTTATCTTCAAGATTCTATCGAACTCTAATCAACGCAATAAACAATGGAAGTTTCACAAACCCACAAAGAAAAATCGTTCAATTTCAAGAACAAAAGGCCCACAAGAAGCACTTCAAGAAAAATGCAACAAATTCATAAAACCCAACAAAAATCAATGAAACTCCAAAAAAAGTTCCACAAACAAGAAAAAAAGTCATTAATGTATGAACAATACTCACCATTACCCCTCTGTTGTTCTGGAACTACAGCTCTAGAAGCCATCCCTGAATCTGATCCTCCCTCTGTTTCCAAGTTCTGTTCTTGAAAATTGTTCTTATGGCCACCAAAAACCCTTCAAGACTCTCCTTTTTCTGGGTTCTCGATCGCGAAAATTCACAAAGACCACTCCTTTCTCTCTCTCTCACACTAGAAATCCCTCTTTCTCTCTCCAAGAAATCTTTCTTTCTACAATTCTTGTTTTCAGAAACTATAGATGAAGGGAAGTGGATTATGGCGGAGAGTGTGGTATTGGTATATAAAATGCAGGGGCTGAAGTGGAGGGACGCCTCTTCCCGGTTAACGGTCATATTCTCCAGCTTCGAACAGACACCGTTGGATTACGGATGAGTGGACGGCTCAGATTGGGTTTTCGTGGCTCCATGAAGCTTTACAGGATATTGTGTAAAACATTTTACTAGCCGTTAGAAGGGAGATTAGTGGAGCCTTCAATTTTACATTAATTGTTTTACTTTTTCTAAAATGATTATGGAAATCCCTTTATTTAATCCATCCAAAAATAGTAATTTAATTATTTTTTGATATAGTACGGTTTTCTAAAAACATTAATCAAATATACTAATTATCTATTTTTAATTAATCTTGTTTTAAGGAATTTTTTTATTAATTTTGAAATTTTAGAATATATTTTGGGTTTTTAAATCAATTAAAAACAATTGAGTTTCGTCTTCTCAATGGTTTAAATTTAGAACCCGTTTAAATAGGCTTAAAAGAAAAAGTATTTGTCGAACAATATTTTTTATAGTAGAATATTTTTAATCTAAATTTTTTTTGGTGGGGGGGGGGGGGTAAGGTAATCTAATCTAAATAATTTTGCATTAAGATACAGTAATTTAAAAGTATTTAAAATGTGTTTTTTTTTTCTATTTTTTTGGAACCTACTCTGAATAACTTTCAAAAAAAGCCATTTGGGTTTTTTTTTTGGCTTCCCCTTTTATAAAAAAAGCTCAGTCAAGCACAATTTTTTTCCTGTGATACTTTTTTTCAAAAAAAAAAAAAATATATGAGTCTTGTATATATATATATATATATAAGCATGCCCAAACAAGTTCTTAATTTTGCTTAGTTAAAACAGTAGAAACTAAGTTTTACATCGTTTTGAGAACAAAAAAATTGGATAAATGGTTAATTAATTATTAGTACGTGATAATGCCAACTAGAACAGAGTATAAGATTTAATAGAACTTATTTCATTTTCAATTTTGCTTTAAAAAACAATTTAGTTCATGTCAAATTCCCTTCAATTCTTATGCTGTGTTTTGATTGAGTGTCTTTATGGATTAAAAAATTTGAAATCATTATAATAGATACTTATATTTAATTTAATACTATTTCATTATTATTATTATTATTATAAATTGAAATCCTTCGATAACCATTTTGGGTTATTTGTTTTATTCATTACAATAAATTTTAAATCCATTCAAACATGAGGATTTGAATCTTTTGAAAAAAATTTCCCCCAAATCCTTCAATTCATATGCCAAATGATTTATTAGCATATAATTTATTTTTGTAAACTCACAACACATTGAATTCACTGTATGATTTTATTTTTTGGGGATAACAACATTTGTTGCTTTCAATTTTATTTACTTGGGAAAAAAATATATTCATAATTGATCAATTAAAAATATTTTATGATCATTTTTCACAATGTTGAATGTAGATATTTTTATGAAATTATTATACTATTTGTTTTCATACAAATTTTTCATGCGGCCATTTAAGAAAATGGCAAGAGAAGACTGGTGAGAGAAAGTGTTAATTTAAATCAAATTGAATCTATTGCTTAGATTAGTTTAAGAATATTTGCATTTTTAAACGTGATTTGGTTTTTAAGATTGTGTTGATCTTAGCATGCAAGTAAATATATGTTTGTACCAATTATCAGTTGGTCTAGCGGGATGAGGTGCTAGATCCCTTAAGCAACGTCTAGGGTTCGAATCATCGTATTATGAATGGAACAACTGGGTTGGAAGGATTGTCCTCATAATGAGCCCCTGCACTACCCGATCCGAATTAGTCGATCAATGAATTAGAATTGGATGACTAAGATCAAAAAAAAAATAAATAAAAAAAAATACATGTTCGTAATTTCTTTTAGAAATCTATTAAATGAGAAGTTCAAATGGGTAACTGAATGAAGTATGGGGAAAAGAATGCTTAATGGCTTAGAACGTTTGATAATTATTGAAGAGTGAGTGATTTTCAACTAGTTAAGGAGAAGGGATTGTTAAACTTTATAAATTACTTAAATGATAATTTTATGATAAATCATACTGATATTAATCATTTCTTTGAATTTTTTTTTTCAAAATAATGATACTTTACTGAATAAATTTATTGTTTCTATAGTTTTTATCATTAGTATTTTTTGGATATCTACTCTTTAGATTGGAAAATTATAAATTCATCTTTTACTATAATTAAAAAGTGTTAATATTATACTTTGAAATCTTTTTGATAAAAATAATTATTTGAGTACTAACTCAAAACCTCTCTGTCTCTCTCTCTCTCTCTCTCCCTCCATATACACACACACACACACGCACGCATAGCCTAATAGCTTATAAAGGGATACAGCCATGAACTACTTTAAAAATTACAATAACGATGATAAATTGAAACGATATAATTGATTATGATGTTTAATGGACTTAGTTCTTCTTTATGTTTACAAATTTGATAATAGATATTTTCAATGCACTATATCTTTTGAACCATTTTCATTAAACAAAATGAATGTTAAATTATGATTAATTGTTACAAATAATTCGAACATTCAAATTTTTAAATCGCAGCATGAAAAGAAATTATATATAAGAAACATTCACACTTTATTCTATTGACATCATATTATGAAATAATTTAAATTATATTTGTGACTCTTCTTTTCAAATAAATTATATATAAGAAAACTCGATTCTTATTTTTCAAAGAAAATCAATTTCAATATTGTACGAGGAAGAGGCCGTTTCGATGATCTTCCTCCCATTCTTCGCGCTTACAAAGAAGCAATTGAACTCATCGTCAGGTGAAGACCGACTCGAATGATTTATTTGGAAGAGGTCGAAGAAGTTGGCTATGGAAGGTCTATGCTCGATGCAATGACAAAATACGACAAAGGCAAAGATCGAAGCATAGGAGTTCGGGGTCAGTTGGATCGGGCTAATGTTTAGGCGGTTAAGGATCGAGGATATAAAAGTTGGAATAGAGAATTGAAGTTCGTTCTTGATATGCGAGTAATGGATGGGGATGCACTCCGTGGGTTGATTCATGATAGATTCCTCGCTGGTCAGCTAGATTAGAGTGAATGGGGCATGGATGTAGTGGTTCATCATCTTCTGAACATCCCAATCGGAGTTGTGGGCGACGATATTGCCCCAACTCACTGTGGCCTGGTTGCCGCTATGGCTTTTCTCCTCCGATTAATTGAAGCCTTGAGGTGACTCTCCTCCTCGACGACTTGTCTCCACAAAGGGACTAGCAAGTCCGACAATCCCCTCACCGGAGGGAGTTCGTTCCCACCTTTGGCGAACATTCATCGCCTCATCTCCTCAACGCTACTCGGGCTCATTTTGCCCCTCCTCGGCTAGCTCGTGCTTGCCTTGCCCGGGCATCAAGATGATACCCCCACATCATGTTCCTCCTCGAAAGAGAGCCTCTATTTATAAGGCGGTAAAAATGCTCATCAGGAAGTTCAACCGTCGCCCGCAATCATTACAAACGGTCAAATTTCAATGGTCAAAATTTCGAATTTACAGCCAAACCGACGATCGCACGGGGCATGACACGTGGAACCTTCTCGAAGTTCACGGCCTGCCCGGACCTTATAAGTCCGATCAGACCGTAAAACTGGGGGGATAAATGACATAATGGAGTCCGGCTTTGCCACATCGGTGCTAGCTCGAAGCATAAGACCAATAACAGATGAGCACGTGGAGGAAAAAGTTACACGCGTAACTGATCCCTGACTTGCCATGTAATCGCTGCCTTCTCGGAGTTCGAGTATGGCTCACCAACAGATTCTCCGAGTATGGGCAAGTATCTCCACGTAACCTCACCAACAAATTCTTCGATAAGGGGCCCAACCTTTCTTGGGTGGTCCCCCTTCATCCTCGAAGTGGTCCTAAAAATAACCGTCTCTGACAATGGTTGTACCCGGCGCATCCACGATACATGTCGAGGATATCCTCTATACGAACGGTAGGGTTGGGCCAGTCCAACCCTAGTCCGGCCCACCCATCTCCGATTTCTATAAATATCATATCATTCCTGTTCACAAGGGTAAGCTTTCCAAATTCACTTTACACGTAATATCACCTTCTGAATACCTGCTCGAATAGTGACTTGAGCATCGGAGGGTCTTTGCCGGAGACACTTCCGGCTAGGCTCACGTGTGTTCCATCCTTGTAGAGTAGGACCCGACCAACACTCGTTCTCCCTTTTTACTCGGAACCATTGGACAAAATCAAATACCTTTACTTGAACTATACCTTTGTTTGGAATGAAAGTCAATCGATTACCGAATCCGACCACATCAATATTGCATTGAACAATGGCGGACTTCCACAAGCGACAATTACGTACGTTTTGAAGCCCGCCACCATTTCGCCACTTCAACCACAAATTTTAATACTTTTAGTTATCTTGTCATTCATTTTGCTATTAATTATTAATTGAATTTTTGTGATTAGGTTAAAATGTATGTGCATTAGTAAATTTCCCACTAATCTATGCAAGCAACTGGACTTTGTCTCATAATTTTTGCGTTCATACAAACATTAACTTGACATGAATTACTTGTCGATTGTACTCATAGGAAAACCACGCAGTCCTCACAAGTAGCATAGTTGACTGAATATTCTACAATATGCCGTCTGAATCGGAGTTGCGAGGTGTCTGCGATCAACTTAAAAAAATGAGGAGGTGCTTTTTCACACAAACATAGAGGGTTGAGCTGAAAATATAATTGATCCAAAAATTTGAAGTGTCTGGTAATTTATCCTGTATTTATATATATAGATATATATATATATAATACATCAATTATCAGTTGATTTAGTAGGATGGAGCTCTAAATTCCTTAAACAACGTCTAAAGTTCGAATCCTGGTATTGTGAATGAATCAACTGGATTGGGAGAGTCGCTTCCAAAATGGGCTTCTGCAGTATCCAATCCGAATTAATTGGCCAATGAATCAGAACCGAGTGTTCAAAACCAAAAAAACAAAATACAAGATCTCAATGGTTTGTATAAAAATCGAGTAATTGCATATTCACCGCTAAAATAATTAGTAAAATATAACATCGAGAGTAGGGATGGCAATGGGTCTGGGTAAACCGGGGACCCGCCCCGGATGGAGCGGGTTCGGGTCTGAAAATCGGGTCTGTAGGGCGGGTCTCGGGTCCGGGGCGGGTCCCGGGTCCAGTATAACCCGCCCCGGACCCGCCCCGGTACTGTTATTAATTTATTATATATATTATTTTATTAATTATATATATGTTAAAAATTATTAAAAAAAAATCAGTTTTCACTTTTCACATTTTCACTTCACAGATCTCAGATCTCATTCTCTCTCTCTCCCTCATTCTCTCTCTCTCCGGCAGTTCTCTCTCTCTCTCTCTCTAGTCTCAACTCTGAGCTCTCCGTGTCTCTCTCACCAGGTGAAGGCGTGAAGCTGTAGCCCGTCGCCCGTCGCCCGTCGAGCTCCGTCGCCGCGGTCTGTCGAGCTCTCGTCTCCAGCAGTCAGGCGAGGTGTTAGTGGGTTGGTGGTGTAATGAACTGCTGGGTTTATACGTCGTCGTCCGATGTATTGTGGGCGAGGCAGCCAGGCGGAGGAGGAGGTGGTGTAAGCCATGAGAGTGAGCATGATTTGGCGATGATGGTTAGTAATTTCTTGGAGAATGGGAGTAGTGCTGGGACTGAATCAAGATGCAGCAGTGACAGTGATTCTGCCCTCTCTGATCTCGTGCAGCTCGGTGACAAAATCTCTGTTAGTCGCTTTCTCTCTTTGTGTGTGATTTCTGATTTTTGTCCCTTTTTGTTTAATTCAAGAATTGCATATTGTTTGCTAGTTTCTATTCTACTGTTATTTGGGAAGTTTTGTTGTATACGACTTGAGTTTTATTCATTGATGATAAAGAAATGCTATTAATTGATGTTAATTGTACATTAGAGATTTTTTCAAAAAAAAAAAAAGTGGGGGGGGGGGTTTCTGCTGAACCTACTAGGGTCAGCCGGGTCTACCCGGACCCGCCGGGTAAGGGCCGGGGCCAAAAATGAACCGGGGTGGGGGCGGGTCCGGGTCCCAACAGGGGCTGGCAGGGCGGGTCCCGGGTCCTGCCAAACCCACCCAATACCCGCCCCGTTGCCATGCCTAATCGAGAGGATCCAAAGTGTCAACATTTTAGATGTTATGGAACGAAATTTATATTTATGAAAAATAATAGGACTAAATATGTCATATGGGGAAACTATGATGCCAAAAGTGTATTTTACCCCTGAGTTAGCAAATGACAAAACGTCACTGTCTTTCATGTGGGGCTCCATTTGTTATAGTACTATATGGTCGGTCTTTCTGGTTAGCATTTTCAATTAATATCACTAACGTCTAAACCACGTTCTGTAATTTCTAATTCCGATCTGATTTGAGACTGCATGTCTAATTAATAATGTTAATTTGTGATTTTCATAGTAAAATTACATAAAAAAAAAAAAGAATTTAAATGTTATAGTTGAGAATTGTATGTACACTATTTATTTGGTCATATTAATCGAATTATGTTATGATGATACCATAAAATGTTATTATTTAATTTATTATGGATCCATTATCAAATTAAAATTGAATTGTACTTTAAAAATAAAATAAATAATTAAAAATAAAAAAAGATAATTATATCTACAAACTTTGAAATATAGTGTAATCAGAAATTAGTTTCTATCATTTTAAAATTTACAAATACTACTTTAGATTTGGGATGTTTTTGTAAATGTGGACAAAAAATAATTTTTCCGCAGCTCTAGCAGTCACCATCTATGTTCGGCCACTGCCTACTGATTTTGTTTTTAAAATTAACTTTGTATATAACTTCTATATTATGAACTTGTTAACAACATGCGGATTCAATGCTTTGAAAATCAGACCGGTCATAGAATTGGCTATCTTACTGGTTACCGATTCAATCAATTCGACCTGTGTGATGTCATAATAAATTATAAAATATATTAAAATATATGTATGTATATATATATGATGTTGTAAATATTAATGAACAAAATATATAATATAGTGCAATTAAAATATAAAAAATATATATGTTAAAAAAAGTTTTCTAACTTTTTATAATTCTTTTAAATTCCATCTAAAAAAATATCATTTCACGCCAAATATCCAACCAAATATCATCATTACAACCGTTTGAGCTGAAGTGTGCATTGACGCAAGGGGACCCCCCCTCTCCTTACCTCTTTGTGTTATGTATGGAACGCCTCACTTATCTCATTGGAGAGGGGGTTGTTGAGCAAGCCTGGAAACCGATTGTTGTGTGTCAAAATGGCATTGAAATATCACACATGATGTTCGCCGACGATATCATCGTAACTGCTCAAGCGACAAATAGATGCGCTATCACAATGAAAAATGTCATGAGGAAATTCTGCGCAGCGTTTGGTTTAAGGATCAATAATGCCAAGTCTAAGGTTTTTTTTTTCTCCCCTAAAATGGATGTGAATGAGAAAATTCGAATTACAGCCACCCTTGGGATTGGAGCCACTGGGGGTGACATTTGAAACTACCTTGGAGTGCGAGTCAGAAAGAAATGATCGAAATACAAGTGCTAATTATGCCGAACTGGTGGATAAAGTGCAAAGAAGATTATCAAGTTGGAAGGCAAAAAATCTAAACCTCGCAGGGCGATTGCCATTTATTTAAGCGGTCACTTCCGCCATCCCAGTCTATACTATGCAAACAAATTGGTTACCTAAAAATGCGTGCAACCAACTTGACAAGCTCAACCGGAACTTTTTGTGGGCATCAGATGGAAACACAATGAAGGTTCATCTTGTGGGGTGGGCTAAAGTGTTAAAGAAAATAAATGAAGGAGGTCTAGGAATAAGGGATACACGACACATGCATATGGGCACTGCTTGCCAAAGTGGGATGGCGCTCAATGAACCGGGACTCGAGCATATGGGAAGTCATTTTTAGGAAAAAATACCTAAGGATGACCTTCTAAGCCACACCCCAAAGCCATCACAAGAAGCATGAAGGCTATTGAAGCAGGCTTCAACCGGCAATGGGACCAATATTCAACTTTGCTCGGATAGATGGGCTGGAAACAAAAAAAAACTTGAGCAGATGGTTGAGACAGAAATCAGCCCACAAGACTTGGGCCTTAAAGTGTCAGATTTAATTAGCCCACAAGGGGCCTGGAACCTTACTTGCATCCAGACCACTATTTCGGCTTGGGCCAGGCAAAAGATCCTAAGCCCGAGGACTCAGCTGGGCTCACACCACCAGGATTGTAGAATTTGGGCCGCCTCCCCTAATGGACTTTCCTCCTGCAAAACAGCGTACAAGTTGCTTGCATATGGGCTTGACAATCAAAGGGTCGCACATCACAACTGGAAACGGGTATGGGATTTGGAATGCCCGCAAAAACTCAAAAGTCTTCCTCTGGCTCTACTAGGGGTGTTCAAAATATCCGAAAACTGACCGAAATCGAAAAAAATTGAACCGAAGGTTTTCGGTTTTTTAGGACCAAAACTGAACACATTCAGTTCGGTTCGGTTTTTTCTCTCGGTTAAAACCGAGAAAAACTGAAAACCGAAAAAATGAATTCAGGTTCGGTTAAACCGAACCGGGCTCATTTAAAAAAAAAAAAATTGGCTGAAAACGTGTTTTCAATGAAAACACGTTTTCAAAAAAAATTGTTTTTCTCCACTTAAGGGTTAACATCCCAAATCCCAAGCTTCACTTCGCTGCTCCTGCTCCCGTGTGCTGCTCTGCTGCTCGCCTGCTTGCTCCTGCTCCCGTCCAGCTCTCAAAAACTCCTGCAAGTCGCAACAACAGCAGCAGCCAGCAAGTCGACTCTCTCTCTCCCTCTCATCTCGCTTCTTGCTTCGGTAAAGTGCAACAGCAACAGCAACCGGACAGCAGCAACAACAGCCGGTAAAGTGCTTGCTTTTTATTATTTTAAGTTAAGTTTTGTGGTAGGATTTACAACATAGATATGGAAATACTTTGTGGGATTGTTATAATGTGATGGTATTAAGTGTTGCAAATGAGTTTTATTAAAGAAATGTTGGATTATTCATTGTGGCATTTATACAAATACTTGGTACGCATAAAGAAATGTATGTTAAAACTTAATATAGTTGAGTTCTTATTAAGAAATTTGGTAACTTTGGTAGCTTATTTATCTTATTTTCTTGCCATTGCCCACTGCCCCACTGCTGACTGGAAAAAAAGAAGGAATTTTTTTTTTTTAAAGTCAGGTTTTCGGTTTTTCCCGAAAAACCGAACCGAACCGGTTCGGTTTTAACCGAATCGAACCGTTCGGTTAACCGAACCCAACGTGCGGTTCGGTTCGGTTAAAACCGATTGAACAGCCCTAGGCTCTACCTCCACAACTCACTCCCCACAAATGTGTGAGATTTGATAGAAAAATCTCAACAACAGACATTTAAGAAAGATGTGAGAGTGATCGAGAAGACATACTACACACCATCTTTCGTTGCCCCAAAGTCCGACAGAACTTTCCTCTTTCTGGGCACAACCACTGGATAAGTGGTTTTAGGGCAACATACATGCTCAATATCGAAACACCATTGTCCCGCAAAGCCAATGGAAGCATATGTTCCTTGCCACAATCTGGAATATCTAGAAATTGTGAAATTGGCTAATTTTCGAGCGCAAACGAGATACAATGAGCGAATTGATATTTGCCATCAAGAACATGACCATCGATTTGGCCGAGACTTACATTAACCGCCCTCGTAAAGGCAAAGTTAGAGACACCAGTGCTAAATGGACTAAACCATCACAAGGATGGTTCAAACTTAACATAGATGGGAGTGTCTTCGGCGGCATAAATGAAGCATCGGCAAGGGGTCTTGTTAGAGACGATCAAGGCAACTAGCAATTTGGCTTCTCCTATCAATTAGGAGACATCCCAATTGTGGTGGTAGAACTGATGGGTTTAAGGGAAGGACTTAAACTCGGGTGGGAAAGACGCTTTGAGATCATCGAAGTTGAAATTGACTTGGAGGTTGTGTATCAACTCGTCCGGGGGGCGGATACAAGGACTCATCCCCTAGGCAACCTGATTGAAGACTGTGGGCAGCTTTTGCACAAGCCTTGGCAGTACAAATTTGGCACTATCAAGCGAGAGGCAAATAGTGCGCAGGACTATCTTGCGAAGAAGGGCCATAGTCTACCCAGTGAACTCACGAAGTGGCAGCGAACCAGATCTGAGCTTGTCCAACCTGCTCTTGCAAGAACTCGAGTCAACTAAGGGTAGTGTAACCCTCGATTTTCTCCTTGTAATCTTTACCGTCTTTCTACCACAAAAAAAAAAAAAAAAAAAAAAAAAGAAGGAAGCAAATCTAGTTTTCTTAAAGCCAAAAATCCCATTAATATTTAATTATTATTAAAATAATATCCACTCAAATAAATCAAATGCACCACCATAAAATGCAAAAAATTGAATTATGGCCGTTGGATTGCAATTTTGGAAAAAATAAAAATAACATGGTCAAAATTCAACAATTAATAACCACCATCAACAACAAATTTATTGAAAAATCTAAATTACAAAACTTTTTTGGCAAATCATTAAGGGCCTATATATTTTTACCGACACAAGAAATTAAAAAAATATAAAAATAGTGAGAGAACTTACTCAAAGTTGTTGATGTTGAATCTTCTATTTTTTTCTACTATTAATTTGATTTTTTTTTATATAAGGGTGAATTTTGTTGTTTTTTTTGGGAAAAGACAAAGAATGAAGATGAAAAAAAAAAAAAGTTAAAGAGACTGTTGCTAAGTGTTGGCCGACAAATAATCCTGAAAAAAAAATGAGTTATTTATTTATTTATTTATTTTAATACGATTCGTTGATTTAGACTAATTGAACTGGCACTAATTTAATCGATTATTAGACGATTCAAACTGATTCACACTGGATCAATTAAGGGTTGATTTTTTAGGGCAAATCGGATCGGACAGGCCTACGATTCCCGATTGAACCATTGAACCGGCTGGTCCAATCCAGATCTAAAAACACTTTGCTGATTATATATGAAAATACCACCGAAAAGTATCAAAAATACAACCTATAATTATATCGTACCTAGATGATGGATAAACTTTGATAAACTGATATATTTTAGTGAATAATTTATAATTTTTAAAATTAAAAGGATTAATTTAGGATTCACACCATACCTCAAAAAATACATTTGAGAATACGATCATATTTAAGTATTTTAGTATCCAGACTGGACATAGGGAAACATATAGCGACCCTGGGGCTAAGATCCTCATCGCCATACCCCAATCCACCCTCAGATGTCCTCATCAACATCATCATCATCATCATCGGACACTTGCAGCTCCCGGCACTTCTCATGGCTCATGAAATCCTGTTTCCCCAACCCCCAACACCCCCACCACCCTTCCCCACTCTCCGCCGCCGCAGCAGTAACCACCACCACTATCTCCTCCCTGCCCGACGATCTCCTCCTCGAATGCCTCTCCAGAGTGCCTCACTCCACCCTCCCTTCTCTCCCATCCGTCTGCCGCCGCTGGGCCCACCTCCTTAACTCCCCCGCATTCCACCACCTCCGCCTCCACCACTGCCTCCTCTTCCACACCCTTTTCTCCATTTCCATTTCCACCTCTGCCCTCTTCACCGCTACCCTTCGATTAGACCCCGATTGCGAGCCCTCCGGCTGGAGAGTCTCCTCCTTCGTTCCCTCTAAAGAGAACAATCATGGTGATTTGGGAAATGGGTCTGCTTTTTCTCTGTTCTCGCACTTCAGGCTGGTCTCCATTGGCCGGAAGATATACATAATCGGCCGGACGGCGATGCTCCGGTGCGACACGTGGACTGGGACTCTTGTCCCCAAGGCCGGGATGGGTTTTCCGAGGAAAAAATTCGCCGCCGCATCTGTGGCGGGGAAGATCCTCGTCGCCGGCGGCTGCGCCAGATCGTCGGCGGTGGAGGAGTACGACCCTGATGAGAATGTGTGGCGCGTGGTGTCCGAGGCCCCTCGGCGCAGGTATGGGTGCATTGGGGCCTCAGTGGATGGCGTGTTTTATGTCATTGGTGGGCTCAAGATTGGAAACGAAGGGTCCGCGTACACATCACGCGCTGCAGGCGCCGAGGCGGTCCACGTGTACGCGAGCTCGATGGACCTGTACGATGTGGTGGCGCGTGGGTGGCTGAGGAGCCGAGCTGTGCCCGGCGGCGGCTGCGTGGTGGCGGCGTGCGCCGCCGACAGCCATGTGTACGTTCTCTCGAGCCACGCCGTCGAGCTCTCGTTCTGGAAATTCGAGGCTTCCAGAAAAAGTGCCAATTTCGGAGAGTGGAGCAGGATAAAGCCGCCGCCGCTGCCGGCACAGGTTAGATTGGACAGCACGGTGAGATTCAGCTGCGTCGGGGTGGGGGATAAGGTGGTGCTGGTGCAGGTTGTGGGCTGCATCGATGATCTGTTGCGGCGGAGCGGGCGGACGAAGAGGGGGCTGAAGGTGGGGCTGGTGTTGGTCTACGACTGTGGCGGCGGCGAGTGGACCAGAGGGGCGGATATGCCGGAGGTGCTGCGACGCGCCGCCTGCGTGTGCGTTGAGTGCTAACATGCACAGGGTGGCACATCACGGGGGTTTGTTTTTATTATTGTGCGTGAAGTTCAATCTTTTGACCTTTTTTCTTCCCTGGGAGTCTCGAGGTATTTCGAGGCCTTTATAGGGGTAATTTCGGTGTTTGGCTTCATGGTCATTGTGTATTTTACTCCATTGTTTAATTTATTTTAGCTCACGAAATTTGCCATTTTTTTGGTTCCCCTAAAATACAGAAAATTGTTATGTTAATTGTTTAATTGTTTAGTCTAATTGAAATTTTTTTAAAAAAATATTAGTAATCTATTAATGCATAACAAGATTAGTTAAGCGACTTCTTAGAAAAATAAAATAAAGGTGAAGACTATTTCTATTAAAGTATGTGCAATTTTTTCATTTACTAATCATGATGAGCATTGATTGAGTATTATGATAGCAAAATGAAAGGGACCTACAAAGAAAGAAAGATCATTAAAGTGGAGTCTATGGCATCTAGGCTTGGATTTTGCACTTCCTTATAGATTTGCTTACTATTACAATATAGATCAAACTCTATTTGTTCATATGGGTTGGATTTGTGGTCAAAAAAAAGTTGTTTTCCTTAATTACAAAGCTACCAATGCATGTTTGACAATCTTAATACTAGGTTGTTCCTTTTTACATCTCATTAACAACTCAACAACCTTTTGAAATGAGAGGCATGTTTGGACTTCTCTCTCTCTCTCTCTCACTCTTTTTTTTTTTTCTATTGTTTGGTAGGATTTCATATTCAAAGCCTCCATTTTATCTTTCTTAACTCATACTTGGTTTCAAGATTTGATGCTCTATTAGCAAAATTTGAAGGGACTAATACATAGTTTTGGTTGGGGAGGGGGGGGGGGGTTTGAATTATATATACTCATTAATAGACATGCCTAATTACAAAACTTGACTAACTTATGAAGTATTGTGGTTGAAGCAAAGTTATTGATCTTGTCCCGCATTGATTAAAAATTATTTGGAGCGCAACTTAATATAGAAATTGTCTAATACTTGTGTTTGTCCCTTCTGGGGCATTCGATAAAATTGGAACAATATAGAGAAAATTAGTTTGGCCCTTGTGCAAGGATGACACGCATAAATCAAGAAATAATACAAAGTTTTTTTTTGTTTTTTGTGGATTTAACTTAATTATGTCCATATTTTAATTTCTATTTGCTCTTTCAATTCTTGTTTAAGCCTTGGATGGCGAAGTCATCCCGGTTTTCTATTTTAGCTAGTTGTTTAACCTGTGCATTGCACGGGATGGTGATTGCAAATTTAAAAAAGTTTAGTATATTTAATTTAAGATATAATATAGATAATGAAATTCTTCCACAAATATTACAAATGCAAAATAATTAACAAAAAAATTATTCAACGCAATTTAATTATTGAAATAAGAAAAAATAAGAATATTTCATATAAATATGACTTATTTTTATCATATCTAATATGATAGGAGTTGCACAATTTTTAACAACTTCATATTTGCTTGCACAAAAAACATACATATTTGAAATTATAATATTTAGAATAAAAATTTATTTAATATTGATAATCTAACATATAAAATGTAAAATTTACTACCATAGAGACATACCTATAGATAAAAGTGGATATTTGAATGTGGTTAGAAAATGTGTCCAAATTCATATGCGATGACTAACATAAACTTGAGGCAACATTAAGGAATCAAAGAGTTTAAAATAATAATTATGATAATTAGTTTAATCATATATATATATAACATTGTATTTATAGATAGATAGATACTACACAATATATAGGACTAATACGAGTTGATTAATGAAAAGTAGTCAAGGTAATATATATATATATATATATATATGTGTGTGTGTGTGTGTGTGTGTGTGTGTGTGTGCAAAATCTAAAACATTGCACAAATTAATAAATAGTAAAAGCTAATTTTGTGAACTTTGAATTTAGTTTAATAAATTAAATCGATTATAATCGAGTTGACAAATCAAGTATACAAAAAAATGAAACACCAAAATTATCAACCATACAATCCATATCCTAAATTTAGGTATTCAATGGCTACTCAATTACATATTCATAATTTGATTGAATATATTTATGGCATAATATAGAGAACATTTAGATGTACAAAATAATTAATGGGCTGACAATATACAACCAAACGTGTACACAATTTATATGAATTGTTTATTGCAATATATACAAAATACAAATTATATATAAAGGCCAAAATTAAGGGGGAAAAGAAAGAGTTTAAAATTGCAATTAAGACATTGAGTTTAATGGCTTAAAACATATATCAAAACATTCGTATAATATAAATAAGGAAATAAGTATAAAATGCACAAATGGAGTAAAAATAACTTCTCCACCTCATTATCCACATAAAGAATAGATACACACATAAGACGGACAACATTTTAAATATATATATATATATATATATGATTTTATAAAAATATCTAAAAATAAAAATATTTTAGAAATTTATGTGAAATCACAAATTAAAAGGTATACATACAGGAAAAAGATAATCCAATATTGAAGATCAATTTTATGAAAGATATTACAATAATCAATCGGATTCTGACCCAAAACAAAAGTGAAAATAATATAGTCAAGAAAAGAAAAATCATAATTTATTAAGACTGAAACATTTTGAATATACTAAAAGAAGAAATCATGTCTTTATGGAGGTTCATATTTAAAAGGACAAAAATATAACATCAATGAAAAAATTTTGGAATCTTGTTATGACTAATAGAAGAATATTAAACTATTACACCTACATGCAACATATGGTCATATAATGAATTTGTCCTAAACGTAAATGTACCATCGAATAAAAACAAAAATGCAAAAAAGCGAGAACATAAGTGAAATAGACTTACCACAAACTCAAGAGTTACAATTGTTTCTTTGAATAAAGACTTTAGATTTTCTTGCAAATTGAAACTTGTTCAAATTAATATATAAAAATAACCATAATTAGGAGTAAATATAAACTACGTAATACATTTTTAAGAAAACAAATTATCGCCTACTAATAGATTATAGTGTGGAAATGGTACGAATTTTTATTGATCTATGTGTATTTAAATGTTGTCTTTTTTTAGTATAAACTAATTTAATGGACATTGTATTTAATTTAATAAATTAAATTAATTATAATCTAGATTGATAAATAAAGTTCATCAAAAATAAACCACTAAAATTATCAACTAAACAATCCATATGCATGATCTATGTATTAATGGGCTTCTAATATGATTCAATTACATGTGCATAATTTGATTGATTATATTTACAAAATATATATATATATATATATATGGACAAAATATTAGATAATATAAATAGGTTTATAATAGATAATTATGTAGACAATTTATATGAATTTATTTATGGTATATACATAACTTCTTGTTGTTGTTGTTGTTATAATAGATAATTATGTAGACAATTTATATGAATTTATTTATGGTATATACGTAACTTCTTGTTGTTGTTGTTATTATTATTATAAAGGCATACATATAGATAAAAATGCATCTATGCATGTGGTTGAAAAATCTGGCCAAATTTATATGTGATAACTGGCATAAATTTGGGCTAATATCAAGAATCAAAGAGTTTAAAATAGTAATTATGATAATGAGCTTATATATATATATATATATATTGTAGACAATTTATATGAATTTATTTATGGCATGTACATGACTTCTTCTTCTTCTTCTTCTTCTTGTTATTATTATTATTATTATTATTATTATTATTATTATTATTATAGAGACAAACATAGAGATAAAAATGCATCTATGCATGTGGTTGAAAGATAGGGGCAAATTCATATGTGATGACTAACATAAATTTGGGCTAACATCAAGGAATCAAAGAGTTTTTAAAATAATAATTATGATAATGAGCTTAATAATTAATACACACACACACACACACATAACATTATATAGATAAATAGACTAAGAGAGTGTTTGACTAAGCTTATAAGCTCTTCAAAATATCTTATAAGATGTTTGATAGCTTATAAGCTTCTTAAATTTGTTTGGTAATTTTTTAAGTAAAGGAGCTTATAAGCTCCAAAAATAAATTGTTAGGAGCTTATAAGCTCCAAAAAAAAAAAAAAAAAGTAAGGCACCCTCAACTTTTTTTTGAAACAACTTACAAGCTATCCAACATCAAAATATAAAATGACATAAATATCTTTATTTTTTTTTTCAATATAACATTCCCACTATCTCCAAAAAATATTTATTTACATAAATTAATTTTACATTATTATTTTTTATTATCATTTGATTTAAAATAAAATATAAGTTTTCATTTTTACCAAACAGAATCACAACTTATAAGCTCAAAAAACATCTTATAAACTATAAGATCTTATTTTATCCAAACACTTTGATAACTTATTATTGAAATAAGATGTATAAGCTTATAAGCTCTAAAAACATCTTATAAGCTATACAAGCTTATAAGTTTTTTAAAATAAGCTTAGCCAAACACCCTCTAAGTAGTTAAGGTAAAATATATATATATATATATATGCACACAAAATCAAAACATTTGCACTAATTGATAAAGAGTTATGGCCTATTTGGATGGGCTTAAAAAAAGTGCTTCTCGGATGGTCCTTTTTCTGGTAGAACTTTTTTTTAAAGCCAAGCAGTATTACGTTTAGACATAGTAATTAAAAAGTACTTTAAAATGTGCTTTTATTTAAAGCTACTTTTTTATTTAAAGCTACTTTAGGATAGCTTCTAAAAAGAATCATTTTAGCTTTTTTTCTTTTTTTTGCTTCTGCTTTTTTAAAAAAGCCTATCCAAATACAATCTTTTTTGTTTGAAGTGATTTTTTCAAAACATAAGTGGTTTATGTCTAAAAAAAACCCATCCAAATGGGCTCTTAATCATAGAAAAATTAGTCGATGGATACAATCATAAATTATGTTTAAAAAATAATTAAGTAATAAGGGAGGGGGGGTGCGGGGTTCGATGCCACCCCCTTGGGTGGCCACCCAATTGGGTTTAATTTGGTAAGTCATTAATATTCTTATTGGCCTATAATTAATAAAAGCTTTACATTATTATTAATTCTTAATTTATCAATTCTTTTCTACTTTTGACTACTTATATCTTTTGTGCAGCCGTTTTCAACGCCGTCCGAAGCCAACTCCACGTCTCTTGCTATCACATCAAGTGAGTTTGTCTTTCAATTTGTTAAAATTTATTTCGAAAGGATTATGTTTAAGCTTTGATGGGAGTTTCTCAATATTATAAAAAAAGTAACATATACGACCAACAATTTCTAATAAATAATGGACACATTCATTTATATGTGTGCTTTTATACAAAATAGTTTGACATAATTATTTGTACAATACAAATACAAATGCTAATTTATTGACCTTATTTGTACATATACTATAGTCTATGATATATAAGCATGTGATAAATATGAACATCAATTTCATTTTCTAATGCTTATAAAATAAAGGGGAAAAAATTAATAAAGAACAAAAAAAAAGAAAAGAAAACTATTAAGTAAACGAAAAAAGAAAAGAAACGATATAAGTAATCAAAAGTGGAAAAGAATTGATAAATTAAGAATTAATAATTAATGTAAAGCTTTTATTAATTATAGGCCAATAAGAATATTAATAACTTACCAAATTAAACCCAATGGAGTGGCCACCCAAAGGGGTGGCATCGAACCCTCCGTAATGAAGAGTAATTTAAGGAGTTAAACATAAATATGCTTGAAAGTAATGGAATTAGATAAGTTTAATTATAAAAATATTTAAATGTTAATTAAAGATTGAAAATATAAATATGAAAAATGTCTTACATGGTAAAATAGTGAAATGACAACATAAGCATGGGATTGACACATACGATAGACTTCATTTTAAATATATATATTAAGTTAGATTAGATTAGATTATATTATATATATATATATATATATATGTATACAAAATTTAAAAATTTGATTAATTGATAAATAGTTAATCATAGAAAAACTAATCAATGGATATAATTACAAATTATATTTTCAAAAATAATAAGTAATAAAGACTAATTTACAGAGTTAAACATAAATATGCTTGAAAGTAATTGAATTAGATAATTTTAACTATAGAAAGATTTTATTGTGAATTAAAATTTGAAAATGTAAATATGAAAAATATCTTGCATGGAAAAATAGTGAAATAACAACTTGTCCACCTCATTATCTACATAAGCAAGGAATGGACATATAAGGTGGACTCCATTTTAAATATATATGTATATAGATGTCTCAAAAGTTCTCTCTTCTGAAAAACTTTCCTTGTAGTTTCGCACACAAATATATATATATATATATATATATATATATATAGTAGTTATTTTGAAGTTAATCTTTTTTAGTTTTAAGAATCAGTATGATTGAATCAGTTTTGGATCAATATTGGAAGCTGATTTTATAACATTATTAATGTATATCATTCTCGCGAACTATTTGTACAGAATTCACAATGAAGAGGATGTTAGGTAAGTTGGGGAGTTCTATGATTAGTCACAATCGTAGGTGACTAATTTTAGTCATCCTCTAAAAAAAAGCCACGTGTATAATTTTAAAATATTTTAATAGGTTGCAGGTTTTTTTAATTTTTAAGCAACCCGCTATCATGAGTCAAAATTTCTCTCTCCCCCCCTCTCTCTACATATTTCTAATTTCTCTCTCTCTCTCTCTCTCTAACGTTCCATATTCGATCTATATCTCTCTCAAATCATTCATTTAATTATTAACCTTAAACAAAAAAAATTCCTTAATTATTAAGACTTCTTAGTATAAATTATTTCTACTGCAATTTAAATATTTAGCTTCAATTAAATAAAAATTGCATCATATTTTATTTCATTACTTATAGATAATAATATTATTATTCTCTTTTAAGTGTTCTCATGGATGAATTTAACTATTATTATTATTATTATTATGATAAGGGGCGAATAATATTCGGCATTCAATCATATAAGTACATATATTTTCTCCAAGTTATCATTAAAATATTGACTCGCTAGTATGAAAAATATTATATGAATTCATAGACGTACAAATAAAATACAAATTATAGGAAAAAAAATAAATTCAAATAAACTATTTACATTTATTTTGTTTATTTTAAATAAGTCAAACAAACTATGTGCAAATAATATTCCATTATACATATTAACCATAACTATTCAAATCAATAAACTATTTTTATATTATTATTATTATATTATTATTATTATTATTATTATTATTATTATTATTGTGTTTCATAGCATATCTCCATTAATAATCAAAGGACAATTTCTTTTACCAACTAATGCTTGTTGTGTTCCTCTCTTTGTATTTTATACATACAAATTGATTTTAAAAATACATTATTTAATATCACTATAGATCAATCATTTTGAAATAAATCTATCAATAATATAAACAAGCTTACTTAATAATGATATCCATATTTTATAATTTTTGTTTTATTTTTTAAAACATAGATGTTCATATTCTATGTATATTCTTAAAATAATTTATAATGAATGTGATACATTTTTTGAAATATGTTAAAAGTAAATTTTTATCCACTATTAACATATATTCAAATTTTTGAGTTATAAATAATATTTATTTTGGTATCAATTTAGTATTTTAATTTTTTTTATCACAATTTTAATTAATTATCCCTGTTAATACACATTTCTGAAATTAAAAAAAAAGTTATAAAAAGTACCATGATATTTATAATTAAAAAATAAAAATAATGCTACCATGGTATTAAAACATAAAAAATTAACTGATTATAATGGTACCACAATATTATAATGGAACAATGGTATTAAAAAAATAAAAAATTATAATGAGTACCATAGTTTCTTTTTTTATTTTAAAAATAAAATTTTAATTGGTTAATATTTAGTGGGCTAGTCTACTATAATAATGGTTGTATAAAAAATCCCTTGCTAATCTGTATAGCAGGTAGCCTTTCTAATTTACTTGCATAACAAGTTGTAGGTTATATAAAGATTAATGATTTAGATTAAATATCACAAATCTAATGGCTAGAATTAAAGGTGACTAACATCAGTCACCTACGAACTATGACTAACGATAGAATTTCCCAGGTAAGTTTACTAAAAAAACTATACTTCATATTAATTTCTACATGTTATAAAATTATGGAGCTTCTACGATATTGATCGAATAGTATTTTAAAATTGAGTTCTTAAAATATGTGGATAAAATAAGATCATGGGACTTTATTTTGAGATCTTTTGATATTGTTCATTTATCTTTTAAAATATCTATACTATTTATACCATACTAGCTATATCTTATTATAAAAAGAAAACTATTTATTGTGTTAAAGTGGTAGTTTTCTTCTAGTAATCGTACAAATGTTGCCCCCCATTTTTCTAGCAAATGAATATGGAAGTACAAAATTGATGGTAAAAATTGAAAATTTCTCTAGGTCAAAGGTAGTTATGATACCAACTTTTTAATGCAACATTTTTGCACTTTTAATTACCACATAAATATAAAAAAAAAATTGGTTAAAATTATAAAGTTCCTATCAAACCTATTCTCACGTTTCTAAGTTTTCTCACCCATATTTCCATCAACTTCCCCTGCTTGGAAATTTCAGATTAGTAGAGTAATCTCAGGGCACAATATATATAACGTAAATACTAAACATGGCTTCGGTTTTGATACCAACTAGACAAATGACAAATAGAGTCAATGCATACCAAATTTGCAAGTCCAGATATGGTTCCAGATCAGTACCATGTCTCTTTTCACAACTTGGATCTGACACTAGAAATATGCATGATTCTTATCATACAACATATATGTAGGTCACATTAGTAATGTACAAATGTAACTAATACCAGGTAAGATAAACAAAGAACCGGTTTGAAAACTTATCTTTTTCGGCAATTGGTACTGGAAAATGTCATTCTAGTAACTTGTTTCAATGATTGAATCATCGGCTTTTGCCAACTTGTCTTAAAGAAATATTCGCTCCACTATCTAGTGTGTTGGGACAACGAAATTCCTTCTAGGATAAGACAGTCCAGAGATTCTATTACAAGCTGCACAACTACACAAGAATCTCACTTCGAAAACTAATCAACTCTTTATAAGTGTATACAAGTGCTTTGATTTATGACACTCGAATTCAAGTGAAGGTATGGATTACCAAACTCGAATCAAGACATAGACGCAAAGTGGAAAAGTACGAGCTATGTTCACTCACAAAGATCTTAGGCGCATATTTAGAGAATAAAATTCTCACAAAGATCTCATAGAGATTTTCATATCATGTTAGAGTTACTCATATCTCTCTCATGTTAGAGTTACTCATCCCTCCCCCCATCTTTTCCAAGTCTTGTACTATTTATAGGGAGCATAGAATATAATGCAAAAAAGGTGCCTTTAATGCATTAACTTGGTAAATCAAAACTAGCTATAAAAGCAAGAAACATTCCAGCGGTTTCTATAACTTAATACTAGTTACATTTGAAACCGCTGGTATAACTTCCAACAACGGTTAGTAACACCAGCAGTTTGAGATGTAACTGGTAACACTAGCCATTTCTATGATTAACACCAGTAGTAAATGGCATACAAATGTCCTGTAACAACTCACTTCAATTTGAATTTGAATTCAAACCAAGTTCCAGAGTAAGTTCCAGATGAAGTTCCAGTTAAAAGATAAGACTAAGACAATTTGCCCTATGCGGAACTTAGTTGATGTTTCGACAAGTAATCAACACTTAACCGCATAAATACATGAATTGTCTTAGTTGAACATCCAATGTGGGATATAACATAACCCACAAATATTTATCTTTATGCTTTACTTATTCCATAATATATATGGACTTTATTCTATGGATTCAACTATAAATGGTATCCTTCCATTCTTGAATAAAAACATCCATAAATATTAACATACAAACATGTCATTCCAACATCCCCATTTTCATTTAACAAAAAATGGGAAAATTCTTACTCGAACCTAATTTGGCCAAACCCAACAAATCATGTGGCAAGTGCATTGCATTTGCTAAGTGACTGATCACTCTTCTTAAATTATCAACCACTCACAGGGCAATTGTAAAAAACTCGCCACGTGATTAACACTAATTTGACCAAGCCGGATTTGAACTAGAATTTCCCTATAAAATGAGAACTCTTTTTGTGCCCCTTTTCTTTTTAATTTTCCTTTTTCAGTATGCAACAAATAATAGGAGAATGCACACCAATCTTTAATATAATAAAGTGATAATTGTGCACAATAACACATAGCACTTAAATTATTTTATGTGTGTGAAAACTACGTTCTACTAGCTATACAAAGAGAGAGAAGCCTCTTCATAATTGCTTTGGTCTCTTTAATTTTTTTGGTATGTCACTATTTATTTTCTACTTTCTTTCTCTCCCCATTCACTAGGGATGTATGCAGTCGGGTTTGGGGGATTTCAATAGAAAATTTTATCCCGATCCAATATATGCGGGTTGTCAAAAATATAAATCATAATCATACAGTTATATTTTTAAACTGAGTAGCTCGGGTTTGTGCAGGTGTGGTTTATATAGCGGTCTAGTTAGCGGGTTGGTTGACAGGTTTTATACACATTTATCACAATCTGACTTATTTACTTGCAAATGCAATATAAATGGCAAGAAAAATGTTAGAACCTCTTTGATGTTTTTACTCATTGCAACTTCAAGTAAAATATAAAAATAAAGTTCAAATGGATGGGAGATGTGAATGAATTCTACTTAATAAACTAAATGTTTGTAATTCTTGTATTGAAAAGTTGTTATGTATTTATAAAAATATAATTTCATAAAATAAATTTAATATAGAAATGCATCACACACGAGATCCTTTGTTTCAAATTGCATGTCATCTCCTATTTCAATACATGGATATATGTAAAGTGTAAAAATCCAAGTCAAGTGTATAATTAAGGAAGTAAATTTATACACTTGGCATGTATAATAAAGATTTACAAACCAATGACAAACCCTTAAATAAACTATCAATTAATTAAACTAATGATAACCTTTACCCTAAGGTTGCATTTGGCAGCATTATAGGATTGTGTGTGATAGAGTAGTCATTGGATAGCTAGATATGCTATAATTTTGTTATCAATCAATTGCATTAATTTATTTGATAGCAAGTATTGTTTCATGAGAAATCCTTCAAACTATGTTTGGTGGTATTTTTTTTCTATGTAGATTTGAAGCAAATTACGAAAAGTCTTTTAGTTTAAGCCCTATTATATATATTTAAGGGTAATATAGTAAATTACAGTTCTTGTCAACTCAATTCAAATCAAGTTGATTACACATCCCACCCCTACGGTGATATGAGTTATCCCATAAATTGATGGATAAGAAACTGGATTTGTGCCTTATAAAGGGCCAGAAAAAAAATCTACCAAGCATAATTATAGGTGGGATATACATATAATCGCACACACAAGTCCTTACCAAACACAACCTAGAAGTAAACATGTTCTTAAGCTTACCTCCTCAACCACTTGGACATGTTATGTTTTAGAAACAAATTGAGCTATAAAGAATATTTAATCTTTTAAATTGTGTAAGTTCAATTTTCAAAATTTATCTATCTAACTTTGATACTTTCCCTTTATTTTTTTTCAAAAATATAAAATATATGGATAAAATAATAAAATAGTTTTTTTTCAACTTAAAGGGATAAATTAATTTATTTCATTGAATTGCATCTATTTATATATTTTTCTATTTTACCTTCAATGCATATGTTTATGAATTAAAAAAAAATTATTTACTTCACAATTTTGTCCATTTATTCGATATATTTGAAAAACAATTTAAGGTAAAATATCAAAAGTGGATAAATAAATTTTAAAAATTAAATTTAAAGAGTTTTAAAAATTGAAGATTAATTTATTTCATAATTTTATCTGTATATTAAATTTATGTGAAAAAATTGAATGAAAAAGTTAAAATTAGATAAATAAATTTTGGAAATTGAATTTAGAGAGTTTATGAATATAAATATTCTTTAAGTTTAATGCATATTTTGTAACCAAAACTAAATGTGTCTAATTAAGTGGTAAAGGAGGTTGGCTAGAACTTTTGCCACTTACATGACATGAGTTTGACTCCTCGTAAAGCAGAAAAGTTTTTGAAGTGGGATTTACGTCGGAAAATGAGCTCAGATGGATGTGATAGAGTTGCAACAAGATGATACGTCGAAAATAAGCTCACATGGCAATTTATAAAAAGAAAGGTGAAGTTCAAATGATAAACGATAAAAAAAATAAGGGTATAGTCCAAAAAAGCACAAAATTCGAAGGACAATAAATTATTATTATTGTTTTATTTTAACACTTATTGATTGTGTCAAAATCTTACATTGAATGGCCAATGCAAGAACCATCTTTCTTGCTGTAAAGAAATTGAATATAACAACGAATAAGAGCTTGTGTAATAATATGTTGGGTTTCCAATTAATAATGTCTTAATGATACTAACTAATTGCTAAATTATTTAATTTAGCCAACTAAAGAGGATTTAAAACTTTTTTTGGTCCTACGTTGAACAAAATAAGCAAATAAGCGTGTTGTATATGTAAATGTTTGCAACATAGGCTTGTTCCTGTGGGGACATCCGATAAAATTGGAACGATACAGAGAAGATTAGCAAGGACTGATAAGATGCCATTTTTACCAAGTTTTAAGCCTTATTTACATTAATTTTGATTAATTTTGGGTTTTAAATTGGTTGGATTTTCACCAGATATTGATTAATTGATATGAAGTCTTCAATTCTTGTTTTTTTGGGCCGAAAGCATGAAATTTCTTTTCTCCAATTCTAGTGCATGGCAACAAAAGATAAAGAATTATGGTTTTCAAGTCTTCCCAACCGTACACTGTGTATGAAAAGGGGATTAACCAATTGTTGGTTTTATTAATTGATAACCAATTCATTCTCTCTCTTGACGAAAGTCCACTTTATGATATACTAGTAACACTGCACACTCGCCGATGAGGCCTAGCTCAACTGGCAAAGCTGAGGCCCCAAGATTCTAAAGGTCTTGGGTTCGATTCCCACCGATGAATGTGTGGACTTTATTTCTACCTTTATGGTAGTTTATTATCCTACTTTAATAGTAGTTTATTGTAATAGTTTATCAATAGTTTGTGAATGATATTGTTTGAAATATGATGTAATAGTTTGATTTGTACTCGAAGAGTCATTGATGTAATCCGATGATATGTATTCAAAAAAAAAAAAAAGTAACACTGCACACTCTATGTGAGTGCAAAATATAAAAAGTATATATTATAATTTAGTAATTCGATTTTTTTTAGGATGAAAATATAAATATATTATTAAATTTCTTTTATAAGAATATTTTTTTAAGAATTATGTGAAATAATTTATTAAATTATAATAATTTACAAATAAAATAATTATATGAAATATAATTACATGACAAAGAATAAATACAAAAAGAAAAAAAAAACCAAGTAATTGTAATTAGAGAAAGTGGTTAGTGGGTTGAGAACATGGGATTTTTAAACAGGATGTAATATTACAATATTGACTTTTTTATTTGTTTATTTATTACACGTGTTTACTAATTAGAAGGGTAAAATTGATACATCAAAATTTGGTATCCGAATTGAATTGATTTCATGTGAATTTTCAATTTTACCCACAATTTTACATATCTCTATTGATTCCATATAAAATTGAAGGGCAAATTTTGTAAAATCACATAAATAACCGCCATTTGTGAGATAAAAATAGCTTTCTTTTTATAATAGTATAGATTATTATACCCACATTCTCAATGTTTATGAAGTCGTGTATTGGATTTCTAATTAATCTTATGTAATCTTGATTCTTAATCAATTGATCATAGAAGTAAGATGCATTTAGAAAATAAATTCACCATCCTCAATTATTCTTAAAGGGGTTTAGGAGTTATTTTAAAAAGTGAGAATAAACTAATTACACATACACCAAAACAATTCTTGATTTGATTCCAACATAGAATCGAGAACCCGAGAAAGATATAGAGAAGATTAGCATGGCCCTTGCTCAAGGACGACACACATAAATCAAGAAATGGTCCAAATTTTTTTATCTAATTTATTTATGATTATATTTTAATTTTATATTTTATCTTTTAATTCTTCTTTCAATCACAAGAAGCCCAAGAATTGAAGTCCTCCCTCTTCTATTTTGATGATGCAAAAATGCAAGATATCTTTCTCGCTTTACAAAAATTGAGTGTATCAATTCCATTGGTGTGAGCTTGATTAGTAATAATTTATTTTTGAAATTAATAATGTTGTAACAATGTTAATAAAGTATTAGACCAATCTATTTTAGGCAACAAAAGAAGGATTATACCCCATTTCCATCCGGCATCGAACAAAAGATGCAAATCAGAATGCCTCATTTTGTATGTACCTGTAACATCAGTTTGTCCCCTTGGGGGACATCTAATAAAATTGTAATGATACAAAGAAGATTAGCAGGGTCCCTGCACAAGGATAAATCGAGAAATGAACCAAAATATTTTCTATCTAATTTATTTATGATGATATTTTAATTTTATATTTGCTCTTTTAATTCTTCTTTCAATCTCAAGTGGGCCAAGAACTCCAAGTCCCCCCTTTTCTATTTTAATGATGCAAAAAAAGCAAGATATCCTTCTCGCTCTACAAAAATTGAGTGTATTAATTCCATTGGCCCGAGCTTGATTAGTAATAATTTATTTTGAAATTAATGATGTTGTAACAATGCTAATCAAGTATTAGATCCCATTTCCATCCCACATCAAGCAAAAGAAGCAAATAAGAATGCTTCATTTTGTACGTGCTTGTAACATAAGTTTGTCCCTTTAGGAGCATCTGATAAAATTGGAATGATACAGAGAAGATTAGCATGGTCCCTTTGCAAGGATGACACGCATAAATCGAGAAATGGTCCCATTTTTTTTTAATATAAGTTATTCGTGATTATATGTTAATTTTATATTTAATCTTTTAATTCTTCTTTCAATAAAAAGAGGACCAAGACTCCAACTCCCTCTTCTATTTCATTGATGCACAAATGCAAGATACCTTGATACATATAGAAATTGAGTGTATGAATCCAATTGACGGAGAGCTTGTTTAGTAATAATTTATTTTTTTAATGATGTTGTGACAATGCTAAAAAGGTATTAGACTAATCTATTTTAAGCAACTACAGAAGAGAAGATCCCATATTCATCCCACATCGAATGAAAGAAGCAAATAAGAATGCCTCATATTGTATGTGCATGTAACAGAAGTTTGTCCGTTCAAGGACATTTGATAAAACTGGAATGATACAGAGAAGATTAGCATGGCCCCCTGCACAAGGATGACAGCGCATAAATCGAGAAATGGTCCAAATTTTTTTTTTAATCTAATTTGTTTAAGATGATGTTTTAGTTTTATATTTGCTCTTTTAATTCTTCTTTTAATCTAAAGTGGGCCAAGACACCAAGTCCTTCCACTTATATGTTAACGATGCTACACGATATCTTACACGCCTTACATAAATTGAATGTATCAATTTAATTGGCGGGTCCTTGTTTGGTAGTTTTAGCAATAATTTATTTTTTCAATTAATGGTGTTGTAACAATGCTAGTAGAGTGTTAGAGTAATCTATTTTAGGCGACTAAAGAGGGATTAGATCCCATTTCCATCCCACATCGAACAAAAGAAGCAAATAAGAATGCTTCATATTGTATGTGCATGTAACCGAAGTTTGTCCCTTCGAGGACATCTGATAAAATTGGAACGATACAGAGAAGATTAGCATGGCCCCTGCGCAAGGATGACACACATAAATCGAGAAATGGTCCAATTTTTTTTTTTATCTACTCTGTTTAAGATGATGTTTCAGTTTTTTATTTGCTCTATTTTTTATTCTTTTAATCTCATGTGGACCAACACACCAAGTCCTTCCGCTTATATTTTAATGATGCTGCAAGATATCTTACTTGCTTTGCATAAATTGAGTGTATCAATTTAATTGGCAAGTGCTTGTTAAGTAGGCTTTATAGTAATTTATTTATTAAGTTAATGAAGTCGTAACAATGGTAGTAGAGTGTTAGAGTAATCTATTTTAGACCGCTAAAGAGGGATAAGATCCCATTTCCATCCCACATCGAACAAAACAAGCAAATAAGAAGGCTTCATATTGTATGTGCTTGTCACATAATTTTCTTCCTTCGAGGACATTTAATGAAATGGGAACTGATACAGAGAATATTAGCAACGACCCTGCACAAGGATGGACATTAGGAAATGAAGAAATAGTCCAATTTTTGTTTATCTAATTGATTTATGGTTATATTTTAATTTCATATTTGCTATTTTAATTCTTCTTTCAATTACAACGGGAGCAAGGCACCAAGTCTACCCTTTTCTAGTTTAATTATGTGCAAATGCAAGTTATCTTACTTGCTTTACATACATTGAGTGTGCCAATTCAATAGACAAGAGCGTATTTAGTAACAATTTATTTTTTAAATTGTTAATGTTGAAACAAGGGTAATCCAGTATTTAACTAATCTATTTTAGGCAACTGAAGAGGGATTAGATCCCATTTCCATCCCACATCGAACAAAAGAAGCAAATAAGAATGCTTCATTTGTATGTGCATGTAACTGAAGTTTGTCCCTTCGAGGACATCTGATAAAATTGGAACGATACAGAGAAGATTAGCATGGCCCCTGCGCAAGGATGACACGCATAAATCGAGAAATGGTCCATTTTTTTTTATCTACTCTATTTAAGATGATGTTTCAGTTTTTTATTTGCTCTTTTTTTTCTTCTTTTAATCTCATGTGGACCAACACACCAAGTCCTTCCGCTTATATTTTAATGATGCTGCAAGATATCTTACTTGCTTCGCATAAATTGAGTGTATCAATTTAATTGGCAAGTGCTTATTTAGTAGGCTTTACAGTAATTTATTTATTAAATTAATGAAGTTGTAACAATGGTAGTAGAGTGTTAGAGTAATCTATTTTAGACCGCTAAAGAGGGATAAGATCCCATTTCCATCCCACATCGAACAAAACAAGCAAATAAAAAGGCTTCATATTTATGTGCTTGTCACATAAGTTTCTTCCTTCGAGGACATTTAATGAAATTGGAACGATACAGAGAATATTAGCAACGCCCCTGCACAAGGATGACATTAGGAAATGAAGAAATAGTCCAATTTTTGTTTATCTAATTGATTTATGGTTATATTTTAATTTCATATTTGCTATTTTAATTCTTCTTTCAATTACAACCGGACCAAGGCACCAAGTCTACCCTTTTCTAGTTTAATTATGTGCAAATGCAAGTTATCTTACTTGCTTTACATACATTGAGTGTGCCAATTCAATAGACAAGAGCGTATTTAGTAACAATTTATTTTTTAAATTGTTAATGTTGAAACAAGGCTAATCAAGTATTTGACTAATCTATTTTAGGCAACTGAAGAGGGATTAGATCCCATTTCCATCCCACATCGAACAAAAGAAGCAAATAAGAATGCTTCATATTGTATGTGCATGTAACCGAAGTTTGTCCCTTCGAGGACATCTGATAAAATTGGAACGATACAGAGAAGATTAGCATGGCCCCTGCGCAAGGATGACACGCATAAATCGAGAAATGGTCCAAATTTTTTTTTTTATCTACTCTGTTTGAGATGATGTTTCAGTTTTTTATTCTTTTAATCTCATGCGGACCAACACACCAAGTCCTTCCACTTATATTTTAATGATGCTGCAAGATATCTTACTTGCTTGGCATAAATTGAGTGTATCAATTTAATTGGCAAGTGCTTGTTAAGTAGGCTTTACAGTAATTTATTTATTAAATTAATGAAGTCGTAACAATGGTAGTAGAGTGTTAGAGTAATCTATTTTAGACCGCTAAAGAGGGATAAGATCCCATTTCCATCCCACATCGAACAAAACAAGCAAATAAAAAGGCTTCATATTTATGTGCTTGTCACATAAGTTTCTTCCTTCGAGGACATTTAATGAAATTGGAACGATACAGAGAATATTAGCAACGCCCCTGCACAAGGATGACATTAGGAAATGAAGAAATAGTCCAATTTTTGTTTATCTAATTGATTTATGGTTATATTTTAATTTCATATTTGCTATTTTAATTCTTCTTTCAATTACAACGGGAGCAAGGCACCAAGTCTACCCTTTTCTAGTTTAATTATGTGCAAATGCAAGTTATCTTACTTGCTTTACATACATTGAGTGTGCCAATTCAATAGACAAGAGCGTATTTAGTAACAATTTATTTTTTAAATTGTTAATGTTGAAACAAGGGTAATCCAGTATTTGACTAATCTATTTTAGGCAACTGAAGAGGGATTAGATCCCATTTCCATCCCACATCGAACAAAAGAAGCAAATAAGAATGCTTCATTTGTATGTGCATGTAACTGAAGTTTGTCCCTTCGAGGACATCTGATAAATTGGAACGATACAGAGAAGATTAGCATGGCCCCTGCGCAAGGATGACACGCATAAATCGAGAAATGGTCCAATTTTTTTTTTTATCTACTCTGTTTAAAATGATGTTTCAGTTTTTTATTTGCTCTTTTTTTTCTTCTTTTAATCTCATGTGGACCAACACACCAAGTCCTTCCGCTTATATTTTAATGATGCTGCAAGATATCTTACTTGCTTCGCATAAATTGAGTGTATCAATTTAATTGGCAAGTGCTTATTTAGTAGGCTTTACAGTAATTTATTTATTAAATTAATGAAGTTGTAACAATGGTAGTAGAGTGTTAGAGTAATCTATTTTAGACCGCTAAAGAGGGATAAGATCCCATTTCCATCCCACATCGAACAAAACAAGCAAATAAAAAGGCTTCATATTTATGTGCTTGTCACATAAGTTTCTTCCTTCGAGGACATTTAATGAAATTGGAACGATACAGAGAATATTAGCAACGCCCCTGCACAAGGATGACATTAGGAAATGAAGAAATAGTCCAATTTTTGTTTATCTAATTGATTTATGGTTATATTTTAATTTCATATTTGCTATTTTAATTCTTCTTTCAATTACAACCGGACCAAGGCACCAAGTCTACCCTTTTCTAGTTTAATTATGTGCAAATGCAAGTTATCTTACTTGCTTTACATACATTGAGTGTGCCAATTCAATAGACAAGAGCGTATTTAGTAACAATTTATTTTTTAAATTGTTAATGTTGAAACAAGGCTAATCAAGTATTTGACTAATCTATTTTAGGCAACTGAAGAGGGATTAGATCCCATTTCCATCCCACATCGAACAAAAGAAGCAAATAAGAATGCTTCATTTGTATGTGCATGTAACCGAAGTTTGTCCCTTCGAGGACATCTGATAAAATTGGAACGATACAGAGAAGATTAGCATGGCCCCTGCGCAAGGATGACACGCATAAATCGAGAAATGGTCCAAATTTTTTTTTTATCTACTCTGTTTAAGATGATGTTTCGGTTTTTTATTTGCTCTATTTTTTATTCTTTTAATCTCATGTGGACCAACACACCAAGTCCTTCCGCTTATATTTTAATGATGCTGCAAGATATCTTACTTGCTTTGCATAAATTGAGTGTATCAATTTAATTGGCAAGTGCTTGTTAAGTAGGCTTTACAGTAATTTATTTATTAAATTAATGAAGTCGTAACAATGGTAGTAGAGTGTTAGAGTAATCTATTTTAGACCGCTAAAGAGGGATAAGATCCCATTTCCATCCCACATCGAACAAAACAAGCAAATAAGAAGGCTTCATATTGTATGTGCTTGTCACATAAGTTTCTTCCTTCGAGGACGTTTAATGAAATTGGAACGATACAGAGAATATTAGCAACGCCCCTGCACAAGGATGACATTAGGAAATGAAGAAATAGTCCAATTTTTGTTTATCTAATTGATTTATGGTTATATTTTAATTTCATATTTGCTATTTTAATTCTTCTTTCAATTACAACGGGAGCAAGGCACCAAGTCTACCCTTTTCTAGTTTAATTATGTGCAAATGCAAGTTATCTTACTTGCTTTACATACATTGAGTGTGCCAATTCAATAGACAAGAGCGTATTTAGTAACAATTTATTTTTTAAATTGTTAATGTTGAAACAAGGCTAATCCAGTATTTGACTAATCTATTTTAGGCAACTGAAGAGGGATTAGATCCCATTTCCATCCCACATCGAACAAAAGAAGCAAATAAGAATGCTTCATATTGTATGTGCATGTAACTGAAGTTTGTCCCTTCGAGGACATCTGATAAAATTGGAACGATACAGAGAAGATTAGCATGGCCCCTGCGCAAGGATGACACGCATAAATCGAGAAATGGTCCAATTTTTTTTTTTATCTACTCTGTTTAAGATGATGTTTCAGTTTTTTATTTGCTCTTTTTTTTCTTCTTTTAATCTCATGTGGACCAACACACCAAGTCCTTCCGCTTATATTTTAATGATGCTGCAAGATATCTTACTTGCTTCGCATAAATTGAGTGTATCAATTTAATTGGCAAGTGCTTATTTAAGTAGGCTTTACAGTAATTTATTTATTAAATTAGTGAAGTTCGTAACAATGGTAGTAGAGTGTTAGAGTAATCTATTTTAGACCGCTAAAGAGGGATAAGATCCCATTTCCATCCCACATCGAACAAAACAAGCAAATAAGAAGGCTTCATATTGTATGTGCTTGTCACATAAGTTTCTTCCTTCGAGGACATTTAATGAAATGGGAACGATACAGAGAATATTAGCAACGCCCCTGCACAAGGATGACATTAGGAAATGAAGAAATAGTCCAATTTTTGTTTATCTAATTGATTTATGGTTATATTTTAATTTCATATTTGCTATTTTAATTCTTCTTTCAATTACAACCGGACCAAGGCACCAAGTCTACCCTTTTCTAGTTTAATTATGTGCAAATGCAAGTTATCTTACTTGCTTTACATACATTGAGTGTGCCAATTCAATAGACAAGAGCGTATTTAGTAACAATTTATTTTTTAAATTGTTAACGTTGAAACAAGGCTAATCAAGTATTTGACTAATCTATTTTAGGCAACTGAAGAGGGATTAGATCCCATTTCCATCCCACATCGAACAAAAGAAGCAAATAAGAATGCTTCATATTGTATGTGCATGTAACCGAAGTTTGTCCCTTCGAGGACATCTGATAAAATTGGAATGATACAGAGAAGATTAGCATGGCCCCTGCGCAAGGATGACACGCATAAATCGAGAAATGGTCCAAATTTTTTTTTTATCTACTCTGTTTAAGATGATGTTTCAGTTTTTTATTTGCTCTATTTTTTATTCTTTTAATCTCATGTGGACCAACACACCAAGTCCTTCCGCTTATATTTTAATGATGCTGCAAGATATCTTACTTGCTTTGCATAAATTGAGTGTATCAATTTAATTGGCAAGTGCTTGTTAAGTAGGCTTTACAGTAATTTATTTATTAAATTAATGAAGTTGTAACAATGGTAGTAGAGTGTTAGAGTAATCTATTTTAGACCGCTAAAGAGGGATAAGATCCCATTTCCATCCCATATCGAACAAAACAAGCAAATAAAAAGGCTTCATATTTATGTGCTTGTCACATAAGTTTCTTCCTTCGAGGACATTTAATGAAATGGGAACGATACAGAGAATATTAGCAACGCCCCTGCACAAGGATGACATTAGGAAATGAAGAAATAGTCCAATTTTTGTTTATCTAATTGATTTATGGTTATATTTTAATTTCATATTTGCTATTTTAATTCTTCTTTCAATTACAACGGGAGCAAGGCACCAAGTCTACCCTTTTCTAGTTTAATTATGTGCAAATGCAAGTTATCTTACTTGCTTTACATACATTGAGTGTGCCAATTCAATTGACAAGAGCGTATTTAGTAACAATTTATTTTTTAAATTGTTAATGTTGAAACAAGGGTAATCCAGTATTTGACTAATCTATTTTAGGCAACTGAAGAGGGATTAGATCCCATTTCCATCCCGCATCGAACAAAAGAAGCAAATAAGAATGCTTCATTTGTATGTGCATGTAAGTGAAGTTTGTCCCTTCGAGGACATCTGATAAAATTGGAACGATACAGAGAAGATTAGCATGGCCCCTGCGCAAGGATGACACGCATAAATCGAGAAATGGTCCAAATTTTTTTTTTTATCTACTCTGTTTAAGATGATGTTTCAGTTTTTTATTCTTTTAATATCATGCGGACCAACACACCAAGTCCTTCCGCTTATATTTTAATGATGCTGCAAGATATCTTACTTGCTTCGCATAAATTGAGTGTATCAATTTAATTGGCAAGTGCTTATTTAGTAGGCTTTACAGTAATTTATTTATTAAATTAATGAAGTTGTAACAATGGTAGTAGAGTGTTAGAGTAATCTATTTTAGACCGCTAAAGAGGGATAAGATCCCATTTCCATCCCATATCGAACAAAACAAGCAAATAAAAAGGCTTCATATTTATGTGCTTGTCACATAAGTTTCTTCCTTCGAGGACATTTAATGAAATGGGAACGATACAGAGAATATTAGCAACGCCCCTGCACAAGGATGACATTAGGAAATGAAGAAATAGTCCAATTTTTGTTTATCTAATTGATTTATGGTTATATTTTAATTTCATATTTGCTATTTTAATTCTTCTTTCAATTACAACCGGACCAAGGCACCAAGTCTACCCTTTTCTAGTTTAATTATGTGCAAATGCAAGTTATCTTACTTGCTTTACATACATTGAGTGTGCCAATTCAATAGACAAGAGCGTATTTAGTAACAATTTATTTTTTAAATTGTTAATGTTGAAACAAGGCTAATCAAGTATTTGACTAATCTATTTTAGGCAACTGAAGAGGGATTAGATCCCATTTCCATCCCACATCGAACAAAAGAAGCAAATAAGAATGCTTCATATTGTATGTGCATGTAACCGAAGTTTGTCCCTTCGAGGACATCTGATAAAATTGGAACGATACAGAGAAGATTAGCATGGCCCCTGCGCAAGGATGACACGCCTAAATCGAGAAATGGCCCAAATTTTTTTTTTTTATCTACTCTGTTTAAGATGATGTTTCAGTTTTTTATTTGCTCTATTTTTTATTCTTTTAATCTCATGTGGACCAACACACCAAGTCCTTCCGCTTATATTTTAATGATGCTGCAAGATATCTTACTTGCTTTGCATAAATTGAGTGTATCAATTTAATTGGCAAGTGCTTGTTAAGTAGGCTTTACAGTAATTTATTTATTAAATTAATGAAGTCGTAACAATGGTAGTAGAGTGTTAGAGTAATCTATTTTTGACCGCTGAAGAGGGATAAGATCCCATTTCCATCCCACATCGAACAAAACAAGCAAATAAGAAGGCTTCATATTGTATGTGCTTGTCACATAAGTTTCTTCCTTCGAGGACATTTAATGAAATGGGAACGATACAGAGAATATTAGCAACGCCCCTGCACAAGGATGACATTAGGAAATGAAGAAATAGTCCAATTTTTGTTTATCTAATTGATTTATGGTTATATTTTAATTTCATATTTGCTATTTTAATTCTTCTTTCAATTACAACCGGACCAAGGCACCAAGTCTACCCTTTTCTAGTTTAATTATGTGCAAATGCAAGTTATCTTACTTACTTTACATACATTGAGTGTGCCAATTCAATAGACAAGAGCGTATTTAGTAACAATTTATTTTTTAAATTGTTAATGTTGAAACAAGGCTAATCAAGTATTTGACTAATCTATTTTAGGCAACTGAAGAGGGATTAGATCACATTTCCATCCCACATCGAACAAAAGAAGCAAATAAGAATGCTTCATTTGTATGTGCATGTAACCGAAGTTTGTCCCTTCGAGGACATCTGATAAAATTGGAACGATACAGAGAAGATTAGCATGGCCCCTGCGCAAGGATGACACGCATAAATCGAGAAATGGTCCATATTTTTTTTTATCTACTCTGTTTAAGATGATGTTTCGGTTTTTTATTTGCTCTATTTTTTATTCTTTTAATCTCATGTGGACCAACACACCAAGTCCTTCCGCTTATATTTTAATGATGCTGCAAGATATCTTACTTGCTTTGCATAAATTGAGTGTATCAATTTATTTGGCAAGTGCTTGTTAAGTAGGCTTTATTGTAATTTATTTATTAAGTTAATGAAGTCGTAACAATGGTAGTAGAGTGTTAGAGTAATCTATTTTAGACCGCTAAAGAGGGATAAGATCCCATTTCCATCCCACATCGAACAAAACAAGCAAATAAGAAGGCTTCATATTGTATGTGCTTGTCACATAAGTTTCTTCCTTCGAGAACATTTAATGAAATGGGAATGATACAGAGAATATTAGCAACGCCCCTGCCCAAGGATGGCATTAGGAAATGAAGAAATAGTCCAATTTTTGTTTATCTAATTGATTTATGGTTATATTTTAATTTCATATTTGCTATTTTAATTCTTCTTTCAATTACAACGGGAGCAAGGCACCAAGTCTACCCTTTTCTAGTTTAATTATGTGCAAATGCAAGTTATCTTACTTGCTTTACATACATTGAGTGTGCCAATTCAATAGACAAGAGCGTATTTAGTAACAATTTATTTTTTAAATTGTTAATTTTGAAACAAGGCTAATCAAGTATTTGACTAATCTATTTTAGGCAATTGAAGAGGGATTAGATCCCATTTCCATCCCACATCGAACAAAAGAAGCAAATAAGAATGCTTCATATTGTATGTGCATGTAACTGAAGTTTGTCCCATCGAGGACATCTGATAAAATTGGAACGATACAGAGAAGATTAGCATGGCCCCTGCGCAAGGATGACACGCATAAATCGAGAAATGGTCCAATTTTTTTTTTTATCTACTCTATTTAAGATGATGTTTCAGTTTTTTATTTGCTCTTTTTTTTCTTCTTTTAATCTCATGTGGACCAACACACCAAGTCCTTCCGCTTATATTTGAATGATGCTGCAAGATATCTTTCTTGCTTGGCATAAATTGAGTGTATCAATTTAATTGGCAAGTGCTTGTTTAGTAGGTTTTGCAGGAATTTATTTTTTAAATTAATGAAGTTGTAACAATGGTAGTAGAGTGTTAGAGTAATCTATTTTAGACCGCTAAAAAGGGATTAGATCCCATTTCCATCCCACATCGAACAAAACAAGAAAATAAGAAGGCTTCAAATTTATGTTCTTGTCACATAAGTTTCTTCCTTCGAGGACATTTAATGAAATTTGAACGATACAGAGAATATTAGCCACGCCCCTGCACAAGGATGACATTAGGAAATGAAGATATAGTCCAATTTTTGTTTATCTAATTGATTTATGGTTATATTTTAATTTCATATTTGCTATTTTAATTCTTCTTTCAATTACAACGGGAGCAAGGCACCAAGTCTACCCTTTTCTAGTTTAATTATGTGCAAATGCAAGTTATCTTACTTGCTTTACATACATTGAGTGTGCCAATTCAATAGACAAGAGCGTATTTAGTAACAATTTATTTTTTAAATTGTTAATGTTGAAACAAGGCTAATCCAGTATTTGACTAATCTATTTTAGGCAACTGAAGAGGGATTAGATCCCATTTCCATCCCACATCGAACAAAAGAAGCAATTAAGAATGCTTCATATTGTATGTGCATGTAACCGAAGTTTGTCCCTTCGAGGACATCTGATAAAATTGGAACAATACAGAGAAGATTAGCATGGCCCCTGCGCAAGGATGACACGCATAAATCGAGAAATGGGCCAATTTTTTTTTTTTATCTACTCTGTTTAAGATGATGTTTCAGTTTTTTATTTGCTCTATTTTTTATTCTTTTAATCTCATGTGGACCAACACACCAAGTCCTTCCGTTTATATTTTAATGATGCTGCAAGATATCTTACTTGCTTTGCATAAATTGAGTGTATCAATTTAATTGGCAAGTGCTTGTTAAGTAGGCTTTACAGTAATTTATTTATTAAATTAATGAAGTCGTAACAATGGTAGTAGAGTGTTAGAGTAATCTATTTTAGACCGCTAAAGAGGGATAAGATCCCATTTCCATCCCACATCGAACAAAACAAGCAAATAAGAAGGCTTCATATTGTATGTGCTTGTCACATAAGTTTCTTCCTTCGAGGACATTTAATGAAATGGGAACGATACAGAGAATATTAGCAACGCCCCTGCACAAGGATGGCATTAGGAAATGAAGAAATAGTCCAATTTTTATTTATCTAATTGATTTATGGTTATATTTTAATTTCATATTTGCTATTTTAATTCTTCTTTCAATTACAACCGGACCAAGGCACCAAGTCTACCCTTTTCTAGTTTAATTATGTGCAAATGCAAGTTATCTTACTTGCTTTACATACATTGAGTGTGCCAATTCAATAGACAAGAGCGTATTTAGTTACAATTTATTTTTTAAATTGTTAATGTTGAAACAAGGCTAATCAAGTATTTGACTAATCTATTTTAGGCAACTGAAGAGGGATTAGATCTCATTTCCATCCCAGATCGAACAAAAGAAGCAAATAAGAATGCTTCATATTGTATGTGCATGTAACTGAAGTTTGTCCCTTCGAGGACATCTGATAAAATTGGAACGATACAGAGAAGATTAGCATGGCCCCTGCGCAAGGATGACACGCATAAATCGAGAAATGGTCCAAATTTTTTTTTATCTACTCTGTTTAAGATGATGTTTCAGTTTTTTATTTCCTCTTGTTTTTCTTCTTTTAATCTCATGTGGACCAACACACCAAGTCCTTCCGCTTATATTTTAATGATGCTGCAAGATATCTTACTTGCTTCGCATAAATTGAGTGTATCAATTTAATTGGCTAGTGCTTGTTTAGTAGGCTTTGCAGTAATTTATTTATTAAATTAATGAAGTTGTAACAATGGTAGTAGAGTGTTAGAGTAATCTATTTTAGGCCGCTAAAGAGGGATAAGATCCCATTTCCATCCCACATCGAACAAAACAAGCAAATAAGAAGGCTTCATCTTGTATGTGCTTGTCACATAAGTTTCTTCCTTCGAGGACATTTAATGAAATGGGAACGGTACAGAGAATATTAGCAACGCCCCTGCCCAAGGATGACATTAGGAAATGAAGAAATAGTCCAATTTTTGTCTATCTAATTAATTTATGGTTATATTTTAAGTTCATATTTGCTATTTTAATTCTTCTTTCAATTACAACCGGACCAAGGCACCAAGTCTACCCTTTTCTAGTTTAATTATGTGCAAATGCAAGTTATCTTACTTGCTTTACATACATTGAGTGTGCCAATTCAATAGACAAGAGCGTATTTAGTAACAATTTATTTTTTAAATTGTTAATGTTGAAACAAGGCTAATCAAGCATTTGACTAATCTATTTTAGGCAATTGAAGAGGGATTAGATCCCATTTCCATCCCACATCGAACAAAAGAAGCAAATAAGAATGCTTCATATTGTATGTGCATGTAACTGAAGTTTGTCCCTTCGAGGACATCTTATAAAATAGGAACGATACAGAGAAGATTAGCATGGCCCCTGCGCAAGGATGACACGCATAAATCGAGAAATGGTCCAAATTTTTTTTTCTACTAATTTGTTTAAGATGGTGTTTTACTTTTATCTTTGCTCTTTTATTTCTTCTTTTAATCTCAAATGGACCGAGAGACCGAGTCCTGCCGCTTATATTTTAATGATGCTGCACGATATCTTACTTGCTTTAATAAAATTAAGTGTATCAATTTAATTGGCGAGTGCTGGTTTAGTAGGTTTAGCAGTAGTTTATTTTTTAAATTAATGACGTTGTAACAATGCTAATAGAGTGTTAGAGTTATCCATTTTAGGCAACTAAAGGGGGATTATACCCCATTTCCATCCCACATCGAACAAAATCAGCAAATAAGATGGCTTCATATTGTATGTGCTTGTAGCATAAGTTTTTCCCTTCAAGGATATCCAAAAAAATTGGAACGATACAGAGAATATTATCAAGGCCCCTGCACAAGAATAACATTAGGAAATGAAGAAATAATCCAATTTTTGTTTCTTTAATTGATTTATGGTGATATTTTAATTTCATAATTGCACTTTTAATTCTTCTTTCAATCTCAATCGGACCAAGGCACCAAGTCCTCCCTTTTCAAGTTTAATGATGTGCAAATGCAAGTTATCTTACCTTCTTTACATACATTGAGTGTGTCAGTTCAATTGACAAGAGCGTATTTAGTAACAATTTATTTTTTAAATTGTTGATGTTAAAACAATGCTAATCTTGTATTAGACTAATCTATTTAAGGCAACTGAAGAGGGATTAGATCCCATTTCCATCCAACATCGAACAAAAGAAGCAAATAAGAATGCTTCATATTGTATGTGCATGTAACTGAAGTTTGTCCCTTCGAGGACATCTGATAAAATTGGAACGATACAGAGAAGATTAGTATGGCCCCTGCGCAAGGATGACACGCATAAATCGAGAAATGGTCCAAATTTTTTTTTATCTACTCTGTTTAAGATGGTGTTTCAGTTTTTTATTTGCTCTTTTTTTTCTTCTTTTAATCTCATGTGGACCAACACACCAAGTCCTTCAGCTTACATTTGAATGATGCTGCAAGATATCTTTCTTGCTTTGCATAAATTGAGTGTATCAATTTAATTGGCAAGTGCTTGTTTAGTAGGCTTTGCAGTAATTTATTTTTTAAATTAATGAAGTTGTAACAATGGTAGTAGAGTGTTAGAGTAATCTATTTTAGACCACTAAAGAGGGATAAGATCCCATTTCCATCCCACATCGAACAAAACAAGCAAATAAGAAGGCTTCATATTGTATGTGCTTGTCACATAAGTTTCTTCCTTCGAGGACATTTAATGAAATGGGAACCATACAGAGAATATTAGCAACGCCCCTGCACAAGGATGACATTAGGAAATGAAGAAATGGTCCAATTTTTGTTTATCTAATTGATTTATGGTTATATTTTAAGTTCATATTTGCTATTTTAATTCTTCTTTCAATTACAACCGGACCAAGGCACCAAGTCTACCCTTTTCTAGTTTAATTACGTGCAAATGCAAGTTATCTTACTTGCTTTACATACATTGAGTGTGCCAATTCAATAGACAAGAGCGTATTTAGTAACAATTTATTTTTTAAATTGTTAATGTTGAAGCAAGGCTAATAAAGTATTTGACTAATCTATTTTAGGCAACTGAAGAGGGATTCGATCCCATTTCCATCCCACATCGAACAAAAGAAGCAAATAAGAATGCTTCATATTGTATGTGCATGTAACTGAAGTTTGTCCCTTCGAGGACATCTGATAAAATTGGAACGATACAGAGAAGATTAGCATGGCCCCTGCGCAAGGATGACACGCATAAATCAAGAAATGGTCCAAATTTTTTTTTTCTCTAATTTGTTTAAGATGGTGTTTTACTTTTATATTTGCTCTTTTATTTCTTCTTTTAATCTCAAGTGGACCGAGACACCGAGTCCTGCCGCTTATATTTTAATGATGCTGCACGTTATCTTACTTGCTTTACATAAATTGAGTGTATCAATTTAATTGGCGAGTGCTGGTTTAGTAGGTTTTGCAGTAGTTTATTTTTTAAATTAATGACGTTGTAACAATGCTAATAGAGTGTTAGAGTTATCTATTTTAGGCAACTAAAGGGGATTATATCCCATTTCCATCCCACATCGAACAAAACCAGCAAATAAGATGGCTTCATATTGTATGTGCTTGTAGCATAAGTTTCTCCCTTCAAGGATATCCGAAAAAATTGGAACGATACAGAGAATATTATCAAGGCCCCTGCACAAGGATGACATTAGGAAATTATGAAATAGTCCAATTTTTGTTTCTTTAATTGATTTATGGTGATATTTTAATTTCATAATTGCACTTTTAATTCTTCTTTCAATCTCAATCGGACCAAGGCACCAAGTCCTCCCTTTTCTAGTTTAATGATGTGCAAATGCAAGTTATCTTACCTTCTTTGCATACATTGAGTGTGTCAGTTCAATTGACAAGAGCGTATTTAGTAACAATTTATTTTTTAAATTGTTGATGTTGAAACAATGCTAATCTTGTATCAGACTAATCTATTTTAGGCAACTGAAGAGGGATTAGATCCCATTTCCATCCCACATCAAACAAAAGAAGCAAATAAGAATGCTTTATATTGTATGTGCATGTAACAGAAGCTTGTCCCTTCGAGGACATCTGATAAAATTGGAACGATACAGAGAAGATTAGCATGGCCCCTGCGCAAGGATGACACGCATAAATCGAGAAATGGTCCAATTTTTTTTTTTATTTAAGATAATGTTTTAGTTTTATATTTTCTCTTTTATTTCTTCTTTAATTTCAAAGGGGCCAGGAAACCATGTCCTCCCGCTTATATTTTAACGATGTTGCACGATATCTTACTTGCTTTACATAAATTGAGTGTATCAATTTAATTGGCGAGTGCTTGTTTAGTAGGTTTAGCAGTAATTTATTATTTAAATTAATGATGTTGTAACAATGCTAGTAGAGTGTTAGAGTAATCTATTTTAGGCAACTTAAGAGGGATTAAATCCCATTTCCATCCCACATCGAACAAAAGAAGCAAATAAGAATGCTTTATATTGTATGTGCGTGTAATCGAAGTTTGTCTCTTCGAGGACATCTGATAAAATTGGAACCATACAGAGAAGATTAGCATGGCCCCTGCGCAAGGATGACACGCATATATCGAGAAATGGTCCAATTTTATTTTTTTTTTAATCTAATTTGTTTAAGATGATGTTTTAGTTTTATATTTGCTCTTTTATTTCTTCTTTTAATATCAAGTGGACTGAGACACCAAGTCCTTCTGCTTATATATTAATGATGTTGCACGATATCTTACTTGCTTTACATAAATTGAGTGTATCAATTTAATTGGCGAGTGCCTTGTTTAGTAGGTTTAACAGTAATTTATTTTTTAAATTAATGATGTTGTGACAATGCTAATAGAGTGTTTGAGTCATCTTTTTTGGGCAACAAAAGATGGATTAGATCTCATTTCCATCCCACGTCGAACAAAACAAGCAAATAAGAAGTCTTCATATTGTATGTGGAGATAAATATTTTTTACCAACCAAACTTTTTGTGTTTTTGCACTTTACCATATGAACTTTTTTTTTTTTATAGTTTGCCATCTAAACTTTTCATTTTTTTATATATTACCATCTAAAGGCATTTTTCGGTGTAATATTCCACCAGAATTCCATCACATGCATGTCATGTGACTTTAAGTATGGGCAAATATGTCATTTTACATGGATTAAATACTTTTATCCCTCCAAACTTTTCGAATTTTGGGACTTTACCATATAAACTTTTTAATTTTTGGTCATTTGTCATCTGAACTTTGCGTTTTTTACACCATCTAAGGGCATTCACATGTATGTCATGTGACTTTGACCAACTGAAATGATGCATTTGCCCTTAGCTCCACCGAAAAATGTAATGTGTAAAAAACGCAAAGTTTAAATGGCAAAAGGTAAAAAAAAAAAGTTCATATGGTAAAGTCCAAAAACACGAAAAGTTTGGAGGGTAAAAAATATTTATCCCTTGTATGTGCTTGTAACATAAGTTTCTTCCTTCGAGAACATTTAATGAAATTGGAATGATACCGAGAAGATTAGGATGGCCCCTATGCAAGGATGATACGCATAAATTGAGAAATAGTCCAATTTTTGTTTATCTAATTCATTTATGGTGATATTTTAATTTCATATTTGCTCTTTTAATTCTTCTTTCAATCTCAACAAGACCAAGGCACCAAGTCCTCCCTTTTCTATTTTAGTGATGTGCAAATGCAAGTTATCCTACTTGCTTTACATGCATTGAGTGTGTCAATTCAATTGACAAGAGCGTATTTAGTAAAAAAATATTTTTAAAATTGTTGATGTTGAAACAATGTTAATCAAGTATTAGACTAATCTATTTTAGGCAACTGAAGAGGGATTAGATCTCATTTCCATCCCACATCGAACAAAAGAAGCAAATAAGAATGCTTCGTATTGTATGTGCATATAACAGTAGTTTGTCCCTTCGAGGACATCTGATAAAATTGGAACGACACAGAGAAGATTAGCATGGCCCCTGCGCAAGGATGACACGCATAAATCGAGAAATGGTCCAAATTTTTTTATCTATTTTATTTATCATGATATTTTTGTTTTATATTTGCTCTTTTAATTCTTCTTTCAATCTCAAGAGGACCACAGACACCAAGTCCTCCCTCTTCTTTTTTAATGATACAAAAATACAAGATATCTTACTTGCTTAATATAAATTGGGTGGATCAATTCAATTGACGAGAGTTTGTTTAGTAATAATTTATTTTTTAAATTAATGATGTCGTAATGATGCTAATAGAGTGTTGGACTAATCTATTTTAGGCAACTAAAGAGGGATTTGATTCATTTCCATTCCACATCGAACAAAACAAGCAAATAAGAAGGCTTCATATTGTATGTGCTTGTAACATAAGTTTCTCTCTTCAAGGACATCTGATAAAATTGGAACGATACAGAGAATATTAGCAAGGCCCCTGCACAAGGATGACCTGCATAAATCGAGAAATAATCCAATTTTTAATTTTTTATCTAATTTATTTATGACGATATTTTAATTTTATATATACTCTTTTAATTCTTCTTTCAATCACAAGAGGACCATGACTCGAAGTCCTACCTCTTCTATTGTAATGACACGCAAATGCAAGATATGTTGCTTTACAAAATTTGACTGTATCAATTCAATCGAGGAGAGCTTGTTCAGTAATAATTTATTTTTTCAATTAGTGATGTTGTAACGATGGTAGTGAAGTATTAGGCTAATCTATTTTAGGCAACTAAAGAGCGATTAGATCCCATATCCATCCCACGTAGGGGTGGCAATTCGATTAGGTTGGATGGGTTCAGGTTGGGTTGAGGTAAGGGTATAACACAAAATATCGCAACCCTAACCCAACTCATAATCTGTCAAACTCATGAGATCCTCAACCCTAACCTAACTTGGCTGGGTTCGTGTCAACCCCGGTTGACCTGTTTTAAATATAAACTCCAACTTTACTAATGGAAAAATTAAAGCATTTATAATTTACTAGTTAAAACTTGATTTTTTTTCCCTAATTTTTCATTAGGCTAACTATACTATATATGCATTGATTTTATATGCACTATAAAAAATACCCCTTCACTAAGTCTACCAAAAATTTTGTGACAAGAGATTTTTACATTTTGTCACAGTTTTAGAGTATGCGATAATTAATGACAGAATTCAATGTAAATAGAACTAAATACACAATTAGTCACAAGACATTTACTAAAAAATTTATCATAAATGAAATCTAGTATAAAAAAACTAAATTTGTAATTGGTTTGTCACTAAAAGATATACGTTCTTGTAGTGATGGTCGGCTATGTACAAAATATATGTTCGGAATTTACATTAGAAATTAATGAGTTCATTTCCTATTCTAGAATATTTGAATTTTATTTATAACATACTATAAAAATGTTTGATAAAAAACTTTCATTCAATATGAAAATAAATCAATATAAAACTTCAATGAAGGCAAATGAACAATTAAAGGAAGAAGATATACTTTTTTGGAGGGGAGAAGAATATGATAACTAACATAATTATAGTTTTTTATGCAAATTAACTTTTCACTTATTTAAAAGATTTACCGATCTCTTATCTTTAAATATCTAAAAGTTTTTGTGTGTTTAATAATTTAAAAAATTCACAATTCTGTTTTTCATAATTTTAGCAATATTATATTATTAATGATTAATTATAACCCACCAAAATGTTATGATTTATAATTTATGCATAATATATTTTTCTCTAAATGAGAGGGAAAGGAGGAAAAAAAAGATTTAAAAAAATGATTTGGGTCGGGTTGGATCGTATTGTTGGTTAACTCATAAAAGGATTCTGGTTATCTGGATAACCTACGAGTCAAACCAACCCAACCCATATTTTTCAGGTCGCTTTCGATTCGACCTATTTTCAACCCAACCCATGAACTCTCAACCCTTACCCGCTATTTTCGTATTGGGTTCGTGGTGGATTATCGTATTGGGTCAGAAATTGCTACCCCTAATCCCACGTTGAACTAAAGAATCAAATAGGAATGCTTCATACTATATGTGCTTGTAATATAAGTTCCTCCCTTCAGTGACATCTGATAAAATTGCAATGATACAGAGAAGATTAGCATGGCCCCTGCACAAGGATGACACATATAAATCGAGAAATGGTCCAAAATTTTATTTTATCTAATTTATTTATATTAACGTTTTAATTTTACAGTTGTCCTTGTAATTCCTTCTTTCGTCTTGGAGTGTGAAGTCCTCCATTTTATATTTTAATGGTTCAAGTTATCTTTAATATGGAGAAAATAAAAAAAAAAGAAGATATAAATAAGATTACAACAATGTTATATAGTACTTGTATTTCAAGTTAATCCTTTTGAATTTCGAGAGCACAATTATGAGCAAATGAGTCTTGGATCAAATACTTGGAAATAGATCCTTTCTGAACCGTATTAAGTATATCAACCTCACAAATTAGCATATTGTAGTATTGTTTAATTTATACTTATTATGCCTATTACTTGAGATTTCACAATAAAGAGGATGTCTGGTTAAGTCAATTTAGAAATTAAATTCTATATAAGTTTTTGTATCTCATAAAATGTGGAGTTTTCGAGGTGCTGCATAGTATTTTAAAAATAATTTTTTCGAAGTATATGAATAAGATAAAACGATAGGGTTTTCTAAAAATGAAATAAAACGATGTGGTTCTGTTTTAAGATTTTATCCGTTTATCTCCTAAACTATTTCAATAAAATTTTCATATTTAAACATTATTATACAAGTATATTTTATGTAATCCCAAAAAGAGTAATTAAATTATATATTTATTATCGTGTTTAAAAATTAATTAATTATCAACGAGTAGGAGGAGAATAGTCATTTGGGAATGAACATCATAAGATCATTGATTAAAAATTTAAAATATATAAATGTCCTTTTTTTTGTTTTTTTAAATATATATATATAGTCTCCAAATATTTCTGAGAGTAAATATCTGAAGAGTAGGATAATTGTCGAAACAAATATACATCAGATGGCGACACGGGGGGTCGAACCCCATGCCTCTCATGCAAAGCGAACGCTCGACCATTTGAGCTAAAACCCCGTCGGTTCACTTATTTTCTATATAAATCACAATTTCGTTTCGTGGACATACATGTATACATTCTTTATCAATTTAACGGACCAATTTTCCTGTGATTAAAAGAAATCCAGAAAGATATATGGGTTTCATGAGCGGTTGGCCCTTCAAATGGGTCGAGCCTTGACTATGTTGGGTTCTATATTCATTGTATTTTTTTTTTTCCTCTCCTTAATCGCATGAAACCTAGAAAATCTTGTGATATAGAGCCCGTTTGGATGGGCTATTTTTAGATAAGAAACACTTATTTTTCTAAAAAAAAAAATGTTTGGATGGACATTTTTAAAAAATAAAAGCCAGAAAAAAAAATCAAAAAATGATTTTTTCTAAAAGTTACCCCAAATTAATTTCAAATAAAAATACATTTTAAAATGCTTTTAATTGTTGCATCGAAATGCAAAATTGCTTGGTTTAAAAAAAACCTCTATTATAAAAAGTACCAGTTGAGAATCACTTTTTTTTTTTAGTCCATCCAAACGAAAATTTTGAATTTTCTTTTGTACACAAAGAATTACAAAATTTATATTTTAATTTCATAATTTCCAATATCATTAAATATGTTTGACTTCTTTCCTAATTTTGTTGAATTCATTAATGCTATATTTGGATTGTTGATTTTGATGAAGAAAAATAAAAAAATATATATAAAAACAATGTAAAAGACTACTAAAAGGTCTTTTTTTTATATGAGTATTAATCATTAGCAGGAAAATAATATAGTCGTACCAATCATATTTTTCAAAAAATAGAAGCATATCTTTTCCTTTTGATTCAAGAAAAAATATATATAAGTATACCAATTTTACAATTACTAAACTAATTCGTGTACCAATGTTGTGATTCCACAATAAGTTGATGTACAAAACTTTTGTGTGTCCATTCGGTTGAAATTGAACTTTTCAATTTTTGGTTTGGTTATATAACGAATTCAATTTTTTGAATTGCAAGATCGAAAAACAAATTTGATCACACTTGATGTGTGACAAATTTGATTTTTCTATTTTAAGTACCATCGTATTTCGTATATGCTCAAGTCCTTGATCAATATATATTTGAACTTCTCAAATTGGCCCCTCAATCACTATGAGGACCGACTCCTCAAGTCTAGCCCCTTAATTTAGCCCTCTCGGGTCAACCTCTCAAACATTAGTACATCATATAAGGACCAGCTCCTTGAGTCCGACTCCTCAATTTTGGCCCCTCGAGTTGACCCTTGCTCAATCTGAGTGATGTCCCATCAATTGGAACCTGCTCCATCAGATTGACATCTCATTAATTACCTCAAGTTCTCATCGCATTAAATGCAATCACTTTACTCACATGACTCTAGGTATAGTAGGCTCATGATAGCCCTAAAGAAATTTAGAGGTACTTTTGTAAATCTATTCTCATTTTGGCTTTCATGATGGAGGCCTACTACTATAAATACGCCAATCACTCAAAACTCTTGGTAAACACATTTTGCTTCTTGAATCTTTATCTATCTTTTCCCTCGATTTTCTCCATCATTAGCTTATACTGACCTAAGTATTGAAAAGCTTTAGCTTACCCCGACTAGCTCATGTTTGTTCACTTCTTAGTAGGTCGAAACCCAACTTCCCCCTCAAAAGCTCTCCTCGAGTGAATCCCCCTCAAATTCTAATTTCCGCTCGAATTCATACTGGGGGATCCTAAATCAACTTCATTACTCTAGATCTAATAGTGTTGAAGTGGTTCAAACAACCACAGTCCATTGAGTAAGACCCAACCACAAAGTAACCCATAAGAAGAGAAACCCACACATTACCCAATAAAGTCATTCTTGTGATCCATAAAACCTTAGTCTCACAACACAAGCAGGAGAACTCTTCCATAGATCCATCTCTAGGAGGGCTTTAGGTTGGGAACTGCCCTTCCTCGACTTCCACAAGAAGACCTGTTGTGGCGCTCCCTGCATAGGAGCACCGATAGGAGGGGAACGCTCATGCTTCCCTCACCATAGTAGTCACTTGCTCTGGATAAGCTCAAATGACTTTATCTCCACTAAAATTGGGGCACATGACCTTATGTCTCATAACCAAACCCCTAGATAGAGGGGAACATCCCTATCGACCTAACAAACCTCTGAAAGTTTTGGGACCACATGTTTCACACTTGCACAAGATTTTAGGGAGTATAATTTAATATGATTTTGAATAATCCTCAATAGCGCCTCATACTCAGCAAGATTGCTATTTAGGAATGCATGAGAGTTTATTATGCCTCCTCCCTATAAATACATCTACCACCTTTGGTGAAAGATATCTAAGTTATTCTACACTCATCTAAGTCATTTTTTTTTTTATATGTAAAACTAAGTTGACCCAATCACACTTGTTTATGAGAACTCTCTCAAAAGTTCTTATATGCACCATATTCACTTTACATTCCTATTCATGGAATCTTAATTATTTTACAAGCATTTATTTATTTATTTGCTTGTTTAATTCATTGAACACATTATGACTTAATTCATTAGAATTCTAACGCTTTTTGCAAATTAGGTTCCCAAGTTAATGAGGGCTCCTCCCTAAAACTACAACACTCATACACGAAGTTTAAGACCTTTTCGGTGTTCTTACAGGAAGCTCGATTCCTCATCTAAGAGTTTCCCCTCACAAATTCTCTTATTGTCCGACGTTTGATGCATACTAGAATTAAAATATGTTGGATTTGGCTCAATTTTAAGTGAAAAAATTCAGATCAGTATCAATTAAAATCAAAAGAAACCAAAATCTTATTTGAAAAAGTTAGAAAGAGAAAAAGGAAAATAAAAACAAAAGTTGGATGCACTCTTTAAGAAAAGCACAAAAAGAAAAGAAAGAAAAGAAAAGAAAAGAAAAAAAAAGATGGGTCCATGTTTGACCCTTATGAACTAAGTTACTAAAGCAAGGCATCATCAATTATTATTCACTTTTTTCCTTCCCCGCGTTTGGATAACTTCATTCGATGGCGATTTGCGATTCTTCCATAATCACACGCCCCCACCCCTATAAATACTAGTGCTCGTTGCTTTGTTCGAATTACACACACTCACACACTCAGTAGCAGACGATCTCTCAATTCTTTCATATTACGAGAATGGCAACGTTGGGAGGTATTCGCCAGACTGAAGGATCTCAAAACAGCCTCGAAATCGACGATCTTGCTCGTTTCGCCGTCGATGAACACAACAAGAAACAGGTTTTTTTTAGTTCCCTTTTTCAATTTTTTCACTGCTTATCGGAGTAATTAGGGTTGATTTTCTTTTTTTGCCCTCTTCCGTTTAATAGAGAATTACTATCAAAATCGTGTGGTTTGTTGCAATTTGTGTTCCAAAGTTTGAATATTTTCGCATGTTATGGGTTCAAATTGGAAAAAGATTGAATTCCATTTTTCATAGATTGGGCGTTTACCTGGATCTGAAACTTGCCTGATATTTTTGTATTGGTTATAGTTGATTTTATCAAAACCATCAAAACCTCGTTATTTATGCCATTTTTGTTCCAGAAGATGTTATTTTATTTTATGTTATTTTTTCATTCTTCTTTGTTTGCAAATTTGTGTACTTTATGGGGCTCAAATTACCCAAGAGTTGAATTTCATCACACATAATCTTGGTATTAAGTTTGATCTGTAGTTTGCCTAATATTGTTGTTGGTGGTGTTGGTTTTTATGGCTTCAGAATGCGCTGTTGGAACTTAAGAAGGTAACAAATGTGAAGCAGCAAGTGGTGGCAGGGACCATATACTATATAACTCTTGAGGCGGCTGATGGTGGCCAAAAGAAAGTGTATGAAGCCAAGGTGTGGGTGAAGCCATGGATGAATTTCAAGGAAGTCCAAGAATTCAAGCTAGTTGGCGATGCTTGAATTCGCCTTCTCGCTGATCAGATTCGCAACTGGTTTGTATAATAAAAAGACACTTTTTTGAGGCGCATGAATTGGAGGTGGGGAATATGAACTCTGATTGAAAATACCTGCAGTTTCATTTTCGCCGAATCCAGTTCTTGTGGCCTCAAACTCAATAACATCAGTAGCATCTGGTTTCAGCTAGGCTTTATTATTATCTGACTTGATGGTAGTTTGTGATATAGTTTCAAGGCAATGTAATGTGGGATCATGTAATGTTATTTTCCTTGCGGCTATAATACTAAATACTATAGGGGAATAATGCTATGGTCGTTGCTTCCTCTGCTTCATGTGTATATTCTTGTGAGAGTTTATGCAAGTTATTGGTTCCACATTTGGTCTTTTCTTGGGCACACTATGTTTGGTGACTCCAAATTGTAGAATGAGTTTAGAAGGAGAACCTCATTTTTGCATCCAAATGGTTGAATGTTAAGCGCATAACATGAAAAAATGAAAAGAAAAAAAAAAGGTTTAATAGTAAAGTTGGTAGTGTTCGGTAAAGAAAAATCCAGAAGTAGTTGTTGAATTTTAAAAAGTAACTAAAAATTGAAAAAAGAACTGAGATGTTGAATAGGGCTAGTCGAGGGGGCCTAGATCATACTTGAGGATAATTGTCTATCGTGGAGGCACATAACCCGCGAAGATCGTATCTTTGTTGAGGACATATGTTATAATTGGACAATTGCCACTATATATAAATATTAACTAGCATAGAAAAATTCATCTTTGCAAAGTGAAACTTAGATATATATATATATGTTGAATGATCACCTCATCTAAAAGTTTAAACTATTAGAGAGGAAGAGTCATAATCTAAAAGTTTAAACTATTAGAGAGGAAGAGTCATTATATTGGTGGTTATTCAACATGGTATCAAAATCAGGCCAAACAAGAGATCTTGAGTTCAAATCTCACCGCCACCCATTTATCAAAAGAAAAAATGGAATTTCACAAACAAGGCTTGGCACAAAAAAAAGAAGTCCACCTACACGTGCGGAGGTGTGTTGAAGAAGATAAACAAATATATAATGATTCTCCATCTTTAATAGTTTAACCTTTTGTATGACGTGGTCATTCAAAAATATCTGATAGACAATTGCCCTCAAAAAATAACATGAGCCCATTCCTACAATGCCGCAAGCAGCTCGCCATGTTCAGGTTCAAAAACTTATGCCCATCGATAGTTTCACCACCCCATACACACACAAACAGAGTCTCGAGCAACTATACCAACACCCAGCTCCTGTGTCCTTGAAGATGGTAGCATCAAAGCTCAACTTGATTAAGGCCACGAAGATGGGAATGTAGTACGATGCCCCTTACGGCCCTCCTAAGCAGCCTTGTCGCGTGTGTTAGTGGTTTGGATCTCGCTCAAGCCAAATCTTCCATTAAGAAATGATCTAATCCAATAAGATAACTTCTCGGGTTCCAACCTGTCAAGTAATGCGCATACATGAGCTCGCCGAAAATATCTTTGGTGATGATCTTTTGACGCTCAAGTTAGATAATAGGTTTTGAGTAGAATATATGGGAGTAGAATTTAGGTGCAAAGGGCAATAAAATCATACTTGTGAATAGTAATGTCTGACTATTTATAAATGAGGGTTGATGGGAGCATCTAATGAGACTGAGGTAGCTATCCATTTGTATATGATGTCAGTGTAGCTGTAACGACCTCGATATTCCTTTATATTTTATTAAACATAAATAGTAATCTTTTTACATAAAACATATACAAAATACAAGAGTTACAATTTTCACAAAATACAAAAGTAACTTTATTAAGTAAAATGCTTCAAAACACCCATGGTTTTCATTGCGTTCCTCAAATGCCTCCGCTCATTTCTGTCTAAAAAGTATTGGAAAAGAGGAGTCAACGCGACGGTTGAGTAGAAATTTCACTTAATCACATAAGGTGAGCGTGTGTGATATGTGCACATAGTCACATAATATTTAGCATAACAACATGATAGCAAAAATGTAAAACTAGAACTAGAACTAACTTATGCAATTAAGGAAACTCTTACCTTTTTCCAAAAGTGATTTACAAAAGTAGGGAGAATATATAAAAAGCTACTAATGTGTGTATATATATTTGTAAGGGGAGAGATAGGTATGTATATATGTAGTTTTCAAAGATGTAAGAAGAAAGTGGGGTTTTGAAAGGATTTGTAAATGTAAGAGGGTATATATATATGTAGAAAGGTTAATATGTCTATATATATGTTTAGAAAGAGGGGTAATTATATATATAGGTATATGGGAAGGTTAACAATGATAAAGTGTGATACATATTTGGGAAATGCAAGATTTTGTGGGTGTGGAGGTTGTTGGCGGGATTTAGTGTGTGGTTTTGTGTGATGAAAACTACCTAGTATATATATATATATGTGTATGTGGACATATGTGTGTATATGTAGATATATATATCACCAAGTGTATATATGTGGACATGTGTGTGTATAGGTAGATATACATATCACCAAGTATATATATGTGGACATGTGTGTATAGGTAGATATAGATATTACCAAGTATATATATGTGGACATGTGTGTGTAGATATGTAGATATAGAATTTACCACTAATATATGTATTAGAGGAGATATTCTTGCAAAACAATTATAAAATATACTAAAAATCTAGACTTTATATTTTTCATTTAATTAAAATCCGAAAATTAGGTTTATAAATAATTAAAATTCGAAAATTATACATTTAAAATCATAAAATATATTGTTGTAATTATAAAATTCAAAAATTGTATAATTTATTTATAAAATTCGAAAATAAAATAAATACAAGCCTAAAATATATATTTAAATAAATTTTTCAAAAATAATAATCACCATTCAAAATTAAAACTATAAGGTCTAAGTTATAAAGTAATATAATAATTTTACTCTTAATAAAATTCGGAAATCATAATAAAATTTTCAGGAATTAGTATTTTGCATTTTTCAAGTGCTAAGAAAACAAATGATGGAATAATCACATTTTAAAAAATGCATGTAGTATAACGCACGTTTATTCACAAATCACATATATTCACACAATAATTATCACATAATGGAAATAAATCCTAAGTAAAATATTAATAATAACAATAGAAATTACTGGGTCGTCGCAGTAGCAGTGACGTTTTTGGCATAAGATAGTATGATCCTCGTATGGAGACAATTATGATGTGTTAGCTCAGCTGGGAACCGTACTTAACTACAACTTACCCGAGAAATTGAGTTGAGAAAGAGCCACCTCGAGACCTTAGTATGTGGATTGCCCTAATTGAGGTGCCCTATGAGAGGAACCAAATTAGGTCATCATAATTCCTCCTTAAAATATTCAAGGAGACGCGCAAACATCCGCGTATAAATTTTGTCACATTACATGTGGTATTTAGCATATTTCGCCATGTCAATGTGAGTTTAGATGAAAAGGCTAGATTTGGTGCTATGTGTAAAATAATACCCATTTTAGAATTGAGGTGGAGATGCTTTGATAATTGAAATATATTTGATCTTAACAAAAATGAAAACGAAAATGATTGTATTAATTCGTATCTACCCCCAATAAAAAAACATTGTTGTATTGAGCATTATAATTCTTTAAAATTTTCTATTTCTTTTCTCCCCTTTCCTAGTATATAACAACAATCAAATAGTTGAGATAACAACTTTAGAATTAATCTGCTCGAATATGGTGGCAGTAAGTGTCAATATAAAAATGCATAACTTTCAATAATGAACAAATATATCATACATATAATTTTTGTGACGAATTTAGTTTATAATACTTCATTGAATTTAATTACTAAGTGCATTATCACTGTTTGTTTATCTAGTTTTATTTACATTGAATTCTAACATTAATTCATCACAAATACTTTAAATTTGTTACAAAATTTTCGTTAATGAAAATGGCGTTTCTTGTAGTGTGTGATATGCGTCGAGCATTCAACGACCATGATTTATTTTATATGATAAAAAATATATGCATATGTCATATGCTTAATTTATAGATTTACAGCCATTGGATATATGAAACTCAAAATTCGATCGATCAAAATAATTTAGTCACGATGAGATATTTGCAAGTAATTAAAACACTTTTCCTTAATCTATATGAATATTGAGATCTTAACGCCGTCAGCTTTGCCTTACTTCATTTATATTATTATTTTTTTTTTCTCTTATAATATTAATATATAATAATCTACAATTTCCTGCCGTTATTCTTTAAAAATCCCGGTCCCAAGCCGTGCTCACCTGCAACCGAGCCTACAGAAAGTGTGAGAAACCTACGCATCTCTCACTTGAACCTCCGATCTAGGGTCATAATATGTCATAAATGTTCAATTGCAGAAAATGAGAGGCACACAGGAAAGTTTCCCCCGCACACATACTATATACGTGGCCGTTCTTGTGTTTTCTTAATTGTATACACAAATTCATTCCCCCAAAATCAGAACAAAAAGATAAAAAGAGAAAAGGGGAAAGAAACCCTAATACCGGGTCGATTCAGTTTCATTTTTCAGCCTCGCATTGCCTATCTCTCTCATACCTTTCTCTCTCTCTCTCTATATCCTTTTTCTCCCTCTCTCTCTATATCTCTCGCTAGCGAATTCTCTCTCTGATACCAAATCTAATCCTCCATTCTTGAACGACAGCGAATTGAATTTACAGCGCTCGGTGTCTCAATCGGTCGATCCGTTACAGGTCAGGGCCCCCGCCATGTCTTTCTATCTTTTTGTGATCGATCGCCGTGGCTAGGGTTGGGAGTGGCGCGATGTTTATTTCTTAACTTTTGTTGTTCCCGATTGTAATTTTTTTCTTTTCAATTTTTTAAGTAGAGGGCTTTGAATTGGGGGAAATTGGGTTGGGCATTCGATTTTTGTAGGTATTTTGGGCGGGCGTCTGTTATTGATTAGGTGATTAGTTTTTCTTTATTGACTTCTGCTATAACTTTTTTGATTGAATGACCTGCATGTGTTCTGGAGCTATTATTGGAGTCTGTAGATTTGGTGTGCGTCGGTTTGCAATTGAATCATTTTATGATGAATCTTTTAAATGTGCTAAATATTTGTTGGCTTTAGGTGTGAGTGAAGTTTGTTGCGCGGGGATGTAATTTTTTTTTTTCTTAAATATGTTAGTGGGGGAAATGTTGAATTGGATGGTAGATGGTTTTATTTATCATTGAAGAACCACAAATTGAATCAAAATTGTTGCATTTCTATGGTTCCTTAAGTTTTTGTTTGGTCCCAGCTGTGGAATTGATTTGTGTGTGTTTATGCATCTTATTATAAAGATATTCTGAGTATAATGCTGTTTGGTCAAATGGAGATGGGGATTGCTTCTATTTGATTGTTGTTATTTTTCTGCTGTTCAGGACTTCTGCGATAAGCAGTTACGATAATTGGTATGTGTTTTACGGTTAAGTGCACTAAGATGAAAAAAGATAAGTGAATGTGAGTGCAGAACTGGAATCACTGCATGATCCAAGGCTTTTTGCATATGTGATATAGTGCGGCAGAAATGTGGCATGAGGTTGAGGCTTAATGTTTGAATTTAAAAGAACAGGGGGGTATACGACATGGAAATCATAAAATCTTGGAAATGTGATTATTTAGGGTCAAGTAAAAGGAGTTCTCAGGGGAAATGAGTTAAGCCTAATGGCCCTGACATGATGTATCAGGTATCTTCTGAATACATGTTTCACAATGAACACATACATATCACTTTATAGATCTTGTAGTCTTCAACATACTATTAGAAAGGACAAGATTACTCTCATCCATGGATTTATTAAGTCGGAAAAAGTCACTTTTGGAATGCTTGATAACCATTCTTGGAGACTTGCAGGGTAAGCTGATCTAGAATGGATGTCAATAGAGAAATGATAATTTGTTGATGCAAAGAATGGTTATCATGTTTGGTCTTTCTGGTGGAAGTTGTGTGTCCATAGCATTTAAATATTACGGCAACCAATGAAGTTGCTATATTTAGTTGGTTATCAGTTTATGCAATTCAGGCGTCTATGCTTTTGGGGCAGTTTTTCCTCTTTAGATTTATCGCCGTATTCCATGCCTAATTTGTGCTTAAACTTTTCTTGTTCCTTCTAAAATGATTGGTATTGATATTGAGTCCTGATTATGTGGATCTGTACTTAATTCATATAATCTATACTTGGTGGATTCTTGGTTCTTTTGTTTCTTTGACTTGTAATTCATAATTAGTCGATTCTTGGACCTGCCATTATTTTCTCAAGTGCAATGGGCTAAAAGATTAATCGGAGTTGCTGTCTTCTTGTTCCTTCTATAGAATCAGCTTTTTACGAATTGTCAACTAGATTTTATTTTGACTTTATATCCTGTAATATTTAGCTAACACTTGTGGCATGGAAGATACACTGTATTTAAATTATTAACGAAGGTGTAGGCATCTTAAGTCGAAAACTAGCTTACATCTAATTCATCAGTCAAGTCTACCATTTGTGTCACGATTTTTATTTGCTTTTGGTTCTATTCTTTGACAAGTAATTAAATTCCAGTTTAACAGTCACTGTAAAGGTCAAGTTAGTTCCAGTGGCATTTCTTGATTCTGATTTATGGTTCACACTTCATATACATTAACAAGAAAAATGTAGATTGGTTTACTTGTTCTTTTATTGAGGAAAAACTTGTAGTTCTGCTTCATTGGGTCATGTCATTTTCTAATCTTCCTGAAGGAGAAAATAAAGGTGTTCTGGTTTTCTTTGACCATTATATCTACAGTTTACACCTTGGTTGTAATCCTAGTTTGTAAATATTCACGGCAGGCATCTCTTAGTTAATTATCTGGAACTGATAAAGCATTCCGTCTTTGCTCTTTATGCTTTTTCTGTACGTTTCCTGTTGTCACCGTTTATTTCAGTTTCACCTTGTGGATTGACTTTCATGTATAGCAATTTGGAGATGGATGACTTCTTTGTTCTGTTTATAATAGAAAACCAAGTCATTTACTTGGAAGAAAAAATAATCTCACTTCATGTTCTCTATTTGGTTGAGTTGGTCTGTGTTGATTGCTAACGTAGTTTTTGTACTGTATTGTTGCAGGAATTAGAACCTGAAGTCGAGGCGATGTCTCCAGCATCAAGATCTAAATCCAAAGACAAAAAGGCTGGAAAGGAGCCTCTGAAGGGTTCTTCAAAGCCTTCGGGTCATGTCAACACCAGTGGCGGGATCCCAGCAAGCGGATACAATCCTCTATTGGGAACATTTCATACATTTGAGACAGCACCAGTGCCTTCTGCCAGTCCAATTCATGCGAATGGTCGTTTCCGTAATATAGATGATACAGACGATCATAACGGAAATTCATTTGGGGCTGGTGTTGAGTATGATTCTGTTTCCAATAATGGCAGCTGGTCTGGTGAGTCAGAAGACCATAAAGATAAAACAGCTCAATCTCAATCACGTCAGGAATTGGTACCTGGAGCTGACAATGACAAAAGAGAAAAAATACGCCAGAAGAATGAGAGGAAACACCAGCGACAAAAGGAGAGGCGGGCTCAAGAACTGCATGAGAAGTGCAGTGGCTATCTCATGTCAAGGAAGCTAGAAGCACTTGCTCAGCAGCTTGTGGCTATGGGATTCTCTCAAGAACGGGCGACGATGGCTCTTATTCTGAATGAAGGCAGAGTAGAGGAGTCAGTATCATGGCTCTTTGAAGGAGGTGACGAAGACAAGCGCATGGAACATAATCTTGATGGTGGGGGAAATTTGAAAATCGACATTTCAGAAGAGCTTGCGCGAATTACAGACATGGAAATAAGGTATAAGGCCTCGAAGCAGGAGGTTGAAAGAGCTATAGTTGCCTGTGAGGGTGATCTTGAGAAGGCTGAAGAAACGTTGAAGGAGCAGAAGCAGGAGCCTCCCGCTGTCCCTCCCAAACCTGAAGAAACTGGTGATCCTCCTACTGTGGCCAATGGCAACAAGCTGCCAATGGCTATAAGTCAGAATGCAATGAGAGGACAAGCAAACGCTATTCCATCTTCGATCATGCAACAGAAAAGGGATGAAAAAGATTTCAATTATACTAAAGTTCCAATAACTGTAGGACCACCTGTAGATACTGGGACTAAAAGTATGAATATATTGAAGAAAATACCACCTAAATTGGAGTGGGCCAAACCGCAGCAGATCACGGTGCCTGCAGATAAAAGGTGGCCAAATTCAGGATCTAACCCTTCTGTTTCCTATTCATTAGCATCATCTTTGCAGGCTTCACCTCCCCCAGCCAAGACGGAAGCTCGTTATCTGTCTGTCGGGAATGAATTGAAGAATTTACAGCTTGGTTCGGTAAGAGAACCAGTCATTGTTATGCAGCGACCTCAATCCATTAATGCGAAGCAGGCTCCTACCTCAAGTGTCAGCTCATCTCCTCCTGGGACAGCTATGGGCTGGTATCCTAATAGTGTTGTTGATACGGTGAAGCCCAATGGGTTTGTGCCACCTGTTTCTGTCTCCAGAAGCATTAGCCCCAATGGTCTTAGTTCAAATCCATTGTACAACCAACTCCATTACCAATCGCAGCAGCAGTTTGTTCCCAGCAGTAGCTCAATGGATTCCCAAGGAGCCACCAGGGTCAATGGTCTGTGGAGCAGAGGAAGTGCATCACCCACACTCTCTGCGGCATCCTCCCTCGGACTCTTCTCTGGGCTGGGTGCCAATGGGTCATCTGGGTCTTCATCACCCGTGGACTGGAACACAGGCAGCTCGATGTTGCAGTGTGATTACGCGAACATAGACTGGAGTTTGGATCTTGGTTCATTGACATCAAGACCAAATGGCTTGTGGAGTGCTTCGAACTACTCTTTTCAAAATAACAGCACCCGCATGTATGATTCATTTGGTTATGGTTTGGGTATGAAGTCCGCTTTGAGACCTGTTGTATCCAAGGGGAATGGTGCGTCGATTCCAGGGTTTCAGGAGGGTGTGGGTTCTACGGAACCTAGCGGTGGTGGTTCTCGGGAATGGACATCTCCATTTGAGGAGAAAGACCTTTTCAGTTTACCCAGACAGTTTGTTTCCTCCCCTTCTCTGTAAAAAGATGAAAGGTGAGAGGACCTTCTATGAATAAACAAGGAAAAAAAAGACCAGAAATATGCTTGCATGCATATGGTTCTTACGATGCCTTTTTTGTGAATTTGCCAATCTTTAGTGGAAGAAAGCATCGAAATTCCCTTGATTCAATGTTGGGTTTGCGTTTTCTTGTTTTTCTTTTTTCCATAAGTTGCGGTTGGGTCATAACCAAAGGCAATTGTTATTCTCCTGAGGGAAGGGATTGTGGTGGTGTTTGTACCTTATTGCTGGTCTTCTTCGGCCATATCTACAGCAGAAGAAGCTAATGTGCTTTGGTAATCGGCTACTGCTGAAGAAGTGTTTAACTCAGCACTCCTCTATGCGAGCAACATGAATAACTAAAACTTTCAATGATAATAATAATAGTAATTTACAAGTGCCCAATAGAATATATGTGTCCTAGTATGTGAGATCCTCTAAACCTCCTCAAATTAGCCTAACTATAAGAATAATATCTGCTTTCTGCATTTTACAACCAATAGAATGACCGCAGATGATGAATTTGAGAGTTGTGTTTTTCTTGAAAGATGAGAAAATCGTATTTGGAATACAAAAGGTTGTTTATTTAAGTGACAAAGCAGAAAACGAAAACACAACTTCATCTAGCTAGCATGCATATATAATTCATCCTAAGATCGTACACTACCTAACCCACACAAAAGCATAAGAAAAAGAGAAAAGAAAAAGCTTCAGATGAAATGTGAATCTCAATAATCGTCATCAATCAACAGGACCATCCAAGAATATACACAAAAAGCTATAATCTTTTCATTCAATCATAATAATCAGATAAATCATAAAATGATCACTTAAGTTATAACTTTTGATACCTCTTGTTTTCTACCCTGGTGGATTCTCCAAGATTGCAACTTTTTTTTTTTTTTTTTTGGTGAAAAGACGATGACCCATTTGGATTATGGTAAAACTAGATTTTGGCATTGTTGGAACCTTAGCTCTGGTGACTGCAGAGGGCACCATTGGGATTTGGCAGTGAATAGAGGAGAGCCCATTATTACTGCTATTGAATTCAAAGGCAGGAAAAAGCTAGTCAATCAGTTGTAACTCATTCAACTGTGCAAGTTTTTCATGTTATTCTCTCTCTCTCTCTCTCTAAATATATGTATTTAATTTATTTATGTGAGCAATCGGTTTGCTCGATGCATTTACATGCTCTTTTTTGTCCTGTTACATCAAACAATATGTTCTAGCGAACCTTAGTTGATTAAGATTTTGTGTGTGAATCTATTTGATGTAGTCAAACTCAAATATGATTTTTTTTAATTGTAATTTATTATCTTAATGTGGAATTTACTTCATAATATATGTTGTTATGAAATTATTATATATATGCATGCTCAGCTCGTAAACTTGTTTTATTAGTATCGAAATATGACTAATACACAATTCTCCAATTCAATTTTGTCAGAGAGAGAGAGAGAGAGAGAGAGAGAGAAATATAGAACGGTCTTCATTTTAAGTATCATAATATGATTTGATTCGAGAGAGAGAGAAATATAGAACGGTCTTCATTTTAAGTATCATAATATGATTTGATTCGAATTTTAAAATACTAAAATTGAATTGAAGAATCAACATAAAATAAAATTTTAATTTGAGGAATTGGAATATCACAATTAAGGGAATGAAATGAATCTATGATAATATGCTATTTTTTTTTCTAAATTTTATATTTTATTTTGCTTTTATTTTGGTTGATTTTAGATTATAAAATGGTTAATTTACACTAAAAATGATGTTTTACTTGTTTTAGGATGACATTGATGAAAATGAGCATAAAAAAGACTTTAAAAATGGTGAAAATTGCATGAAGGTGATTCCAAGACGCTAAAAACCAAAAAACTGAAAACAAATATGCTCACTGCATAGGGCATGATCATGCACTATGGTGATATCATGCATGGTGTGATTATCTAGCAGTAGGTGAGATCCTTGCAAGATTTGGGGTAGATTTACTTGAAAACAATTAAATTCTCTTCTTTCCTTAGATGTTATAGTAAATTTCTAAAAGGACTATGAGACTTGCTAGAAAATTGGTTTTGGGACTAGGAACCTCTCTCTATATATAGATGTTTCAAGATTTTATTTTCAGATTTTATATATTCTACTTTTTAATTTTACTTAGAAATTTTCAAATTTTATTTTATTTGAAGTTTTATCCATGATCATGCGTGGTTAAGCAACTTTATCAATCAAGAAATAATTCAAGCGAACGTTTTAAGAAAGGATTATGGGATCTAATTGATTTGTTTGTCTCTTAATTTTTAGGCAGTATTTGTCTATTTCTTGCGCTCTTTCAGAAAAAAATACATCCCTTAGTGATATTTTATTATTTGTGCAATTCAAACATATTGTTCAATTGATAATATTGCATGTATTTGGTTGGTAAGATTAAATTCATAATTGTTTAACCGAAACAAAATAAGTAGAAAGTAACATAATTTGATTTGGCCGAAACTTTTCGATTACGCTATTGAAAATGTATAATTTGGCTTAAAGGATCACGCGTTGTAGGTTCTTGGCTAGGATTGAGTCCTTCTAATTTTTAATATTGTTAACAGATTAAATTATATCGTGTATATAGAGTTGTTTGTTAATTAAGGGTTATTCACAACGCGCTACATGTTTAAACTACCGTTAATTAGGGGTTATTCACAACGCGCTACATGTTTGTTAATTAGTTGTTTGTTGGACAATTAAGCATCCAACCTGTAAATATTCATGACATCTACCCTTAATGAAGTATAAACTACCATGGATATACAAATTACCCCACATTTTCTAATAAAAATTGACATTCATCATCAGATATCGGGATTTATATATCATCTTAAGTATTTTATACATAGGCATACAAAATGTAAAATTGTAAGTCGACTACAGGGCTGTGAACTGATAAATCAGGGAAAATAGCATTTTTGGTCCCATAATTTATGGCGTTTTATACTTTTAGTCTCATTATTATAATGATATCACTTTTAGTCCCGCTAAATATTATTTCATGTCCAAAACAGTCTCACTGTTAATTTTTGGACGGAAGGCGCACGTGAAAGGCATGTGCGCCGTTAGTCAACCAATTTTAGGTGGAAAAAAAGCATTTTTGGTCCCATAATTTTAGACTTTTTTCACTTTTAGTCCCATTATTATCATGATAGCATTTTCAGTCCCATTGGATACTATTTTGTGGCAAAAATGGTACCACCGTTAGTTTTTGGACGAAGGCCGCACGTGAAATGCATATGCGCCATCAAAAGAACATAGCCTCACTACTGCTAGTTGAAACTACGAGAGTTTTGACGAGATTCGGTTCATTAGTGCTGGTATGATCGCAACTGCGGGGGCAATGAGCCTGCATAGTTGGGCCTCATTTTTTGATCGAAAAATGGCCATTTCGGGCTCGTTTCGACAACTTTCTTCAGTCATTCTGCATTGGGCCCTACCATTGTCATCTTCGCATTCTAGCCTCAGTCGAGAAAGCTACTCGACCCGAACGAGCGATCTATGTGCGTAAGCTCTGTTGCCCCACGTGGCCAGCCTTCGTTTTACTTTGTCCTCTTTTATTTTATTTTCTCATTACTTTTACTATTGTTTTGGCGATTATAATAATAATAACATTCCATATTTATCTTTCCCAATCTTGATGATAAATAATGAGGGAGGATGAACAAATAAAAAATTCATATAAAGAGAATCGAGAAGTTAGGCGTCAAAAAGGAAAAAAAAAAGCGTAGGGGGGAGAATTGCAACACGAGGACTTCTTAGGGGGTCACCCATCCTAGTACTACTCTCATCCAAGCATGCTTAACCTCAAATTTTTGATAGGATCTAGTGCATTAGTGGTGGTATGATCGCAACTGCTAGTTAGCGCATGGATATTCCTTTTATGCGAGATGCGGAAGGTGGTGGCGCAACGTCAAATAACCATATCTTTCGACCCAAGCGTTGTCTCGTGGTCCACAAAACCGTTGGGTCTCATTTTTTGATCGAAAAATGGTCGTTTTAGGCTCGTTCCAGTCATTTTTTTCATTCGTTCTGTACCAAGCCTGTTATTGCTTCTGCCGAGTTCCCGCCTCAATCGAGGCAATAGAAAAGGATTTCTTGGCTAGACGTAGGCCAATTATGGGGGTAGATGGTTGTCATTTAAAGGGGTCCCATGGTCATGTGCATACCAGCACTAATGCACTAATGAACCAAATACCAACACTAATGCCCCCGCAGTTGGGCCCGTTGCCCCGGCAGTCGGGCTCAAAAAGAGCTCGTTGCCCCTGCAGTTGCGATCTTACCAGTACTAATGCACCGAATCTCATCAAAACTCTCGTAGTTTCAACTAACAGTAGTGAGACTATGTTCTTTTGATGGCACATAAGCCTTTCACGTGCGTCTTTCGTCCAAAAACTAACGGTGCTACCATTTTTGCCACAAAATAGTATCCAATGGGATTGAAAATGCTATCATGATAATAATGGGACTAAAAGTGAAAAAAGCCTTAAATTATGGGACCAAAAATGCCTTTTTTTTCCACCTAAAATTGGTTGACTAACGGCGCACGTGCCTTTCACGTGCGCCTTCCGTCCAAAAATTAACGGTGGGACTGTTTTCGCCACGAAATAGTATTCAGCGGGACTAAAAGTGCTATCAAGATAATAATAGGACTAAAAGTGTAAAACGCCTTAAATTAAAGGACCAAAAATGATATTTTTCCGATAAATCAAGATATATAACTATTTCGTGATATGACAATTCATGACTTTTGAATGTATTACAATCTAATCAGCGCCACTTGGATGCCAAAAATTACCATAGAATCAACAACCTAACTAAAGAAAATAATTTTGGTTATATTATTTAGGACAATTATATATTAGTCTACAAAAATTAATTAAGAATTCTCTTTATTTTATGTAAAATATTTTCAAAATTAATCAATTTTTAAAAGCAAACTACTTATAGATTATCTCAAAAGAGGCATATATAGAAGTAATTCAAACAATATATATATACACACACACACATTCTTCTATTTTACCATCGAAACAGTACTAGAGTTAGAAATTTCCTCTTAATTAATGAATATATATACTTTTTTAATAATTTTTAAAGAAAAATCAAATAGCCAAGGCAAATCCCATGTGTATGTTTCAAGTTTCAACCCAAATCTTGAAAGCTCAGCAATTACCTACTCAAAACTTTAGGGACATTCAATGCACTTAATGCCTATCAAGTAACTGCTCGTTTCCATTTATCAAGAAAAAAGTAACCGTTAGTTTCCTATCTTACAGTAACAAATCTGGCTATAAATAACGTATAAACTTATCGAGGCAAGATGTGCTTGTTTATATTTTTCTAATTTGCTCAAACTCATCGCACTACACTTCGCTTCCCCCCAGCGCCCCCCCCCCCCCCCCCCCCGGAAAAAAACAAAAAATCAAACGGAAATATGAAATCTCTATTGCTATCATTTCTTCTTTGTAGCTGGATCATCACAACATCATCGCAAACAGATACAAAAACATTCGATTTGATAGATGAAATCTGTCCCAAAACACGAAATTCCACTTTCTGCTTTCAGCTTTTGGGATCGGATAAAAATATCACCCTTCTTGAGATAAGTCAGACATCTGTCCAAGCAGCGCAAGATTCTGCATTTCTAGCATACGACGCAATCCAAGTGTTTATCAAGCAACAGATCGTCAAAAATTCTTCAGCTTCGCTTGATAGATATCGTTCGTGTTTGGACAATTATGGTCGCGCGAGTAGTAATATTACAGATTCATTGCAGCTTCTCAACAATGGCAGCTATGTGAATTTGCCTGTTGAGGCTGCTGCTGCTTTTGCTGACGCTGAAAGTTGTGACAAAAACTTTAAACAGATAAGTGATCAACCTACTCAAATTAAGCAGGCCACACAGAATTTTCAAGATGTTTGTAGCATTCTTGTGGTTGTTTTTAATATATTGGCTGCCTATACAAAAAGAATATAATTTATTGGCTGAAAATTATTAACAATAAATACATTGTTTGGGGATAGTTCCATTACTTTGGTTTGGCTTAACTATTGTAAAGGAAGTTGTCCGTCAAAATCTTGAAATTACAAATCTCTCTCTCTCTCTCTCTCTCTCTCTATATATATATATATATATATATATATATATATAGTCATTTATATATAGTAATTTAGAGACTCTAGGACTATCCGAGCACCAAAAGTATGTATAAATAGATAGCCTCCTTATGTTCTACGTTTGACATGTATGAACATTATAACAAATTTTACTTTCGACGACATGGGTGTTTTATGTTATTATATACATCTAGATGGCTCTAATTGTAATACAAAATTTGACAACAAAAAGGTATTTTCTCTTATTATACAAATCTCAAGGGATTTAAATATATGTTCATCAAATTTTAGAGATTTGGGTATGACGTTCCCTATTTCTTTTATTGGTTACGCTTCAAACATCATTTTCCCGAAAGGTTAATGCCACAATTATGTTTACTGAGTCTACCAAGTAATTCAACATTTAATAAAGTTCATGGATAAAAGAGAAGAAAACAATTTTACATTTAATAAAGTTCATGATAAATGGTTTGACGAATTCATTTTTTTTTTTTTTTGGTGGAATAGAACAAAGAGGCTCAACCATTCGAGTCATGCTTTTTATTGTAGAGATGTTTCCTCTTTCTTCTAGTTTTATAAAAAAAAAAAAGTTAAGCAATTTTTTCAGTTGGATGCATTAATTAAAAGTATTTTAAAATATATTTTTATTTGAAATAAAAATCCATAAAAATCCCCCTATGGTTTCGAAGTAAGGCTAAAAATCTTATTATGGTTTTAAAATATGCAAAATGTACCCCTGTGTTTAAAAAAAAATCTTGCACACTTGCCCTCGTCGTTAGTTGAAGTTTGAAGGTGTTAAATTTATGTTGAAGTGCCCATTATGTCCCTATTATTAAGAGCCGTTGGATCTTGACTAAGAAAATGAATAGTGTAGTAACATTTCTTAATTAAAATATAATATTTAAATAAAAATTATAAATTGAATAATATATATAAGCAATATATAATGTTTTAAATTTAAAAATAAGCTAAATAATATATTAAATATATATATATAACCACATACACACGTTTCACACACACACACAAATCAATATACACACACAAATTTACAAAGAAACACACACCCACGAACAGATCAATTCACACACATACACACGCACAATTGAGTGGTGGATGCGAGATCTAGATATGATTGCAATGAGATCTGGACATAGTTTAAATTTTTCCAATGTCAAACTATAGTTTGCATTAATTCTCACACAATAAGCGCGTGTAGTACAAATTTCGTTATCTTCTGACGAAAAGAAGATTTAGTGCGGGGTTTTGGATAATACAGGGGCATTTTGCATATTTTTAAACCATAAAGGGGTTTTTTAACCTTATTTCAAAACCACAGGAAATTTTATGCAATTTTCCTACCGTTTTTTAAGCTACTTGAGATAGCTTAAAAAATAAAAAATAAAAAATATAAACCACTTTTTCTACAATTCTTTTTTATATTTTTCAAGAAAGTCAATTAAATAAATTGAATGACTAACATTTCTATAATTCTTTTTCTATAATAAAGTTCGTGGTAGATTAAAAGAGAAGAAAACAATTAAACATTTAATAAAATTCATCATAGATGGTTTGAAGAATTCAAAAACTTTTTTGGTGGAAAAGAACAAAGTGACTCAACATCTTAAAGAAAAGGAGAAATTAGAATGGCTAATTTTGGTGGAAAAGAAAAAAAAGACTCAACCATTCTATTGTTGAGTCATGGTTTTTCCTTTTTTTATTTTTTATCATTACTGAAGAGGCAAATTACATTAACCACTCATGATATTAGGTTAATTTACGAAAAATCTCTTATTTTTTAAAAAATTATCAAAAACCCCCTGAGGTTATAATCATATTAAAAACTTATTTCAATTTTCAAAAACACCTTTTTTCTTTTTTTTGGGTGATTTACACTGATCATCCCTGAAATTAGGCTAATTTACGAGAATCCCTCTGTAGTTTCAAAAATTATCAAAAATACCCTAAGGTTATACCAATATTACAACTAGCACCTACTTAGGTTGACTTATCAAAAATATTAATTCTTTTTCTTTCCCTCTATAATATTGTTATCATAAAATTTTCATGTAATAGATTTGAAAAAATATGTGATTATTTATTTAAATAAATATTCTGAATTTAATGTTATGAATTTATACTAGATATACGTAATATGTGTTAAATTTATATTTGAAAAAAATATAATTATATGCGTCGTATATATCCATAATGTGAAATGAGAAATATAAACATTAATTAAAATAAAAATTTGAAATTAAATAATGCACTTGAAAACTTTGTTTAGATATACGTAATATGTGCTAAATTTATATTTGAAAAAAATATAATTATATGCGTCGTATATATCCATAATGTGAAATGAGAAATATAAACATTGATTGAAATAAAAATTTGAAATTAAATAATGCACTTGAAAACTTTATTTAGCTTGAGGACTCTAACTCATTTCTTTGAAAATTTACTCCGTATTAGCGATAATATGCCATACTTAATGTATTGGTAGATACTTTTAATGCATTAAATTCAGAATATTTATTTGCATAAATAATCACTTTTTTTTTCAAATGTATTATATGAAAATTTTATGATAACAATATTACAGAGAGGAAAAAAAAGAATTAATATTTTTTATAAATCAATCTAAATAAGTGCTAGTTGTAATAATGGTATAACCTCAGGGGGTTTTTGGTAATTTTTGAAACCACAGAGGATTTCTAGTAAATTAGTTTAATCTCAAGGGTGGTCAGTATAAATCATCCAAAACAAGGAAAGGTGTATTTTCAAAAATTGAAATAAGTTTGTAATATGGTTATAACCTCAAAGGGTTTTAGGTAATTTTTGAAAAAAAAGGAGATTTTTGGTAAATTTACCTAACATCAGGGGTGGTCAATGTAATTCACCCTTACTAAACTGGTATATACATGTTAGAAATTATATATGTTTTTGAATTGGAACAAAATCTATGTGTTGAATTCTGGGTAGGGATGGCAATGGGTCCGAGTTGGACCTGGACCCGGACCTGAACCCGTCCCATTAGGGGCGATTTTTAGACCTCCAACCGGGTCCGCGGCGGGTCTCGAGTCTTCATTTTAAGACCCAGACCCGCCCCGCTAGAATTTTACATATATTTTTTATTTATTATTCTATATAAATTTATGTAATATGTATCTATACTTTATATACAAAAGTATATATTATATAAATAGTCACATAAAAAAATAAATATGATATCCCTATATATAAAAATAATTATCTAACATTAGTAGTTAAGTTATAATTTCAAAATATGTGCAAATAAATATACGATAAAGATATCTAATTTTTCAAAATTTAAAATATATTCGTAGAAATTTATAAATAATTAATACTTTGGTAATAATATTATTTTTTCATGATTAAAAAAGTATGATAATATATATTTTTTTTCAAAAAAATTCTTTTAATTATTTTAAAATATTGAACCGGGTCTACCGGGTTGGACCCGGACCTGACGGATCCGGGGCGGGTCCTAAAAAATTCAGCCGGGGGCAGGTCCCAGGTTTGGCCAAATCCACTCCATACCCGGCCCGTTGCCATCCCTAGTTCTAGAATTGATTCTATTTACATTTGGTTGACGGATTTTACATCTGGGATCAAATATTTCATTGTTTTTTTCTTCATTGTAGAAATAATTTTTTGCATTATATATACATATATCTTGCCTCTGTAGTTATCAATGTAATTTTGATAGTTTGAAGCAGTATTTCCGACGATCATTTTAGGTTTCAATACATACAAATTTGGTTTCCTGGATTATTAACTCAGCCTATTTCTTTATTATATTTTCCATTTGACTAATGGTGTTACTTACAAGTTAAGAAGGTCCATTTTTTCAATAATCCATACAATCTATACAATTATATAAAGGGATAGGACCCTTTAATAATTATTTTTAATCTGTTTATTGTTTTGATCTGTCAATATTTTTTACTTTCTCTCTCCCCACCCTTCTTACACATTCTTTTTATTTTTCTCCATTTTTTTCCTCTCCCCCTCCATCTCTCCATTCTATATCCTCTTTTATTGAGATTTTAGTCAAATTAATCTCATAATACAATGGTACTCGCTGATTTAGTCCCAATTTTTTTAAAAATAACTAAAATAATTCCATTTGATAGCATTCTCTCTCCAAACTAATCCCACCATTCGAAAATTAATGGAAATGGCATGTGCAAGTCATATGCATATGCCATTTCTGTTAGTTTTCTAATGGCGAGACTAGTTTGGAAAAAAAATATTATCCTGGAAAAAAAATATTATCCAGTGGGATTGATTTGGGCATTTTAAAAAAATTGCGACCAAATTGATGATGAACTTTATATTTTGGGAGTGATTTAGCAATAATCTCCTGCTATTGTTTTTTTTATCTTTAAGGACCACGTCCTGGATTAACTGCTATACTTGACATTTAATGAGGTGAAATCTTTACATGAAATACATATTTCATCCATTGAATGTTGAAGATATTTGGCATGCAGAAGCATTATTTATACTTGGGACTAAACAACTCCTATAACGGCGTTGGTGATGTTTAGTGAGTACGGGTGCGTATGTTTGTTATGATATGAATAACAGTTATTTGTTAGGTGATGTTTGGGGGTTAGTCTTTAGTGGAGTTATTAGGGGTTTGTAAACCCATATGGACAGAACCCTTGAAAACGCCCTTTAGGGTGGCTTCGTAGAGTCTTGGTTGATATATTTGCTGGTAATGGGCCCTGGAAGCTTTGCTCTCGAGGGCATCTAGAGGACCTTCCAGGTAAATTCCCTCAAGGTCGTATGTTGAGAGTTTCTTGAGAATCTTTTGGAAGGTCCTATACACTCTTGCCATGTGCGGAGAAGGTGGGTTCCTCGAGGATTTTTGTTTTCCTATCAATGATCTATTCAAACTAATTCATGATAAAGACTATTTTGGGACTATCACAATCACATCACCCCCTATTATGAACAAATTGGCATATTGATTCCCTGTAGTTTATTGCCAAATCGATCCAAAAATATAAGGTTTGTCATCAATTTGGTCCCCATTTTTTGAAAATACCCAACTAACGACAGGACTAGTTTGAAGAGTGAATATTATCCAGGAGACTAGTTTAGGCATTTTCAAAAAATTAGAACCAAATCAGAGAGCACATCTATATTCTGGGACTAATTTGACTAAAATTTCTCTTTTATCTCCCAATACTTTGCAATATCATTTTCTTTAAATTTCTTTATAATTATTTTCTTACTTTTTTATTTTAAATTATTTTAATTTTATTTGTTACTAATTTTATAAATTTATAAAAATAATTAAAAATATTTGATTGTATAGATATTATAAAAAAAAAATAATAAATCATTGAATCAATTTTTTTTTTTATTATTTACATACAACTTTTTTTTTTTGATGAATTTATTTATCGGGCGTGCCAACTGCCAATATTTACTGTACTAAGATATAAAAGCAAGAGTCTCGTTCAAAAATCTTATCAACTGCAACGAAATGACGAATGAAGTAAAACTTAAAAGGGCCCACATATAATCATCCCTCAGTCCCAGCTGATCAATCATCCAGTAAAACAAACAAACAGGGGAAGGAAGGCCTTCAACAAATCAAGTCATCAGAAAACCAAGAAAATCAAACAAAATCCATTTACAAACTCAGCACATAAAAATATGATGATCATCTCTTCTTTTTCATCATCTTCTTTAGCACGCACTCCGAAGTCTTCCTCACTTCGTTGTAACTCATCATCCCCCTTTATAAGGAAAATCAAGGATCCCCAGAAAATTCTTGTCTTTTCAAATTTTCATCAAACAAGAACCCTCGGCCATCTCTCTGTTGATTCTCCTCTGAGGGCTTCAGTCAAATGTTTCTCCAAGGAACAAGAAAATCAGCAGCTGGTACAACAAGCGGGAGAAGCAGAGGAACAAGTTTATGAGTTCGAGAGGCTGTTTTCAAACCTTAATCAAGCCACATTGAAAAGGGAACCCGGTATTACTCACAATACGTTGCTTTTTTCTTGATCCCTTTTGTCTTTACTTTGGATATGACTACGATGGTAGTTGGTAGAAATGGATTGTAAGATAGTTGCATATAGTAGTAAAAAAGATGAAGAGGAGTAAAGTTAGAGTTTATAATTGAAATGTGGAACCAAGCATATGATTTATGGAGGGCAGGCTAAACTTACTACCTTAAATATTGAAATTATGAAAACCACCCTCACGTATGAGAAATTACTACCATCCCCTAACTTGAGGGGTTAATATTAGGTTTAATAGAATTTAGAAAAAGGCCAATCTTGCCCTTACTAAAATATGGCAAATTACAGTTACCAACCCTGAAGTACGTAAAAATTACAAACAAGAACACCTCTATATATGGTAAATTACCTTTATCCCCTTGTTTATGATCATTTTAAGTTGTGTATATCGTATGTTTTCATGAGTAAACACTAAGCTTTATGGCATGAATCACAATGATATTTTTGGTATTCAAATTGTTGCATTTTTTGAGTTTTTGAGGTGTTCATATAGATTTTGTTTTACTCCTTAAAATTAAAGTCTTGTATGTTCAATGAATAGTATTTTATCAGTAGATCATACAGTGTATAAGCAGAACCTCACATCGCTTAAACGCAATGGTAAAAGCAAATAATTTGGTAAATATACTCACCATCCACCAAAGGCTATAAACGGCTAGTTTGAAATCATAACATAAATATTACATTTAACCCCCTGTGGTTCTAATAAATTACAATGCAATACCCAAAACTATGACACATAATAACAAAAACACCCTTGAAGGTACTTTGGAAATTCACATGGGTTGACTAACGGTAGGTGCAAATTAGTAGACGGCACATAACATTAAGGGGGTAATGGTAATGTCCATTATTCTTTGTAATTTTGCTGTACCTCAAGGATGGTAACTATAATTTGCTAGATTTATGATTGCAGCACTGTATCCTTTTCTAGTTGGTTGAAGGATTAATTGCATGGGCAGGGAATCAAATTGCAGAAGCAAGTGTAATAGAAAATATGCATAAGATTATATCAATGTTTATTTTATATTTAGTTTAGTCTGGTGTGGTTTACATACACAGTGAATGATCAAATTTTCCTCACTTGAAAAGGTGTAACATGTCTGTAGTTCATTTTCTACATCAAATGTAAGATAGATATTTTTACAGCCTTTTTTGTGGTGTATTTATTGTTTCCTTGACATGATATTGTGATTTGTGCAGGAAGCCTAAGCAGTGCGATTTTCCTTGTTGCTGGCACCACGGTATTTTCCTTCTGCTCTCTCGAACAACCACATTTCGCTTTTGACAAGATTTTGATATACTCTTGCACAATATTTTTCAGACAATTACATTTCCTAATTTTTGAAATACTTATGTTCACAATATTTCCATATGTCTACACAGGTAGGTGCAGGGATACTTGCCATTCCTGCAGTGACACAAGAATCTGGATTTCTGGCGTCAGCTGTAATCTGCATCTTAGGCTGGATATTTATGGTAACAATTGTTGTATTCATTTTGTCAATATAGTCCTTTTTTGGGCGATTGATGATTTTATTGAGCCAGGGAACTTTTTCGGACGCATTTCTAATGTTCTATAGGAAAAAATAATCAACAAACTTGAAAATCAATTTTTATGTTACAATACTCAACACCAATATTAAGTGCTCTTGAGCTTGACATTGGAAATCACTAAGAGAGGGTGTTTGCCTAAGCTTATGTAAAATATAAAAGAATCACCGAATACTTTCATATTAGTATCGAACTATGAAATGCCTTCCTCTAAATGGTTTAGGTCGCCACTGGGCTGCTCATCGCCGAAGTAAATGTTAACACAATGTGTGAGCTCGGTTCTGGCGGTGTTTCATTGGTAACTTGCTCGAGCTTTATTCTGCATATGATCTGGACTTTAACAAATGAAGAACATTAGATTTTGTTGATTTGGTCTTGCTGCAAAGTCCAGGTATCAATGGCCCAGAGAACCCTTGGAAATGCTGGACTCCAAGTTGCCTGGTAAGAGCACTCCACTTTAATCATATATTAAGAACAGTTTTCTGAATTTGACACCAAACTATTTTTTGGATCATAAATTTCTGTATTAAGTTGAGTTGCCCTGATCATCTCATCATTTTTTGGTATAAACAGAAATATAAAACGTGTGACTGCTCATATGCTCAGCAGGATTTTGTTCTTGACCGAAATCGTTTTATGATGAGATTGAGATGCAAATAAACAAATGAGGGATTTTCACAATCTTGCGTCTGATAATAATATCGTTCTTTTGGTGCAGCTGGTCCTACATTTTCATCCACTATGCCCTTCTTGTTGCCTATGTTGCTCGTTCTTCAGAAATTTTGACAAACTTCCTCGGGATTCCATTGTATGTCAACTCGTTCCTTTACATGATAAATTATTTTAATGGTTAATTTGACATGAATTAACAAACAATAATCACCGGTGATCTTGTCTGAAGTATGTTTAAACCAAACTTAATGTGTGATTCTTCTATAATATCATATCATGGCATACATTAAAGATGGCTACATGGTTTATGCTTTATCTTATAAAGTTTTACTTTGTCTCGTTCAGTTTAAAGAGTTATCAGAAAATAGAAATATCTTCATTGATCCATTTGATTCTAGAGTATACATTTGTAGGTGTAGTCGTGAAAAGAATTATCTACACAGTACAAAACTGTGCTCAACTATGAAAGTGACTATTTTTCTTTTGTTTTCAATTTGGGGAGGATACCATGAACATTTTCATATGATTTTAGGTGTTGATGGGCGGCATTATGATTGCAGGTGGGAAACTGCAACTTTGTTTTCACTGATTTTCGGAGGTCTTTGCTACTTTGGAAGGTTGGTTTCATCTTCTATCTCGTTTTTGCACACTTGATATCTCAAAGCAGTTGTTTTCGTCTTAATTGTGTGCAGTTGATTCTTGCACACTGCAAGACAGTTTCTGAAACAATCCATTTTCTTCATCAAGCTACTTTTCTGTTTTCTACAACAACTTTCAAGTAGCAATAAGATTTTTAATTCCTCTATAGCCAGCGGATTATTGGAGCAGTGAATGGTGGTCTAGTAATTGCGATCATAGCATCTTTCACAGCTCTCGTGGTAATTCTCATCTTCAATTTATTTCGTCGCAAGCTTTATGTTTTGAGTAAATCTTGACAAACAAAACGACTATTATCTGGTGGCTGGTTTGTTTTTCTATCCAATTACAGCGGGCGCGTATTTTTTTTAGGTAGTTGCTAGTGGAGACTTACATTGGGATGCTCTTCTGAAAGCTAACTTTGAGGCTGCACCTCAAAGTGTGCCTATTATAGCACTTTCTTTTGTTTATCAGGTAGCAAAAAGATAATCTGTGATCAGTTGATACATTCTAATATTCTGTATCGTCTCTAGTTTTTAACCATGGTCCTCGTTAAACTGATCTCTTGCAGAATGTGGTGCCAGTTCTTTGTACAAATCTCGAAGGCAACTTATCAAAAGTAAGGTGATAAAGTTTTTTATCTTGGAACATTATCTGCCAAAATGAGTTTATATAGTTGTGCCATAACTTACTGGATTTTTACATTCCATTCGTATTTTTTGTTGCAATCCATTTACTGCCCATTTGGACTAAGTAATATATAGTTTATCTTTTACTCTGTTGATCTATAGGACTGCAATTGTGTTGGGCACTGCGATTCCACTTGCTTTGTTTCTTGTCTGGAACGCCGTCATTCTTGGGACCATTGCATCTCCTGAAACAGGCTCAAATATGCTCACGGATCCATTACAACTATTGCGATCGACAAATGGAGTTGTTGGGGTCAGTAACAGATTCTTTTCAATGAATTTTTTTCCTTTTTTTTTTTTTTTTTGATTGATCAGCCAGGCCCATGACCTCTGCTGCAACTATATTGAGATTAGTTTTCTTTTTTTTTTTTTTTATATTTTCTTTTTCTTTGCAGCCGATAGTTGATGTGTTCTCAGTTCTTGCAATTGCCACATCTTACATTGGATTCGTCCTAGGCCTCTCCGACTTTCTTGCTGACTGTAAGTAGAAGTAGATTATCCCCATTCCATTGGCTTCAAATATTGAATTATTGAGCTTAAACTATTCTATTCTATCTCTTACTCAAACGTCATTGATCCAATATTAATGATTCGTTGTTTGTGGTTTCTGATTAAAACATCTGCAGTGCTGAAACTCCCGTCCGGTCAGAACAGGCCTCTGCCGTATTTGCTTACTCTAGTTCCGCCATTGATATTGTCTTTGCTGGATCCTGAAATATTCTTTAAAGCTTTGGATTTCGCCGGGACTTATGGAGGTAAAATTTATAGTCTCCATTGAAAATGTATAGCACATAGAAGCTATATCTTGTTAACTCAGGTCACCCTAAACTTGATTCCACATATGACGTATTTGGGGAACTAATAAATAGTTGTTAAATTTGTGATGGTTTCACAGTGCTGGTGCTGTTTGGAGTTATTCCTGCTGCAATGTCGTGGTCGGACAGGTACTCACAATCATCTGAGTCTCTGAAAATTCCCCTGCTCGTTCCCGGAGGAAAACTCACCCTCTCGCTCATAATTGGAGGCGCCGGGTTTGTCATTCTAACCGAAGTAATCGAAAATTTCGGGCATGCAATGCCATAGAGAATCTTGGTAATTCAACTGATTTTGAATCTTGGTAACATTTTGTTATGTATTGTTAATGAAACTATCCTATAGAGCAACAGTGGAAGAACAACATGATGTGTGTGTGTGTGTTTTCTTGTCCATATAGCTCTTGATGTCATGAAATTCTTGACTCTTTATTTTCCCTCAGCAAATACGTAATATATAGTCAGAAATGGGATAAAATAATGCCAGACCTCCTATTCTACTTTTCGGTTCCACCTACGTATTCTATTAGGTTAGGTATACGATACGTACTCACATAATCACATTTTCATTCCACCTTGTACACGCGTTATGATCTACACTGTGGGATACAAGAAGAACATAAAGAATGATGTTGTACATGATCAATAAGACGATCTACTAATGTCTCAGAGGCCAGAGCGGCAAACGGGGCATGAATTATGCTCAAGCAGCCAAGGGATGATGCAATCTGATACGGGATATCTAACACGTGTCCAGGCAGGCCACATCCTAGTTGCCATATGTTCGCCACATGTCAGCCAGGCCCGCGTGGAGCGAGACCTTCCCCTAACATAATCATCCTCCATGAGTGCAGAGCTTGAGGAGGGCCCTCTCCTCGATGACGATGTGGCTAATGTTCATTCGGCGGCTCACACTGGCATATCAAGTAGTGAGTACAGTTTTGTACACTGTAATCACCGACACCTGCCATTAATTCTGGCAATGAACATACCTGCCTTGCAAGCTAAGTGATCTCCTAGTGCCTGAATTGCCTGTTGGCAAAGGTGGCACCAATAATAGGTCTGTCCACTACTTGACATGCTTTTTGTCCTATAAACAAAATTACTGGCAACAAAAAAATAATAATAATAAACGTGAATTAGAGCTAATTTTATTACAATAAAATATTCTAGATAATTAATTAAATAACATAAACGTTTAATGTTTTTGTGATCAACAAAATAGATTTAGTTTAGTAAACAAATATTTAGGAAATCAATGCAAGTATTTTTCAAATTACAGGAGATTGGATATATATTTGCATTTGTTGAAATTATAGTAAATTGCGCGTGGTTACGATATATACACATTTCATGTGATTTATTTTTTAAAATGGTTAATTAAGGATATTTATTCATAACTTCTAGAGGGTGTTTTTGAAAAAATTATGGTTCTGAGATACAACTTAATAAACAAATATTCAGGAAATGAATGAAAGTATTTTTAGATACAACTATTAGAGCTCTGCATTGGCCAAAATTAAAGAACATTTTACATACGTGAATCAGATTTTGTAATTTATTATGATATTCATGGTATGCCTCGTTAATTCTTTAAGCCAAATTCGACTTAAGTTATCAAATTGCCTTGCCTTTGCATAGGTGTAAATGTGTGTTTATTTTTATTGTTTTTATATGATACCATCTATTCCATATTAATCAATTATATTAATACTTTGGAATTAAGATTAATCTATTCCATCAATCATGATCAATTATCAAATAAAAAGAAGCACAAATTATATTTTCATCCCTTGATATATAATGTAATTACAAATTAATTCATCTTGTTTTAAAAATTACAAATACCCCCTTAAAATTTAGAACATTTCTATAAAAATTAATAAATATGTCAAAAAGATAGCTTTCTTACAATTATAATAATCAACCCAATCACTAAGAGATGTGCATTCTACAAACTTTTATAGAATAATTTTATTTTATACTACCATCGGACATCACCATTTATAATGTGAAACTACCACTGCTTTTTTTTTTATTTTGAAATTGACTTCATATACAATTTTTATATTTTAAACCTGTCAAGACCATACAAATACCATCTTTAAAAGACGTGCTGAAAATATGAAAAATACAATTTGCAATTATGCCCCACTTTAATGAAAGATGAATTTTATTAAGTTGATACATACCTTAATTGGGTATTTGTAATTTTTAAAACTCCACGAACTAATTTATAATTTATACTATACCTCAATGGGTACAAACATAATTTGCTCTAACAAAAACTATTAAATAATTATCAAATATAAAGAAATTAGTAGACCATACTCATACCCACATTGGGAAATTCAAATCCATGACGTCGTGGTGATGAAACCTTGCTTGCCCAGATCAAGCTAATACTAAAAGAACAGGTACGGAATCCACAAAAAATAAAGCCACAACAATGAATACTTTTACCAGTCTTAAAAGGCCGTTATGTTTTACATACATAGCCAATATTAACAATGGTGCTTACAGAAAATATTTGATGCTCCCATGACCAATGCTTGTACCAGGAAAAAAGTTCATATCCTCTTGCAACAGCCAAAGCTCACATCCATGATTTGGCGAACTAAAATGAAGGACAAATATCCTCTAAGAGCATTGCTTACAGACTGAACAAATCTAAGTCATCTTCCCATTTCCCTTGAGAACTGTGTCGGATATCATGAAAGATAACATATGCGAACAAAATGAAAAAAACATAAAGCAGTTGAAGGCATACAATTACCGGGTGTTATATATTACTTCTCATCTAATCAACAGCCATAGCTTCAGGACCCCCACTGGCATCCTCCAACCCAGTCCTATGCTCATCGATTGCCATTCTCATTTCCTCCACTAAACTTCTCTGTTCTTCCTCAATTGTGTTCTGTAATTCATCCACCTGTAATTCAACGCAGCAAGGACTACTGAGCAAAATAAATAAAATAACTCACTAACACCATAGTCAAACAAAATATAACAAATCGTTATTTTATTCAACTGGGACCGGTTTGAGGATTAAAGAATGTGTTACAATCCTATGAGCAATCTCACTCCAAAACATTTGTCACGATTACCATTTTCCGCTGTAGGGCTTGGTTTCCCGTGGGAACAACACAATGCACATATTCATTAAAAAAAGAGAAAAGGAAAAAAAAATGGAAAGGAAAGAGAAAAAGAACACGCAACAAATAATAAGGAGAAGACGAAGGCGAAAAGAAGACATTTTTGACATGGTAAGAGCTTTTCTGCGGAAGATTATCACAAAGTCCCAAAACCATCTTTCTAAAACACTTTCTAGGAAAGAGGACACTGTCAACCCAATTAGAAATCATGGAGAGTTCCATTCATCCCTTTTCTCATTAATGTGTATTAGAAAGACAAAGTGAGAAGATACAGAAGATTGGGGAAGAAAGGGAGAATAATATGAACAATGGACATAGAAAGAGAGCAAACAGGAAATACAGGCAGTGAACATGAATTGTTCTTATTGAAAAGTCTGAGCCTAAGAAAGTTCCCATCCTAAGTTACAATATGAACTGCTTGACCACATATAAGACCTTTCATTAACCACAAACAGCTAGAACTCTGGTATATGACTAGTCATTTGTATAGTCATATCTTGGAGAAATGCAATTAAACCACAGTATTCAAGCCTCAGGAATTGCATAAACAGAACAAACAAGGAAAAATAAAAATAAAATAATATACTCCTACTCAATCCTAGTTCCGGGGAGCTAGGTCAGCAGGCAGATTTTCCTGGAAACAGGCCCATCTGAAAAAGCTTCACATCCCAATAGCAAAGCTCTGAATGAGTTTAATATTACTTGAATGAAAACAGTAAATGAGAGAGACTGCATTACATGTGATATAAACAAATTCTGCCATTGTATTTTAGATGTGCAAATTCACGGTTGAAAGTAAACACATCAGATCATAGCGCAATGCAATGGCTTCTGTAGACACTAACCCACAAACAGCTAAAATTTATGCACAACTGATTGCAAGAAATAGAGGCCTGCAATTTTATTTTACATTATGCAGGAGAATTCAGTCCATGAATTCTACTGCAATGCACAGGCTTCTACAGATGCAAAAGTATCTTATAGTTTAAGTCCTAATGACAAAAGAAGTAGGATCCCTATGGAAAAAAATAGCTTCGCTGATGCAATAGCTTGTTATGTCTTATGCTGTAATGACAAACAAGTAAGATCATTTAATAAATTGAATTCCATGCCTATCGAATACATCCAAACATTTATGAGACCTGTTTTCAGGGCAAATACTGCACATTTTAGGCACACCACATGCCATGATCAGCATGTTAATGGTAAATAAATGGTAGAAAAAGAAAGCAAAAGGATATTGAGCACCACTTTTGTGCAAAAGGAATGATAACACGCACCACATGCAACAGAAGCGCGAACTGCTTTTTGCGGAGCTCCAGAGTTCTTGAGCCAGCAGTATTTTCTGCTTCCAACATTGCAATCTCTCTCTCAAGCTCTGTTATGATTTTCTGTGTTTCTGACCTCGGTGGCTGCATAGCAATCAACTTCCTAATAGCCTCACACTCCTCTTTGTGCTGCCTTTCAATCTTGCTCTCTTCCAGCTGTTTCTTCAAATCTTCTATATCATCCTGTGCCTGTAAAATTTGCCTATTTATCTCATCCTTTAACTCATTGAAATTCTCCTTCTCCCTAACATTTGCATCGATAACGGCTTTACTCTTGAGCAGAGGAATCTCAAAAGTATTCAGCTCCTGCAAGAAAGCCTTGGCAAGCCTTTCACAGTCAGCCAGAGTTATCAGCCTCTTTCTCTACCTCCAAAGTGAAAGCTGTAAACTTTTTCTGAAGCTTCTTCAATGGAGGTTCTCCTCTAGTAGTCGTCGTCCGAGTCAGAAGCCTATGCTTTATTATAATATCATCCTCAAGCGGCCCAAAAGCATAGTGTGCCGCCATACTCTCCCCCCTCCCACCAGCTTTCCTCCCTTTCAACATTTGTCTGATTCTTTCAAAATCTACAACAAAACAATGCGCCCTCACATAATTTCAAAACCCCAATTACAAGAGAATACATCAATTACATTTATCTAAAAATCTAAACTTGCATGACCAAATTCAAAGAATGGTTCGCCGGAACATACCTCGGAGTGCCTTCGGCAACAGCTATGGAATGCCGATAGACTCTGTTATGTGCCCACTTGATTCTACGAAGCAATTAACAAATCAAGAACAATAAACACTAATTTGAGTCGATTGCAGCGGAATTCAGATAAAGTCCCAGAGGAATTGCTAAGAAAACAGAAGAAACAAAGGAAATAAAAGTAGGGTTTTGGGCTGTTTGATATAGATAATCCGCAATATTGTGGCCGTTTTTAGCACGTAGGTGCGTGTTTGATCTGGCGCACGGGCCAAATCGGATTGAAACCTGGCCCGAAAAGAGGGGTGAGATCAAAGTAGGATTGTTAACAGGGCGGATTCTAGTTCAAAATTTATTTAAATTTGATTATCTCAATTGATTAAAATATTCAATAATAAATACAACAGAAATAAATGAATGGAAAATAGAATTCGGTATTCGGCTAAATATTCAAATTGCGAATTTCATAATATTTTGTATTAAATTAGTTAACTTTTGCTTATAATATTAAAAATCTCTCAAATAAAAAACATTGTTTTTGAAAATATTAGGCTTTTCTATTAATATATTATTAAAAAATATTACTGTTTGCATGTTCACTTTTCGTCTTTATTTAGTTTGATAAATTACAAACAATTCTCCAATGTTTGGGGAGTTCGCCCTCATCGCTTCCGTTTATGCAAGAAAATCGCCCAACCTTTTTAAATTGATTGCTAACACTTCTGGCTCCATTTCTAGCAGCATTTATGAAAATATTATGTCACGTGTGAGGGCAAAATTGATTGTATGCCAATCAATATTTGCATTTTGAAATGACAAGGTTAGGAGAAAGAGTGCAACTATCTATGTACGTTAAGAGGTAATATGCACCTCTTTTTAATATTTGTCTAAAACACAAATTTCCACACACTAATGCATGCATACTTCAAATCAATCATGAAAAATTAATAAATACCCGAAATTGAATTAGAATTCACCTTATAGAAAGAGATGATGGCTAAAATTTTCAAAAAATGTGGCTTAGAGCAGCTTTATAATCACTGGAAATGCACATTTTGTTGTTATTCCTTGGAACCTGCTATCGTTCATTCGCTTTGAGTGATGATTTTTTTATACATTTAACCATCATCATTTCATTTCATAGGCAAGGTAATTTTTAGTTTAATTTCGGGTATCAATTGAATTTTTATAATTAATTTGAAGTGTGTGTGCGCTAGTGAGTGAAAATGTGTGTTTTAGACAAGATAAATAATAACCCAAAATTACCCCCTAATCTATGTGGACAGACTTTCATATTTTGGTGCAAAATACTATTCAGCATGAGTGATGATCAATTTTACCCTCACATGTGATAGAATATTCTTCTAAATATCGTCGACACCAAAATTAGAGGTTGTCAGCGACCAATTTAAAAACGTCAAGCAGTGATCTCACACAAATGCAAATAATAGAACACAAAGTGCAATACAGTACCCCAAATGTTGTGGGATTTCCATAATTTACCCCTTATTTAGTTTGAAATTTTAATAATCGTATTCTAAATGTGATTAAATATGACATGTAACCCAAGAGCTGTTACTTAATGATTACTGTTATCCATGCTCGGTTTTCATCTTTATCTGGTTTTGAATTTTTTTATTGTTTTGTTGTTATTAGTTAGGTGAAATTATCTTTCAACTTTGGAAATCTTCATCGAATTCGAGTTTTATTTTGACGAATTGAGAGCCTATAAAATATTGGCTCGAATCCAACAGTTGGACTTCACAGCTGACAATTTTTTGGCCACTTTTTTTTATCTTTAATACAATCAATTTGAGACATCCTATAAATATCAATCGAAACACAACACATACTCGGATTCGAACCCAAAACCTAAGCAGTATCAGGTTCGAATCCCCAAAGGGATGCTTTTTGGCCACTTGAAGGCAATAAAATGAAATCATACCACCCAAGTTTTAATGCCACCAAACTAAGTCACCATTCTACCACTGTCTATTTTATACCAATAATTGGATGATTTATAGAAACTAAAGTACCTACCGCATTAAAATCCGAAGACCAAAGGCAACACAAAAGTCGTTCTCTAAAATGGAACGGTACCATGATTTTTTTCACTCGGTCTATTCTTAAAAAGGCCCTACAATCTCGGAAGTCTTTTTCAATGATTACTGCTTCAGGCAGATTCAGCTCCATTACTGGTGAAACATGAAAACAAGCTAACATTTAGCATAAAATCCCACAGAAAACAAAGCCATCACGACTCCAAAACTCTTAGCTGAATTAAACAAAATCCATGTTATATAATTGTGCTGTCTTTATTATCTATTTCCATTTTTCTTCCAAGCCTTTAGTTATGTACAAGTTACATTCCCGATTGACAGAAGATAAAATAGCTCACCAGGCCATTAGACAACCTCAAAAAGACCACAACAGGTAGTGAAAAAACACCCTCACATCAAAAACAGCATGTCTGACCTGAATGGGGACTAGGACCTGTTGACAACTTGACATTCTATGTACAAAAATCATCCCCAGTTACCATTGCCGAAAAAATGGGGGCACCAACATTAGCTTTGCTCTATCAAAATGTTAGAATTCTCTTCCAAAAAATTTTGAGATTGCAGTTGATTTCAACCACGATGAAAGCATAGCATCTGATCACTTAATGGTTAACATCATGTGGAGTGGCATTCTTAGCTTTGAAGCCATCCAAACTACGATATTCTTCTCTCAGCAGTCTATCCAGTTCGGGATGTTTCGTTAGTGGTTCTCTATGGTCACGGGCCTCCCGAAAATGGTGAAATGCCCTGCCAAGTTAGAATAAGAATAGTGACAACAAAGCACCAAGGAATTAGGGACCAAATACGTATAAAACAAATTAGTGAGAGAACACTCCCTGATGTGGTATAACCTTGCACTTAACAGAAGATCATGTGTACTAATAGACAGATGTGACAATTGGTTCAACATCAAGCAGATAGCATGATCAGCTGTCTAACTCAAATAGGAACAAGACAAGGACAGCATTCCCGCGGGTGTGAACGTGTACACATTATTTGCAACAAAAGGGACATGGAAGTGAAGAAAAACACAGGTTTAGCATCTATGCAACTTATCCAAATCATTAAAAAGGAAGCGAGTTTGAACTAGCATCAATAACAAAGCACTTCCCTTTGACCCATGCCCATACACCAGGATAATAGCGTACAGTTGTAAAACTCTGAAAACAGATTCAAAGTAGGACAAGAGCGAAAACCTGAAGGTTTTAACAATAATAGTAATGCATAATAGACTGAACTTATATCTTTGTCAATTGACTGAAAAGAATGACACATGGCACTTGTGACATATTGCCAATTTCATGAACAGAATGTACTTGACGATGACATGTCCTTGCTGCTTCAGCTCCAAGTGACTTAAAATGAGAATTGCTACTCTACACCCATTTTACTCCAGATAACTTAAACCCATTACAAAATAACAACCTCCAATGTCTGACGTCACATGCTAAAACATTATAACATAAATCATTATAAACGAAACATTATCCAGCCTGATTTTCAATAATGTAAGTGTCAAATATCAGAACTGGTAAGACAAGGTCTTTCAAGTCCCACATCACAGTTTTATCTAGTCAGTAACACAGCATATAGAAGAAATTATAGAAGTAAGAAGAAGGATAATATAGTTACCAATACGTTTCCAAGCCATAAAGGTTCCCTTTTCTATAGAAGTCTAGTGTAAGCTGCTCAAAGTCCTCGTAAAGGTCACCTCTGAATTCCTTCTCCAAACCATAGCTGGGAAAATATAGAAATCAATAAATAAATCGCAAAAGGAGAATGTTCCATTTCTAAGTAGATTATATATAAAATAGAATCTAGCCAAGAAATAAGAAAATTATGAGAAAATTAACAGTTTATAAAATTATTTATGCATAATACCCCCATCTAAAAATAAATCCTACCTATAAAACCTGAATAGGCATTCTATCCCATAATTATAACTAGCGGCAGCATCATCTAGAGCATACGTCTTGAACTCTGTATACATGGAAGGACTGAACATGTTCCCCAAGAAATATGACCAAAATCTGTACAGCTTATTCATCTCCTGCAAGTAGATAGAGTTGCATGCCATAAACATTAAAAGATTGATCCCAATAAGAGATACTACACCTATGTCCGCAACAGAATTGCCTAAACTCTTTGTGTGCACATCACATCTAACAAATTAGATGGACGGAGCAAGAAATTATCAAAACAATGACCAATTAGATAGGACAAAATTGTGAGATAGAAGATTTGGCATAAACTCCCATCCCTTCATAAAAAATTCATAAACCACATATTATAAAGCCATTAAACACCAGTAGAATGGATATAGTAGTAATCTCAGATAAAAATTTCCATGAGCTGTCACTATCAAGCATTCATTTCTTAATACCGGTAGGAATGAACACCTCATTCCTTGCCGGAATTATGGATATCAACAGTGAAACATACTCCAAAAGCAAGTGGATCAATTAACAAGAAACTCCAGAGAAAAATAAACTGTTCAAAACCTACCTATGTCCTTCAGAGCATTGAACCTGAAAGCATCTAGAACGTTTTTGACTGCTGTAGGGTTGCAACAACAGCCAATAAAATTTATTGCAATAATGGTTAATTGACCAAGGATGTGATTAGTCACCATGGCCATTGGTTTGGGTGTATGACTCTTCCTATGACTCTTCCTCTTAGAAAAAATAGATGTCTTTGTTTTAATGGACAGAAAGATTTGGATGAAATCAGATACAGTAAATCTTTTCTGTATCTTTACAACTTTCTATTATCTCCAAAACTAGGACATCACAACACCATCATCATATACTGAATGTGCTCCCGAGAGGACATCACCAATAAACAAATATTATGGTGGTTGATGAGATAACAAGTAAAATCATTTAAAAAGTTCTTAAGGAAGGAGCGTGTTGAAGCTCAAGGAATAAAAAAGAATTCAAAAGAAGCCAAAATAAATCTCAGTATACAAATATTAAGCCCCAATTCAGAAGATTTAGAAAGGGAAGTAAGATTGTAAAGAACCTGAGTTAGGCACAGCTACAATCAAGTCACCAAGTTGCCCTAGAACCACAGAGCACAGTTCCCATTGGACGAATAGTGTCATCTAGTGCTAGAGCTTCCAATTAAGCTGGATTATTCTCAGGACAGAAGATGCCAATAATTGGAAAAATGCCTTCTAGTTTTAGACAATCAACAAATTTCATAAATAAGGGTGGGCGTAGAAGACCGCAACGTTACATTTGAGCAATATTTCTTCAAATGAGTGACAGAGAAGGAAATGTCCAGATTGGTTATCGGGTAAAGAACAAGAAATGGGACTAAGAAAATGAGAATTTTTGTGTTGGTTGACCGGTTGCCTATGGGGTGTAAGTTGCTCAGACACATGAGGACAATCATGCCTCAACAGCACAGGTGACCGGATACACCTACGAAAAGAGATCAGACTACATTGAATTAAAGAAATGTCTTCAATTTATAGAATCAGGTAACAGAAAAGATTTGACATCTTTATTTGTTTACTTCATGCATGGTCTTCGGAGAGGAGATCTAGAAATAGGATTCATATGGCCAATCTAATTAAGCATGAGATAAGGCATTGTTGAGTGTTCATCTCCTCAACATCACAGAATTAACTAAAGACCAACCATTTTTCCCCAAAAGAGCTTCTCGAAAGTCAAAAAGTATTAAAAGCCAAAATGAGGGCAGAAGCACAAGAAGTCAGTATTCTTCACAGAGATATATCCGTATAATAAAAGTTAATGGATACACATCAAATGAAGGTGCATCAAGAAATTCTGCCAAAGTATCCTGCATGCTTATTGAAATACTTTATTAGATCTTATCGCGAAACCTAGAAGAAATCAGATCAGATATACTTAAGCAATAATTTGAAAATACCTCACTACAACCAATGCCCAGTTTCTTTCTTTCGCTAATGCAGCGCTTGTGATATTTTTTGTACCTGAGAAGAAACTTTATAAGTCAGTTAAAAACTTATACACTCTTCACAAAACATCTTCAAAATCAGCAGGCAAAAGTGAATACACGCATCCAAGCTAATTGGCATGTCCTATATTTAGACATGCAAACTGGCCTTTTTACCCTCCCAAAAAAACAGGCTCTAATTAAATCTGCTTACATCTGCTGTTTGAAACCATTTTCTTCAAGAAGTTTATGACTGGGATGCTGAAATGGTGGAATTGGTTTGGGCAGTGACCCAACTGGTGGACTACTTCCAGAGAGATTGCTGTGAGGTGAAGCACTCAACTTTGGCGCCCTCAGCCTGCAAAACCCAACCAAGTCTTAACGTGAAAAAATAAATATAGCAACTAAATCTGAAAGAAATAGTGTGCACTAATTTAAGTAACATTTAACTGCTTCCCTCAGACTGCAAGCAAAAGACAGCAATATAAAGTTCATGCGCAACTAGTAGGCCAGTTCACTCAAGGTCTTGTCACCTCCTGTATCTTGACAGAATATAGTTCAATATCCAATGAAGAAGAAGAATGAGTCAAAAACTTTGATGCTCACCCATGATTGTCCGGAGGTGTGGAACCAAAGAAAAAGCCAACAGCATCACTAGGTGGACTCTCAGATATTATGCCAAGAGAGTTTTCGCCACTTCCATGAGCTCTGAAGTTTGCAGGGAATAGTCGCTGCTTATGAATGGACCGCGGCTTGGAGACACTTTTGCTCTGGTTCTTTCGTGAATTAGAAATTCCAGGGCCCTCACAGCTGCTTTCTCCAGTAGAGTGATCAAGAGCCCTCGAACTCAAGACAGAAGCATGACTAGGAGAGGATCTCGGGTTCTCATCCCTGCTTTCATCAGTAGGTTCATTATATCTACTACAAGATCTTTTCGAGTTCAGTTCCTGCAAATTCTAGAAGATTAAATATAGTTGTGTTTGCTTTTGGTAGAAATGCAATAGAAACTCAGATAACCATCTCACAACCTGCTCATAAAAATAGAGGCCATCACTTATAGCAGATGCGAGCTCACTGGATATGGTTTTTGATGCTTCACCAGATCGCCCTTCACTGGTCCGAGTATTCTGTAGCATGCAATCTTGTTAGCCAACATTTTATGACAAACTGATAAACTTCTCAGCAACATATTCGGGGGAAAGAATTTTAAAAAAGTGCTCACAGATTACAAAAGAAATCATGTTGGCCCAATTGGCACAAGATGGTGAAAAATAGGTTGCTGGTCAAGCCAATTAAAGAAAGCTAAGGAATACATAAAACCGACAAGAATAGATTAAGAAAGCAAGATTTCCTCATTTATGACAGAATGAAATAGATAGAACACTTGCCTCGTCCAACTATATTATTTTGCTTAAGTTACAAGAAAAAGAGCAACACTAGAAGATCCAAATAGAAGGCCTTTGGAGCTTAGTGGTTATTTTATCAATACATTTTTTCTTCTCAATACTTTTAGAAATCACATTAAAGTAGCATCCGACATTAAAAAATAAATGTCCTGAAGGTATTCAGTCAGCAACCTGAAAAAGTTAGGTTCAATCTATTAAGAATTGGAAGTTATGGTTAAAATTTTACAAGATAATAATATCACTCTATTCAAAAAGGTACTCTTCGAGCTTCCTCATTGGTATTCAGGATCAGAAAATGATCATGCCTCACAAATAAAGCATAAGACGAGACTGATTTAGCCTGTATCAAATTGGTACTCAACAATGGAGACTTTCAACCCATGCCTGGTTATGGAAATAGCTTCGTCCTGTACCCATAACATATTGAAGCTATCTCAATGCTTCACTCGAGCAATGACAGATCTAGGAGTGAACTTCAAAGAGCTTAATTAGGCCAAAAAGAAACCAATTTAAAAAGAAAACCTATATTGTGCGTCCTAATGTTTGACTTACATCACACTTGAAGAAAGCAGAGATATGCACATTTAGGTTGGTATCGGGATCATCAGCAAGTATTAGTAACAAGTACAGAAAACTAGATAAACAATGACTTATACATCAAGAAAAAGTGAAAATATCAAAATACAAGTACAGAAAACTAGATAAACAATGAATTATTCAAAACACTTGTCAAGAAGCTAGATCTATTCATACTTTTCATATTCATAACAATCTACGTCACTATTACCTACATCTTCTGCTCATTTCATGGAACATAAAAGGTAACAGATTGATGGAACATCACAAAACTGCATATTTCCACAAGATAATGAGGATGCCACAACATTGGTACAAAAACAGACATTCAGAGAACAATTTAAATAAGTAGGCCGGTAGGATGTCTCTGAGAAGTAAGCCAGCTGCTCATGGCCTCACCTGAGTGACGATTACAAGCCTTTCAACTGCTTGATCATTAACCATGATTTTGTCGTCTTCATCATCAATCCTGATTGGAAACATAAGACAAGAATTCCTTGAGCACGCAAACTGTTGGTCAATGATAAGGAAATGAATAAAATAGTTGAATACTGCTATTTCTTTAAGAACTAATGTCTTTGACTAAGCAATTATTCTTAACTAAAGAAGTAATTACACAAGAAGTATGATTACAGATTTCTGGTGCAGCAATCAACAGTAGCTAACAATGAAGGACAAATAAAAGCAACAGCTCTCCTTATAGTCATATTTGAGAAAAAGCTAAGAGGAAGGAGGACAGTGATAGAGAAGCCATTAACTGAAAAGAAGAAACACCTTCGGAAAGAACTCATATTAAAAATCCTATTATGCGTTAGTTGCCCTGTCTTTGGTTTTTATTCCCAGATACTATTCAAACAAAAACTTACAGTGTCTTCTTAAATAACTTTCCACAAAAATTACCATGAGACAAAAAACTTTCCAGAAGTAACCCCCAAGGGAACAAAACTATGGACATGCACCAAATGCTAAAAAGCCATGACTATTTTAGTCCCTCACTACTATAATTGTCAGTTGGCTTGACCTCAACTACGAATGTAGAGACCATGAGAATGGTCATCTTTGTTGTGGGGAAATTTTGGGATAAGTATTTTAACGAAACTTTTTACGAAAATCTAAAGGTAATGTGGTTTTCGGAAATGTATTGAGGAATATGTAAAAAAATATAAGTACGTCTGACTTTATCTTTGGGAGACAGTCTCCTTATCCCTGCTTACCAGGTAAGAATAAAGCAGTGCCAACAGAATAAAGAACAGAACACAATCTTAATGAATATCTTAAGTGCAGATAAAGGTAAATCAAGCACTGAGAAGCATGGAATACCTTTCCACTATAAAAGGATCTTCATTCGTTACTGTTATCCTGCTCTAGTTCCAGATCCTCGTCAAGCAAAAATGGGCTTGAAAAATCATTAGATGAGTCATCTGGGCTCTGCACATCCAGATTTGAAAGCACTTGTGTTCTTACGTTTTCACGGTTTTCTTGAATAACCAACTTCACAGAATCAGCTCCTTGTGAAATAGCTGGGGAACCTGAGACATTATTAAGTTCAGCAGTGTTGCCCCTATTATCAGGCTGAGAACTCAACTCCATGCAAAAGCTCATATCAGCAAAAGAATTTTTTTGTATTTCACCAGCAGAAAGAACTTTATCCTTGTTTTGCTCGCTACCATTACAATTGGATTCTTTTAAACAATTTTCGCTCGATAGCAGGGGATCCACAAAGCATCCATTTGGTGAAGCAAGCTCCATTTTGCTTTCAGGGTTGGCCTTTTTATTTTCATTATCATTCTTCACTGCATCTGAAGCTACAGATGAAGATTTACTGACAACAGAAGCTGGGATCCACTTGGACCACTCGCTGCGTCTCCTTATCTTCTCACCCTGCGGTGATTCAAAATTCAAAGCAGAAGAGCAGAAACTAGTATGAGCAATAAAGGAAGGTCCAAAACAGAAAGAATGATAGAGCAACTTATGCATTTCCCTCAACCTGTACTTCAATGGTCTCCGAAGCCAGCAATGAATCCAGAATAAATTGTATCTCTACATTCATTCTTTTAACCTGAAAATCAAAATTTGATATAAGGATTAGCATAATTATAATAACAGGAAGGGGTGAGTTCTGAAGAAGCACATCAAGCACAAGGGATCAGTAATTTAATAAAGCATATGTAAAATCACATTTAATCACCCCGCAAACCCCCATCCACCCACCAATGAGAGATAAATAGCGTATTTTAGGTCTGCAATATTGACCGGCAGTCGTGCAGGTACAGTTCCCAACCCCACTGATGAAGAAGACAAAAGTTGTATAAATGTCGTAATATCCCTAGCCAGCATAATAATAATGCGACGAATGTATTAAAACATTACCCTTTTAAAGCCAGCGATGATTGATATCAGAACCCAACCTTGGTCATCCATCAAGGAAATCAAGTACGGATCATTCTGCAGATTCTCATCACTGCCAAAGTAATAAAGTCCAACACTTAGTTGTCATCTATTGCTGGATAATAGAGTTCCTTTAGTAATTAAGATCCATTACTTAACAACAGTTCCAAATAAACAGCAGCATGTCCTAGTTGTCATCTTTTCTTTAGACTTGAGTTTTAATTTGCTTTTGTAATTACATTATTATGCTCATGAATAGTTCAAATAACAAAGATACCACACTTCATTGTAAGTGACTATTAAAAATCAATCATCATCCCACTAATTATGAGTAGATTGATATGAGTTACCTTTTAAAATCAAACAACTAATTATGAATAGTTTATATTAAACTATTCTAACTAGACTCCAAGACAAAAACCAAACAATCTTCCTGCTAATTATGAGTAGATTGATGCATTGAACTATTTGGTAAGCATGAGTTTCTTTCAGGATGCTTCACCTGAAATAATATTCAATTTGCTTTACAATGTTAGCTCTCAAGGCTGCTACTGGTGAGGTTTGAATGAAAACTCCAGGGTACTGCACCAAAAATGGATGGTATGGTACTCTGACAAAGCCTGGAGGAGCAGGAAAATAATAAATAGCTCCTGGAGGACCTGTGTCATTAATGGCCTAGTTAAGTCGTGCATATGAACTTCTAAAAGGAGAAAAAGAAAGCTAAGCGAAGCAGAGAGCAAAATCTTTATGCAAGAAATACAAATATTCATTTACTAAGAACAATAATTCAAGTACCTGCAAAGTTTGATCCATCAAAAAAGTTAGAACCAAAAGATGGAGGTCTTATGGAAGGTCTTGGACCCCTGTTCTGTTGCAAATGAAAGTTGTTAGTAGCCACTGATTGTTGATTATTCCACGAAGGATTCATCTGACCACCTGGTTCCTTTGAATTAGGCCTTCTTCCAACAGAATTGGCATCATGAGCACTTGAATCAGGCCTTCGTGCAGGCTGAAAGCCCCCATTTGCAGGAGGAGTAAAAGCTTGTGAAGGAGCATTAGTGCCAGACTTTACCAAATGAGTTTCAACTCTAGGAAAAGGTCCAGGATAAAGATGATAGGCATATCCAGGTGTGGAAACGGGAGGCATGGGAAACATATCATGATAAACTGGTGCAAATGTTGGTGGATAATAGGTTAAGGGTACAGAATATGGAGGTACACCATTTGGGCCATGCTTAAGGCCAGCTTTATTTTGATGCACAGGGTATTGTTTATGTGGATGTTTCATATTACCGGGTCCATGAAACTTCTGCTGCTCTACTGCAGCCTGGAAGACAAGCAAAATCTGTCAGACAAACTACAGTTACAAAAATGAACAATGCATGTTCAATTAGCTGAGTGTTCTAATGAATAGTAAGTTTGCAGCCAAAGCATGTATTAAATCTCATTTGACTCACCCAATGGCAAGAGCAGTTTGGCCCATAGGAAAAAAGGCACAGACACACTTTAGGAAACAGAGATGTAGAGATATTATATGCCACAATGAACCTCATAATTATTGATACATAAGGCTTGGAATTGAGAGATAGATACCACAGAGCAGGCCCAGTCGACAAAGAATGACCAAACCAAGAAACAGAGATTAGAAACTAGCACATCTGACTAACCCTAGTCAATTGAAAATAAAGCAACATTGAGACAACATGAATCTTGTGATCATAATGGTTCACAGATGCATTTACTGCTCTACTAAGTAAATTCGCTGATGATACAACTTCAGGTCTGTCCAAATATTGTCATATATCTTCTTCTAGGTATTTATTTCTTGCAGTCATTTTTAATTAATTAGGCCCCATCCAAATGCATTCTTTTACCTTTTCTGGCAAGAAGGCTGACAGGTCCAAGTTTAAAAAAAAAAATGTTCTGTTTATATTTCGTTAGAATAATGCATTATCGGTGCTATACATCAGAAACACATTCATTGTGCTTCCTTTGTTATCCTCAACAATAGGTAAAGTAATGAATAACAAAGTTTTAGAATCTCAGAATTTGGTACATTTTATACTTTAATAATCTGTGATCATGTGGTGTAGAAAACATAAACATTTGTGACTATTTGCTTCTAAAAATGCACAAAAATATCTAGCCGCCTACAGCCCATTTTCTGATTATATGTGTGAATATATACGTAGCTGGAGCTGGCCATAAGGAAATCAGAAAACGATTAAGAAAGACGACCTTGAAAACAGAATGATCCAGGGCAAAATCCTGAGTGAATGCCAAAGGATTTTCCTTGGGTAACTTTCACATTTCATTAGAATTTTTTCTATTCCACACGTTTAACTAAGATTTTCAAAATTTGAAAAGAACAAGCAAATCAAGTCATAAACGGGAACTGAAAGAGGTGTTCATCATTTAGCTTTTGCATTTATTTGTGTTGCTGCTGATCATATTGTATATAACTAATTTCAGGATAGGACACAGTATCAAGGACCTTTTAGATGCACGTGCTCCTCCAAGAGGGCAATTGGGTCATTCCCTTAATTCACATCAAATATTTGTGCACACACTTTCCTGATAAAACTCCGATTACAATGTAATAATTTTCCGATTTTGAATCATCTTTTTCTATTTTTCAGCGGTTCATACCATCTGATTCCCGATTAAATATGTTCTTCACGTCACACTTTGAACCTTAATAATATTATGTAAAAACATACGAGATATAAAAATTTTAAACCATAAACCTCCATGCATATAACAGCTGCATCCATAACTAAAGCAATATACGTTGAAACTAAACTGCATGGAATAAAAGAAATTTAAAAAAAAGATAAGAATTCAACAAGAATTAACAGAGAAACAGCACCCACCTTCTGCGGCTTCGGAGGAGCACCACCGCAGCCATCAACATCGGCTCGAGCAGGCGGCGAAGACTTTCGGGATTTAAAATCCACACCAGCATTGTTCTTCGCTCGCCGCTGCGCGCCGGTGAGCGCGGGCCAGGACACCGAATCAGAGGCCACCGCCGGAGAAGCAACGGCAGGCGTCTTCCAGGGCGACTTGGGGGCCTCACCACCGACAAGGACGTCGCTGTGATTATCAAATTGATCGTCACCGACATTATTCTCCCCCATCGCCATACTTAGGAAAAACACAAGTTATGCAATACAGAAACAACAAAGAGAAGTGGAGAGGAGTGTCGATGAATTTCAAAGACAAAATAAGCGTAGGAATGGAATTTCCGGTGAAGTGGCGGCGCCGAGAGGTGGCGGGAGCGTGAGAGGAGGTGGCAGTGTTTGCGCCTGTGGGAGACGGAGTACGACTAGGGTTACTGAGCAGTTTGACTGTTTGCGCGTGGGGCTCACTGTTAAAACCTAAATTAACTCGCTTAAATAGGAAAACTTGTGTAATTCTACACCAATGCAATCTCTAGTTTGGATAACTATAAATTTTTGGTTTCGATTTCTCTTAGGAATCGTTTACTTTGATAGATAATTGTGGTTTGTTTAATTTGCCATGAGTTATCCCATGTTTACTTTCATGGTCATGTAAACCAGCTTTGACCTATGGGGCCGTGTTAGTATGGGTTTTATACTCGTTAATAAAACTTGCCGATCTGGGCGGTCAATGTTAACCATCCACAAGTTGGAGTGTGGAAAGACAAAAAAGCCCATGCATACGGATGTTATTTCCATTTTTTGCCCTCCTTTTTTTTCAATCAAGAGCTAGAATTAAGTCTTAAGGTCCCAAATCTAGGGCTTCTATTTGGGTCACTAGTATCTCTCTTGCTCAAAAGCCACGCCTCGACGAATCCAATTACGACTACGCAGGGGGTTTCCTCCGACCAAGTTAAAAGGGTAAAATAGGGGAAAAAGTTAATCTCGTTTTCATTCGAGACCATTGTTGATGGAGCGTCACCATCAGTTATCGTTGCCAGGCCGTATTCCCCCAGGGTAAGTATGCGTCGTTTGTTGTCAATTTTTCTTGCCGTAATTATTTTGGGGGTGCTTATTCCAATTTTTGTTGTGTCGATGTACTGTGGGCCTAAAAAAATCGCTATCTTCTCTCTTTGCAAGCGGGTGAAGGTCCTCCGGAGTATTCGATATGATGTACCTGTGACGGGGTCTGTTCTTTTTTTTTAGCCGATTTTATTCAATATGTAGCCGCCGAAGCACGGCCTTCTTCTACTAATGAAACGGAATTATCTGGCCCCAAAATCCACAAAGTAGGGTTATCACATAACTCTTTCTCACAAGGACAAAATTGAAATTTAACCTAATAACCCCTTCCCAAAAATAAACAATAGTAAGCAAAAGCAATAGGTTAGTGCAAGTCAAACCCAGTTTAAAAACAAATGTAAACATTAAGAGCACGTTTACTTGGGTGGGAATGGATATCCAATGTTAGGTTAGATATGGACAGAATGAAGGTTTAGTGGCTGGTTATGTTGTGAGAACTCGTTGTTTACATTGTTTTCTAAAAAAATTGGTATCTCTTGATTTTTTTCATAGTGTTGTTTACTTGAATAAAGGTTAACATGGGTTTATTTAGTAAATGTCTAAAATGCCCTCAAAAAATTGGTATTTATATCTTTACAAAGGACAATTGGATTCAGAACAGAACCCACAAATCTTCCCCTTCAACACACTCTCGAAGCAGGTTTCTTTGTCTACCTTTCGACTAGTTGGGAGCATTCAAGGAAATCTACTTTCCGAAAAAAAAGGTGAGCACGAGCACGAATCTGGTTTATTGACATATCAACTCTGATTGAGTGTGTTCGCTTTTTTTATTTATTACTGGAGCTGTTAATATTTTTGTGGTAAATTTTCAAACCCTAAATTCGTATGTTATTTGTTTCCTTGAAAATTTACCCAAATCCTAGTAATATGTATGGCGATTTTATGTTTGGGTTTCACTAAAATTTTCGCAACTTAGCTGTGTGTTTTCGATGCCATTGATGGTCCGAAATATGTAGGATAATTTTTGGATTTGTATTGGTTAATTTTGGCAAAATTTTGTTACTGTGTTTAAGTGCTTTTCGAAAAGTGGAAATACGTGCCCATTTCAATTCAGTCTCACAAATCTCTTTGTTGGCACTTAGTTGAAGTATAAAGGTTTGTACGACTAAGAGAATATATACTGATACACAAACATTTGTTAGATAACTAATTTGGTTAGTGATTAGTATTGACTTGTTGTGGAGGTGAATGGTGTTGGTGAATGTTTTGCTGTTAAGCTAGTTTGATGGTTCTATATTCATTTATATGGAATAATAATTGGAAATTAATAAATAATGAATACAATTTGGTTTTGATCACCCCCATTCGCTTGTAGAGTTGTATGTTAGTTATATAGTGACTCATAGTTATCTTCATTTGGTAGAAAAATCTTGAAATGGAGGTTCATTTAGTTCCAAACTGCTGGTGCGGGCGTGGGCCAATGGATGTATTAAGGGCTGGGCCAAATAGTAGGAATCCCAGTCGGTATTATTATCGTTGTCCCCAATGGTTGGACCATTTTAGGAGTTTCATGTGGTGCGATGATTTCCATGGGACTGACCCACCCAATTTTTGGCCTCAATTCCTACGCAATCGCGATGTTGCGACTCCCCAAGAGCAGGGAACCCAAGGAATACCTGATGTTGTTGATATTCATGTTGTTGCGGACAATATAGGGGGTGCAAGAGTACCTTTCCCAGCTACTGGCGGTGCCCAAGCTCAATTGAGTAAGAGTTCGATGGGTGATACGAATGTGCGTAATCGTCGACCAGTCCTTCAAAGTGATATATTTCATTCCACAACTGATTATGCCATCTCTATAGATCGAGGGAATTCAATGTTGGGCGGTGATGGTGGTTTGCACAACATTCCTCGACTCATTTACGTAGTTTGTATTGGTTTTGTTGGAGTTATCATGCTATTTGTCAGTGGGTTAGTGTTAATAGCAGTTGGTTTTGTTATGGGTAGAAAATAAAATGCAATGGGCGGAATATTATCTATGTAATATGTAGGTTGTGTTTTATTTCAAATGTTAGTGAATATATATTGGACCTATTTTCCTGTACCATCGCGGTCCTTTGAGAATCAAGACTCAAGTGTTATGGTAAATTATTATCAATGGACATCTTGCTTTTTAATATATTCAAATGTTGTCCTAACTATATTTTTCCATTTGAAACTGTTATCTTCCACAATATGTGCTTCTAACTGAAAAGGTTCAACCATTGGCACACTGCGATTGGACCGTGTTGTGATATTTAATTTCTGAGAAATTATTCATACATCAAAATTAATTAAAATAATAAAACTTTTCTAAAAATCTAACAAATTTCTGTATTTTTCATGTTCAGTCTTGATATTTTAAGTGGTAAAGATTTTATAAAATATTTCAACCTACTATATTTATTCTTAGAATTCGTACATAAAAACCAATTGAGATTAAAAAAAGGTAACAAAAAAAACATCAAAGTTGTTCTTGTAGATGTAAATTGAAATTTGAGCTTGATGGGTTTTTCATGTTCAATCTTGCTTTACAGACTTGCAAATCTACCTTCCTAGTGACAAGTCATGTGGTGAAAAGGGATTCTTCCTCATTCCAATACTCTATATTAAGCAATTAAAGGACGAATATTTTGTTGTATTCTACAAGTTAAGATCATTTCAAGTGCAGATTGTGATCTCAATTCAATCTTGCTTTTCAGTAAAAAAAAAAAAACAAAATTGCTTTCCTAAAGAAAAGTCATGTGCTGAAAAGAGGATTCTTGGTCATTTCACAACTCAATTTCAAGTATATAAAGGAGTAAATCTTTGGATGCATATGGTTTGGCTGGATGCGTCACTAAAAATATTCTCTGCTACCCACTAATCAGTCTTGAATTCTAAAATGAATCTGCACAAGAGATTTTGGTACCTAAATTCTCGTATGGCTTTGTTATGTCCAATGGTTATGGAGGTCATGTATATTGTTTCCATTACCAGAAGAAGTAGGGGAATCCACTTTTGTTCCCCAAATATGGATAATACAGACTTGGGAACATTGGATGTGCCGAAAATGAAAAATAGTTTCCAAGACCCTCCTCTATATAAATGGCTCCTAGTTCATAAGAAATTTCATCCACTCCCACAATACGTACTTGTACCAATAATGGAGTTCAACAAAATCTTTCCACAAAGTTGTTACTTGTATAACTCAGAGTGGAATGAAATGGTGGATAAATGTTTCATATACGCCATTGAGAACGAGGCACGCAATGGCAACATGCAATTTGGGGGGAGTCACTACCATGCTCTTGCGACGACACGTTCATTCGTGGTTGAGAAATGTGGTAAGTCATTCACGATTGAAGCAACGTCATATTGTATTCTCAAAGATTCGTCAATTTAGTGGTGTATCTTGGGATAGGCAGCGTAAATGTGTTGTTGCGCCGGCCGACGTTTGGGAAAAAATATTGAAGGTAAATTTTTTTTCCTAACAAATTTTTCTTGCATGATTCTTTAAAACCATTTAATTCCTGTCCAAATGAGTTTTCTGCAATGTACAAGCTGAAATGTTGCAAATCATTAACTCCTCCATTTGGCATAGGAGATACAATTTGCCGCCGCATACTTCTACGATGAGGAGCCTGATTGGGAAGCACTTGAAGGCATATTTGAAGGGAACTTTAGACCCGAACCACTTCCACCCTTTGAGCTTATCAACATATCTAGCGACCACAATGACGACAATTCTAATAGCTCAATGGGGATCGCCCTTGGAAAAAATGTTGAGCCGAAACAACATGCTGACGATGATGAAGTGATCTCTCCGGCTATTGCGGTACATGTTACCATGGGTCAAATTGCAAGTGAGAATGCTTCAACGAACGTCTTGTCACCACAGTATGTTCGAATGCCTATTTTTGGTGGTAGTTTGACTAATTTGCCACCACATCCACCGTCTCACAAAGTGTTGTTTCGTGAGGGTTCGTCGAGCAACGCCATGCAAGCTAGAGATGAAGATCGCACGAGTACAACTGCATCGTGCAGTCCTGCCAAGATCAAGGGGTGGAATTTCAACTAGTGTGTGTGTTTGTTATTGCACTTGTTTTGCCCTGCACCTAGATTATGTTTCTAGTTATCTGTTTTCATATTAAGCTTAGTTCGATGGTTTAGTTTCAAATTTCAGTAGTTAGTTCTAGCAAAGTTCTGCACTTAAGAGTTATTATGGCTTGTATTCAGTATTCCTCTTATGATATTTTATGTATTTCAGTCATCTTTATTAATGAAGCAGGAGTCTTGCAAGTGCAAAACACAATTCCAATTGTTTCAATTGTATATAACCATAGCTTCATTTCAAACTTCATTAAAGGTTACGTATTGGAGTGTCCTGCTTATCGTAAGTAATCTTTTTAATTTATTTATTGCCAACCACCAAGTTGCATGTCTGATACGTAATATAAATATTGCAAAGAAGCTTTTTGTCAAAGGATAAGATGGAATGGAAAGCTTTTTGTGGGTGAAACAATTTATATCACTATCAAATGGGTAGGCATAAAATTTAATGGGGAAAAGCTGCTCCTATTTATTACACACCAAACTTCAAACCCAAATTATATGTGCTCATTTATTCCTTTTTTTTGGTCATTGCTTTGAGAAAAACACATAATGGGATTTTGCTTATGTGAATATAATCTGTAGTTAAAATTGGCTAATGACTACACATAATACATCCACAGAATTTGCGTTTTGACTTCAAAATAGAGCTACGGGAAGAGGTTAGCAACTTGTTCATACAACACATAGCTAAGGAAACAATGTCCTTGGTTACAATGCTTAGAAATACATAACAAATTGAGAACAACATGCGATAACTGAACAAGTATTGTCGTTAGCAATTGAGAACAAATTGAGAGAACCTTGACCAAAGTGCAGATTTCACCGAATAGTTTGACTGGCAAAAACAGAATATGCAAACTGAAATGCATGTTGCATTACTAATTCGGTAATTTTCCCAAAATGGCCAGCTTGACAACTCCAATCTTAGCAACTTCAGGAAGACCAAAGAAAGTTTCCAAAACCTTGGTATTTGTTGTGATTGCTAAAACAGCACTGAGTAAGTCATCATCTGTTAGGGGGATGGGAAGCTCTTTTATTGTAGCGTACAGATCCTGGCGTCTGCGATCTGTCTCAAGCTCTTAACCAATCTTCCTTGCCACTTCTTGCATCGAGGAGCTTGCTGAAATGCAAAAAGTTGATATTGCTTCTGCCAACCCTTCGTTCACCATGGGCCTCTTTCATTTCTTTGACGAGGAACTAGTTTGTTTTGTTGTTTTGGAGGTGTTGTTACACGATTGAGTCCCTTCATCACAAGTTGGTTCACTGATAGGCACTTGTGGATAGTTCTGTTCAGTTTGTTCCTCGCTATCGGCCAGGTTTATGGGCTGTGATTCTGCAGCGGCTGCCCAATCCATAGCTCGGTCGCCAATTGCGTGATCTTTCCCGTAAATCTCTAGCCAAGCCTCATACAAAGGGAAAGAATGACGCCTTACGTAAGCTAGTTTGGGGAAAGCCTAAATAAATCCAAAAACCAGTAAACTGAACTACATTTTATATGAAATTATGTTTCTATCTCACATAGTAATAAATGTATATGTATGTTGCTGTAGTTACCAATTCTTACCATCAAATAATCATCCCATGCCTTCCCTTCTGATTCGACCATATGAGTTGCACTGTTCCAAGAAAAACCACTGTTTGATAAACATTGTGCCACATTTAAAAAGGTCTTTTTCCACGACCCGTACTTGGAGTTTATATGCGGCTCAGCACGCAACTCACACCCTGGTAAAGCTTGCCTAACTCTTGTGTGAGAAACCCATTTTTGAAGCCATTTTGCGCCTTCCACCCTAGTGCTATTATGTCTTTAAAAGCTTGTATCAAAATCTGTTCTTCCACTGGAGTCCAAGACCTTCTAGTCCTACTCGAACTGCCAATAGTTCCTCGTTGGAAATCCATCTATTACAATTAAACATGAGATTTAACACGGTTAGATTGTCATGATAAGGCATTAAAATAACACTTAGTCAAAGTAAATATAATCTTAAAAACAAACTACTCAAACATTTGGCAAATGAACCACAACAAGAATAGTCTCTCCAGAATCAACATGCTTTATAAATGTCTAATAACCCAGAATATGTCACAAATATTACACTACTAGCTTATTCCCACTAAGAGCAGGCTAAACACATAAACATATTACTGAAAACCATTTTGGTACTACAAATTAGATATATAAGGGTTTTCGATTTGGGATGCACTTTGGTCCAACTACCCTCCATTGGTCCATGTATTGTACATTTCATTCGCCAAACTATCTCTCCAATTGGTCCAAACTTGTGTGGCTTCAACGTTTGTTATGTGGTCCCCCTCACCGCCATCGTCCTGATCGTCTTCCTCATCTAACTCCTCCTCAAAAGGATAATCAGGCATCTCGCGACGAATGAAGTTGTGTAGAAGGCAACACGCAATGATTATTCGATTTTGCGTCTCAATTGGGAAGAATGTTTTACTCCGAAGAACTGCCCACCTATTCTTCAAACTTCCAAACGCCCTTTCGATTACATTTCTGGCCTTTGAATGCTTTAGATTAAAGAGTTCTCGTTCATTTTGAGGACGACTCATTCCAACCCCCCCACTCTTTCAAATGATATCGTACGCCCCTATATGGTGCGAGAAAACCTTCACTATTAGCGTACCCGGCATCACACAAGTAATATTGCCCTACAAAGGAAAAAGAAGACAAATTACGAAAGACTGCACCGATTTAACAATCAATACAGCTAACAAAATCGGAAAGTAATATAACAAGTTGAAAAGTTAGCCTTAACCTCTAGGAACCTTGAGACCATTTGGGCGGTAAACTGCGTCTCTTAAAACTCTTTCGTCGGCTGCGGATCCTTCCCATCCAGTTAAGACATATATGAAATTCATGTCTTTGTCACAAACACCCAACACATTAACACAAATTTGAGCTTTGCGTGTGCGATAACGGGCGTGCTCTGATTCTGGCACATGTACAGGAATATGGGTGCCATCTAAAGCCCCTAGGCACCCCTAAACACAAATTAGAATACACAAATCAGATTTAATTTAAGAAATGCCTAAGTTACATGATTAACAAAAAGATCCCCAAAATAATAAAATTTAAAAACATAATCTAACCTTAAACCACTTCCATCGTTCGTCTGTTGAATCCTCTGCTATCGGCTCAGGTGTAGCAACCAAGACATTATAGATTCTCAATAGTGCATTCAAGACACCTCGAAAATGTATACTAACCGTACGCCCTGATCGTTTGAAGTCATGTTTCACAATTCTATTCTTTTTGTGGTGTGCCAAGACAGTGAGGAATATGGCGACTTGTTCGGAAATAGACATACCTCGGGTTTGTGTTAGACTGCCTAATTGTTCTAGCAAGATACACAATCTACCAAACACGTTTCTGTTAAGCCTCAAATTATTGACACAATCTACATCAGTCACATTGATTATGTCATTTAAATGAGTCACTTGCGCAGGGATCCTATCAATAATACTATATCGTCGCCTTCTTCTATCCTCTATGCCTTCATTATTAGCTCCAAAGAAACCACTCAAATAGAGGAAACCAAATAATATAACAGCAAAAACTTGTAACTGCATTGTTTATAGTATGACCACCAACTCTTCAATGTTACTGCCTTCGTGCATCTAACATTAACAAATCGTACAATTACAAACCAAGAATAAACACAAAATTTTTTTAAAAAAAGCTGCCTTAACATGAAACAAGGCTTTTGTTAACTTGTGTTTCCCAATAAAAATATGTATTAATTTTATGTATGAAACAAACAATTCTAAATAAACAACACTAGAAGCTTAGGAGATTACTAATTATGCATTAAAATATGTATTATTGTTATGAGAGAAATTAAACAATTATAGATCTGCTTTTCTCAACAAATAAACATTGCACTTTTATACCACAAACATTAATTATATATATATATAAATTCGAATGAAGCACCATGTTCGGATGACATAAGAAACAACACTTCCATATTGCAACAAATTCTGGAAAATTACCTTGCAGGGGGTTTAGTGTAAGAATCGATTGATGTTGTTATCGTATATCTCAAGCACCTATTTAGCACATTAAACAAAATAAAGGGTTAAAAATATTCATGACAATCAACATAAAAATACTCTTACCAGAATCGAAAAAAATTCGAATCTTTCGACAAAAATTTCAGAATACAATTCACGAAAAATAAAAACAATATAAATCGGTAAATCGAAGACGAGTCTATTGAACACACTAAATATGATTTCTCACACAATGCCTTGCTTTTGCAGATCTTGAAGGATTAAGGTGGTGCTCTTACCCAGTTCGCCAAAGGAAAAAGGAGGAATTCTATCCGGCGCAGATCTATTGAATAGCTCGTCAGATATGCCAAAACATTCAATTAGGGTTTTGAGTGGCAAAATGAGTAAATAAGAGCAACTAATGGACAAAAATGTAAAATGCCTACTCCTGTTAAGATGGCAGATTAATTAACTGCCCAACTTTGGTTGGTCAGCTCGACAGCCGTTAAATGTCCAAATTGCGGGCCCCTATGTTAATATTGGGTTGTCAGACTTTTGAAGTAAACGAGTTTTAATGGCAGATAAAATACCCAAACCCACGCTATATCTCAAAGTAAACGCGTTCTAAAAGCGCAACAATTAACGCAGGTTAATCCCGGGCACAAACCAACCACGAGCAAGCCACCAAGTTAACGCAACAGGAAAAGTAAACAATTCCTTAGGGTTTTTATTCAACTTTCACAGGTTTAATTCGTGATATGATATTATTAAATTTGAGATGTGTAAGTGGCATTACTGAATGAAAAATAGTTCATATTCATGTTTGGATTTAGATATTATCATGTGTAATAGCAACCCCTAACTCCATATTCTTATTTGATTTTTGATATTAAGTCTGTATTGAACCGTAAAAATCCAAAATGTCCCTCTCTTTTTTGTCTTTTTCTTTTTTGTATTAAAAAAATAGACTATTGTAGCTTCATTTGAACCCTTTCTTTCAAAAAGGGCGTTGTCGAACAATTTTTTATTTTTTATTTTTTGATCAAATGTTGTCAACAAGTTTTAAGTTCCTATCTTTTAAACTATTTTTCCAGTGCAATATCTCGATTAAAATCAAGGTTATGAACTTTGATTCTTTTCGTATCCTTATTTGGGCAATAATCAATTAGCTTATTGATTTGATTATATTATTATCTCATTCCTCAAATCATCGATGTGTGGTGTTCTAGAGTGTGATTGGTTTTTTTTTAATTATTTTTTAATTGAAAAAAAAGTCCAAATTTCAAAAATACCCCATGTGGTTTAGCAAAATTACATCAAACCCCCTATTGTTTAAAAATAGGAGAAACACCCCTTGTGATTTTAAAAACACTGCACAATTTCCCACGATAACGAAGAGTGAGGTGCATGAGCCTGGGGTGCGGTTGGACATGTAATTTAGCTTCATTTTGACTTTAAAAAGTGATTAAAATGACTGAAATACCCTTAAATACAAACATTCACTATTATGTCTATTTTTTTATAAATTTAAATTAACTTATCCAATATTACAAATAAGTCATTTTACTTGTTAAGTTTTAATTTTTTCACCATCTTCAACCTTTCTCTTCCACCACCACCATCGCCAGAGTAATGGCCGAAACGCTGGTATATACATCTTCTCAAGCTAAACGAAACCCCTCTATCAATTTCACCAAATCTTAAGCCATTTGCATTTAATTTGAAAAAAGAAGCATACAAAAATTCTGAATCCGCCACAATAGTTATTGCGTCTTCCTCCCCTAATAAATGTTCAATCATCCATTAAAACTCAATAATGTCACCACCAATGGGTTCCTTTCATCGAATTGGTCACAATAGTGTATAATTTTACACGATTTGATGAAAAAATGAAAAAAATTACCTATGTATATATGCATGTGACTGTGTGAGAGTGTCTGTGACTGAGTGTGTGGATGAGGTTATTGGCGGCGGCGACGCAGAGGATCCAAGGGAGAAGGAGATCCGCTACCGTCGAGCTTGGTGGCGTCGGGGAAGAAGGCGTGATTGTGTGTGTGTGTGTTTGTGTTTGTCTGTGTGTGTGTGTGTGTGTGCATGCGTGCAGAGTGTGTATGTTTGATGTTAGTGTGTGTGCAAAGTGTGTCTTAGTGTGTGTGTTTGATGTTAGTGTGTGTTTGTATGTATTTTTTATTATTATAATTTAATTAAATTTATATATAATTATATTTTTTTTATATTTTTAATTTATTTTATATTTAATTTTATAATTAAAAATCAATCTCAATCGTTAATTTTTCTAGGTCAATATTTAATGGCTCAAAATAAAGGGGTATAATGGGGAATACCTGTCAAAATTTAACGCCGTCAGCTAGGATTTAATGGCAACGTTGCCCCGGGGAATGTGAGAATGATTTTATGAACCACAGGGGGCATTTCGCCTGTTTTTTAACCATAGAGGATTTCGTGTAACTTGGACAAACCACAGGGGTCAAATTTGGAATTTGACAAACAAAAAAACGTTGCTATTAAGTTTATTGAATGTACAACAAATGGACTGATATAATCGTCCTCCATCACGCTGGCTTTATAAGAAGGCTTCACTTTCCATATACGACACTACTTTGATGAGCCAGACTCTGTAAAACCATATTGAAAAACCATCTTTGAGAGAAGCAGTCGATGGCAATGAAGGGAATACGAACAATCAAATTCGAAAGCAATTGCCCAAATCCGTGTAATTAATAGGGCTATAAATGGATAATCGAAAATTTGATTACAGTTCGAATTCTTATTCGTTTATAAAAAAAAATATCCGTGTTCGTTTAAAGCGGATATTATCCGTATTCGATTATAGATATATGACTATAAATGGATATGGATATGGAATTGGATATCTAATCCATTTGATATCCGCTCCGAATACATACCTATTTATATATTCGATTATCTATAATTTAGTTGTATCCATTAATTATATCCAATAAATAATGTTTGGATAAAAGAAAAAAAACTTATATCTATACAAAATTTTTTGTGTGCTTTTAATAATATTTCATTTTTTAAAACTGATTGATGTTTTTTTGACATAATTTTGTAAAATTCATTTCATCACTAATAGTTTTAGAAAATTATATTTTTAATAATCATATGCATTATATTTCATATATTATAAGATGTGTAGAAATGAAAAATAAATAGCTCATATTATATGAATGATAAATAATAAATTGTTGATTCAAATAAAACACATTATTTTTAATCATATCATATCTTTATAACTTACAAAGATATAAAAAGAATAAATAAATAAACATATATTAACTTTAAGTGTTATTAATAAAAAAGTGTGACACCTACGTATATGTATATATACATATATATTGTAAATAAGTAGATTATATAATAAAAATATGACTAAATTGTATACACACAAATTCCAATATTAGATTAATTACAATTGAATATCAATTATTTACCATTGAACAATATACTTAAATATTCATAATTGGATTCGGATATTTAAATATTTATAATTGGATTCGGATATTTAAATATTTATAATTGAATTTAAATTTTAAAAATTACAATCGGACATGAATATATCCGATATTCATCCGATATTAGGCGGATACAAATACGGTTATTGATTTTAAATATCCATCAATATCCGTATCAATATTGATATCTAATAAAATTAAATGTATTCGGATATGGAAACAACATATTCAATCCGCTTAACATCCATTTACACCCCTAGTAATTAGCAAGAAATATTTTTGGTCTCTCTAGTGTGGTTGATTTTAATTAGGGGTGTGCATTTGGTTAAAATCGCGTGTTCGGTTCTTTTGGTTCGATTAACCGAACAATTTGATTTTTCGAAATTGAGAACTAAAAACCGAACCGAAACACTTTGGTTCAGTTTCAATTTTAGTCGTTCGGTTTCGGTTTTACCAAAATAAATCAATACAAGTAAAACAATGGAAAAAAAACCAAGAAAATCCAAAAACCAAAAAATTGAGAACCGAAATCCATGAAAATCGAAAAAAATACAAAAAAAGGGAAAAAGAAAAAAAAAACATAGTTGCTAGCCTACTACCACTAGAGTCAAAATTACTTCAAATTATATCAAGTTTCACATCAAATCATCCCAAGTAACACTCCAAATTACATCAAACTTTCAACCAAATGTTAAACTCCAAAATAACATCAAAACTTGCAAGTTTTACATCAAATTACATCAAATAACACTCCAAATTATATCAAAATTACATAATGTAAATGTCAAACTTGAAACCACAGTACATAATCGGTTACATAATAATATCTAATACATCAAAGTCACAAACCTTGACTAGGTTTTTCGGTTTTTTTTTTCCGGATTAACCGTGGTTAAAAATCGAACAGAACTTACTTCGATTTAGTTCGGTTTTGTTGTCTCAGTTTTCGATCGGTACAATTCGGTTTCGATTTTTCCACACACGCCTAATTTTAATAGGTAAGGATGATTGTATAAAATGCCAAGCACTGTCGAGGGTTAAAATCGAAAAGATGTACACAAAATCACTTACACCCAAGACACCGATCCCAATCTCACTTCAGGATTGCTAACTCCTCTAATGCCAGTTATTATTCCAGGCCAGGAACAATTTTCTAAAGGCCCGCGCTGTTGAGTATGGGAGAATAAGGTCTGAAAGGTGACTCCACTCAAGAGTGATATTATGGTGTATTCCCGCCTCAAATCAAACACGCCCCATAGTAGATTTTTCTAGTTTCATTGTAATTATGTGTTGGATTTATCAGAATTGTAATGGTTATTAGTTTTTATTGATATTTGTTGATTTAGTTGAGTTAGTTAACAATGGTTGATAAATTATAATTGATTTTACTTAAAGAAAAATAAAATAAGAAGAAGGTATTAAATTTTCCTACATAAACTTTTATATCGAAGTACAAATCATAAGACTAATTTTCAATCTTAAAAATCTATTCAACATTTTTCATTCTAAAAAGCTCCATAATTATTATTTTTTCTCACTAAACTACCCTTAACCATCCATAATTATTTACCCCCATAATATGGGTTTTGCGACAAATACCCTGTTATACCATTAAAAACATCAAACACCCCCTCATCCCAAAAATTAAAAAAAAAAGCTTATATAAATGGACCAAAACAAGCCTTAAACATAATCGAAAATATTTCCACTCGGGGAACTTATAGGCACATTAATTGGGAAAGCATCTCAAATTTTTTCCATTCGTATTTTAGGTTTCAAATGGTAAAAGGTGAAAAGGTTCATAGTATTTATCAGGGACATAGTTAGGAATTTGATTGAAGGGAGTTGAAATTTTTTTGAGATCATTAATTATTAAAATGTATAAATATAAGGGTTATATATAATATTAATATATAAAATAACAAAAATTATCATATTTATGCGTTTACAACCAATTAAAAGTGCTATAATAAAAAAGAATGCTTCAATCAAAAACAATACATAAAAAATGATACTGAAAAAAATAACAAGCTACTATCTATTTCAAAAGAAGCAAATATAGTGGATAATGAATTGCTTTTAAAAAAATACTAAACAAATAATTTTTTAACAATACTCAATAAAATTGACATAAACACACAAAATGATATATAATCAAAACTCAAAAAAATATTCAAATAGACATATATAAACCCACATAATGATATATAATCAAAACTCAAAAAGTATTACAAATAGATTTTTTGTTCTCTCTCTTTGGCCTCACAATCAAAAAATATATTCAAAGTTCAAAAAATATCTTTTCTTTTTTCTCCGCCATCACATTCCCCAAATCACTCCCACTTAAATATGAAATGTCAAATTTGTAAGATTGATTCAAGTTCAATAGCCTAACAAATAAATATCAAAACTCATTAAGTTTAATATTAAACAACTATCAAGATTCATATTAACAATCCTAAGATTCAAATCTCTACACAAAAGTCAATTACAAAAAAGAAAATAAATAAATGTATAAATTTCAAAATTAGTAGACAATACTTTCTTGAACGTTGTTTTCGGAGAAAAAGTTGAATATTGTAGGGTTTGTGAGAGAAGAAAAATCATAGCAGGATTTTTGGTGTTTTAATTGAGATAGAAGAAAAAGTAAAATCTAATAGAATTTTTGGTATTTTAATTTGAAGAGAATAACGAAAAAGAGAGGGGGGGGGGGGGGGAGAGAGAGAGAGAGAGAGAGAGGATTTAATTATTATGGTAAATGAGATTAGGTAAAAATAAATCACAAAAAATAAAATAGAATAGAGAAAATTAAAATTTTTATTATATAACTTATATAAAAATCAAAATTTTATTTTACTTGGGGGGGGGGGGGGGGGCAAATTTTAAAATTCTAATAAATATATATACTAAAAAATGGATTTCTAAAAGATTGAGGGGGGGGGGGGGGGGTCCGTCACTGGTGTTAATGATTCCAAAAATTATTTCTATGTTTTTACATACTAAGACAAATCTAGTTGATATAATTTCAATAATATAAATAATTATATCATGATGAAACTGCACATATGTAGTTTTGAGTGTAGTAATTAATTAAAATTTGAGGGTAACCATATATTTGTGAAAATTAGTCCCAGATAAAAACAAAAATAGAAAACTTCACAACTTATCTCGACGTATTTAAGAATTTTCAAGTGGACTAAAAGCCCACGAGTATGGTCTAGAGTTATTTATTTGTTTAAATTTAATTAAAGGTTATTTTATTGAATAAAGTTTTAAGACTTGAATAAATTTTGGAATCAAACTAATAACATCTAATTGTGAAATGGAGTTTATTTTTACATAGTCTATTATGGAGTGGACAACATACATAAAACCTGAAAATCGAACTCAATATTATTTTTTGTCCGTCTCTTGTAATTTTTGGTTTTAAATTAAATTCAATATTATTTTTGTCCATGTTATGTAAATTTCTTAGGATGAGGAGGGATAACTAATGCATAATCCATAGCAAAAAAGGGGTAAAGTGGATTTAACCCAAAAAAATAATTCTAAAGATCTTTTAGGAAATTATTCCAATTAAATACATTGTTTAATGGACAACTTGGCAATAAAGGCCCTGACCCTACCAACCAAGAAAAAGAAAGAACAAAACGAAAGGAGAAGATAATTTCGTATTTTGATAACTCTCTAGGAGTCATATTTAACCTTGAATGCTATTAATAGATTTTACAACAATAGTCACTCGGACTCGGAAAGTAAGAACGAAAATGGCTAACCCAATAGATGTTAGTTAAATTATTGAACAACTTTCTTTTTATTTATTGTCATTATTTACCCAAGTTGATATTAATTTAAAACACGGTTTGCTTTGTTGCTCACACACTTTTTTATATGGAATTGAATATAAACTTATATGATAAGACAAAATAAAGAATAATTTCAGTAACTTTTCTTTTTTGATATGCAAACTCCATTGAAATGTTGAGCTTGTAATTACATTAATATGCATTTGAAAGTGTATTTCTGTATACATCCTTTGAAATAAAATATAATTGTAAATTAGTTATTGTAGTTTTAAAAACTATAAATACCTCTCTTAAATATGTATTCGTTTAACAAAAGTCATACTTCATTAAAGTGGAATATAATTGTGAGTTGTATTTCTCTTATTTGCAACAGGGTTTTGACATAAGATTTTCATAGTTTTGATAAATCAAAGCTATAGAAGCTATGTATAAAGTTATTTTCAAAAAACAAAAAAAAAAAAGAATAGCGATGGTATCAAATTACAGATGGTGATGCCCGATAATAGTTGTGGTGGTATGAAGCAAAAGTTAATAGAATAACAAAATTGATGAAAGCATTTGTCGGGTTGACGAAGCATATCTCTTGGTAGTCAAATTGATTACTATACTCGCATGGAAATTATCTTTTGGATAACTTTATTAATGTTTACATTAAAATTATAAACCTCAAAGGGATATTTTAATTTTTAAAATAAAAGAAATTAATTTATAACCACACGTACCTCAAGGGGTGCCTATGTAATTTTCCCTTAGTTGCTTTGTTTGTATGTT